>CM038141.1:72376503-72976503 GCA_021437245.1 Aegilops speltoides | reverse complement strand
ACATCCGTCTCTTGCACTAACTCAGCCGTAATGGTGGCATCGCGTTGTCGTAGAGTACCGTGACGGTGGAGGAAAGGGCGGTAAGGGATGAGGCGCGAAGGGAGCGGCGCAACACCGTGCCAAGTTGTGACGTCGGTCGTTGTGCCGGCCTGGGTCCATGCAGACCCCTACCTCACATTGGCCTAGGCTGAGGACCGGTCCAGGACCACCGTGGAGACCTCTGCGTGGTGCCGGCGGTGCATCTGCAATGACCTCTTCAAGTTGGGGGTGTCCGAGTCCCTAGCGCAACCACCCACGTGGCCGACGAATGGGGGAGGTGTCCGCGATCGACCCAACCCCAGGCGAAAGTCGACCGGTTGTGCCGCGAGTGTCATGTGGCGGCCAGTCAGGGTTGCCGCGGCCCCAACCAGTCCTCCCTCCTAATCACACTTGGTTTAAACACATTTCCCCACATTGTGGAAGTAGTTCAATCCAGTGAGATGCAATTATTGCATATTTCCCTTTCATTGCATGCCTTCGAAATCGGAGTCGCTTTGCCACTGTTGCGGGTTGTCGGTCGTTTGGCATAGGCCGGCATGGACCTCGGGCGGTTGTTTATGGGACGACCTCGTGGCTGGTTCGGTGTGGTGAAGTTGAAATCACTTGCTAGCGGAGAAGTGATGACAATGATTGTTGCCGACAACCTTAGTAGTGGTCTTTCTACTCGTAGTGTGTGTAAAACTGTGAAGTGCATGTGGGTAACGAGGCCGGTCGGCGGTGCCCCGTGCGTTTTGGGACGTGTTGTAACGGTTTTCACCTGATTTTCCACTAATTATTTGGGTAATCATGTTATTTTAATTACTGAATAGAGTTCCAAGGACTTAGGTTTTCAAAGAAAAAAAGGTAGCTAGATGTTACTTAATCATTTTAATGTGAAAATAGTTCCATTTTTAGGGCTCCGAGTATAGCAATTTGGCAAGGTGATTATTATGATGTTCTAGGTGCCCACACATGGGCAAAGAAGGAAAACCCAACCCATACTATAAGAGAAGGACAACCCTCATTCAATTCCTTAATACTCTGCTAAAGCTGGGAATAGTACGTGTGGCACTGTGCACAATGGGCAAAGTTTTCCCCTTCCAAGGTCCAAATGCCACCACACATGCAAAGGGGGGCTGTCCCAAGTCCTAGAATGGAGTAACTAAAGTTGAACAGTGTTGTGGACTTGTGGTTCTGGCTTGTGAGTCAAGGCCTCAAACCAAGGGAGATTATCCAAATAGGGGAAGTTTACATGATTGATGGACATAAATACAGGCTCACTCATCCCCTGTGCTGAAAAAGCAGACAAGTTTTTTTTGGATGTGAGCTGAAATAGAGTATGGACTGTTGATGAGCCAGGACCACAAACGGTTTTTTCACCCTGGACCACAAACTACCTCCTCCTTGTAAGCCCTAACTGCCTCCTCCTTTCCTTGTAGTATATCCTGGGATTTTTGTTTGGTTTGTAGACAGCAACCTTTGAGTATTGCCCATGCACAGCTGCTCATGCTTTTGGGTGTCTACATAAACAGTGCCATACGCCTGGCCTGCATATGTACTTCTGTGATCTTGACAAGCATGATTTCAAATAGTATTTTACTGAATTATCACAAGGTTACCAGGGGAGCAGCTGCATAAGTTTATCTTTCTTTGTTTATGTGTGGCGCTGGAGTTTTCCGGAGAAAGGGGGAGTGGATGCAAGAGAAACCACATGGTGCATTATTGGTCTCACACCCTGCTTTAGTGAGACAAAATCTTCAAGAAAAGGACAGCCACGGGAGGATACTATATAGACGAGGAGAGCCTCTAACCGACGACGCAAACCCATGTAGATTTCGCTGTAGATTATATACACACAACACTGATGCACATCTAAATCATCTGTTCCATGTGGGTCTTGGCTTGTTTGTGCTGATTAAGGTTAGGAGTTACGCTTGGGACGTTGGCGCTTTCAGAAAATTTGGCAAAAACCTCGCGTAAAAAGACCTCAACCACCGCGGAAAATCACGGCTATTCCCGTGTGTGCCGACGGGGGGCTAATTATGTAGTACTCCCTTCTTTTCATATTAATTATCACTAGTTTTTAGTACAAAGTTAGTAAGCCATGAGGAGTAGCAAAAATCTCTTTCGCTAGATGTGGATCTTGAGAAGTTGGGCAGGTGAAGATATGTTTGAGAGAGAAAAATGATAGTTTTGTTTTTCTCTTTATTTATGTGGCCGTCGTCTCCACCGTCCATGATAAGATGTTACGTCCACGTCCCATGTCCTGCTCCGGCTCCAGTAAAGCCTACGTACCTAGTAGCTATCAGGGGCTCGACACTAAACGTATCGCTTACTAGGAGCCATTAGTATCTCAGATCACTTCATTGCTCATCTGTCACTTCGTCAGGTTGATCCAATGCGTGTGATGTCCCCCTGTGGAACGCAGGAATTTCTCAACAATTCAACGACAGACCCCTGCATCCAGTGACGCAGTGAGATGAGAGCCTTATCCATATTCATCTTCAGAATTCACACGGTTACCATTCTTTTCTGATAAATGATGTTTTCCATTGACTCAAAATATAGCATCGAGGGCTACAAACAATCATAGTGCGTACCTAGTACACACCCGGCCTTTGCATGCATAATTAGAACGCACATCAGTTCTATGGCAAGATGGTGTGGCTTGTAGATGTTGGGGCTTGTAGCCTGACAAGTGGTAATTGTTTAAGTCTGGTCAGATTTAGAAAAGAAGGGTTAGCAGCTTGGAGCTCTAAGACAATCAAAAGCACAGGCCTTTTGGAATCTCTGCCATCTTCCTCATTGATATTAAGATGGATTTGGATTTTGTAAACCCCTGCATCCAGTGATGCAGCGAGAATGAGTGTTATCTTTTTCTTATCTCCTTTGTTCTTTTAAAATTTCCTGTTGTTCCCAATTTATGGCGAGATCACGTGGCTTTTGGAGTTGGAACTTGTGTAGCCTGACAAGTAGTGATTTTTTAAGCCCGGTCTATGATTGAGAAAGGCAGGGTTAACAGAGGAGCCACGACAAACAAAAGCATAATCTTCTCCTTTTGGAATCTCTGCATTTCCCTCATCATGCGTTTTCATTGGTTCGAGGGTGAATTTATAAATGCCCATCTTAAAGTCCCAAGAAGGCCTAGAGATGTGCATTATGCCCTAAACTAGTATTAAACCAACAGGATGTCAGAATTCAAAGAGGTCAATCACTGTATGTGGCACATTTTGATGGCACGGCTCCACATGCTTGATCTATGGACCAGAAACTTCTTGCAGGGATTTGGGTAATATAAAAAAATTACCAATGTCACAGAGCTGCTACTGCATTTTAGCTTTGCAAGAGCCTGTCTAGCCAACTGCCGCATTTTCAAGGGGGCATTTCTCATAGTATACAGTAGTAGTATCATCCAAAAAGAGTTGGTCAAAATCAGGTTCAGTGGATGGCATTTCAGAGAACAGGAGACAGTGAGATAAATATCAGCCTAGTTGAGCTATAAGGTGGATAGTTTTGTACTTTTGGGGCACATTTTGTCTCACGTAGTGTTTGTTTATGGTCTCATCAAGAATGTATGTCATCTCGAGAAGAGTCTCCTGGATGCGAGGTATGTCCAAAAAATGATACAATCATTAGTCCAAGTATTGGAATAAGGAATTGTTGCCCAAAATAGCAAGGGATAAACACTAACATCAAGGAAAGGGAGGCGGGTATTGCAAGAGATGGAAAGACCAAGAATCTACTCCAAGGATAAACAAAATTAAAAGTAGTAAGTGGCAACCAAAAGCAGTGTGCCAACCATTAAAGATTGTTGGCATATCGATCGTAGCCTTTTTGTCCCCTATCAAACACCATTAGTTTACGATCCTGTTATTTGTTTATAATTGCGCCATTTGTTTATAATTGTGATGTGGTGGTGAGATCAGATTCCCCAGTGTAGGAGGGTAGTTTTGGGACACCTCATCTGCCCAGTTGGATTCTCTGATGCATTAGGTAACACTTGCAGCATTAAACTATCATGGGGCCAAATCTTTTACTGATATCTCCTTCCCTTATCTGTTAGAAAAAAATAAAAGAGTGTCAGCCTGATGAGGCATGGGCCTTAACAAATTGACACACTTGTTCTATCTGACAATTTGCATTGCTCAGCAACTTATCACTTATCTTCTCTTTTCCTCACAATAAAATAGAAACCTTACCAACCGACCGCCACCAGCATGAACCAAATCCCTCCTCTCAAATTCTTCGACGTGCAATTATCAACAGAAGGTCGCAACAACAAACTTTTGACTGAAAGGGTAAGTGACAACAAACTTCAAAGGAACAATCAAGTGATGAACTGTCCCTTTGTTGATGAATGGAACAGACGAGTAAAATCAGAAACGTGAACTGCGTTTCGCTGCTCTGCAGCTGCTACCGCAACAACCATCTCACCCTTGTCAAGCATATGTCAGTCTGAAGGTCCCTGTCATCCTCTGATCGTTCCAGTGATGCATCTTCCACGGGCCCTCGGCGACGAGTCCCCCCCGGCGATGACAACGCTCAGTCCCTTCAGAGTAGCGTGTGTGATCCGGTGTGCTGCTATTGTTGCGATGCGAGTGACGAAGACCGGTGTCAAGATAAGCTGAACTAGAGAAGTGCTCATCAGAAGCTCAGACCAGGTGTGATTTTGTAGTGTTTCCGATCTGATTTGGTACATTCATTTATGCACACTAGAATTTCCCAACTTATGGAGCAAGAGCAGGCAAGAGTATTAGTTCGGAAAATTCTCAAGATGATCATCATGGAGGGGGTATTATTTCGTAAATTACAAGTACATGACCTGAACAAAAATGTGGAGGAAAGAAAGAAAGTGTTCCACTTTCTTAGGGAAATCAACCTTTGACTAGCAGCCTCACATAAATGATTTTTTGTGGGGACACATAAATGATTTCTGGGATAACTTCGTCTAACAAGATCAGGCATATAACTTTGTGTTTGAGACTATTGCTTTCATTTGCAGATTGCTTGAACAGAATTTCAGGAACGTGATCACTGATCAGGCAATATCACATTTCAGTTCTTACAAGAAGGTGGCCACATTCCATCCAAGTGTACTTTGACAAAATTCTACTGCGACTGAAAATAAGTAAAACAATACATTGGACAGAAGTTTTCGTTGGATCGAAGTTATTCTAGAAGCAAATTTTATTACTGAAACAAGTTTTCTAAGGATGAAAGAGAAAATTACCCCACACATGGGATAAACTGTTGTTACATTGAGACAACTTCAGTTGGACTGGTAGTAAATTTTCTACTCGACGGAAACTGTTTTTGGTTCGCTGAGAAAAAATTGACTACACTTGAAAAGATATTACCGAAAAAGGCTTTCGCCCTGCTTTATACATAAAGCAACGATAATCAATAATCCGGTACAAAAGCACGCCACCTAGACAGGATACATAGGCGTTGAGCGCAACAACACCACCCCTAGCACTACCGTGAAGAGATGAAGTCGCATACGACGAACCGTGGGCTCCAAGGCGGCGCCTTCAGGAAGGATATTAAGTGTTACTGGATTTATTTTGTTCAATAGAGTTTTCTGAAAAATAAGATAATATAGAAACAGATGACTGCAGAATAGATGGAATTGCAAATTTTGTGCTAGCGTGGTTTTATGGTGGAGTCAACTGTAACACATGCGTTGTTTATTGGAACAAGCTACTTGAGTGACCCACGTTCTCAGCAACTACTTCCTCCATTCAAAATTATTGAAGTTCTAAATTTGTCTTAAATCAAACTTATATAGTTTCCCCGCAAAAAAAACTTATATAGTTTAACAGAGTTCATAGAAAAATATACTTCATAGACACATACTGGCAGAGCAGCGCTGATAATCTTGTTTGCACATGGCTAAATTTTGGAGTATGTTGAGAATGACAACATTTTTTAGAAGTTTGGAATGATGATGATAGAAAAATGTCCGCAGAATGAACTACATGCCGAGAATCTAAAACGCACAATTACCTTTAGAAAAGAAAATATATTGGGAACTACTTTACTTAGTGTGTATATTCATGTTCATGTGTGTTGGATATATGATATACACTTAAATAAAAAAAAATACAGAATACTGGAATTTGAAAGGCATTTTGGACATTTTCCGAAGTTACAACCACACAACCGTCCTGAGTTGCCAAAGCATCATTAATAGGCATAGCCACTTTTTCAAGCACAACCCACAAAAAATTACACACGATACATTGGGATGTATAATGCATGTTTGTAAATTTTTATGATAAAATAAATTTGATATGAGCTATAAATTTTGTCATGAAACTTTACGAACATGCAGTATACATCCATATATACGCATGTACTTTTCTCAGAAAGTTTTGAAACATAAAAAAATGATTTTAATTTTTTTTTCAAAACTTGGTCTCCCTAGAAGGGCAGTGCTATAGATTGCTTGTTGCGAATCACAACACCACGTCGCCTGTAGTGCATCATTATTGGGCTAGCCCGTTTCCCCTCTTATCACTTTGTTCATTTGTTGTTATCTTTTTTAGTACCCTACGCTATCATTTGTTTTAAGGATAGAAAGGACCTTGTACTTTCTCCCTTTATGCCTTTTGTCCAAAAAATAATATATTTTTTTTCATTTGATATCACTTCTTATTTTTTTGTTCCCCTTTTTGGAATGTTCAACCCTGTAGTTCAAAAATGTTACAAAAAATGTGCATCGTGTATTTTAAAACAGTTCATATATAGGTCAGAAACTTCATTGTATATATTAAAAAATATTCAGCATATAGTTAGAAAATGTTTATCATACAATTAAAACTGTTCATCATGTATTAAGATTTTTTTATCACATACAAACAAATGTTCATCATGTATTAAAAAATTCATCATCTACTAAAGAAATGTTCATCGTCCATAAAAAAATGTTCACCATTTATTAAAAATGTTTCATTATGCTTTTTAAAATTTCCAATCGCATATTTATTTGTTATCATGTATAATAATTTTCCATCTTGTATTAAAAATCATCAAATGTGCTTACAAAATGCTAACAAGAGTGGATTTTTAGAGCCCTGATCTCCATGGAGCTCAAATTGGTGAAAAATTCAAAGACCAATATTTGAAGCTTCAAAAAATATGTGCAAAAATTACACATGTATATAGTGGTGTACGTTGCATCTTTGTAAATTTCCATGATGAATGTGGTCTACATAAAAAACATCATGAACATTTATAGTGAATAGTCCATGTGTTAGAGCATCACAGGTTTGTCGTGTCGCTAATATCAGAACATATTTCATCATGAAAATCTAAGAACATGTATTATATATCCCTACGTACACGTGTGATTTCTTTTCAGATATTTTTTGGAACACAAAAAGTTGATTTTTGAATTTTTCAAAAATCATGCTCCATGGAGCCAGAGCTCTGTTTGCACTTTCCAAATGCAAACAACATGTTGGAAAATGCTCATTGTGTATTAAAATTGCTTCATCATGTATTATAAAAAGGTTCATTGCATATTTTGAAAATGTTAATTGAGCATTGGAAAATCATGTATTTTAAAAATGTGCACTATGTATTGAAAAGTGTTGATCATGTATTAAAAAAAATGTTCATCATGTATTTTGAAAATGTGTGTTGGGTATTAAAAGTATTTACCATGTATTTAAAAAATGGTCATTGTGTATTAAAATGTGTTTATCATGTATTATAAAAAAATTTGATCACGTATTTACCAAATTTCCATCATGTATTAAGAAAATGCTGCTGTTGTTAAAATATATTTATATTTAAAAGTATTCACTGTATATGAAAAAAAGTCATGTGTTGTGAAAATGTCTGTATGTATTTGGAAATATTCATCGTGTATTAAAAAAGTAACTTATTAAAGAATGATTAAATGAAAAGTAGGAACAAATAAAAAAACTAGAAGAAATATGAAAAACCCTAAAAGATACGTGATTAATGTTTTTAGAAAACAATGATTTTTCTTACAATAAACGAACTTCACATTTTCAATACATGATGAACATTTTGTAGTAGGCTGATCATTTTTCAAGTGCCTGGTGAATTATTTTATAAACACGATTAGCATTTTTAATAAAAGATGAATGCCTTTAAATACACAAAGAATAATTTGAAGTACACCATTTTTATATACACAACAAACTATTAATATGAATAAAAATTTAATGCACTATAAACATTTTTGGATTAAAATGAACATTTTTAATACACGATGACGACTTTTCTTGAAGTACATGACAAATGGTTTTTAATACACAATCAAATGATTTAATGCAAAGTGAATATTTTGTAAATAGTGAATGAACATATTTAATACACCATAAAAATATTTAATACATGATAAACATTTTAATACACAATGAACATATTTTAATACAAAATAAATATTTCCAGCACACAACATACATTTTCAGATATACAATGTTTTTCTAGAATACACGATGAAAACAAGAAACATGTGAACAAACAAGAATAGTAAAGAAAATAAAAGGTAAGAGAAAAACAGGAAGCAAAATAAAAGAAAGGAAAAAGGGAGAAAGAAAGACCACCACAAGAAATGGAAATGAAAAGGAAGGGTAAAAAGAAGTAAAATAAGAAAGAGAATTCGGATGGAAACTAATCTGACACCCAATGAAAACTACAAAAACATGTCTGGGAAATATAAATTTGGAAAAGCCACCATTATTGGTCCGAACCCAAGGGCAACAGAGTTACATGCTAGTGTGTACTTCATATGTCAGTAAGCAAGATATAAGGGTTGTTTGGTTGATGCCTGAGGCAGCCTTGCGAAACCAGGGCGTACCAAAATCTTGGCAAGTAAATTCGCCGCCCCCCTTTCACCCATGAATGGCAAATCGTCTCAACTGGCCTTCCAAAAAATTGACGCGGCGTCAAAACCTGGGACACAAACCAAACACAAACCCATGATTTTGGTCAACACCAAAAAATTGGTAGAGTAGGCGTGGGCTACAATCCAAACAGCCACATAATCCTTATGGGGCTAGAGAACCCGGGCTAGCAATTATGTAGTCTATGGGACCTATATTATCGATGTGTGACAAAAGCAAACTTCCACTATGAGCGATCGTGGCAACATGCAACGACCGGTCCGCAGAATGACCAGTTGGCTGATAAGGGTCAACCGATACACCGTCATGATGAATAAAAATTGTTTGGAGTCCAACGAGGAACATCTGGCTACCTAAGATGGAGCCAAGTCTACCTAGCACATGCAACAAGAAATATCAGGATACAATCACACACACAAATTCAAGATGTCATGCCGCCTATAAAAGAATGAAAGAGTGCCCACCTACGGATTTCGTTTGGCCGAGCCGGCCCAAAAATCGGTTTAAGGAACCATCTAGGCAGAGTTAAGAGTGGTTCTTTGACCTTTCATCCAATTTTCGGATGATTTTCTTTGTTTTTCTTTGATTTTTTACTGGTTTTATATGTTGTCTTTCAGTTTTTTTTTTTTGAAGTTCTTTCTTTTTTATTATTAAAATTTTCCTTTTTAGTTTCTTTAATCATGTTTCTTAGTAAGAAAAAGGAGTGAATTTTTAATATGACATTATTTTAAAAATGCACCAATATTATTTTATGTTCCAATTAATATTTTTGAATGGTATACTTTTTTATATGTTTTGAAGTTTAATAAAAGTTTCCGAAACAAATTATATTTTCTTTACACTGTTTTAATATATGAGCATTTGAAATGTTATGAACATGTTCTAGATGGTATAAAGATATTTTATATGACATGTACAATTTCAAAAAATTGGGCATACAACTTTTTACCTTTAATGGATATTTTTGAAATTTTGATGAACATTTTGAATGAACATTTTTATTGAATGTTACAAACATTCTTTTACATGTGTGAACATTTCTTTAAATGGCATGAACATTTTATTTAAAATGCACGAACACATTTCAAAGTTATGTGAACATTTTTTTTAAACGTATGAACATAAACAGTAGAAAAGCTAGACAGAAACCTATTTTCGGAAAGAAGCAATAAAAGCAGAAAAAGTAAAGCACATAACCAATACAACACTAGAAAGGCTCTGGAAACCATTGGGTACACAATGTAGGTGGTCGGCCTAAGTGAGCCTCTTAGGTGAGCACACATTGGGGCTCGCCAAAAGCAAGATATACACGCACACAACCACAACATGGAGTCCCTACTTGTCGCTCACTTCAATAAGTTCGCGGTGAATCGTACGCAACTTCTATAAGTTTTAAGATATACACGCACACAACCACAACATGGAGTCCCTACTTGTCGCTCACTTCAATAAGTTCGCGGTGAATCGTACGCAACTTCTATAAGTTTTGTGAAATTTTACATTATTGAAAATCATGTACATAATTATAAAAATGCAAACATTCTATAAACTTATGTGAACATTTTTAAAAAAATCATTTTCTTAAAATGCTATTTTTAAAATTTAACAAAAAGAAAAGTAAAAAAAGAATGAAAAACCTGTAAAAACAGATATAAAACACAACTAAAAAAAAGAAAAACATAAAACTAGATGAGAAACTTTAAAAAATAAACATACCCATATTCTTCCCAAAATCACAAGAACACTTAACTCTATTAGGGCCGGCCCTACTACAATAAGTTGAGTCGCTCCTGTCATGATGTTGCCCCGCATCTCGAATTAACAAGATCAATAGGGATTCCATGGGATCTACTATTTCCTGCGTAGGTCAGAGCAAAGGGAGCAAATGCTCTCACCCCCTACGACGTGGGGGCACGTTGAGCCGGCACAGATCCGGGGCGGGACGCCACTTTGTTTATTCATTTTTAAAGTTCTAACAATGTTCAGAATCCAACATTTGGAAAAACATCTTCGGAATTTCAAAACAAGGTCCAAATTTTCAAAAAAAATTGTAATGAAACTGCAAAAATCATAAATTTGAAAAGGTGTTCCAATTTTTTTAAATGTACATGGATTTGGAATTATGTCCTCGATTTTTTTTAAAAAATCAATACTTCAAAAAATGTTCAAAATTTTAAAAATGTATGAAACCAAAAATATTTCATGAATTTGACAAAATATATGAAATTTGGAAGTTGTTCACGAATTTCCAAGATGTTTGAATTTCAAAATATATTCACGAATGCAAAAAAAGTCTTAGTTTTCAAAAGTTCTTTAGGAACTTAAAAAAAGTTAATAATTTTAATGAGCCAAATTTAAAACAACTGTTCACTAATTTGTAATTTTTCAGAATCTGAAAAGTATAATCTAATTTAAAAATGTTCTCTCACCTGAAAATATGGTCTTCAATTTGAAAAAATTCCCTTATTTCAAAATAGGTTCTTGAATTTGATACTAAATAAAATGTAATTTTTAAAATAAAAAAGTAAAAGGGAAATTAAACAAGGTGAAAAAACAGGAGAAATGCACAAATAATCTGTGTGGGAAGATTCTAGGACCTTCCCAAATCCGGAGAGGGGGGGGGGGGGGTACAGCGACCTACGGGCAAATTAGGATCTGCCGAATACTGGCGCATCACCCTGGCAGTTTCACTACTAGTCTTTCTTTCGCTTGCTCTTGTGTAGTTTCCTGGCCCAATTCTTTGCTCTTTTTCCTTCCTCTTGCTCCTGTGCAATTCTCTACAATGAGTTTATTTTCCAATGTTGTCCATCCCCCCCCACTTCTATTAGTTTAATTGTGCTTTTTATTTTTCTTCCTATTTTTTATTTCCATTTAATTTTTCTTTGGTCATTTAACATTTTTTAGTTTTCTTCAAAGAAAATATAATGGACATATTTATAACATAGTGTACAAATTTTGATGCATGATGGACTATTTTTTAATACATGGATATTTTTTGTACATTTGAATATATTTTGATACATGGTGAAATACTTCCAAATACATGTCAAATATATTTTATTACGTGCTGATATTTTAGTTCATATGAAAAAAATACACAATCAGCAATTTTTTAATAGATGGCGAATAATATTTTAGAAAAATCATGCATTAATATATGTAAAGGTGCTCACACTTTTATATATGAAAGTCCGAACTTTTTTAAAAAAATATATATTTTAATTTTATAAAATAATTTATTCATTTTTCTGCATGATTTTGTGCTTAAATAAAATTTACTATTTGAACCGAAGCATGAAAACTAAATAAAAATCGCTAACACTGGAATATTGCTCTTCTGTTTGTAGCTCTTTGTGAAATAGTCGAGAAAACATGTGTAGGTAGCGAACCGAATAAGCAAATGGCCCTGCTCAATTATTTTGGGAAAGTTCTAGCTCCGCTCCCAAATTGGCCTGGTTCCAATATGTAGAGTATATGTTGATTATTAATTTTCTTGGTTTTAGGAACCATCTACAAGCTTTCATTTTGTTTTCTTGCTGTGTTTTCTTAATCAATTTGACCCAGTTTCTGGTTTCATTTTTTTGTGTGTTTTCAAAGATGTACCAATCTTTTTTTAAAATGTTCTCTAACTTTTTAAATCTTTATGTTTTAAAGAAATGTTGAAAAAATCTTTACTATTTTAAAAGATGTCCACAAATGTTTGATAAAATGTTCAAGCTATTACAAAGAAAATGTTCTATTTTTAATGCAATTTAAAAAATCAATAATTGTTCATGTTCTTTTCAGAAACATGATTGAAAGTTACTAAAACACTATAAACAAAAAAAAGGACAAACAACTTGACGCAATGATTGAGCCATAATGGGCCGTCCCCTCCCCCGAGGGAGCTCTTGTGCCAAACGCCGACGGTGTGAATCTAGGGATCCTATTCCTCGGGCAGGATAGGGGATAACGATCAAACGAGCACCCCAATGGTACTAAAGGCCCCCCCCGTTAGTCCAGTTCCTTTTTTTGTCTGTTTTCTTTATTTTTTCCGTCACTATTTTGTTTTCAAATCTATGACATTTTCGGAAAAGACACACAATTTTCAAATTCATGAACTTTTTTGTAAATCTTGATTTTTTGGCAAATTAGTGAACAATTTCTATATTCTTAATGTTTTTCAAATCATGGAAAAACTTCAAATTTATGATTTTTGAAATATATGAACATTTTCAAAGTCATGAACAATTTTCAAATTCGTGAACAGTTTTTCTGAAATTAGAGGGGAAAAATTAAAACTCACGATTTTTTTCGAAACCGTTTTTAAAACTAATGGACATTTTCAAATTCATGAATGTTTTCCAAATTTATGAACATTTTTTTAATTCGTGTTTTTTAATCCATGAACATTTTGTGCATTGGTAAACTTTCTGAATCGACGGACATTTGTTTTTAACTTAGAGAACATTTTTTGAATTAATGGATGTTTTTCTGTTTGGGAATAATATTTTTAAAATACATGAATTGTTTGCATTCATGAACATGTTTTGAATCGAATGTTTTCTGAAACCCCAGACATTTTTCCGTGAACTTCTTTTTCGATAAAAAATAGTATTCAAATTCATGTTTTTTTTAAATTTGGCACATTTCTCAAATTTATGAACTTTTTCATAATTTCTCGATTTTGCAAAATCCTGTGGCATTTTTAATTCCCTTTTTTTGGAAACTCATAATATTTAGAAATGCAGGAACATTTTTGTAATTTGTTTTTTCAAATGGTGAATATTTTCTTGGAAGTCCTGAATGTTTTTGGAATCCAGAGCATTATCTTAAGACACAAAATAAATAGAGAAACAAAGAAAGTAGGGGCATCCCGCCCCGTACATGGCGGTCCAAGAAGAGTACGGGGGAGCGGGGGTTGGGCTCCCAACCCCCCGTGCCTTAAATAGGGTGTCCCATTTGACGATGTTACTGTTAGATAGGAGCTCCTGACACAAGCAATACTCGTACAATGCTCGAAATCAATGACGTTGAACTGGCCAGTGACCATGATCGTGTACTGTGCATCATCCCTCCTATATGGTACTAATCCTTAGCAAAGCTCCAAGAAATCTTTAAAAATATCTCTAAAGAAACTAAGCTATTTATATCGGGAGTTCTATCCTTGCTCTATGGTTGGGAAGGCTTGTGGGACTATTTCATCAGTTTATGTTTTGCGTTTCTTTTCTGTTGCACCTATTTTCAAGCCACATGTGCACAAGCTCACAATAAAGCCTATTTGGCGCCAGCGCATTTTTACTTCTTTCTGTCAACTCACGCACACCGTCTGTACCTTTTTGAGCTCGACCCATTTACATCCTTCGTTCTTCTTTTCTAGTTGTCTTTGGAGCACACCCTTCCCATCGTGTTCCTTGTTCTTAAAGTTCCAGTTTTTCGTGTTAGCCGATTTTGGGAAGCTTTCAAACCATTTTTTAATACTCCCTTTCCATTTTCTCACTTTTTAAATATATTTTTCATGAACTTTTTCTTTCTAAATTTCAAAAAGTTTTTGAAAATCATGAACAATTTTTAAATCCATGAACTTTTATTCAATGCGCGAACAATTGCCAAATTCACAAACTTTTTTTATTTTTGTTTTTTTTAAATTGTGAACTGTTTTTCAAATTCTTGAAGCATTTTAAATAAAAAACTTTTTTTCAAATATGTGAAATTTTTTCATATTCGTGAATTGTTTTCATACACACGAACTATTTTCAAACTCGTAGAACTTTTTCACATTCAGAAAAAAATCATATTCACAAACATTTTTAAATTCATGAAATTTTTGGAATTTCATATATGTTTTGTATTTTCATGATTTTTTTGAAATTCCAGTTTTTTTTCCAAATATATTATTTTTCAGTTTCATATTTCTCCCAAAAGTCAAGTAGTCAACCGATTAACCAGTGTCTCCCAAGGGAACAAGGTGTGCGTCAGCGAGCGAGCTCCACGTTCCTGGGCCAGCCCACAGGGCCCACACATGAGAGCCAATTGTGTTGCTAGCGTCGTGAGAGCCGAGGAGGAGGTCTCTAAGTCTTGGGATACGTAGTAGGGATATATTGCCAGCAAACCTTGAACGCTTCTCTCTCCGTCGAATTTTATAAGACAACATCAAAGATACCTAGTTAGAGAAATACGTGTAGGTGAACAAGAGTTAGCCCCCCTTTCTTAATATGAACTGATGTCCAACAATAAAGGAAAAATAGTCCACATAAAAAAAGAATGGTGCGAGCAGGCTAATAAAATACTCCCTCCGTACCATAATATAAGACCGTTTTTTACACTAACGCTCTTATATTATGGGACGGAGGGAGTACAAAGCTTCTGAAATGGTCCCAAAATCGTTTCCGAAGTAGATTCTTCTATGTGCGTTCACTTCTAATAAAATACACAACTCCTGAAACGGGTCCAAAAAAGGTCCATGAATTTTATATCACAAACACACGCGCTTGTTCGCACGCAGAACTTCAAAGTTTCCACACATCATCACTTGGTCATTTTCAGGATGTTAGGGTCATGTCATGTGCATCTCCTGATACATGTGTATATTTGACATAGCGGAAGTTGGTTTGGTTGTGTATGACATGTTTTTGGCTCGTCCGCCATGAGTGCATTCGATATTCACATGGTCTTAAGGATGTGAGTATGCGAACACTTTTATGATTATACTTATAACAATGTTACGATGTGATCTTGTAGTATATCATTTGGTTGGATCAATTCAACAATGTGCTCCCATTGTTGCTCGTATCCTTGTTACCCTAAAAATGCCATGTGATCAGAAAACGAGATCATCATGCAACACATGAGCTATTGTTAGAGGCGAGACTAGGAACCTACTTTGTGTTTATGTTTCGACAAATGCAAATGAGTTTTCCTTTGAATCTCATGTTCAATAACCATTGCAATTATCATCCTCCCCTAACTCTAGGCGGCTAGAGAAAACTCTACCCACCAGGCTTCATCGGCGAGTCCGTGGATTCGCCTCCCCTTCGCCTGCCACACTGTCAGCCGTTGGCGCGGATGAGAATTCTAGTGCCTCTGCTCCGGTTAGTACTTTAGGTTAGGGTTTTTAGTCCTCACGGGTGCGACACTTGGGTGAATGGCGATGCTTCTTCTTCAAGTTTGTCTTCCAGGCTCCGACCCCCCTTGGGTTCATCCATCTGGACGTAGTCGACTAAGCTCTGGTTAGATTCCTGCCATCTCCTTGGGCGGTGAGGTTAGGGTTTCTCGCCATGTGGTAAGATATGGTGTCAAGTGCTTCGTATCTATGCAAGGGTTTAATGGCGACAACTGCAGCTCTAGGGCACTGGTCCTTAGGTGCACGTGCATGAAAACTTCCCTGTTGTCATCCACAAGGTCAAGCTAGCTCAGGTAGGGGAGCAGCGACAACGACGCGTCGGCAGCTCGTTCTGGCGGCACCGGTGGTCTCAGAATGTCAATGTAATTTTTATTATGATTGACATGCTTTGTACTTCCGATGAACTTCTATAATAGATCTGATCCTATTTGCAAAAAGAAGAACCATTTAAACTATACCATAGAAAAGTAAATATTAATTACAAATATGAAAAAAATATTAACATTTATTGTTGTCTCTAGGGCATATTTCCAATAGGAGAGACATACTAGGATATAATTCCACATGTTGTTGACCTTGTTGAGGGTAGTCGGTGATGACAGTGCTCCCTGCAATCATAAGCCACATGTCTTTGAACCTGTTGTCGAAACCATTAGTATCCTTAAGATCAAGGACATTAGGAGTCGGTGATTACAGTGCTCCTTGCAATCATAAGCCACATATCTTTGAACCTGTTGTCGAAACCATTAGTATCCTTGATAAGATCAAGGACATTAGGAGTTTGAGGCAAAGATCCAAGCTCAGAAACATTTCAACTGTGACCTCAACCTCATCATCCGAGGGGAGCTTGTGCTTAACATCCTTGCCATTGATGAATATCTTTATGCTCCGATTTCAGATTGTAGTTAGTCCCTTACCATTTCCCCAAGGAGTGACCTTGGGTATCAAACCCACAGGAGAATGTGCTCCATGACAAAGATTCAAGCAAGTTATTATTCTCACAAAATGTTCTAGTTTCCTAGACCTTCTAAATAACCTTATTAGTGTAAAAAATGATATAGAAGTAGGCATGGGTATGAGGACTTATACCTTCAAACTTATACTTGTGTGGTTCATGTAGACACTCGTTACGATGTGCTCACAACGCGATGAAGTGAGGCATGTGTCTAAAGTACATCACGATCGGTTCACGACCTGCATCGAGAGTCGTTAACCAACCGCTAGCCCTTACCATTACGCGGGTTACCCCAGTTATTAAGGATTTATTCAGAAAAAAACATTTGACATTTAATGACCACACCTCATATATCCCGAAGGAATTGTTTTTCTCTACCGTACCAATCCTTGCTGTCACCGGTTTCCAGAATAGCTTTCCACACATTGTCGCTTCTTACCTCCTCCTTGATTGATCTCCAGGATCTCGGGTACCTTCAGGGCCTTACAATGAGAAGAAGACAAAAGACAACTATATTGTGAATCACACATACAAATAAGGTCAACTAACAGAAGTCATCCAACGACCCCGTGCACAAATACATGGGGTTGAAAGGCCATGTGCCTCAACCCTTTGCCTTTAGGAATTAATCACACGTCATGATCAAATCACAAGGAGAAAACATTATAGACCACATAAAGATGATTGATTGATTGATGAATAGTCATACAATATTGTCAATTGCGATGCACTGATTACAAGTATGGCTAACTCGGGGGAGAATGGCTACGGCAGTGATCGAGGTGATTGTGATGGAGATGAGAAGGGAGGCGTGTTGGAAATATGCCCTAGAGGCAATAATATTGTATTATTATATTTCCATGTTTATAATTAAGAGCTTATATTCTATGCTATAACTGCTATGATCTTGGAATATGCAATTCAGTGGAAAACCCATATGCACATACAGAATGATAAACCGTAAAACCCGATTCCTAGTCTCGCCTCTAAGACTAGCTCAAGTGTTGTTTGTGATCATGTCTCTAATCATGTAACGTAAAATGAGCATGGTGATATGGTCGATATGGCTATGAAAATGCCATGTAGGTAGCTACGGTGGCTGTTTTGAGTAGATGTGGTGTTTTATGTGTAGGAGAACAAAATAAATCCGTCATGCGGGTTTGGATGTACCTACGAAGTATGCACCAAGTCTCAATGTGAGAGTCTGCAATGCATGATACCATAGAGGCTAGCAAAATAAGATGAACGGAAGTGCAAAAGGCTTCAAACTTGCTTTAATCATAAAAAAATCAACACCACACAAGATAAGTGTCATGTTGCATAAGACTCAAAAGCTAAGTACCTCAAGGGATAGTTTGGCGGGGATAACCCCGTTGCACATCCTGGATCAGCCAAAGATGTCGGGTTCGTCAGCAAAAAGCCTCTACAATCATTCAACTGCTAATCAAGCCACCACTAGAGTCCCCAACTTATGTAATTAGGTGAATGAAAGGCAACAATTCAAAGGACTCCGTTATTGGGTTTTTGATAGAAGAAGATAGCAAGGTTTCTGCATGCTATGTCAAGAAAATGCAAAGCAAGCATGTCAAAAACAGTAGTCCCACTATTTCAAAAGCTAAGAGTGGCAAAAATGAAATAAAATTATTTTGCTTTTGCCACGGAATGGAAATTGTGATAATTGTCAAAAGCTAGGAGTGGCAAAAGTGAAATGTCAAAATCTAGAATGGCATAAGAAAAATTGGCAAAATCCAGAGTGGCAAAACCAAAATTTCCCCAACCTTACGGGAAAATTTTTGTTTTGCCACTCTATATTTTGACATTTCACTTTTGCCACTCTTAGTTTTTGACAATTATCACAATTTTCATTCCCATGGAAAAAACAAAATTTTGAGAGTGGCAATTGTGATACATTTCAAAAGCTAAGAGTGGCAAAAATGAAATAAAATTATTTTGCTTTTGCCACAGAATGGCAATTGTGATAATTTTCAAAAGCTAGGAGTGGCAAAAGTGAAATGTCAAAATCTATAATGGCATAAGAAAAATTGGCAAAATCTAGAGTGGCAAACCCAAAATTTCCCCCTTTACTTGAGGCTGTATTTTTATTCACCACATGATATGTGTTTTGCTCGGAGCGTCTTGTATGATTTGAGTCTTTGCTTTTTAGTTTACCACAATCATCCTTGCTATACACACCTTTTGGGAGAGACACGCATGAATCGTGATTTATTAGAATACTCTGTGTGCTTCACTTATATCTTTTGAGCTAGACAATATTTCTCTAGTGCTTCACTTATATCTTTTTAGAGCATGCGGTGGTTTTATTTTATAGAAATTGTTGATCTCTCATGCTTCACTTATATTATTTTGAGAGACTTTTAGAACAGCATGGTAATTTTCTTTGGTTATAAAACTAGTCCTAATATGATGGGCATCCAAGATGGATATAACAAAAACTTTCATATGAAGTGCATTGAATACTATGAGAAGTTTGATTCCTTATTATTGTTTTGAGATATGAAGATGGTGATATTAGAGTCATGCTAGTAGAGTAGTTGTGAATTTGAGAGATACTTGTGTTAAAGTTTGTGATTCCCGTAGCATGCACGTATGGTGAACCGTTATGTGATGAAGTTGGAGCATGATTTATTTATTGATTGTCTTCCTTATGAGTTGCGATCGGGGACGAGCGATGGTCTTTTCCTACCAATCTATCCCCCTAGGAGAATGCACGTAGTACTTCATTTTGATAACTAATAGATATTTGCAATAAGTATGTGAGTTCTTTATGACTAATGTTGAGTCCATGGATTATATGTTGGGAACGTAGTAATTTCAAAAAATTTCCTACGCACACGCAAGATCATGGTGATGGCATAGCAACGAGAGGGGAGAGTGTTGTCCACGTACCCTCGTAGACCATAAGCGGAAGTGTTAGCACAACGCGGTTGATGTAGTCGTACGTCTTCACGATCCGACCGATCCAAGCACCGAACGTACGGCACCTCCGAGTTCAGCACACGTTCAGCTCGATGACGATCCCCGGGCTCCGATCCAGCAAAGCTTCGGGGATGAGTTCCGTCAGCACGACGGCATGGTGACAATGATGATGCTCTACCAGCGCAGAGCTTTGCCTAAACTCCGCGACGATATGACCGAGGTGGAATATGGTGGAGGGGGGCACCGCACACGGCTATGGAACGATCCGTAGATCAACTTGTGTGTCTAGGGTGCCCCTGCCCCCGTATATAAAGGAGCAAGGGGGGGGGGGGGGTGTGGCCGGCCCTTAGGAGGAGGCGCGCCGGAGGAGTCCTACTCCCACCGGGAGTAGGACTCCCCCTTTCTTAGTTGGATTAGGACTTGGGGGGAGGGAAAGAGGAAAGGGGGGCGCCGCCCCCCCTTTCCTTGTCCTATTCGGACTAGGGGGGAGGGGGCACGCGGCCTTCCCTGGCCGGCCCTCCTCTTCTCCCTCATGGCCCACTAAGGCCCAATAACCCCCGGGAGGGTTACGGTAACCCCCCCGGTACTCCGGTAAAATGCCGATTTCACCCGGAACACTTCCGATGTCCAAACATAGGCTTCCAATATATCAATCTTTATGTCTTGACCATTTCGAGACTCCTCGTCATGTCCGTGATCACATCCGGGACTCCGAACAAACTTCGGTACATCAAAACTTATAAACTCATAATAAAACTGTCATCGTAACGTTAAGCGTGCGGACCCTACGGGTTCGAGAACTATGTAGACATGACCTAGAACTATTCTCGGTCAATAACCAATAGTGGAACCTGGATTCCCATATTGGTTCCTACATATTCTACGAAGATCTTTATCAGTCAAACCGCATAACAACATACGTTGTTCCCTTTGTCATCGGTATGTTACTTGCCCGAGATTCGATCGTCGGTATCTAATACCTAGTTCAATCTCGTTACCGGCAAGTCTCTTTACTCGTTACGTAATGCATCATTCCGTAACCAACTCATTAGTTACATTGCTTGCAAGGCTTATAGTGATGTGGATTACCGAGAGGGCCCAAAGATACCTCTCCGACAATCGGAGTGACAAAACCTATTCTCGAAATACACCAACTCAACATGTACCTTTAGAGACACCTGTAGTACTCCTTTATAATCACCCAGTTACGTTTTGACGTTTGGTAGCACCCAAAGTGTTCCTCCGGTAAACGGGAGTTGCATAATCTCATAGTTACAGGAACATGTATAAGTCATGAAGAAAGCAATAGCAATATACTAAACGATCAAGTGCTAGGCTAACGGAATGGGTCATGTCAATCACATCATTCTCCTAATGATGTGATCCCATTAATCAAATGACAACACATGTCTATGGTTAGGAAACATAACCATCTTTGATTAATGAGCTAGTCAAGTAGAGGCATACTAGTGACGTTATGTTTGTCTATGTATTCACACATGTATCATGTTTCCGGTTAATACAATTCTAGCATGAATAATAAACATTTATCATGATATGAGGAAATAAATAATAACTTTATTATTGCCTCTAGGGCATATTTCCTTCATCTCCCACTTGCACTAGAGTTAATAATCTAGATTACATAGTAATGATTCTAACACCCATGGAGTCTTGGTGCTGATCTTGTTTTGCTCGTGAGAGAGGCTTAGTCAGCAGTGCGCAACATTCAGATCCGTATGTATCTTGCAAATCTCTATGTCTCCCACTTGGACTTGGTCCCGAATGGAATTGAAGCGTCTCTTGATGTGTTTGGTCCTCTTGTGAAATCTGGATTCCTTTGCCAAGGCAATTGCACGATATTGTCACAGAAGATCTTCATTGGTCCCGATGCACTAGGTATGACACCTAGATCGGAAATGAACTCCTTCATTTTCGCTTGAAGCAGCTATGTACTCGCTTCACATGTAGATCCCGCCACGACGCTTTGTTTAGAACGCACCAACTTACAGCTCCATCGTTTAATAAAAACACGTATCCGGTTTGCGATTTAGAATCGTGCGGATCGGTGTCAAAGCTTACATCGGCGTAACCATTTACGACTAGCTCTTTGTCACCTCCATATCGAGAAACATATCCTTAGTCCTTTTCGGTATTTCGGGATGTTCTTGACCGCTGTCTAGTGATCCACTCTGGATTACTTTGGTACCTTCTGCCAAGCTTATTGCTAAGCATACGTCAGGTCTGGTACACAGCATTGCATACATGATAGAGCCTATGGCTGAAGCATAGGGAACATCTTTCATTTTCTCTCTATCTTCTGCTGTGGTCGGACATTGAGTCTGACTCAACTTCACACCTTGAAGCACGGGCAAGAACCCTTTCTTTGCCTAATCCATTTTGAACTTTTTCAAAATTTTATCATGGTATGTGCTTTGTGAAAGTCCTATTAAGCGTCTTGATCTATCTCTATAAATCTCGATGCCCAATATGTAAGCAGCTTCACCGAGGTCTTTCATTGAAAAACTTTTATTCAAGTATCCCTTTATGCTATCCAGAAATTCTATATCATTTCCAATTAATAATATGTCATCTACATATAATATCAGAAATGCTACAGAGCTCCTACTCACTTTCTTGTAAATACAGGCTTCTCCAAAAGTCTATATAAAACCATATGCTTTGATCACACTATATAAGCGTTTTTTCCAACTCCGAGATGCTTGCACCAGTCCATAAATGGATCGCTGGAGCTTGCACACTTTGTTAGCACCTTTTGGATCAACAAAACCTTCTGGCTGCATCATATACAACTCTTCTTCTAGAAATCCATTCAAGAATGCAGTTTTGACATCCATTTGCCAAATTTCATAATCATGAAATGCAACAATAGCTAACATGATTCGGATAGACTTAAGCATCGCTACGGGTGAGAAAGTCTCATCTTAGTCAACCCCTTGAACTTGTCGAAAACCTTTCGCAACAACTCGAGCTTTATAGACAGTTACATTACCATCAGCGTCAGTCTTCTTCTTAAAGATCCATTTATTCTCAATGGCTTGTCGATCATCGGGCAAGTCAACCAAAGTCCATACTTTGTTCTCATACATGGATCCCATCTCAGATTTCATGGCCTCTAGCCATTTTGCGGAACCTGGGCTCATCATCGCTTCCTCATAGTTCGTAGGTTCATCATGGTCAAGTAACATGACTTCGAATAGGATTACCATACCACTCAGTGCGGATCTTACTCTGGTAGACCTCACGAGGTTCAAGAGAAACTTGATCTGAAGTTTCATGATCAAAATCATTAGCTTCCTCACTAATTGGTGTAGTTGTCACAGGAACCGGTTCTTGTGATGAACTACTTTCCAATAAGGGAGCAGGTATAGCTACCTCATCAAGTTCTACTTTCCTCCCACTCACTTCTTTCGAGAGAAACTCCTTCTCTAGAAAGGATCCGATTTTAGCAACGAAAATCTTGCCCTCAGATCTGTGATAGAAGGTGTACCCAATAGTCTCTTTTGGGTATCCTATGAAGAAACATTTCTCCGATTTGGGTTCGAGCTTATCTGGTTGAAGTTTCTTCACATGAGCATCGCAGCCCCAAACTTTAAGAAACGACAACTTTGGTTTCTTGCCAAACCACAGTTCATAAGGCGTCGTCTTAACGGATTTTGATGGTGCCCTATTTAACGTGAATGCGGCCGTCTCTAAAGCATAACCCCAGAATGATAGCGGTAAATCAGTAAGAGACATCATAGATCGCACCATATCTAGTAAAGTACGATTACGACGTTCGGACACACCATTTCTTTGTGGTGTTCCAGGTGGCGTGAGTTGCGAAACTATTCCGCATTGTTTCAAGTGTAGACCAAACTCGTAACTCAAATATTCTCCTCCACGATCAGATCGTAGAAACTTTATTTTCTTGTTACGATGATTTTCCACTTCACTCTGAAATTCTTTGAACTTTTCAAATGTTTCAGACTTGTGTTTCATTAAGTAGATATACCCATATCTGCTCAAATCATCTGTGAAGGTGAGAAAATAACGATACCCGCCGCAAGCCTCAACATTCATTGGACCACAAACATCAGTATGTATGATTTCCAACAAATTAGTTGCTCGCTCCATAGTTCCGGAGAACGGCGTTTTAGTCATCTTGCCCATGAGGCACGGTTCGCAAGTACCAAGTGATTCATAATCAAGTGATTCCAAAAGCCCATCAGTATGGAGTTTCTTCACGCGCTTTACACCGATATGACCTAAACGGCAGTGCCACAAATAAGTTGCACTATCATTATCAACTCTGCACCTTTTGGTTTCAACACTATGAATATGTGTATCACTACAATCGAGATTCAATAAAAATAGACCACTCTTCAAGGGTGCATGACCATAAAAGATAATTCTCATATAAATAAGACAACCATTATTCTTTGATTTAAATGAATAACCATCTCGCATCAAACAAGATCCAGATATAATGTTCATGCTCAACGCTGGCACCAAATAACAATTATTTAGGTCTAAAACTAATCCCGATGGTAGATGTAGAGGTAGCGTGCCGACCGCGATCACATCGACTTTGGAACCATTTCCCACGCGCATCGTCACCTCGTCCTTAGCCAATCTTCGCTTAATCCGTAGTCCCTGTTTCAAGTTGCAAATATTAGCAACAGAACCAGTATCAAATACCCAGGTGCTACTGCGAGCATTAGTAAGGTACACATCAATAACATGTATATCACATATACCTTTGTTCACTTTGCCATCCTTCTTATCCGCCAAATACTTGGGGCAGTTCCGCTTCGGTGTCGATCGCTTGCAGTAGAAGCACTCAGTCTCAGGCTTAGGTCCAGACTTGGGTTTCTTCTCTTGAGCAGCAACTTGTTTGCTGTTCTTCTTGAAGTTCCCCTTCTTCTTCCCTTTGCCCTTTTTCTTGAAACTGGTGGTCTTGTTAACCATCAACACTTGATGCTCCTTCTTGATTTCTACTTCTGCGGCTTTTAGCATTGCGAAGAGCTCGGGAATAGTCTTGTCCATCCCTTGCATATTATAGTTCATCACGAAGCTCTTGTAGCTTGGTGGCAGTGATTGAAGAATTACATCAATGACACTATCATCAGGAAGATTAACTCCCAGTTGAATCAAGTGATTATTATACCCAGACATTTTGAGTATGTGTTCACTGATAGAACTATTCTCCTCCATCTTGCAGCTATAGAACTTATTGGAGACTTCATATCTCTCAATCCGGGCATTTGCTTGAAATATTAACTTCAACTCTGGAACATCTCATATGCTCCATGACGTTCAAAACATCGTTGAAGACCGGTTCTAAGCCGTAAAGCATGGCACACTAAACTATCGAGTAGTCATCAGCTTTGCTCGCCAGACGTTCTTAACATCGTCGGTTGCATCAAGAAGCGGGCACGGCACCCAGCGGTGCTTCGGGATGTAACTTTTCTGTGCAGCAATGAGGATAATCCTCATGTTACGGACCCAGTACGTGTAATTGCTACCATCATCTTTCAACTTTGCTTTCTCAAGGAACGCATTAAAATTCAACGGAACAACAACACGAGCCATCTATCTACAAACAAACATAGACAAGCAAAATACTATCAGGTACTAAGTTCATGATAAATTTAAGTTCAATTAATCATATTACTTAAGAACTCCCACTACAGACATCTCTCTAGTCATCTAAGTGATCATGTGATCCAAATCAACTAAACCATGTCCGATCATCACGTGAGATGGAGTAGTTTCAATGGTGAACATCACTATGTTGATCATATCTACTATATGATTCACGTTCGACCTTTTGGTCTCCGTGTTCCGAGGCCATATCTGTATATGCTAGGCTCGTCAAGTATGACCTGAGTATTCCGCGTGTGCAACTGTTTTGCACCCATTGTATTTGAACGTAGAGCCTATCACACCCGATCATCACGTGGTGTCTCAACACGAAGAACTTTCGCAATGGTGCATACTCAGGGAGAACACTTCTTGATTATTAGTGAGAGATCATCTTAAAATGCTACCGTCAATCAAAGCAAGATAAGATGCATAAAGGATAAACATCACATGCAATCAATATAAGTGATATGATATGGCCATCATCATCTTGTGCTTGTGATCTCCATCTTGGCACCGTCGTGATCACCATCGTCACCGCGCGACACCTTGATCTCCATCGTAGCATCGTTGTCGTTCGCCATCTATTGCTTCTCGACTATCGCTACCGCTTAGTGATAAAGTAAAGCAATTACAGGCGTTTGCATTTCATACAATAAAGCGACAACCATATGGCTCCAGCTAGTTGCCGATAACCGGTTACAAAACATGATCATCTCATACAATAAAATATAGCATCACGTCTTGACCATATCACATCACAACATGCCTGCAAAAACAAGTTAGGCGTCCTCTACTTTGTTGTTGCAAGTTTTACGTGGCTGCTACGGGCTTAGCAAGAACCGTTCTTACCTACGCATCAAAACCACAACGATAGTTCGTCAAGTTAGTGTTGTTTTAACCTTCGCAAGGACCGGGCATAGCCACACTCGATTCAGCTAAAGTGAGAGAGACAGACACCCGCCAGCCACCTTTAAGCACGAGTGCTCGTAACAGTGAAACCAGTCTCGCGTAAGCGTACGCATAATGTCGGTCCGGGCCGCTTCATCTCACAATACCGCCGAACCAAAGTATGACATGTTGGTAAGCAGTATGACTTGTATCGCCCACAACTCACTTGTGTTCTACTCGTGCATATGACATCTACGCACAAAACCTAGGCTCGGATGCCACTGTTGGGGAACGTAGTAATTTCAAAAAAATTCCTACGCACACGCAAGATCATGGTGATGGCATAGCAACAAGAGA
Source organism: Aegilops speltoides (assembly GCA_021437245.1). NCBI lineage: Eukaryota > Viridiplantae > Streptophyta > Magnoliopsida > Poales > Poaceae > Aegilops > Aegilops speltoides. The sequence continues at coordinate 72,949,715 of CM038141.1, read as the reverse complement.
GGAGAGTGTTAGCCACGTACCCTCATAGACCGTAAGAGGAAGCGTTAGCACAACGCGGTTGATGTAGTCGTACGTCTTCATGATCCGACCGATCCAAGCACCGAACGTACGGCACCTCCGAGTTCAGCACACGTTCAGCTCGATGACGATCCCCGGGCTCCGATCCAGCAAAGCTTCGGGGATGAGTTCCGTCAGCACGACAGCGTGGTGACGATGATGATGCTCTACTGGCGCAGGGCTTCGCCTAAACTCCGCAACGATATGACCGAGGTGGAATATGGTGGAGGGGGGCACCGCACACGGCTAAGGAACGATTCGTAGATCAACTTGTGTGTCTAGGGTGCCCCCCTGCCCCCGTATATAAAGGATCAAGGGGGGTGCGGCCGGCCCTTAGGAGGAGGCGCGCCGGAGGAGACCTACTCCCACCGGGAGTAGGACTCCCCCCCTTTCCTAGTTGGATTAGGACTTGGGGGGAGGGAAAGAGGAAAGGGGGGCGCCGCCCCCCTTTCCTTGTCCTATTCAGACTAGGGGGAGGGGGCACGCGGCCTGCCCTGGCCGGCCCTCCTCTTCTCCCTCATGGCCCACTAAGGCCCAATAACCCCCGGGAGGGTTCCGGTAACCCCCTAGTACTCCGGTGAAATGCCGATTTCACCCGGAACACTTCCGATGTCCAAACATAGGCTTCCAATATATCAATCTTTATGTCTCGACCATTTCGAGACTCCTCGTCATGTCCGTGATCACATCCGGGACTCTGAATAAACTTCGGTTCATCAAAACTTATAAACTCATAATAAAACTTTCATCATAATGTTAAGTGTGCGGACCCTACGGGTTCGAGAACTATGTAGAAATGACCTAGAACTATTCTCGGTCAATAACCAATAGCGGAACCTGGATGCCCATATTGGTTCCTACATATTCTACGAAGATCTTTACCGGTCAAACCGCATAACAACATACGTTGTTCCCTTTGTCATCGGTATGTTACTTGCCCGAGATTCGATCGTCGGTATCTAATACCTAGTTCAATCTCGTTACCGGCAAGTCTCTTTACTCGTTACGTAATGCATCATTTCATAACTAACTCATTAGTTACATTGCTTGCAAGGCTTATAGTGATGTGCATTACCGAGTGGGCCCAGAGATACCTCTCCGACAATCGGAGTGACAAAACCTATTCTCGAAATACGCCAACTCAACATGTACCTTTGGAGACACCTGTAGTACTCCTTTATAATCACCCAGTTACGTTGTGACGTTTGGTAGCACCCAAAGTGTTACTCCGGTAAACGGGAGTTGCATAATCTCATAGTTAGTGGAACATGTATAAGTCATGAAGAAAGCAATAGCAATATACTAAACGATCAAGTGCTAGGCTAACGGAATGGGTCATGTCAATCACATCATTCTCCTAATGATGTGATCCCATTAATCAAATGACAACACATGTCTATGGTTAGGAAACATAACCATCTTTGATTAATGAGCTAGTCAAGTAGAGGCATACTAGTGACGTTATGTTTGTCTATGTATTCACACATGTATCATGTTTCCGGTTAATACAATTCTAGCATGAATAATAAACATTTATCATGATATGAGGAAATAAATAATAACTTTATTATTGCCTCTAGGGCATATTTCCTTCATTATACACACTCACCCTTCCACCATTGCTAGCCTCTCTTGTGTCGCGCAATTTTTCGCCGATACCATACACCCACCATATATCTTCCTCAAAACAGCCACCATACCTACCTATTATGGCATTTCCATAGCCATTCTGAGATATATTGCCATGCAAATTTCCACCATTCCATTTATTATGACACGCTCCATCATTGTCATTTTTCTTTGCATGATCATGTAGTTTACATCGTGTTTGTGGCAAAGCCACCGTTCATAATTTTTTCATACATATCACTCTTGAATCATTGCACATCCCGGTACACCGTCAGATGCATTCAAATAGAGTCATATTTTGTTCTAAGCATATTTTGTTGTAAGGATGATGGAGACTATGATTCCCCTACAAGTCGGGATGAGACTCGACGAAAAAAAAGAGAGAAAAAAGAGGCCATAAAAAAAGAGAAGGCCCAAATAAAAAAACGAGAGAAAAAGAGAGAAGGGACAATGTTACTATCTTTTTTCCACACTTGTGCTTCAAAGTAGCACAACGATCTTCATGATAGAGAGTCTCCTATGTTGTCACTGTCATATACTAGTGGGAATTTTCATTATAGAACTTGGCTTGTATATTCCAATGATGGGCTTCCTCAAAATTCCCTAGGTCTTCGTGAGCAAGCAAGTTGGATGCACGCCCACATAGTTTCTTTTTGAGCTTTCATACACTTATAGCTCTAGTGCATCTGTTGCATGGCAATCCCTACTCACTCACATTGATATCTATTGATGGGCATCTCCATAGCCCGTTGATACGCCTAGTTGATGTGAGACTATCTTCTCCTTTTTGTCATCTCCACAACCACCATTCTATTCCACCTATAGTGTTATATCCATGGCTCACGCTCATGTATTGCGTGAAGATTGAAAAAGTTTCTGAACATCAAAAGTATGAAACAATTGCTTGGCTTGTCATCGGGGTTGTGCATGATTTTAAATTTTTGTGTGATGAAGATAGAGCATAGCCAGACTATATGATTTAGTAGGGATAACTTTCTTTGGCCATGTTATTTCAAGAAGACATGATTGCTTTGTTAGTATGCTTGAAGTATTATTATTTTTATGTCAATATTAAACTTTTGTCTTGAATCTTTCGGATCTGAACATTCATGCCACAATAAAGAAAATTACATTGATAAATATGTTAGGTAGCATTCCACATCAAAAATTCTGTTTTTATCATTTACCTACTCAAGGACGAGCAGGAATTAAGCTTGGGGATGCTTGATACGTCTCCAACGTATCTATAATTTTTTATTGTTCCATGTTATTATATTATCTGTTTTGGATGTTTAATAGGCATTTATATGTTATTTTATATTATTTTTGGGACTAACCTATTAACCGAGGGCCCAGTGCCAGTTTCTGTTTTTTTGCCTATTTTTAGAGTTTTGCAGAAAAGGAATACCAAACGGAGTCCAAACAGAATGAAACCTTCGCGATGATCTTTCTTGGACCGAAAGCAAACCAGAAGACTTGGAGATGAAGTCAGAGACTGTCGTGCGCGATGGGTGGACGACACCTATGGGGCCGCCGGGGACGGCCCCTTCGTGTGTTCGGTACGAGGGCGGAGGGTGCGCGGAGAGCAGATCGAGGCGATGCGGGCTTGCTGGATTTTACCCGGCCGGGCGCGACGGTCGCGTAAAACCCTACTGCTGCTTTGTGTTGTATTTGATCTTGCTCACGAATGCGAGCTAATGGTGGTGTGGTGTATGGAAGCAGTCAAATCCCAGGCGCTAGAGTTGCCAAGGGTTCGAACCCCCCCTACGTTGTGCATGGGCCTCCTTTTATAGGGCAAGGGGTCACCGACAGGTGTCAACGTAAGGTAGAGGGGTAAAAATGTAAAAGAGGTGGTAGTTGGAACAGTGCGGGAACGGTGCACAAACGATTTGAGCAGTGGATTCTACCTACTTTTGACAGAGGGGACAAGAGCATTAAATGCCGTCGCCGTCGCCCCAAAAGCTCCCGCCCTTGTGTCTCCGTTTGCCACGGCGATGGAGCCACCACCGTGGAGTGCCACCGCACCCCGCATGCAGCACAGCCACCCGCCACGCGTCTCTGGAGAAGGCTGAGGGCGACGCGTGGGCAGATGAGCTGGAGTGTGGGCATGCAGCGTAGCTTTCCCGGCAAGTACCTTGCCGGGGTCTTGATCTTGTCGGGCCCGGGAGCTTGTCGGGCTTGCAACTTGTCGCTCCCCGGGCCCTCGCCGGGACACGTATAGCGCCGAGGTGTGCCTCCTATAATATGATCTTCTAGTCTCCCCGGCGAGCTCCTCTTGCCGGGGTCTTAACCTTCTATCTTGTACACTTTGTTCTTGAATGGCTTGGTATGGAGCAGGAACGGTCTCCGGCAAGCATTTGGTGGATCCAGCCGCGGGGAGCTGCGGCTGCCCGTGCACAAGTTGGGGTACTGAGGTACCCCTACCTTAGTACACCGACAGGAGCCCCCGGGCCTGGGCCATACACGGTGCCGAGCGCTGTTGGGCCAGGCCCAAGACAGTGCACGGGCATGCGAAGCCCATGGCGCGTCGAACCCACCTCTGCATCCGCCGCTTCCCCCGAAACGGCACGCGTCGATTGCGGCGTCGTGGGAGACGTGGGTGGCGCATGCAGCCTTTAAGGCATCCGCCCCGTGATCATGGCGCGGAGCGGGGTCGCTTCACCCGTCGCTCCGGCTCCGTCGACGCTTCCCCATGCCCGTCACCTTGCGCAGCTCCTGGCGCACGGCGGCGTCACCGCCACGCTCTCCTAGGCGCTCCTTTCGCCCTTCTCCGACAAGCTCTTCTTGCCGGGGCCTCCTTCCCCGGCAGGCTCATCTTGCCGGGAGCTCCTTGACCTACCTCCTGAACTCCTGAATAGAGAAACAGGAGAGGGATCACGGGCACCTTATCTTTTTAAACTGTAAGCCCTCGGGCATTAGCTGCATTTAAGAACTTGTAATCCTTTCTATCATGTTTTTCATCCTCTATGGACTTGTACTAAATTGGATGTTTTTAATGAAAAAGAGGGGAAAGCTTGCCGGACCGAGTCTTTTACTTGACCGCGTGCCTTGTGTGTTCTTACGCTATCGGGGAGCTTGCCGGGGCGAACACGCTTGTCGACCGCGGGACAGCCCGCTGGTGGTGTCGCTTCCGGCAAGCAACCTTGCCGGGCGATTATGACGCTTAACTTGTGAAAGCGAGGCTCGAAAGCAAGATAAGGGTGCAGCGGCACACTTGTGTTTGTTGAGCGGACTCGGAAACAAACCAAGTACGCAACTGGGCCACGACTCGGCTCCTCCACGTACGGGTTTTACAAGACACGCTCGTTCAAAAGACGCAGCCCCGCATCCCCGGTCCATGAGAGGATGCATGACGAGGGATGAAAAACTTATCTGATACTGCAGCCCCCAGCAACTCTGGCTTGCCGGAGACGAATCTTGGCGCTCGCAGCCCCCAGCGAGGCTGGCCTGACGAGGAAGAACCCTGTCACCCGCAGCCCCCGGCGACCCTGGTTTGCCGGTCCCAGGTGCTGGCGTGATCTTTGGTTCCTCCTTGTTGCTGCAATTTCAGCCATGAAAACAGCTGAGGTAGATATGCAACAGCTTCATGCTTATGTATGCGTAAATAAATCTCGACTAGGCAATACGATGCCGTGTCTTGCCCCTCGTATGTTTGTACTCTACGCTCTCGGGGAGCTTGCCGGGCGAACACGCTTGCCGAGCGCGGGACAGCCCGCCGGCGGTGTCGCTTCCGGCAAACAACCTTGCCGGGCCAGTTGCGACGCTTACCTTGCTGAGCAGGCTTGGAAGCAAGATAAGGGTGCAGCAGCACACTTGTGTTTGTTGAGCGGACTCGGAAACAAAACAAGTACGCAACTGGACCACGACTTGGCTCCTCTCGCGCACAAGCCTCTCATACCAAGGACATCTCACGGCAGGGCTTGCCACGTTACACCCCCTACTTTTCATTCTTTGCGCGCTTTCACCCTACGCTTCTAGGTAACTTGCCGGTGCTTAACACGCTTGCTGAGTACGGAACATCAGCAGCCCGCTGGCTGGTGTCGCTTCCGGCAAGCAACCTTGCCGTGTCTAGTCGCGACGCGCTTAACTTTTGCCGGCAGACTCGAAACAAGCGAGGCGCTGGCTGGTCGCGGCTCACTCTTAACTCGTTGAGCGTGTTCGAAGCAAAGTAAGGGTGCGACCGTTCACAGGCAGGCTCCTCCGCGCACAGGTTTCGCGTGCAAAGGACGAATGCGCGAGGGATATAACATATAAAAGCATGGAATTAAGGGGTGCTCTGCACGAAGGCTCGAGCGACTTAGCTTTTCTTTTGTGTTTCTTTGCACTCGCTGGTGGAGTATGCTGGCGCGTCCTCGACGACAGCGCAGCACTCCGGGGAGGTGCGTTTGCCGGAACGAGCACCAGTGCTGTCTTTGCCGGGCTTATAGCGTTCCGAGGAGCCGTGCTTGTCGGAGTGAGCGCCAGAGCCGTCCTCGCCGGACTTAGAGCTCGATGGCGCATCCTCGACGACAGCGTAGCGTTCCAAGGGGACACGCTTGCCGGCGCGGAGGGGAGCGGGAGCGAGCGGTGCGGGGAACAGGATATGCTCGGATTCCTAGTAGCGATAGGAGGAGCAGGATCCCGCCCTGGCACTTTCGCTTTGCTCATGCATGGACAGCAGTCCGGAGCATCCCGCGGGCCTCCGGCCTATCCTTGCCCCAGCAGGCGGATACCACCTCTCGTGGTATGGCGCTGCTGGGTCGCCGTGTGCGGGGATGGATGTGGATCTACGGAGGCCGAGGCGTGGTCCTCCGTCCTGTCCCTGGATCTGGTGGCGCCGCGAGTACCCTCGCCGGTGTCCACCCTTCCGCCGGCGTCTCCTCCGCCCAACACTGGCTCCGTTGGCGGCGGGTGAGACGCAGACGGGTCTGCAACCCTTGAGGCCCTCGTCTTCGGGGCCATAGCGCGGTTGTCGATGAAGTCGCTGACGAAACTGGAGAGGTTGATGAAGAGCACGGCCGCGCGAACGCCGGATCAGGTCCGCACAACCTCGACGCCCCCTACCTGGCGCGCCAAAGATGTCGTGCGCGATGGGTGGACGACACCTATGGGGCCGCCGGGGACGGCCCCTTCGTGTGTTCGGTACGAGGGCGGAGGGTGCGCGGAGAGCAGATCGAGGCGATGCGCGCGGCGCGCGGGATTTTTACCCAGCTTCGGGCCGCGACGGTCGCGTAAAACCCTACTGCTGCTTTGTGTTGTATTTGATCTTGCTCACGAATGCGAGCTAATGGTGGTGTGGTGTATGGAAGCAGTCGAATCCCAGGCGCTAGAGTTGCCAAGGGTTCGAACCCCCCCTACGTTGTGCATGGGCCTCCTTTTATAGGGCAAGGGTCACCGGCAGTGTCAGCGTAAGGTAGAGGGTAAAATGTAAAAGAGGTGGTAGTTGGAGCAGTGCGGGAAAAGTGCAGCGATTAGCTTGAGCAATGGATTCTACCTACTTTTGTGAGAGGGGACAAGAGCATTAAATGCCGTCGCCGTCGCCCCAAAAGCTCCCGCCCTTGCGTCTCCGTTTGCCACGGCGATGGAGCCACCACCGTGGAGTGCCACCGCACCCCGCATGCAGCACAGCCACCCGCCACGCGTCTCTGGAGAAGGCTGAGGGCCAGATGAGCTGGAGTGTGGGCATGCAGCGTAGCTTTCCCGGCAAGTACCTTGCCGGGGTCTTGATCTTGTCGGGCCCGGGAGCTTGTCGGGCTTGCAACTTGTCGCTCCCCGGGCCCTCGCCGGGACACGTATAGCGCCGAGGCGTGCCTCCTATAATATGATCTTCTAGTCTCCCCGGCGAGCTCCTCTTGCCGGGGTCTTAACCTTCTGTCTTGTACACTTTGTTCTTGAATGGCTTGGTATGGAGCAGGAACGGTCTCCGGCAAGCATTTGGTGGATCCAGCCGCGGGGAGCTGCGGCTGCCCGTGCACAAGTTGGGGTACTGAGGTACCCCTACCTTAGTACACCGACAGAGACGCAACAAGGAAGCCACAAGGCAGGAGGGCGCGCCAAGGGGGGTAGGGCATGCCCCCACCCTCGTGGCTCCTCTGACCTAGTTCCTTCGCCTATATATACTCTTATACCCTGAAAACAACCAAGAGAGCCACAAAACCACTTTTCCACCGCCGCAACCTTCTGTACCCGTGAGATCCCATCTAGGGACCTTTTCCGGCGTCCTGCCAGAGGGGGATTTGATCATGGAGGGCTTCTACATCAACACCATTACCTCTCTGATGAAGCGTGAGTAGTTCATCACAGGCCTTCGGGTCCATAGTTATTAGCTAGTGAAGGAAATATGCCCTAGAGGCAATAATAAAGTTATTATTTATTTCCTCATATCATGATAAATGTTTATTATTCATGCTAGAATTGTATTAAACGGAAACATGATACATGTGTGAATACATAGACAAACATAACGTCACTAGTATGCCTCTACTTGACTAGCTCATTAATCAAAGATGGTTATGTTTCCTAACCATAGACATGTGTTGTCATTTTATTAACGGGATCACATCATTAGGAGAATGATGTGATTGACATGACCCATTCCGTTAGCCTAGCACTTGATCGTTTAGTATGTTGCTATTGCTTTCTTCATGACTTATACATGTTCCTGTAACTATGAGATCTTTTTGCTTGCAATGATAGATCTGATCTTAAGAAATTACTAGCTAAACTTAAATAGAAAACTCTAAATGATAGAATGAAATATGACCCTGCTTTTGCTACTTTACCTATCTTTGTTACTGATAAGGATTATGAATTCTCTGTTGATCCTGAGATAATTACTTTGGTTGAATCTGATCCTTTTTATGGCTATGAATCTGAAACCGTTGCGGCACATCTTACCAAGTTGAATGATATAGCTACCCTGTTTACTAATGATGAGAAGTCTCGCTATTATTATATCCTTAAGATATTTCCATTCTCATTAAAGGGTGATGCTAAAACTTGGTTTAATTCTCTCGATCCTGGTTGTGTGCGTAGTCCCCAGGATATGATTTATTACTTCTCTGCTAAATATTTCCCTGCTCATAAGAAACAAGCTGCCTTGAGGAATATATATAATTTTGTGCAAATTGAAGAAGAGAGTCTCCCACAAGCTTGGGGGAGGCTTCTCCGATTACTTAATGCTTTGCCTGATCATCCTCTGAAGAAAAATGAAATACTTGATATCTTTTATAATGGACTAACTGATGCTTCCAAGGACTACTTGGATAGTTGTGTTGGTTGTGTTTTCAGGGAAAGAACAGTCGATCAAGCTGAATTGTTATTGAATAATATGTTGACTAATGAAAATAATTGGACTCTTCCTGAGCCAATTGAGCCAACTCCTGAGCCTATTCCTAAACCAACTCCGAAGAAGAGGGGTGTTCTATTTCTCAGTCCTGAAGATATGCAAGAGGCAAAGAAATCTATGAAAGAAAAAAGGTATTAAAGCTGAAGATGTTAAGAATTTACCTCCTATTGAAGAAATACATGGTCTTAATATACCACCTATTGAAGAAACACATGGTCTTGATAACCCGACATAGGTAGTAAAGGTAAATTCTCTCTATAGATATGATAAAGTTGAAATCCCATCTACTAAGTTTCCTAGCCAATATTTGGATGAATTTGATGACTTTATGGCTAGACAAGAAAGTTTCAATGCTTATGTTGGTAGAGAATTAAAGAGTAATGCTTACATGATTGGACGCTTGAGTGATTATATGGCTAGAGTTAAAGGTGAACTTAAACTCATTAGAAAATATGCTTCTATGGTTACCACTCAAGCAGAACAAGTACTTAAAGCTCAAAGTGATTTGCTCGATGAATTAAATAATAAACATGACTTTGCTGTTAGAGTGGCTACTAGAACGGGTAAAATGACTCAGGAACCTTTGTATCCTGAAGGCCACCCTAAGAGAATCGAGCAAGATTCTCAGAGAAACAATTTAGAGGCACCTAGTCCTTCTAAAAGGAAGAAAAAGAAAAATGACAGGACTTTGCATGCTTCTAGTGAACCTGTTGTAGACACACCTGAGAATCCTAATGATATTTCTATTTCTGATGCTGAAACACAATCTGGTGATGAACATGAACCTAGTGTTAATGTTAATGATAATGTTCATGTTGATGCTCAACCTAGCAATAATAATGATGTAGAGATTGAACCTGCTGTTGATCTTGATAATCCACAATCAAAGAATCAACATTATGATAAGAGAGATTTTGTTGCTAGGAAGCACGGTAAGGAAAGAGAACCATGGGTTCCGAAACCCATGCCTTTTCCTCCTAAGCCATCCAAGAAAAAGGATGACAGGGATTTTGAGCGCTTTGCTGAAATGATTAGACCTATCTTCTTATGTATGAGCTTAACTGATATGCTTAAAGTAAATCCTTATGCTAAGTACATGAAAGATATAATTACAAATAAAAGAAAGATACCGAAAGCTGAAATTTCCACCATGCTTGCTAATTATACTTTTAAAGGTGGAATACCTAAGAAACTTGGAGACCCAGGAGTACCGACTATACCTTGCTCCATTAAAAGAAACTATGTTAAAATTGCTTTATGTGATCTTGGAGCCGGTTTTAGTGTTGTGCCTCTCTCTTTATATCATAGACTTGAACTGAATAAGTTGACACCTACTAAAATATCTTTGCAAATGACCGATAAATCGACTGCTATACCTGTCGGTATTTGTGAGGATGTGCCTATTGTGGTTGCAAACGTCACTATCTTAACGGACTTTGTTATTCTTGATATTCTCGAGGACGATAGTATGTCGATTATCCTTGGTAGACCCTTTTTGAATACTGCAGGGGCTGTTATTGATTGCAACAAAGGCAATGTCACTTGTCATGTTAATGGTAATGAGCATACGGTACACTTTCCGAGGAAACAACCTCAAGTTCATAGCATCAATTCTATTGGAAAAGTTCCAATGATCAGTATTGGAGATTTTGAATTTCCTCTTCCAAGTGTCAAGAAAAAAAATGATATTCTTATTGTTGGGGATGTTCATATCCCCGTTGAGGTAACCTAGTGTTATTCAAAATTTCTCCGGTTCCATGTTATTCGGAATGAGTTTGTTAACAAGACTTGATCAACCTTGTTAGTGGATTCCTTTTGATGAGCATGTGATGGATGAAACTACAAGGCACAACCTTCTGTACCCTCTTTTTACTTTCTGTTATTTAGAATAAATAAAGAAAAATAGTATTATCTGTCTGTTTTCTGAATCCATGCAATAAAAAATATCCCGAAAATAAAAGTTCTCCGAATGCCCTGCCAATTTAGTATGATTTTTTCTAGAATATGTGAGGATTTTAGGCATTGAGAACACACAGGGGGGGGGGGCAAGCACCTGGCCACAAGGGTCCAGGGCGCGCCCCCTGCCTCCTGGGCCCACGGTGGCCCCCCTCCACTTATTCCTGCACCCACACACTTCATCTTCCTCCCAAAAAAATTCCCACCCAGCTCAAGCACGAGTTCTAGCTCATTTTGCTACGATTTTCGATCTCCTTGCTCAAAGCTCCATTCACGAAACTGCTTTGGGAGATTGTTTGTAACGCCTCGGATTTGATGCGCCAGGTGTCCGCCAGTTATTCGCCGTCGTTGCCATGTCATTTGCTTGCGTGTTGCTCTTTGCCATGTCATCATCTGCATTTCATATCATGTCATCATGTGCATCTCATTTCGCATTCATGTTCATCTCTTGCGTCCGAGCATTTCTCCTGTTGTCCGTTTTGCAATCCGGCACTCCTATGTCCTCCGGCGTCCCCCTTTTGTCTCCTGTTGTGAGTGGGTGTTAAACTTTCTCGGAATGGCCCGAGGTTTGCCAAGCGTCCGTGGTATAGCACCGGTAGACCGCCTGTCAAGTTTCGTGCCATTTGGAGGTCGTTTGGTACTCCAACGGTTAACCGGGTAACCGTAAAAGCCTCTTTTGTTGCAGCCCAACACCCCTTCCAAAGTGGCCCAAAACCCATCTAACTCCCCTCCATGCTCTCGGTCGTTCGATCACGATCGCGTGGCCGAAAACCGCTCCTCATTTGGACTCTCCTAGCTCCCTCTACCTATAAATATGTGTGCCTCCCCGAAATTCTCGGTCTAACCCTAGCCATCTTCTTCCTTGCGCCACGGACACGTCCTTGAGCGGACATGTCCGCGGACACCTCACCGAGCCAATCGCGGCGCGCCACATCGCCTTCCCTGCCCCGCGACCAACCAGCCGCCGCCACGTCGTCAGCCCGCCGCCCTCTCTCCCGCGCCCGCCGTGGCCAGCGAGCCGCTTCGGCCCTCCGGCCCGAACCCCGCCGCCAAGCCCGCTTGCCCGCCCGCCACGTCTGCGCGCCTCCGCCCGCCTCGCCCGCGGCCACCGCGTGCCTGCCGGAGTTCCTCCGCCATGCCGCCTCTCCCTCGCCGGCGCCGTTTGTTGCCGGCATCCGCCGCCGCCGCTCGCGTCGCCGCGCCCGCGACCAGCGCCCGTCTCTGCCGTTGCCGCCAAGCATCCGCCCCTCGCCGCCGGCGACCTTGCCCGCCGGCCGCCGGATCCTCCAGCGCCGCCGCCCGGCCTCGTCGTCGCCGCCTCCATCCGTCGGCGGCGCTCGCCGGCCTCGCCCAAGCCCCTCGCCCGGCGCCGCCGCTTCGCCCCGCGCCTTCCCGTCGTCGCCCGCGGCCTCCAGCTCCGGCCACCGCATCGCCCGTCTCCGGCGAGCCCGGCCCGCCTCGGTCCGCGTGTCTCAGATCCAGATCCAAAAAAACCCTAAGGTTGACCTGCAAAATTCTTCCAAGTCCCTAGTTTTTCATATTTTTAATGCCATGTTTGACCTGCTGCATCTCTGCATCCGTAGCTCCGTTTCGTGCGTGTAATATGTCAAATTGTTCGCCTCGACGAGTACTTCATTTCATTCCATTGCATCATTTTCATTTGAGCTCATCTTGATGTCCGAAATGCTGTTGGAAGAGTGCATGTTGATGTTAATCTGCTGAAACTGTTATAACTTGCTCATTTATCATTTTTGCCATGATTGATGTGTGCATCCTATGAGGTTGATGTCTTCATGTGTTTTGATCTATGCCATGCCACCTTTCCAGAGGTGTATGCCATGTATTTTTGTGATCAATGTGGTGACTAGCACAAGCATGCAAACTAGGCTTCGTGATATTGCTGATTTTAGTCCCTGTTCTGCTGTTATTTTGATGCCATGTAAACTTGTTGCTACAAAGAGATCCATGCATATTTAGAGATACTTCAGTAAGGGTGTTTTGAACATATGGTTATTTTCTATCCATTCACGCCCTTATTTGCAATTATGGAGTAGTCTAGCATGTCATTTTGGTGCTCTACTTTTGCTTCAAAATGTTTCCTGGCTGATTGTTTACTTGTTAATCAATTTAGCCAAGGTTGCTATAGTTGATCCTTGCATGCTATGGACTGTTCTTGCCTTGGTTGGTTACATAAACATGTCTTCTTGATGATGCTATGCTTACCTTGTCATGCAATGATTTGTGGTGAGTGAATCGAGCTTGTTAAGTAGTGTACATGATGTTGCTGTTTTGCTAGACAGATTCTGTTATATTTTGTTGCTATATAAACATGTTGCTACTAATCATTCTATGCATAATCTGGAGATGCTCTATAAACATGTATTGATCTACATGTCATGCTCTATCCATCCATGCCCCTGTTTGCATTTATAGGTTGCTGTGGATTGTTCATATCTTGCTCCAAAGTTGCCTGATATTGTTGCTGTCAGCCTGTTAACATTAAGTTCTATGTTTCCATGATTGTTTCCTAGTGATCCATGAATCCTATGACCTTGCTATTGCCATGCTTAGCTTCACAAACATGCCTTCTTACTGTTGGTTTCATTGCCATGCCATGTATTGCTCTGTAGTGAGTGGTTCAAGCTCACGAACATGCCTACTAATTGTTGTTCCTGCCATGTTTGAATCTGTAATATAACTTGCCATGTTTACATGGGTGCCATCATATCTTCTGATCCTTTTTGGCTCATGGTCAGTAAGGGACTTTTGATCTATGCCATTAGTATATTCATGCCATGCTTTTGATTGCCATGATAAGTTCCTGTAACATGTTGTTTGATAGCTCTAAACATTGCAACCTGATGTTATTTCCTGATAAGTCTGAAACTGTTATAATTTGCAATCTTACCATGTCCTTTTGAGCATGTTCTAGTTGTTTCTGGAGATAGCTCAGTATTCATGTCTTGTTATGCTTTACCTGTACTTGATGCCCATGCCTTTTGTTATTATGTTGGGGTGCTGTAGCATGTTGTTTTGATGCTTGTAAGATGCCTAGTTGCTGTTATGGGCAGATTGTTGTTATGACTTGTATAGTGTGTGTGTGTTGCACCGTTGCTCCGTTTTGAGTGTGCTCTATATGAAACTTGCTTGATTCTGCATGTAGTTTCATGTTATCATGTTGCATCCTTGTTTTGAGGTGTTTGCTTGATGTTTGTTTGCATTTTGCATCAAAGCCATGTTTAACTTGTTTTGCTCATATCTTCTAGCCCGTAGCTCCAAATCTAATGAACTTTATATGTAACTTGACTAGAATTTCATGTAGATCATCGTGGTGCATCTTAACTTGCTGTTTAACAACTTGAACATAAGGTTTGTTCAGATCTGGACCAATTTCGAAATTTGCATATGAGGACTTACCGGAAGTGTTATATGTTGTTCTCGGCCTCATTTAAACTTGCCTTGATGTGTTGTTCTTGTTTGCTTCATCTCTTGCCATGAGTAGCTTCATGTAGCCTTTTCATGCATCATGCTTGTTGTGCATCATGTCTTGTTCGTGTGTGGTGTGTTTACCATGTTGTGTGCTTCTTCTCGATAGTTCCCGTTTCGTTGCGATCATGAGGATTCGTTCGTCTATGTGTGGTTCGTCTTCGTGGCTTCATCTTCTTCATGGACTCGTTCTTCTTCCTTGCGGAATTTCAGGCAAGATGACCGCTACCCTGGATCTCACTACTATCATTGCTATGCTAGTTGCTTCATTCTATCGCTATGCTGCGTTACCTATCATTTGCTCTTCAAGCCTCCCAAATTGCCATGAACCTCTAACCTTTGACACCATTCCTAGCAAACCGTTGTTTGGCCATGTTACCACTTTTGCTCAGCCCCTCTTATAGCGTTGCTAGCTGCAGGTGAAGTTGAAGATTTCTCCATGGTGGACAGGGTTTATGTTGGGATATCACAATATCTCTTATATTATTAATGCATCTATATACTTGGTAAAGGGTGGAAGGCTCGGCCTTATGCCTGGTGTTTTGTTCCACTCTTGCCGCCCTAGTTTCCATCATACCGGTGTTATGTTCCCGGATTTTGCGTTCCTAACGCGGTCGGGTGATTTATGGGACCCCCCTGACAGTTCGCTTTGAATAAAACTTGTCCAGCAAGGCCCAACCTTGGTTTTACCATTTGCCTCACCACCACCTACTTTTCCCTTGGGAGTCGCTCTCTCGAGGGTCATCTTTATTATAGCCCCCCGGGCCAATGCTTGTCTAAGTGTTGGTCCAAACTATAGCACCGTGCGAGTCCATCCCTTGGCAACTTGGGTTACGTCGGTACCTGTACGCTTAGCTTATCCGGTGTTGCCCTGAGAATGAGATATGTGCAGCTCCTATCGGGATTGTCGGCGCATCGGGCGGTCTTGCTGGTCTTGTTTTACCATTGTCGAAATGTCTTGTAAACCGGGATTCCGAGACTGATCGGGTCTTCCTGGGAGAAGGTCTATTCCTTCGTTGATCGCGAGAGCTTGTCATGGGCTAAGTTGGGACACCCCTGCAGGGTATAAACTTTCGAGAGCCGTGCCCGCGGTTATGTGGCAGATGGGAATTTGTTAATTTCCGGTTGTAGATAACTTGACACCAGATCCGAATTAAAACGCATCAACCGTGTGTGTAGCCGTGATGGTCTCTTCTCGGCGGAGTCCGGGAAGTGAACACGGTTTCCGTGTTATGTTTGACGTAAGTAGGTGTTCAGGATCACCTCTTGATCATTGCTAGTTCACGGCCGTTCCGCTTGCTCTCTCCTCGCTCTTATTTGTGTATGTTAGCCACCATATATGCTTAGTCGCTGCTGCAACCTCACCACTTTACCCCTTCCTTTCCCATTAAGCTTTGCTAGTCTTGATACCCATGGTAATGGGATTGCTGAGTCCTCGTGGCTCACTGATTACTACAACAACGATTCTTGAGTACAGGTTATGCGATGATCCTGACGCGAGAGCGATGCTTGCTTGTTTTGGAGTTTCTTCTTCTGCTTCTTCGATCAGGGGATAGGTTCCAGGTCGGCAGCCTGGGCTAGCAGGGTGGATATTGTTTGAGTTTCTGTTTATGATTCATCCGTAGTCGGATGTTGTTATTGTATGTTGTATTGTTGTATTCTTGTGTCATTGTATGTATTGGATGTATCCCCACTATTATGTAATGTTGATGTAATGATATCCACCTTGCAAAAGCGTCTTCAAGATGCGCTTCTATCCTTGGTGGGACCTTTGAGTTCCTTTAGGATAGGGTCGCATCTTGGGCGTGACAAGTTGGTATCAGAGCCTCGACCGACCCTAGGAGCCCCCTTGATTGATCGTGTAGTTTGGACGTTGTTGAGTATAGAAGAAAACTATTTTCGGAGTCTAGTTATATCGGAGAGTAGGAATTCTTTTACTCCTCAGCCCCTTCATCGCTCTGGTGAGAAATTTTGACGTAGGTGTTTTGATTTACTCCTCTTCCCCTTCAAAAATTTTCTTTAGGTTCACGCAGTTGGTTTCCGATCGTTGTTCCTCAGCTCTTTTCATCCGGTGCATTTCTCGTCAAGTTGACTCGAGCCTCTTCATCTTTGCCAAGTTCAATCCTCAGTTGTTTTCTTTTCCCACCCGCCCACCTTCTTCTTCTCAGAACCGGAGTCCATAATCGAGTATCCATCCTACTCGTGCGAAGTCTTTGCTTTCTTTCCTCAATGATTTTAACCAGTGTTTTTCTCTTCAAGATATTCGTCGGTTTCCCCCTTCCAGTTGACTGTGTTTTTTTCCGCCCTCCCACCCTTTTTTGTCCCGGAGCCTGAGTCTCTCTCGACCATCAATTTCATTCGTGTGGAGTCTCTTCATTCTTCCCTCAATTATTTCAACCGGTGGATTCTCGTCTCGTTCGTCATTCTTCATCCCTTTCTTTTTCCGGTGGACTCAATTCAAGTTTTTCGGCTTGATCATATTCTTTTTCCTTGGGTCAACTGTTTTCCCTGCTCATTCGCCTCTCGCCAGTTTATCATTCCGGAGTGCTCAAGACATCTCAAGAGATTCGTCTGTGTTCTAATTAATGCAAGGTTGTCACCTCATTCAAATATTTCAATTATTCCGGTGCATCATCTATCTGTTCAACAATCCTTTCCAACGGTGTTATCTCTTCAGTGGGCCCTAACCCACAGGTCTTTTCCCAGGATCTTACCTGACTCTTCTAATTTCCTCGGAGTTATTCTCAATTCTTTTCAAGTGTGACGTAAGAATGGATCCCATCAGTCACATACCTTCTCCAAGATCGCTTTCAAATTCTTTTCATTGATGCCTCAACCTCTTCTTTTTTCATTCTACCGGAGTATCTCAGTAATTTTGGTGGTGTTTCTCGTCATCATTTGAAGATTGAAGAAGAAGATTTCTCTTTAATCTTGTCCGTTCCTCGGAGATTCGCGGTCCTAGCTCGATGGTATCCTATCAAATTGTTTCAGGTCATGCAAATTCTTTTCATCCATCCGGAGCATTTCAGGAGTTGCTTTCTCTCTCGATCATCCGGAGGCCATCTTTTCGGAAGATTTCTTCATTCTGAGTTTTCAGATTTGTTCTCCAATTATTCTATACCCGTGCCCCTTCGTTCATCTCAGTATTCTTCCGGTGCTTCATTCAAGTGTTCTTTAATCAGCTCATGATCTCTTTGTTCTTTCGCATCTAAATCCCCCTCAAGCATATTTGTTTTGCTATTTCTTCCCGGTGATTCATCCTTTTCGTCAGTCATTTTCGAATTCTTACGGTGGTCCATTCAAATTTTTATCCTTTGTTATCATTTTAATTCATTCGTTCGTTTCAATCCTACCGGTGGTTCATGAAGACCTTCTCAAGTTTGCGATATGTCACTTCTCAATCCTTTTCTTCAGAGTTTGTTCTTGATGGATAAATTCTAGTTCCAAGTGTTTTCATCTTTTCTTTTCCGGAGCTCAATTTTCCTCGGCCATTTCGTCGGAACCTCCATCTAAATCATCGCAAGGCTCATCTTATTCTTTCATCCTTCATTCTATCTCATCATCCTTTTGTACCAGAGTTCTTCATGGTGGTTCTTAATGAGTTAATTCATTCTTCAAGAGTTCACCAAGTTTGTCAGCGGCGGTGCTCCCAGTCACACCATGGAAAAGACAGCAATACTGGCACCAGAGAAAACAATACTCTGGACTATGCTGAAGATAATCAAGATCCCGTTGAGGCAACTTCCGAACAGGACAAACAAGAAGATGAGCAAAATAATCCTGATGAACATGCCACACATGAAGACTCGGAGGACAGTAATTATCTTCCGCTCTCCGAGGAGGAGGTGAGCCTCGACAACGAGGATTTTATCGTGCCTGAGGAACCTCTCGAGCAGGAGTGCTTTAAGCGCTGGCTAAGATCCACTGCAAGGAGCCTAAAAAAGAAGCAGCATCAGCTTCAAGCTGATCAAGATCTGCTCAATGATAGATGGACTGATGTCCTAGCAGCCGAGGAATACGGCCTTAAGCGCCCAGTCAAAAGTTACTCGAAGCGCAAATTGCTACCTCAGTTTGATGACGAGGCGCTGGAGCCCATACCGTCATCGTGCAATGCGGCTCACCGACCACCATGAGGTCAGGACAAAGCGGCAACTCAAGCCGAACACCAGCCTGCCCCACCTCACCATAAAGATAGAGTTAAAACAGCTCAGGGACATAGCTACGACCAGCAACATGACTTGGACAATAGAGCAGGCCAGAACAAATTGATCTATGGATCACATGGATGCGCCCTGACACGCGACTACGGCTATCTAGCCGAACGCAACAATTATACTCACGCCCGGGCCAAGAACTAATATATCTCCAACGTATCTATAATTTATGAAGCACTCATGCTATTATATTATCTGTTTTGGATGTTTATCGGCTTTATTATACACTTTTATATTATTTTTGGGACTAACCTATTAACCGGAGGCCCAGCCCAAATTGTTGTTTTCTTGCCTATTTCAGTGTTTCAAAGAAAAGGAATATCAAACAGAATGAAACCTTTGGGAGAGTTATTTTTGGAACGGAAGCAATCCAGGAGACTTGGTGTAGACGTCAGAGAAGCTTCAAGGTGGCCAATAGGCAGGGAGGCGCGCCCTACCCCCTGGGCGCGCCCCCACCCTCGTGGGCCCCTCGTGGCTCCCCTAACCGACTTCTTTTTTTCCTATATATGTCCATATACCCTAAAAACATCAGGAAGCACAATAGATCGGAAGTTCCGCCGCCGCAAGCCTCTGTAGCCACCAAAAACCAATCGGGACCCTGTTTCGGCACCCTGCCGGAGGGGGTAACCCTCATCGGTGGCCATCTTCATCATCCCGACGCTCTCCATGACGAGAAGAGAGTAGTTCACCCTTGGGGCTGATGGTATGTACCAGTAGCTAAATGTTTGATCTCTCTCTCTCTCTCTCTCTCTCTCTCTCGTGTTCTTGAGGTGATACGATCTTGATGTATCGCGAGCTTTGCTATTATAGTTGGATCTTATGATGTTTATCCCCCTCTACTCTCTTGTAATGGATTGAGTTTTCCCTTTGAAGTTATCTTATCAGATTGAGTCTTTAAGGATTTGAGAACACTTGATGTATGTCTTGCCGTGCTTATCTGTGGTGACAATGGGATATTCATGTGATCTACTTGATGTATGTTTTGGTGATCAACTTGCGGGTTCACCTTGTGAACTTATGCATAGGGGTTGGCACACGTTTTCGTCTTGACTCTCCGGTAGAAACTTTGGGGCACTCTTTGAAGTTCTTTGTGTTGGTTGAATAGATGAATCTGAGATTGTGTGATGCATATCGTATAATCATACCCACGGATACTTGAGGTGACAGTGGAGTATCTAGGTGACATTAGGGTTTTGGTTGATTTGTTTCTTAAGGTGTTATTCTAGTACGAACTCTATGATAGATTGAACGGAAAGAATAGCTTCGTGTTATTTTACTACGGACTCTTGAATAGATCAAGCAGAAAGAATAACTTTGAGGTGGTTTCGTACCCTACAATAATCTCTTCGTTTGTTCTCCGCTATTAGTGACTTTGGAGTGACTCTTTGTTGCATGTTCAGGGAAAGCTATATCATCCAATTATGTTAATATTGTTGAGAGAACTTGCACTAGTGAAAGTATGAACCCTAGGCCTTGTTTACTAGCATTGCAATACCATTTACGCTCACTTTTATCATTAGTTACCTTGCTGTTTTTATATTTTCAGATTACAAATACTCATATCTATCATCCATATTGCACTTGTATCACCATCTCTTCGCCCAACTAGTGCACCTATACAACTTACTATTGTATTGGGTGTGTTGGGGACACAAGAGACTCTTTGTTATTTGGTTGCAGGGTTGCTTGAGAGAGACCATCTTCATCCTACGCCTCACACGGATTGATAAACCTTAGGTCATCCACTTGACGGAAATTTGCTACTGTCCTACAAAACTCTGCACTTGGAGGGCCAACAACGTCTACAAGAAGAAGGTTGCGTAGTAGACATCAAGCTCTTTTCTGGCGCCGTTCCCGGGGAGGTGAGTGCTTCATGGTATATCTTTAGATCTTGCAATCGAATCTTTTTGTTTCTTGTTTTATCACTAGTTTAGTTTATAAAATAAAACTACAAAAAAATGGAATTGAGTTTGCCTCATATGCTTCATCTTTTTAATATCTTTCGTGAGAATGATGGAGAGGAAAATTGTGCTCAATTTCTAGAAGAAGAATGCATTAAAATGTTTGGTACTAGATCTTTGTATGATGAGCATGATTGCAATGTTGTTAGTATGAATTCCTTGAATATCCATGGTGCTAATGATATGCAAAGCCACTAGCTTGGGGAAGCTATATTTGATGAAGATGATATTTTTTTGCCCCCCAAGTTTTGATGAGCAAATTTATTATGATGAAAGCATGCCTCCTATTTATGATGATTATTGTGATGATACGTATGCCATAAAGAAGAAACTTGCTCATGTGGAGAGTAGTAAAATTTCTATGCAAGTAGATCATGAAAAGAATGCTTTATGTGCTGCTTATATTGTTGAATTAATTCATGATGCTACTGAAAATTATTATGAGGGAGGAATATATGCTTGTCGGAATTGCAATAATGTCAAGTTTCCTCTCTATGTGCTTAAAGTTTTGAAGTTATGCTTGTTTTGCCTTCCTATGCTAGTTGATTATTTTTCCCATAAGTTGTTTGCTTACAAAATCCCTATGCATAGGAAGTGGATTAGACTTAAATGTGCTAGTCATATTTTTCATGATGCTCTCTTTATGTTCCAATTCTTATCTTTTATAAGAGCATCATTGAAATCATCATGCCTAGCTAGGGGCGTTAAACGTTAGCGCTTGTTGGGAGGCAACCCAATTTTATTTTTGTCCTTTGATTTTGCTATTGTATAGTAATAAATAATTCATATAGCCTCTGGTTAGATGTGGTTTTATGTTTCAATTAGTGTTTGTGCCAAGTAGAACCTTTGGGAAGACTTGGGTGAAGTTTATATGATCTTGCTGTAAAAAACAGAAACTTTAGCGCTCACGAGAATAGCTGCCATTTTTTACTGGAAAGTGATTTTAAGTTGATTGTTTTTTAAGATGATTAATAGACAAATTACTCACGTCCAGAAATTTATTTAAGAATTTTTAGATTTACATAAGTATTTAAATGATACATATTACTACAGACTGTTCTGTTTTTGACAGATTCTGTTTTCATTGTGTTGTTTGCTTATTTTTGATGAATCTATGAGTAGTATCGGAGGGTACGAACCATAGCGAAGTTGGAATACGGTAGATATTACACCAATATGAATTTAGAATGAGTTCACAACAGTACCTAAGTGGTGATTTATTTTCTTATACTAACGGAGCTTACGAGTTTTCTGTTGAGTTTTGTGTTGTGAAGTTTTGAAGTTTTGGGTAAAGATTCGATGGACTATGGAATAAGGAGTGGCAAGAGCCAAAGCTTGGGTACTCCCAAGACACCCCAAGGTAATATTGAAGGACAACCAAGAGCCTAAGCTTGGGGATGCCCTGGATGGCATCCCCTCTTTCGTCTTCGTTCATCGGTAACTTTACTTGGAGCTATATTTTTATTCACCACATGATATGTGTTTTGCTTGGAGCGTCATTTTCTTTTGTTAGTATTTGCTTGCTGTTATTTAGAATAATGTTTTGCATCTTTATTTTCAATAAAGATTTCAAGGATAGCCTTTACCATGCTTATTTTGCAAGTATACATGTTGCTGTTTCAAAACAGAAAGTTTACCGCTGTTGCAAAAATTCCCTAGAAAAGTCAGAAAATGATAAAATGCTGAAACTTTTTGCGTATCGAACTCTGATAGATTTTATACAGTATAGGATTTTTCTCATAATTTTTGGAGTTAGGGAAGTATGATGAATCTTGCATCCTTTACAGACTGTACTGTTTTGGCGGATTGCTGTTATGTTTGCATTGTTTGCATATGTTTGCTTGTTTAATGATTCTATTTGCAGATAGGAGTATTAAATATGTAGAGGCATTTAGTATGCAATTTTTAATAATAATTTTTGTGATTTGTTACAGTAGAGAATGATAAGGTTTTTGCATTGGTTTAAACTAACTTATCTCACGAGTTCTTGTTGAGTTTGGTGTGGATGAAGCTTTCTAGATTTAGGAAACTGAGATATAAAAGGAATTAAGGAGACACAAAAGCTCAAGCTTGGGGATGCCCAAGGCACCCCAAGATAATATTCCAAGAAGTCTCAAGCATCTAAGCTTGGGGATGCCCCGGTAGGCATCCCACCTTTCTCCTTCAACAATTATCGGTTATTATCGGTTGAACCTAAGTTTTTGCTTCTTCACATGAGGTGTGATATCCTTGAAATGTAGTTTTATTTTGTTTTTCTTGATGTTTGAATAATCTCCCAAGATCTAAAATTATTAAATGGGAGATAGTCTTCACATAGCTACGTAATTATTTAACTACTCATTGATCTTCACTTATATCTTTTTGGAGTAGTTTGTCATTTACTCGTGTGCTTCACTTATATCCTATGAGTAAATGGTTGAATGAGTTGAATATCATAAATATGAAATTATATATGTTTCACATGCTTATCCCATGGGGAGTAATGAGTTCACTTATAAGAAGTAGAGGTGGTAAATTTATTGAAGGTTAGCAAACATTGTATTGGTCACTTGAACAATTCATGAAAGAATATTGAAGGAAGAGAGATTTCACACACATATATATATATATACTATCTTGGACATCTTTTGTAACTGTGAGCACTCATTGAAATATGACATGCTAAAAGCTTGACGTTGGACAAGGAAGACAACATAATGGGTTATGTCTTCTTACATCCGAAAAAAGTATATTGTCATGGATCATCCAACGTGCTGAGCTTGCCTTTCCCCCTCATGCTAGCCAAATTCTTTGCACCAAGTAGAGATACTACTTGTGCTTCCAAACATCCATTAAACCAGTATTGCCATGAGAGTCCACCATACCTACCTATGGATCGAGTAAGATCCTTCAAGTAAGTTGTCATCGGTGCATGCAATAAAAATTGCTCTCTAAATATGTATGATCTATTAGTGTGGAGAAAATAAGCTTTATATAATCTTGTGATGTGGAAGCAATAAAAGCGACAGACTGCATAATAAAGGTCCCTATCACAAGTGGCAATATAAAGTGACGTTCTTTTGCATTGAGATTTTGTGCATCCAACCTTAAAAGCGCATGACGACCTCTGCTTCCCTCTGCGAAGGGCCTATGTTTTATTCTTGTCTTATACCTTATGCAAGAGTAATGGTGATCTTCACCTTTCCTTTTTACATTTTATCTTTTGGCAAGCACATTGTGTTGGAAAGATCCTGATATATATATCCAATTGGATGTAAGTTATCATGAAATATTATTGTTGACATTACCCTTGAGGTAAAATGTTGGGAGGCAAAACTTTAAGCCCCTATCTTTCTCTGTGTCCAATTAAAGGTTTGAACCCATAAATATCACGTGAGCGTTAGCAATTGTGAAAGAGTATATGATAGTTGAGCATGTAGGATTTGCTAAATCAAAGCTCTGACATAGACCCTTCCTGAAAATAAGATGAATTACAATTGTTTGAAGACTGAGAACACGATTTGCACTACAAAAAAAAGACACATCCGTGACATTTTGGGCCGAACGAATTTTTTTCCTGTCATACATATGATACTTCTATGACGATAATTGTGACAAAACCCGGTATCATCATAGATGTGGTGGGCTCCTACTTCTATGACAAAAACTCATGACAGAAAATGGGCTTTTCGTCCTGGGCGGGTCAGAGACGCAACTGCATGACATTCTTTGGGCCATCCATGATGGAAAAAACCATGGTAGAAGTGTCGGGGATATACCCCGTGGCGTAAACCGGCCGGAAGTATAACCCGGCCGGACTGGACGACTCACTGGTAACCCGCCTGGAGCTTGGCGGTTCACGGGCTACCCACCCGATCTTAGCGGTTCATTCGTAACCCGGCGGGCGGGTCAGATGGATGACGAGGCCCATGGCCCAGAAGGCCGGTTCACGTTTAATGGTGGGCCGGTTTATGAGGAAAGCGTAAGGACTATTCTCCTACAAAGGAAGCAAGACTAGGACACCACTTGTAATAGAGTAATCCTAATCCAAATAGGACTAGTCATGTAAACCGCCCCTTCAACATATATAAGGAGGGGCAGGGCTCCCCAAAGAGGGACAAGTTAACAGGCTACAAGCAAGAAACAATCTCTAGGGCTAGACATAAAGAGGAGAGCCGGTTTACGGCGACTCCCTCGTGATGATAATGAGACCTAGCCTCAAACAGCATGTAGGGTTTTTACCGGATGATGTTTCCCGGGGCCCGAAGCTGTCTAAATCCATGTCTTGTGTTGCGTCTCTCGATTCCGCTCAACCCCTCTCAAGCTACCACATAGATGCGTTGGCCTCGCGACTAAGTCCTGACACTATGGACATCTGCCGTGACAAATCCACGACAAGAAGCGAGGGGGAGGAAAATTTCAGGGAGTTGCCGGTTACGGTGGGAGGTCGGGGGCGGCGATCGCGTTTTCTCGTCAGTACGGCGTGTGTCGAGGTGTTGGCTCTAATCCGAACCCGGCGAGGCGTTGGGCTCTCGCGAACCCGAGCCATTGCGCTGCGAGCTACGTTCTTGAACCCGGCGATCGATCGATGGTGTTGGCGAACTTCGATGGGCGATTCGCCGCTCTGCTGCTAAGCTGAAGCCGATCGATTGGATGAGCGATGGCGTTGTGGGTGGGTTTGGATGAACAATGAGAGGTGGCATTGCCTCTGGATGAACAGGACCCGTGATGTGGAGGGCTGGATGAGCGATGAGCGGTGGGGGGTGGCCGTGGAGGGTGGTTGAACAAGACCCGTGGTGTGGGCGGTGGATGAGCGATGAGCGGTGGAGGGTGCCCGTGGAGGGTGGTTGAGCAGGAGCGGTGGAGTAGCGCGGTGGAGGCTGGATGAACAGGTGCCCGTGGAGGCTGGAGGAGGTCGACGATAGCCCATGGAGGCTGGAGGAGGTCGACAGTAGAGATGAACAGTATCCCGTGGAGTCCCGTTTTGCGGTACGCCACACCCCTCCCGATGAACAGGACCCCCATTTCGACCGTAGCACTCCAACACAAGTCCGTTTCATCCGTTTTGCGGTACGGCACACCCCTCCCGATCAACAGGACCCCCGTTTTGGCTGTAGGAGGTCCGTTTCCTCCGTTTTATGGTAAGCCACACCCCTCCCGATCAACAGGACCCCCGTTTCGACCGTGGAGGTCCATTTCCTCCATTTTGCGGTATGCCACACCCCTCCGGATCAACAGGACCCTATTCCGAACGTGGTCGGTCGAACACAAGGCCGTTTCCTCCGTTCTACGGTACGCCAGGCCTCGTTTCCATCGCCTGTTCCGTCCAAGCCGGTTGGCTCCCACATGTTCCGTTGCCTCCCGATGAACATGACGCATTCCGTTGCCTCCCGACGAACACGACGCATTCTGTTGCCTCCCCATGAACACGACGATGACACTGTTTCTCCGTTCCGACGTATGCGAGAGTAGGCGTTCGAGACCCCGCCCGTATGTACACATACGTGGCGTGAATTTCTTTCTTGCACCACGGCGTATGCGTGCGTGTACATGCTACGCGCGCGCCTCTACTACGACACGTGCACACCTCTACATCGACCGATATATATGCGTACCGTTCGCGACCGAATGACAACGCCACGACGCTTCGACCAGGTGGGTCCCGACCGCCGAGCACTTCCTTGCGTGCGAAGATGTAGCTGGTGGGTCCCAGCGGTCGGGGCGAATCGTTTTTTGCCGGACGCACTTCCTTGCGTGCGAAGATGTAGCCGGTGGGTCCCAGCGGTCGGCGAATCGTTTTTGCTCGAGCGCACTTCCTTGCATGCGAAGATGTAGCTGGTGGGTCCCAGCAGTCAGGGGGGCGAATCGTTTTGTTTTTTTGCCCGGACGCACTTCCTTGCGTGCGACGGTGTAGCTGCTGGGTCCCAGCAGTCAGGGGGGCAAATCGTTTTTTTGCCCGGATGCACTTCCTTGCGTGCGATGGTGTAGCAGGTGGGTCCCAGCAGTCGGGGGGCGAATCGTTTCTTTTCAGACGCACTTCCTTGCATGCGAAGATGTAGCTGGTGGGTCCCAGCAGTCAGGGGGGCGAATCATTTTTTTTCGGACGCACTTCCTTGCGTGCGAAGATGTAGCTCGTGGGTCCTAGCAGTCATGGGGAGAATCATTTTTTCATGAAATACGGTGGCCCGTCCGGTGGGTCCCCGCTGTCAGGTGGAGGAATAATTATTTTGCGCGTAATAAGGAGGCACTTCCTTTCGGCTGCCATGGACCCAGCTGTGAGCCTCTCCACGTACAGTCCACGTCCGATGGAAGTCGTTCCTTGACCACATTGACCACACCGCACCGAGAGCACCACGGCAGTGGACGACGGCGAGGCCTAGGAAGGGGACGACGCGGAGCCGGGGAAGACACAGCAGTGGATGCACACGCGGAGAGGAGTAATAGGGTTCACTAGTTCGGCTGCGCTGCTGTCGCCGCAGAATAACGGGGGGTGTGGGTGAGTGGAGGGATGACCTGGCCAGCGTTGGGAGTAGTAGGGGGCGGTGAGGCCTCCGCGGCAGCACATCCGGCCACGGGAGGCAGGAGCAGGCGGCACGACCGGCGCTGCTTTGGGCGGCTGGAGCAAGAAGACCAGAGGTTGAAGAAGCACGACGGTCGTTGGATGGACATTGTACGGTCACTGCAGCTAGAATCGTTTATATTGACTAAGTCGACAAGTCCCTTGGTACGTCAACTTAGGAGGCCCACAGGTCAGCTTCCGAAACGGTGCGCCCCAGATGTCACGGGGAGGAATCATTTTTTGGGCGGGTGAAGCTAGAATATCCGAGATTGAAGAAGAAGCACGGCATCCGTTGGATGGACATCCAACGGCCACTACTGCTAGAACCGTGTATTGACTATAAGTTGACAAAGCCTTGCATACGCGTCAACTCTGTTTTTTTAGGGGACGCGTCAACTTAGGGCCAGAAGTGTGTGGCAGAGAACTTATAGCCCATTTGAGATTTGTAAGAATGTGTAGCCCATTTTTGAATTCTAATAGAATTTACTACGACCCATTTACAGTTTGTTAAAAGTACAGCCCATTTCAACCAACCGTTCAAACCGTAATTCAATAAAATTTCCCAGATTTTGATGGGATCCGAAATATTTTTATCCCGAAATTTCTAGTCAGATTAAATACAATTTCAATATAAATTTATATTACGTAAAAATCCAACGAAAGATTGCGCTCGCAACAATTAATGAAATTAAAATTTTCAATATCCAAAAATAATAATTTATAAAGTAATAACGTGTTTGGTGCATTTTTTTATAGTTACTGCCCAATTTTTACAATTACATCCCATTTATTATTTCTTAAAGCCCATTTTCTTGTTAAGCCTAATGCATCCCTCCTAGGAAAGATTTGCAGCCCAGCGGGGCGGAGAATAACAACTTGACCTTGCCTGGGTATTCCTAAAAAAAAGTATAGCTGGGCTAGCCATTTTCAGCTTGAAAAAAATTTAATATCTGGGCTAGATATCTGGCCTGGGCTAGACGGGCCACAGCCCGCCAAGTTAATACCTGTAGCGATGTTTTCGTTGTTGTTCAGAGGAGAAAAATTAATATCTGGGCTAAACATCGAAAAACTCTGCACACATACTGCTCGAGCTGCTTGGTCCCAGCTGTCGGCCGCTTCTTGTGCAATTCTCTCGTTTATTGACTACTCCAGGAGGTTGACAATGGTGTGGGACCGTGATATCAGGAAACCAGGAGGAAGCAAAATAAATTATAGTTATATATATATATATAATAAGGAGGCACTTGCGTACGTGAGGCTATGGACCTGGTGGGTCCCCATTGTCATCCTCTCCAAGTAAAGTCATCTCCTCGCCTTGCTTCCTCTCCTTGAAAGCAATCGGCATCGCCGCCCCACTTCCCGATGCAGGTGATTGCTCTGCCTTCAAATGACACAAGTGCCATCCGTTCGTCCATCTGCCGCCCACATTAATGATACGCGGTTGCCGAGGCGGCTACTCCGGCGCCACACGTCCGTCCCTCCGCCCGCCCACCATTGCTGTATAAACTGTTGCGCAGGCCATAGCCGCAGTCATCCGCATCCGTTCCCTTTCTCGTGTCCACACCACTACTTCCCATCATGGCTTCCTCGCGCTCCAGCGCTCTTCGGGACGGGCGGACGACGGGCCACAAGGAGATGGCAGCCATTGCTGCCGACCGGCTAGCCGACAGGCTGCCGGACGACGACGACGTCCCAATGGAGAACATGGTAGTCCACGATCCAGCGCCAACCCCCTCCTTCGCGCCATCCTCCCCGGTGCATTGCACCATGACCATCGGCGAGGCTCGTGCCCAAATATAGACAGGGTGATGCAGATGCGTGAGGAGTAGTTCCGGGAGGCGCAAGCCGCCGCCGCCTACAACCACTATCTCCTCCAGGAGCACCTACAGGCGGAGGAGCAGATCGCCGCGGAGCGGGCGGAGCAGGAGGCGCTGCTTGACTCATACCACTCCGCCCGCAAGGGCCTCCTCGAGCGCTGGCGGTACCGCATGCGGGTGGCGGAGGCCGCGGCCGCCTACAAAGAGGCTAGCAAAGAGGGCAATGAAGTGGGCGAGGCGCTGTTTGGCGAGACCGAGGACGAGGCAGAGGACAATGCCGGATCCGACGAGTCCCCGGTCCACTGGTGTCGACGAGGCCCTGCTTCGCCGAGGCCTCGCGGCGCCAACAACAAGGCAGAGGACACCGCCGGCTCCACCGAGGCCCCGCCCCACCAACAACGAGGCAGAGGACATCGCCGGCTCTGCCGAGGCCCCACCCTGCCGTCAACGTGGGGGAGGATTTCCACCGCTCCACTGAGGCGCCGCCCGCCGGCAACGAGACAGAGGACATCGCCGGCTCCGCCGAGGCCCCTCCTCGCTGCCAACGAGGCCACGCCACATAGAAATCAAGGAAGAGTAGAACACGGTAGGTTGCCGCCACTCAGGTCCAAGTAAGGCCATCGCTGCTACCCTCCGGTTGAAGCCAAGCTAGGCGGGTTGACCATTGACGGCCGATTAGCTTCTTGGAGGCGACGTGGGGTCGGAGAGCTGCGCTGGAGAAGAACGCTGCTTCTACTTAACTGCTGGTGCAGTTGGCCGACTGACACATGGGCCCAACAGGCCACATGTCGATTCATGTAACTCGCACTGCGATTAAATCCTTAGCTTCTGTTTGGCTCGGCGGGACACAGATGGGTAACCGGTTAATTAATTATACCTCCAAAGACACCCTTTTTAGTTGAAGAATGTATGAAATGTAATGAAATCCGGCATGTTTATAAGAAATCCGACCGTGTATTAATGAATTTATTTCGATTAGTTCGAATTCCTGTATCACTGGCATTGGATGAACATGCAAAACAATACGTAGTAGCATTATTCCCAGGGTGATCACCTCGTTTGCAGCAGTTTCACATTTACTCCCTCTGGTCCTTTCTAGTCTGCATACAAGTTTTGTCTGCAGTCAAAGTATTTCTACTTTGACCAATCTTATACAAAAAAGTATGCACTTCCACAATGTGCGAAGTAAAAAGGAACAAGGAGTACAAAGAGTTTGAGTAGCTTTTTAGCATTTCTGTACATTGCAATCAAACACATAGGCCGGGCAATTCATAGAGAACATTCAAAACAATCGATGATTATGCATCTCAGCGACTCACATGTCAGAGGCAATATTTACTTCACAACTAAAGAATAAAGAAAAAATTGATCGACGCTGCTGAGAGCAAAGGGCGTCCCATTCAAAAATATCAAACGCATGTCTTGCTAAAATCAATGAGCAAAATTTGCCATCAGTTCCAAAATATCAAATGCCTACGATTGTGGAATGGGCAGGGTTTGCCATCAGTTTGGACATTGACATGGCACCTCGTGCTAAATAAACCAGCTGTTCTTTTTTTTGCAGTTCCACCAAAATCAACCAAATTCGCGCGTAGCTTGTATGATTTCGCCCTTATATGTTGCAACGCCTTGAACTTATCGGCACCTCCTTTCTTGTGGTGGAAATGAATGATTTGATGTATTCATGAACATTTTGTGCAGTTCCCATTGAAATCAAGCTGAGCACCCCTGTTTGCACAAATACAAAAAGTGATTAGTATGAAGCAAACTTGCAACTGTACTTGTTGCAAGCGCTAGGCTTTGTCTCCTATATGCTCACTTGCATTGGATGTGAGTTTCTATTGATTTTGGGGGAGCTATGATCCTATTTTGTGCACTTTGTATTCAAATACAAAAATTCTTATGTGTGCACAAATCATGGAGAGCTTCTCTAGTTTCTTTAGAACACTCCTTTGCGTTTATCATAATATCTTTATTCTCGTGGCATGTAGGATCATTGGTCTAGTAGGTTCAATTGATATCCGTTGATTGCTTGCTTCAATTGGTATCTTCTGATTGCTTGTGTTTCTCTCTTTGTTATGTCTTTGTGTCATATCTTTTTGTTGCAATCTTTGGGCCTCAATATAGTTTGTCTTCCTCCAAGTATTTACCATTGGATATGTGTATGGCATTCCACTCTCTTTTTGAGAGATACGCAATTTATGGAGGAACACTCTTTATTTTGGCCTTCTCAGCTTTTCACCCATTTTGGCAATCGATGCCAATGGGGGAGGAGTTTCAGAGAGTTTTTTGGAGAAGTTTAGAGAGTTATCTCCTCTTGCTTTGGTTTTGTTCCTTAGTATTTGCATCTCATTCTCGTGCATCATTGGTTGTTGCATTGCATGGTGATGCATAATTCCTTGTATAAACTCTCTTGAAAGTGATTGTCATCAATTACCAAAATGGGGGAGATTGAAAGAACATGCGGTGCCCCCATGTTTGGTTTTGGTAATTGATGACAATCTCTATGGACTAATGGTTGCCTTGAGTTATATTTGAAGGGTTTGTCCATAGGCTTTTCTTGGAGTCCATTTGTTGGTTTCAAGGAGAGTTTGTGATGACCACCGTGCTATTAAGGAATTATCCAAAGATTGGTCATGTGAGTGTTGAGCCTATTGCAAGCATGTCTTGAAGAAGAAGATTGAGTGATCATTCATGTCCATCTTCAAGACATCATCCAAATGAAGAGTGTTGGAAAGATTCAACACACAAAGCGCACAAGATGTCTCGAGGATCAAGTGATCCCATGGTATGGTAAGCATTGTCCATTACGCTTTGTGTGCTAACCCATGGTCTTCGTGAGAGTTCTTTGTGGGGTTAGGTTGCGGTGTGCAAGTTCAAGTGATGCATCACGAAGAGATCAAGTGCTTGAAGCTTGCCGTCCATTGTGGTGACAATGGACTTGTGAAGATAAGCGGAAGAGTGTCTCACCCATAGTGGAGTATGGGGAGCAATCAACTAGTCTTCATCGAGCCAGCATAATCAAGAAAGGTGGTCCATCTTGAGGAGGAGTAGATCGTCATCATCTAGCTCAAGTGGACTTTGTGCAAGGCAAAGGTTTGCCCTTGATAGGTTTTCTATTTTACCGGTCTCATGGTAGTTGTGGGAGACCGGGTTATAGGATCGATTGCCGTACTATCAAGGGGGGCTCTCGATGAGTTGCTTGATCGTATCGTTCGTAGAGAGCTCAAATCATTGCATCCTTGCATCATCTTTATCGGTTCTTGTTTGGTTCTTCTCCTTGTGAGATTTGGAGCTTTTGATCATTTTCATGACTAGCTCGAGTTCGTCGAAAACGGAGTCTACATGCGTCTTCTATGATGTTTTCGATGTTGGAGGCTCTGCCGGTTCTTCTCTGTTGGAGGTTTCACTCCTTTGTTTACTAAGCATACCTCCCCTGCCTCTTCTTACTATAACCAGCCGCTGTTTTGATGCTACTCGTCTTCCTCTATCCAACAAGCTTGAGTTTTCTCAATTCGGAGCTCATTTGCAGAAGTTATGGCAGTTCTGGTTTTAGTGTTTCCCTCTGTTGTCTTCTCTGCAAAATGAAGGACTCCTAGTGTTGCTGATTTGGGGCATGCGGTAGTACTGCTCTCCGGAGCGGTAGTACCGCAGAGCCCTATGATAATACCGCTCTGTGGGAGCGGTAGTACCGTGGCCTCCAACCAGCGCTTGTTGCCCGGCGGTAGTAAGGCGGATGTAATTTTACATCCAGCGCCTCTGTGATAATACCACGCGCCGAGCGCAGTAGTACCGTGGGCTCTGGCCAGCTTAGCAGCATGGCGGAAGTAGGGCGGATGTAATTTTTACATCCAGCGCCCTCTGTGATAATACCGCTCTTCGTGTCTTGTAATACCGTGCGGAGTTTTTCGTGAGTCCTCCTCGGCGGAGTAGGTGCGGAGTAATTTTTACGACCGTGCCTTCTCTGCGCCTAAGTGTTGCACTGCCTTACGGTAGTACCGTAAGAAGCGCGATAATACCGCTCGGCGGTTCTATCGCTTCGTTGCCTGTGCAACAGAGCCTTCATCGGCGAGCTGCACATGCGGTAGTACCGCACCTGCAGCGGTAGTACCGCTGACCAACAGCGGTAGTACCGCAGCTCCCTATGATAGTACCGCGTCGTCTTGAGCTGAGTGAGGGGATAACGGTTGGATTTTCTCCCCTCCTATAAAAGGGGGTCTTCTTCCCCATTGGGACTTTGTCCTTTGAGCTCGTTCTTGCCCCCATTGTTGACCTTCTCCGAGCTTGCTAACTCTCAATCCCTCCATGGATTCTTGCTAGTTTTTGAGGGAAAAGAGAGAGGAGATCTAGATCCACATTTCCACCAATCACTTTCTCCTCTATGTGAGGGGAACCCCTTGGATCTTGATCTTGGAGTTCTTGGTGTTCTCCTTCTTGTTCTTCCTCTCATTTTCCTCCCTAGCATTAGTTGCTTCGGTGGGATTTGAGAGAGAAGGACTTGGGCACTCCGTGTGCCCTTGCCATTGCATTTGGTGCATCGGTTTGAGTTCTCCACGGTGATACGTGGAAGTGAAGTTGAGAAGCTTATTACTCTTGGGTGCTTGGTGCCCTTGAGCTTGTTTATCTTGGGTGCTTGGGCCCCCTAGTCGGTTGGTGGTGTTAGGAGCTCAATCATTGTGGTGTAAAGCTCCAGGCAGCGTCGGGTCTCAATTAGGTTGTGGAGATCGCCTGAGCAATTTGACGGTATCGGTGACCGCCCCAAGGGTTGCCAAAGTGTCTGGGTTGGTGACCGCCCCAAGGGTCGCCATTTATGCGGGTTGGTGACCGCCCTCAAGGGTCCCTTAGTGGAATCACGGCATCTTGCATTGCGAGGGCGTGAGGAGATTCTGTGGCCCTAGTAGCTTCTTGGGGAGCATTGTGCCTCCACACCGCTCCAAATGGAGATTAGCATCCGCAAGGGTGTGAACCGGGATACATCGTCGTCTCCGCGTGCCTCGGTTATCTCTTACCCGAGCCCTTTACTTATGCACTTTACTTTGTGATAGCCATATTGTTCTTTGTCATATATCTTGCTATCACATAGTTGCTATCTTGCTTAGCATAAGTTGTTGGTGCACATAGGTGAGCCTAGTTGTTTTAGGTTTTGTGCTTGACAAATTAACGCTAGGTTTATTCCGCATTTGTTCAAGCCTAAACCGTAATTATTTTAAAGCGCCTATTCACCCCCTCTAGGCGACATCCTCGATCTTTCAATTGGTATCGAGCCTCGTCTCTCTTTGTTGGGCTTAACCGCCTAGAGAGTAAAGATGTCGACTAGAGGATTAGGATTCTCGACACTCTTAGTTTCGATGGCACAAATTTTGATGTTTGGGTAATTCGCATGCTTAATCTCTTTAGGGTCATGGACCCGAATTTAGAGCAATTGTAGATATGGGTTTTCTCCTCCAAAGGATCCCCAAAGATTATCTTTAGAGGATGAGAAAAACTCTTATCTCAATGCTCAAGCTTCTAATGTGCTTTTCGATGCTTTGAGCAATGTAGTTATATTTGAACTCATGCCGTTCCGGGATGCTCATGAGTTATGGACAAAGCTTCAAGATAAATATGGTGTGTCCAAGATTTGTGGGAATGGTTGTTCTCCCTCCACCTCCGATCATATAGTCTTCTCAACTTCTTCTACTTCACCTACATGTGGTTTGCCACAAGGTAATGATATGGTGAGTAGTGTTGGTCATTGCAATGATGATAGTATGCTTATTGTGGATGATCCTTCATCACTATATTATTGCAATACTCCCTCTTTGGGCTTTAACACTTCGAGCACTCCAAATGTTTCACATGCTTGTGTTGATAGTCCTTACATATCATGTAGAAATTGCGTGACTAGACCTCATGATGATATGCTTGCTATGTCTTGTTGCCATGATAAAAATGCATCTATTTCCTCGAATTGTTGTGCTAACAATGTAGAGAAACCGAACACTCCATGGAACAAGATGTGGTGCTTAATGGTGCCTCAAGGGATCCTACATCATCATCTATTGCGTTTTGCCTTATGGCTAAGGCGTCAAAGGTATCTCCTACTTTGTACCCCAATATGTCTCTTGATGATGATGTTGATGCTAATGATGATGAGGATAATGATGAAGAGAATGATAATGTTGCCTCCTTAAAAATTAAGGGGGAAACGGTTTTTAAAGCTCTTCATAAAAATAAAATTGCTCGTTCCAACTTCATGGAAATCATGTCCATTGCTATTGAGAGCAAGAAATATATTGATGAGTTGGAATCTCGTCTTGAGGAGCATGAGGTCACCATTGATAAAATGGAAGGTCATGGGCGTGATTACGCTAATGAGATTGCGGACCTCTCTCAAGCTCTTGAACTTGAACAAACCACCAAGGAATCTCTTGAGGAGACTTTTGCTCTAGAATTGTCTAGAGTGAAGGAATCTATTGATAGAGCCCTTGAGGTGGCCAATGTTTTTAAAACTAAAAATGCTAAGCTTGAAGTTGCTCATGCTAGACTCCTTGAGGATTTTGAGCACCTCGAAAATGGCTCAAGGGTCATCAAGGGTGAGCTCATCAAACTCACCGAGTCTCATGCCCAACTTGAAGCTTCTTATCTTAAAGAGCTTGCCAAGTTGCCTTCTCCTCTTGTTGTTAATGATGATGCTTGTGCTACTTATTCTATTACTTGTGAAGCATCCATTTTGAAGGAGAATGTTGAGCTACGTGCTCAACTTGAGGTGCTATCTAGCAATTATGGGAAATTGGAAGAAAGTCATGAAAAGCTCTCAAGCTCTCATGATGGTCTTCTAGTATCCCATAGTGTGCTAAAGATAGCTCATGAGGCCATGATTGCTAAGGTAACATCTAGTGAGCCTCATGTGGATATTAGCACTACTTCTAGTCAAAATAGTATATTGCCATGTGCTAGTCCTTGTAATTCATCTACTCACAATGTTGGTACATCGTGTGATGAATTGCTTTCCTTGCCTTGTTGCTCTAACGATGAAGCTTATACTTCCTCTAGTACTTGTGTTGAGACTAACCATGTAGAGGAAATCAAAGAGCTCAAGGCCCAAGTCACTTCTTTGAAGAAAGACTTGGAAAAGTGTCATGAAGGGAAATCCACACTCAACAATATCTTGAGTGTGCAAAAATCCCCCAATGACAAAGGTGGACTTGGATTCAACTCCAATAAGAATAAGAAGAAGTCCAAGATGAATAAAAAGAAGGGCCAAGAACAAGTCAAGAATTCGGCCAAGATTGTTTGCTTCAAGTGCAAAGTAGAAGGGCATCATGTTAGATCTTGCCTATTGAAGAAGAAGGCCATTAGTGTCAAGCAACAAGGGAAGAGGGCCAAGTTCAATCACATGCTCAACCTCAAGTTGAAGAAAGGCCTCTTCCCAAGAAGACTCAAGTTAATGCTTCTCAAGTTGAGATATCAAGTGAGAAGAAAGTGAAGAGTAGACGTTGCTACCTATGCCGTGAGAAAGGTCACCTCGCTTCTTCATGCACTAGTGGTAACTTATCCTACCCAATTATTATTGATGATATCTATTCTCTTGGGAAGGATAAGGTTGGCAATGTGTGTGCCAAGTTTGTTGGTACTCAAAGTGGTGTCAAGAAAAGAACCATTTGGGTAGCCAAGCCTATTGTGACTAACCTCTTAGGACCCAACTTGGTTGGGGACCAACAATCTCAAACTTGATCAATAGGTGTTGTTGGAGGGAATTGGAGACTTGGCTACATTATGAAGAATTAAGGGGACTTCATCATTCTTTTTGTCACAAGCCAAGTCAATTGGATTATCAAGTTTCTATCTTATTTCCAATGTGCCTCCTTGCGGTAACTTGTACTTCAATTGTTTACTTTGAAAGTTACTTGCCCCACCTTGCATGTGTTTGGTTTTGTTCCTTGCATATGTTTGTATATGTTGTGCTTCCAACTTGCTTATCTTGAGCAATCAAGTATGTGTGTGTTGGTTTGCACATCATGTACATGTGTGTTGTACGTTGAGCCTTTTTGCTTCTTGTTTGTATCCTAGTTGGCTCATGTGAGAGATTAATGGAACATCCCATTTTGGGGGAGTGATGTACTTTGTGCACCCCACAATCCTATAAATGTGTGTACATGAGGAATACCATCTAGTATTGATATTACAATATTATCTAGTCGCTAGGTGGTATATCTCTCATGAGAACTTCAAATTCTAAATAGTCCATTAATTATCTCTTGTTTGTTCCTCTTATTGCCTCTTGTTAAGTTCTTATTGGTATCACATTATGGGGGAGTAATATGCTAAGTGCATATTACAAGCCTAGAAAATGTGTACATTTGAGATATTGTCACCTAGAATTGATATTGTAGATTATCTTGTTCCTAGGTGGCATGTTAGCTCTACAAGTTGCAATTTGCTTGTGGTTTGTGTGAAGATGGTGTCGGATATTCTTGTTATCTACCACCGGGAATTATTTCCAAATACTTCTTGTCTTTGACAATTGGTAGTCTTATGTGTGGTAGAATTTGTTGATCATCTTTACATTGGCTTTTGTTTTACTTGCCTTTTCTCTTGCCAAGGATTGTGTCAACTCCCGTTGTCTTCCATACCACTTGTGGATCTTGTTTATTTCTTGTTCTTGTCTAGTGTTTTCTAGATATAGTGAAAGCGGTGATCCCACCTTGTGCATTTTGTATTCAAATACAAATCCTATATAATGCACAACTCGTGGGGGAGCTATTCTATTTTATTTAGAACACTCTTCTTG
Source organism: Aegilops speltoides (assembly GCA_021437245.1). NCBI lineage: Eukaryota > Viridiplantae > Streptophyta > Magnoliopsida > Poales > Poaceae > Aegilops > Aegilops speltoides. The sequence goes on along the minus strand of CM038141.1, from coordinate 72,911,957 downwards.
TGATCCTTATCAAGTGTGTTTTGGTGGAAGGCAAGCCATTTCTTTTTGGTACTTTGTGCCATCATGAAACTTTGTTGAAGGCTTGGTTTGTTTGGAACCATCCTCTCTTTGGGAGTTTGACATCTTTAGTTTAGTGTGTATCAATGGATATCTCATTCCTTGATGTATCTTTAATGATATCTTTCAAGTGATGATTTCTCCATTTAGTATCCTTTTCACTTGGCATTTCTTTGTCTTTTGGTTTCGGGTTTTGAAAGTCTTGAGCATGCATGTTTACTTCATGTATTTCATTTGGCATGCTTTCTTTCTTTGACTCAATATATAGGGGAAACTCCACCTAGTCTCAATTTGGATGAAATGTGCATGGAATTCATTATCATATCTATATGCATATATTTATGTGGAGTTTGTCCTATGTATTGGTGTTTCTAACTATTTGGTCCCGACGAGTTTGGGTACCGTTTAGTTTGTGTTGTTCTTCTAGGAACTTTTGGAGATGCATTGGATGCTCGGCTCACTCTCAAGGAAGGTGTGGTCACCATGTGCATATTGGAGTCAAGCTAGGATGAACAATGAACTACTATCTACCTTCAATTGGTATCTACTACTTCCTTCCAATGATATCTCGGTAACAAGTATCTCTTCATGCTTTCCCTTCTTGCATTCAACCTTGTGTAGGTTGTATCTTGGCTTGATATTCATTTCATATCTTGTGATACTTGTTTCCTTTCTCAAAGCATCCCAACAATGATCTCTTGTTGCTAGTTGTGATGTCTTTGATGTTTGTGCGGTAGGAATTCATTTATATACAATAAGACCATATCTAGCCATGTGCTATGCTTCCAGGCAAATATCTTATTGGTATATGTATGACTTCCTTTTGGATATCTTGTTCCTTCGTGCTGTAACTATTTCGGGTGTACATCCTTCTTTGTAGATATATATCATCATGATTTCATCTACCTAGAACCCTATACACTTGAGAGAATCTACATCTCTAGTTGATATCCTTTCTTTCACGTCCACCTTGTCTTTCTTATGTTATTTCTTTGGTGGCTCCGTGAAAGCTTTTGCCTTGAGTGCGTGTCCTCTATTGTAGCATCTTGATGCACTCCTGTGTGGTGAAGATTATTTTCCTCATGCTTGTCTTTATGAGGCTTTTATTGGTATCCCTCGTCTTGATGAGGCTTTCATCTTCTATCTTCACCACGGGTTGTCACAAGCATTGGTTCTCTTTTGCTTTTTAGTAAGCTTGTGAACCCATTTGCTTGTTGTGTGTGGGAATGATAGGCCTTGCACCATGTGCCTCATTCTTTCAAGACTATGTTGATGCTTAATGCTCATCCTAATTTTAGTCCTCTCAAGTGCTTCGCCATGACTCACACACGTCATTTTGGTTGAGCCTATTCTTAAGTTGCCTCTTTTACATATTGCTCAACCATGTACTTGTTGCAAGCGCTAGGCTTTGTCTCCTATATGCTCACTTGCACTGGATGTGAGTTTCTATTGATTTTGGGGGAGCTATGATCCTATTTTGTGCACTTTGTATTCAAATACAAAAATTCTTATGTGTGCACAAATCATGGAGAGCTTCTCTAGTTTCTTTAGAACACTCCTTTGCGTTTATCATAATATCTTTATTCTCGTGGCATGTAGGATCATTGGTCTAGTAGGTTCAATTGATATCCGTTGATTGCTTGCTTCAATTGGTATCTTCTGATTGCTTGTGTTTCTCTCTTTGTTATGTCTTTGTGTCATATCTTTTTGTTGCAATCTTTGGGCCTCAATATAGTTTGTCCTCCTCCAAGTATTTACCATTGGATATGTGTATGGCATTCCACTCTCTTTTTGAGAGATACGCAATTTATGGAGGAACACACTTTATTTTGGCCTTCTCAGCTTTTCACCCATTTTGTCGATGCCAATGGGGAGGAGTTCGAGAGAGTTTTTGGAGAAGTTTAGAGAGTTATCTCCTCTTGCTTTGGTTTTGTTCCTTAGTATTTGCATCTCATTCTCGTGCATCATTGGTTGTTGCATTGCATGGTGATGCATAATTCCTATATAAACTCTCTTGAAAGTGATTGTCATTAATTACCAAAATGGGGGATATTGAAAGAACATGCGGTGCCCCAATGTTTGGTTTTGGTAATTGATGACAATCTCTATGGACTAATGGTTGCCTTGAGTTATATTTGAAGGGTTTGCCCATAGGCTTTTCTTGGAGTCCATTTGTTGGTTTCAAGGAGAGTTTGTGATGACCACCGTGCTATTAAGGAATTATCCAAAGATTGGTCATGTGAGTGTTGAGCCTATTGCAAGCATGTCTTGAAGAAGAAGATTGAGTGATCATTCATGTCCATCTTCAAGACATCATCCAAATGAAGAGTGTTGGAAAGATTCAACACACAAAGCGCACAAGATGTCTCGAGGATCAAGTGATCCCATGGTATAGTAAGCATTGTCCATTACGCTTTGTGTGCTAACCCATGGTCTTCGTGAGAGTTCTTTGTGGGGTTAGGTTGCGGTGTGCAAGTTCAAGTGATGCATCACGAAGAGATCAAGTGCTTGAAGCTTGCCGTCCATTGTGGTGACAATGGACTTGTGAAGATAATGGAAGAGTGTCTCACCCATAGTGGAGTATGGGGAGCAATCAACTAGTCTTCATCGAGCCAACGCAATCAAGAAAGGTGGTCCATCTTGAGGAGGAGTAGATCGTCATCATCTAGCTCAAGTGGACTTTGTGCAAACAAGGTTTGCCCTTGATAGGTTTTCTATTTTACGGTCTCATGGTAGTTGTGGGAGACGGGTTATAGGATCGATTGCCGTACTATCAAGGGGGCTCTCGATGAGTTGCTTGATCGTATCGTTAGTAGAGAGCTCAAATCATTGCATCCTTGCATCATCTTTATCGGTTCTTGTTTGGTTCTTCTCCTTGTGAGATTTGGAGCTTTTGATCATTTTCATGACTAGCTCGAGTTCATCAACAGAGTCTACATGCATCTTCTATGATGTTTTCGATGTTGGAGGCTCTGCCGGTTCTTCTCTGTTGGAGGTTTCACTCCTTTGTTTACTAAGCATACCTCCCCTGCCTCTTCTTACTATAACCAGCCGCTGTTTTGATGCTACTCGTCTTCCTCTATCCAACAAGCTTGAGTTTTCTCAATTCGGAGCTCATTTGCAGAAGTTATGGCAGTTCTGGTTTTAGTGTTTCCCTCTGTTGTCTTCTCTGCAAAATGAAGGACTCCTAGTGTTGCTGATTTGGGGCATCGGTAATCTTGCTCTCCGAGCGGTAGTACCATGAGCCCTCTGATAATACCGCTCTGTGGGAGCGGTAGTACCGTGGCCTCAACCAGCCTTGTTGCCGAAGCGGTAGTAGAGGCGGATGTAATTTTACATCCGCGCCCTCTGCTGATAATACCGCGCGCTTGTGGCGCGGTAGTACCGTGGGCTCTGGCGAGCTTAGCGACATGGCGAAGTAGGGGCGGATGTAATTTTTACATCCGCGCCCTCTGTGATAATACCGCTCTTCGTGTCTTGATAGTACCGTGCGGAGTTTTGCGTGAGTCCTCCCTCGGCGGAAGTAGGTGCGGAGTAATTTTTATGACCGTGCCTTCTCTGCGCCTAAGTGTTACTGCCTTACGGTAGTACCATAAAGCGCGCGGTAGTACCGCTCCGGCGGTTCTATCGCTCGTTCCCTCTGCTGAGCCTTCATCGGCGAGCTGCACATGCGGTAGTACCGCACCTGCAGTGGTAGTACTGCTGACCAACATGCGGTAGTACCGCAGCTCCCTATGATAGTACCGCGTCGTCTTGGCTGAGTGAGGGATAACGGTTGGATTTTCTACCCTCCTATAAAGGGGTCTTCTTCCCCATTGGGACTTTGTCCTTTGAGCTCGTTCTTGCCCCATTGTTGACCTTCTCCGAGCTTGCTAACTCTCAATCCCTCCATGGATTCTTGCTAGTTTTGAGCGAAAAGAGAGATCTAGATCCACATTTCCACCAATCACTTTCTCCTCTATGTGAGGGAACCCCTTGGATCTTGATCTTGGAGTTCTTGGTGTTCTCCTTCTTGCTCTTCCTCTCATTTTCCTCCCTAGCATTAGTTGCTTGGTGGGATTTGAGAGAGAAGGACTTGGGCACTCCGTGTGCCCTTGCCATTGCATTTGGTGCATCGGTTTGAGTTCTCCACGGTGATACGTGGAAGTGAAGTTGAGAAGCTTATTACTCTTGGGTGCTTGGTGCCCTTGAGCTTGTTTATCTTGGGTGCTTGGGCCCCCTAGTCGGTTGGTGGTGTTCGGAGCTCAATCATTGTGGTGTAAAGCTCAAGACAGCGTCGGGTCTCAATTAGGTTGTGGAGATCGCCCCGAGCAATTTGTGGTACAGTGACCGCCCCAAGGGTTGCCAAAGTGTCTGGGTTGGTGACCGCCCCAAGGGTCGCCATTTATGCAGGTTCGGTGACCGCCCTCAAGGGTCCCTTAGTGGAATCACGGCATCTTGCATTGCGAGGCGTGAGGAGATTCTGATGGCCCTAGTAGCTTCTTGGGGAGCATTGTGCCTCCACACCGCTCCAAGCAGAGATTAGCATCCGCAAGGGTGTGAACTTGGGATACATCGTCGTCTCCGCGTGCCTCGGTTATCTCTTACCGAGCCCTTTACTTATGCACTTTACTTTGTGATAGCCATATTGTTCTTTGTCATATATCTTGCTATCACATAGTTGCTTATCTTGCTTAGCATAAGTTGTTGGTGCACATAGGTGAGCCTAGTTGTTTTAGGTTTTGTGCTTGACAAATTAACCGTTAGGTTTATTCCGCATTTGTTCAAGCCTAAACCGTAATTATTTTAAAGCGCCTATTCACCCCCCCCTCTAGGCGACATCCTCGATCTTTCAACTTGGTTCAATAACAGACAAGCTACACCTTCAATGTAAGATTTGGCATGTCAATTAGGGAGCACAAGTATAGTACTAAACTTAACTTTCTGATGAAAGTGGCAAAATACATGCCAGCAGTTGTGAAATATCCTTATCTTACCTCAGTGGGATGTTACGGTGCACATACAGATTGGAAGTCTTGTCTCCATTTGTGCAGTTCACTAAAATCAAGCAACATTATCGTACAAGTAGCACAACATATGAAAGCACACTGCAGAATCATTTGAAAGAAGGCTAGTACTGACCTCTCATGATGCGGAATTCAAACAACTCACAAGAAGATCTGAACCAAATTCGCCTTAACGGATAGGAAGTACGTTCTCCTCTTGTGCAGTTCCACTAAGATCAAGCAATCAAGCAACGTTGTCGGTGTGACATTTTGGTTGAACTGCACAAAACACTCTTAAAACAAAAGTGTTTTGTGCAGTGCAAGAAAAGGTCACAATGGCAACCAGGTGAAGTAGATAACCCTGTTTACACAGAGGTGCAAAGGAAACAATTAGTGGTCAATAACGGTGGATGACACAGAAGCCAACGAAAAGAAGCATCTACCTTATCTAAATGGGAAAGAAAGCAAGACAGTAGCATTTCTCTAACGGTGGCATTGATTAATATTAACATAGAGATTATATTAACAATAAAATTTGTTAAACATGTAATTTGCTTTTAACTATGGCATTGCATCAATTTTCCAGCGTCATTATTAGAGGGTGTTTGTTTACAGAGACATTTTGGTGTAGGGACTAAAAAAACTCCTTGTCAGTCCCATCTAAACCAAACAGGAGGGACTTTTAGGGACTAAAAGTGGGCATTTGGGACTAAAGAAAGAAGACCCGAGGAGTCTTTTGGGACTTTCCAACAGTTGCCCCTACCACACATCGCACCTTGTTTCTATTAGTTCATTACTAGGGGTAACATGGTCTTTTAGCATGTCATTTAATAACCTCTAGTCCATGTTTAGTCCCTGGAACCAAGCAAGTAGGGACTAGGGAGTTTTTAACCAAACAGGGCCTTAGATTAACAACAGCTAATGAGTTGCACGGGACAGTGGATGCACCAGCACCATGTGCATCTACTGATGTACTGTGGTCATGCACAGTCTCTTGAAACAAAGAAAAACAACCAAGGAGCATATTTGTGTTGGTCCCAGTTTTGTTATCTTTAGACACCTTTCCCTATGTGAGCGCAGCAAATCTAGTCCTGCTCAAACTCTACAGCCTTGTCCCTTCTTTTCCTTATTGAACTAGTACTTTTGCCCCTTCCTTTCCTCTTTGAACCACGTCCTATATTTATGTGATACAACTTTCCCCACTACTTTCCCACATTCCTTTCCTCTTTGAACCACGTCCTATATTGATGCTATATACTTCCTCCGTTCCTAATTATAAGTCTTTGAAAAGATTCCACTATGAACCACATACGGATGTATATAGATGTATTTTGGAGTGTAGATTCATTCATTTTGCTCCGTATGTAGTCCTAGTAAATGTCTACAAAGACTTATATTTAGGAACGGAGGGAGTACAACTTTTCCCACTACTTTCCCCCACTCCTTTCCTCTTTGAACCACGTCCTAGATTCATGGTATAAATGTTGCTAGAGCAATGCATGTGGAGTAAGTAAACTATACCTTAAGGTTCTTGGGGCGTGGTTCGGTGGGTGACGGGACGATGACGAAGAAGAAGGGTTCGGAGGCCCTCCCGCGCCGCCGCTGGGTGGAAAGTGAACAGCTGCGCCGGTAGTGGATTCCCTTCCTCGCCGACGGTGAGAGCGTTAAGCCTCCTTCCATTCTCGGCGGACGGATCCTGCCGGCTCTTTGAGCAGCAGTGACGGGAGAGAGAGAGAGAGGCTAACGAAGTCTTGTTTAGATCTGGAGAGGGCGAAAGAGTGTGAAGAGAGCAACTACAAGCGCTGAGGCTCCAGCGTGTGTATATATATACTTGAGAGAGAGTGTGAAGCGTGCAAACCCTAGAAAACATTTTGACCAGTCAAAGAATCCTCTTGGCAAAAATTATGCTCAAGTGTAGTTATCGAACCCGAGACCTCAAGTTTGATGAGCGAACAGGCTAACCAGCTAAACAACCCTCCCGTTATGTTCAACGAGAGGAAAATAACCTTTTATACATTCCTGCATTCGTGTGACAAGCATGCCGTGTTTTTTTTGTGTGTGGGAGTCTTTGGGATTTTAATCATAATCGTGTCATGTGTCTTTGGTGGTAAGACTATCCACAGTGGTGCAGAAAGAATGCAACCTTAGTCACCTTACCTCTCTCCACGTAGTACATTGGGTCCCACCAGTCAGAGGGTGAAACAAACAAATTAATAAGAAAAATTAAAAGCGCCAGCGGTGTATCTTACTTCACACATCTCGCTACTGCTCGGGAACACTGTCCAATTGACCCCTCTGTTCGCTCACGTACTATTTTAAGTGAATCCTTATGATAACATGCACACAAATTTTGGGTACTTGTATTCGACTTAAGTCAGTGTGCCACCATATCTCGTATACTTACTACTCCCTCCGTCTATGTGTAATAAGTCACGTTAGAAGGTGCAACGGGACCAAGGTGCATGTGTGCGTGTGTGTGTGTTTAACACCATGTGTGTGTTAGAGTGCGACAGATCGACCTACTCCTACAGAGAGATGGTGTGTAGTGTACGATTTTAGCCGCGAGAGTCGGTGCATCCTCTCGTTTCCGGGCGTGTCCAGTAGGGACATGCGGACAGCTTCCACGCCCGCTCCTGACCAGCCTAGCCCATCCAAAGCCCCTCCATCGCCCGTGCACGCGCTTCCCGCCCAAAACGGTCAGCACCGCTCCAAATAATCGGTGCCGCATTCATGCCTGGGCAGATCGGATGCGACCTCTCACTGGCGCAAGAGTGATTGTTGCTTCGTCCGTCCAACTTACTGCTGGGTCTATGTGATTTGACGGCTCATTGGTCTTTATTACTGAGGTGGTAGGACTGCTGGATGTCCCACGCTTTCGGCGAAAGGAGGTAGTAGATTACAATTTTCTCCATTCTTACAGCGGAGGAGTGCAAGAGTAGTGAAAACACGCAGGCTCAGTGATTACATGGCCCACCTCACACTATCATCGTGCGATGACACCTAACTCTTTACATAGTACTTCCTCCGTTCCTAAATATTACTAGATGAGTCCCAGCGTTGCCTTGAATGAACAATATATATCTCTCGCAAAATTATCAATTCCATAGAACTAAAAAAAACTATAACCGCATGACAAATGTGGTAGCCAAACTAAATAAACTCCCATCATCATTTAGGTCATCCCACGTAGGGAAAAAAGATCAGCCAACTCCTCTTGCATAATGGGATTATATTTTTCTTTTGACATGTTAATGGGACTTAAAAGCTCACTTACATGCATGCTACGGTGCATGCTTGCATGCGAACATGTTGATGTGATTTAAAACCCACTCACATGCATGTGCCACGGTATTTCTGCATGCTTGCATGTGGCTTAGTGCGGAGCCTCTCAATGTCTAGATCAGACGGCTATTATGGACTGATTTACTTCATCTAATGGCTACATCAATTTTGATGATGTGGCTCAAGGAGAGGATAGAGAATTCCTAGTAGTGGGGGCTAGCTATTACTAGTAGATAAGTCTTTGTAGAGATTCCACTAGGTGAACTACATTTGGAACAAAATGAATGAATCTACACTTAAAATGCATCTATATACATCCGCATGTGGTTCATGGTGAAAGCTGTACAAAGACTTATATTTAGGAACGGAGGAAGTACTAGTATAGTACGTACTGTAGTTTATCAGCGAGATAAATTTGTACAATGCTATGAAGCTTCCAGCTTCTGTTACATGTATCTTGCGTCCAAGGTTGCCCGTTGCAACATTTCATCAAATACAAAGGAGACTAACATGCATGCTATTGCATCTCAATGATTGACAGATCATAGCAAATATGTACTCCCTCCGTTCCAAAATAAGTGTCTCAACTTTGTGCAAAGTTTAGTACGAAGTTGTACTACTACTAAAGTTGACACTTATTTTTGAATAGAGGCAGCTAAAGAAAAAACGATCCATGCAGTCCCTAGCCCTTGAACCGTGAACCCTGACCAGGCTTCAATTTGTTGGCAACGTTCGAGCTTCCTAATAAATGAAGTTTGCAACCTTTTGACCATCGGATCATTTTGTGCAGTTTCACCAAAATCGAGATGAGCATCCCTGTGCCAAAGAAATTGAAGAAGCGTGATTAGAATAAGATTACTGGGACTAGTTGATGAGACATAAACTCATCACATATCTGATGCGTAGAAGCCGATGAGAGGTATCGGTATGTGCGGGGCAAAGAAGTAGAGAAATATCCACATGGAGTGATGTGGGTAGCTGGAGCGATGGTGCAAGCCGGCTATAAAGGAGTTGTACACGAGGGACGTAGCTCAACCTTGAGGAGGCGGCGGATGCGGCAACTGCCCACGTCGCGGCAGTGAGCAAGGGACGAAGGCAACCTCACCGGCTTTGTGAGAGAGAACGGCGGGGACCCCTGATCGGGACATGCCGACAATGGGTTTTCGCCGTCGGCGACGGCCACCACATCTACACTAAGAATCCACCCCTTCCCCAAGCGGACGTGATTCGTCGGGATGTTAGAGATGTAGCCACAGTCGTTTTGTGCGATAGAGTGTGAAGAGAGCAACCCCGGCAAGCAACCGTGTAGGCTGGCCTGTCCTGACTATGTATATAGTGGAGCGGTTTCCTTTTCTCTTGATATGAACCTATCATATTGCGTACGTGCCACTGAAGAAAAAAACTTTATTTATAAATGATGCGGCACCTACTACTCGTTCTCCTATAACCTTGCGCTTGGCATCTCCAAAATATTAACCTTGCGATTGGCTCTTCGCCTCTTCGGGAAGTCAAGCAATAATGGTAGTGCAATATATATCGTTCTGGCTATATGAGACCGAATGAACTGTTGCACGTCCACCACGTGGGCGAGGGTCGAGGTGCGAGGGAGAGTGCTAAATACGGAGCAAAATGAGTGAATCTACACTCTAAAATACGTCTATATACATCAGTGTTTGGAGTATGTACTAGTAGTTCATACTGAAATCTACTTCCAAACAATATGATATAAACTCTATAACCAAGGTAGTAGGGACGGGGAGTAAACGGGGGGAGTAGTAAATTTTACTCCTCGTCCTACGAGCCACCGCGCACATGGGCGAGGGAGCGGGCGTAAGGCAGAGCAAGCTTCACCTCATCCGGCGAGCCATCGCGCCCGTGGGCGGGGGAGACGGCGTACTATGCAAGCTTCTCCTCGTTCTGCGAGTTGATGGGACACATCAAAAGTCTTGCCTCTAAGGTAGGCCCCACATGGTTTGCCTCTTTTTTTAACATAACACGTCAAGTCGCAATTTGTTTGTTCACCCATGGTAGACGATCCTCCCTCCACCAAGTGGACAACCAGTACACGTGCCAAATTACCACGTGGGCTGCCTTTTTCGTACAGAATTGAGCTCCACCGTGTACCCGCGCGGGTGTGGTTGGGAAAGAGACGGGAGTACGTGTGCCGTGCATGCACCTCTTCTCTTCCTGCATGTCCCCCACCTACGTGGGTGTGTGTGAGAGATACAAACCGTGTTCGTGAGTGTTTTTTATTTTGGGGTGGGGGTGGGGGTGGGGTGGGGGTTGATTTCGTGAATTATTTGTGGGAATATGTGTCGATGACATCTCAAACAAAATTCGCATGAGAAGAGAGGGAGGGGTCATAGCTATCGATAGAGTCGAAGAGAGGATCAAGTGGGTGGGTGCGAGATCGATGAAGAGAGCCATCGAAATTGTGTGTGTGTGCAAGTCAAAGATATAGGGCGACTGGCCTACCAGAACGTTAGAGGGAACATGTCAAGTTTGTGTGTGCACTACTAGGGAGACATGACTAGAGCGCTCGATGTATCGGTGTGTGTGGGAGGGAGAGGGGTAGGGAGAGGCCTAACTATAGAGGTAGAACGACTCGTATATGTGTTGAGAAGGAGAGACCCAGGTATGTCTTGAGGGAGATCGGTCGACATCCATACATAACTGAAGGACGGGAAATATGATGGGACAGAGAGAGAGAGAGAGAGAGAGAGAGAGAGAGAGAGGGAGGGAGAGGCAGGGAGAGGGGTAGAGTGCTGGATGGGTGATGGAGTTGCTTCTCGGAGATGGTGGGAGAGGGCTACTAGACAAACTGAGGGTGGAACTGCAATGTTATCAATAAGAGTGAGGATGTGTTTCTGTGTGTGCCTGTGCGTGATAGATCTGTCAGGACGCATCGATGGATTATGAAGGGGAACCATGTGTTTGGTAAGCAAACCTAACTAGATCGGTAGATCAATTGTTGTTTGTCGGAGGAAGGGATAGACACAACTAATGAGGTAGATCGATCAACGTGTGGGTCAAAACGAGTTATAAGGACCTAGCTAGCTATATGTATAGCGAGAGACCGGTCGGTGTACATCCATTTGTTAGAGGCAAATAAGGCCAGCGAGACGGATAGACAGATAGAATGGAGCTAGGAGGTGGTGCGAGAGGCCCAACTACTAGCTAGATAGGGGGAGGAGTGTGCAGTTGTGAGATCGATGAAAAGAGGGGCGAGAGTTTACACGTGTGTCTGACCGTATGAGAGACCTGAGGCAAGGACACATAAAGGAGGAGATTGAAGTTGTGTGTGTATGTTGTAGGCAGGCATCGCTGGAGAGGTTTATCGATCGGTGTGTGTCGGAAAGGAGTTGTGGAGACTCTGGGAGAATGACCTAAAGAAAAAAAATGAATGTGCCCGGTGGATAGAATGCCGAGGGAGGGGGAGGGCGAGGAGGGCGTGTGCATGCACGAGAAAGTTAGTGGTAGCTACAAAGGTTAGAGGATTGTGTGGGTGTAAGAGACTAACAAAGATCAAAATTTGATATGAAAGCGGATTCATATATTTGAACAGGAGATCATAGTGTTTTAAACATTGCATGCATGAATATAGCGGTGATACACGTGCTATGCAGATGTTATACCATAATGTGATAATGCATGGCGTTTGTAACTCACAACTAAATGCCGAACAATCTAAACCATACTATACATCAAACAATCACACATTTTATTTGAATTTGTGATAATGTGTGGCGTTAGCAGCTTACAACTAAATATCGAACAATCTAAACAATACTATATATCGAACATTCTCACATTTTATTTGAATTTGTGGTAATGGTGTTTGCAACTCAGATCTAAATACTTGTAGGCGTAGGGGGCGGGGCACCATACATAATGTGATAAACACATTATACATATGAGACATGGTTTAGATTATGAAGATCCAGCTAGAGCTAGAAATGTAATGTGATTTGAAATCAAAATAAAGTGGATTCAAAAAATCTAGTTCGAGTTCATATAGTACACATAGTTCATATGTAACTCGAGACTAATCATGTGGTGTGTGCTGTCAAGATAATACACAAACGATGGTTTAACTTGACAATAATGATGATTGTAGATCTTATTAAAACAGAGAAACGAATTCAAATGCTTTAACTTCACAACAATCATTACTGTAGATCTTATTCAAATAGATAAATGAATTCAAATTTAGTTCATATTGAAGCGGTAGTATATACGTTTGGAATGCACTAATACGTTCATTTGAGTAGTAGGTTGCATGCATTATACAGGTAGCGGAATGTTTTAATTGAACATAACATGACTTCAAAGTTTTGAATGACATTTGTAGTGCGCATTGATTTGGTATAGTACACATTAGGCTTGTCTAGAAATTTCAACCCGCGCCTTGTTAGCCCGAAATATTTAAGATATATCTTTGTCTCGTTGTGCTCCAACAACTCCCTCCATCTCAACCCGCGCCTTGCTATTCCGAAATTACAACGCGCGCAAAAACTCCCACTTCTTGTGAAATCCCGACACGCGAAATGCCCGTGGTACCCCTGAACCGAAAGAACTGCCTCAAATCGGTGGGGGGTACTTTCATAACTTACCCCACATTTCAGAGAAGCGCATCTCTAAGCCATGGTTCCCCACTGCCATCCCATCCGCCCACCCATTCGTACACCAAGGCCGTGAAAACCCGCGATGAAACCCCACACCCTGCTCCGTCCGCCACCCAGCCGGAGCCTCTTCCCCGACATCGTCCACAGCAACACCTCGACGTCCCTCATCCACCGCACCAGATGAGGATCCGTCGTCGATCTCATCGTCCCGCCGGTTCAGCCACCCCATCCTCCACCTCCAAGGAGCTGCCCTGACATTCCCCTCGTCTTTAGCGCCACCTCCATTCCCACACCACCGTCTTCACCTGCACCACCGAAAGAGCATCATCATTACCGTTTCCTGGGATGAGGCTGTGGCCTAATCGGCGCCACGAAAGAGGTTGTACACTAATCGCCGCATTTTCTTCTTGATTCGATCTCATGGTGTTGCCGGCGCTCGGTCCCGAGCCGACACGGCGTGGCTCCATCCACGGCGGCATCGCCGACCACTTCCTCCACGACATCACTCCCTCGACGGTGACGTCCACATCAGTAGGAGCTGCTGCTGCTTTAGCTCTCGCTCGCGCTGCTACTCTGCTCTTGCTCTTGGTCCCCTACCTGGTCTGCTCTTGCTATTGCTCTTGCTCGCGCTGCTGCTCTCGCTCTTGCTCTTGCTTGCAATGCTGCTCCGATTTGGCTAAAATTCAGTCGGCTGAATCGACTTTTGGGTCAGTCGATTTTCAAGGGGTGGGCTCGCCGGGGTGAAGGAAGAACCAGACGCAGCGGGGAGGGGGGCTCGCCGGAGAGGAACCCCACTATCTATTTTAGGGTTCAGGATGGGGGCGGTGGTCGCCGGCGTTGGCGGGGTGGTGGCGTGGGGATCGCTGGAGAAAATTCTCTGCACAGGGGGCCTAGACGGATGGAAGGGGCGGCGGCGGACCGGCGGTGGGGAGTGTTTTCGGGGCGGGTGGGACGGCGCACCGCCGGCCGCGTGCGGCGGGGTGCTGCTGTTTGGCCGGTGGTGGCTGGCAGCTCAGGGGGGTGGAGGTTGAAGATGAACCGCAGGCCCTTGATTTTCGTATCCAACGGCTGCAAAATCGACTGACCAGAGATGAAAAAGCCAGTGGACCAACGTGTAGCCTCACCTTACTAGTGCGTTCAGTTTCGACAGCAAAATTCAGTTTCGGCAGCAAAATTCAGTTTCGATAGTGAAGTTCAGTTTCGACAGTTAAGTTCAGTTTCGACAGTTAAGTTCAAAGATGAGTGGCTGATGTATTTTACATCTAGCACTTTGTGGTTATGTATTTTACGTCATGTATTGGAGATGCTATAAGAATTCCACTCAGGTTAACATTGTTTGTTGTCTCTCTTGTCCTGCTTCAGCCTCGGCGTCGTACAACTCACCGGAGCTGCTCCAACGACGAAACCCTCCATCACAGTGGAGCAGTACCTCGGGCTCCATCTCAAGACGCCTAAGATCTTCTTCCCCTCCTCCGACAGCAAAGTCAGCCGGAGCATCCTCACCGGCCAACCCAATCACGCTGAGATCGACATGGCTTCGCCAAAGAGGTTGTACACTTGTTGTATCTCTTTTTTACTCTACATGTTATATATATTGTCCACTGAGCACACGGATTTGTTCCTTTAGTGTCTCCTTGAAAGAAAAGACGTAGGAATTTTAATTTTCACGTGTCCTCCTTTTCAAATTCCTGTTCATGAAGCAGAAGACTAAGAGATAGTAGCATAATAGCATTGTAACCGTACATTTTCTTGTGGTTTGACTTAATCTCACCATGCTTCTTTGCATCCTGTGATCTTCCAATTATTGTGAATCAAACACCCAGATTGGCAGAAAACCTGTGTTTTTAAATTCTCTGTTTTGCACGTGCATTCCTATCCTATTCCTGTCTATTTCCTATCCCTGCATTGTTGGAAGCCTCCAATTCAAACGAGCGCTTACAGAATTACTTCTCTTACAGATAGTTGTCAAAGAAAACCTTGCGTGGTTTGTCCCGCTCCTACTGCGCCGTCGTCGACCCCAGCTCAGCTGCTCCAACGACAGAAGGGTCCAGCACAGCAGGGATTCGGCCTCCAGACTGTCTTTCGCTGCCTCAGATCTTCTTCCCCACCGCTGGCAGCCATGAAAACTGCATTACCATCATCAACCGAGCAGATGACCTTGAGGACTACACGGGTCCGCAAGAGAGGTCGCACTCTTTCGTGTCTGCTTACGTTATGCATCGCTTAATATTACATGCTACTTTATCATCCTCTTCACCGATTAGACTGTGAGTCAGCTCCAAACTAATGGTCAAACTTGAGTTTTTAAATGGTTGTGCGGTACATATCGGGGGCGCTATCAATAGTATCTATCTACTATCTGGTTAATCTCTGGTGTCTACTATGAGTTTCATGTTGGGTGGGAAACAAACAGGTAAAGAAGCCATTATCTGTATTTTTTAACTGAAGCCATTATCTGCCTGCTATTATTGGTTTTGGGTCTATCCACAGGTTGCTAACATCACTCTGGATTTCTGCATGCACTCCTTCATAATCTCACTATGTTTTATTCCTATGCATGATAGTTATTGTAAACAATGGAACTGAACATGTAGAGCAAAAGAGACGAGCCTTGCGTGGCAACAAAATTTCATGCAGACGTCGCTCCATGGTAGGCGCAAAGGCAGCCCCCCTCCACGCATTTCAGATTGTAATCGAGAGGAAGATATCTGTTCTGAGGGGGATTCAGAAGGAGAAGACAACTCCTATTTACCCCCTGAGGTCTTCGCTCTAACTTGGCATGCCGATGTTGGTTATATCATTCATATGGTGTCTTGCATTGCTTACTTTATACATCAAATATGTCATCTGCTTAGTTTAGACATCCTTTGTGTGAATGCCATCTATTTAGTTTATTCATCGTTTATGTGAATTATGCAACGCCATCTTGTTTAGCTAGGCATCATATATGTGAATTTTGCAATGCCATCCTGCTTAGCCAGTCATCTGATATGTAAATTATATCAGGCCATCCTTTTTTTGCGTTACATATTACATTTGTCAACAATGTTAGTACATCCAACTGCTCTTCATGTGCATCAGCCATTTGACACGGTGATGGCAAATTCTGGAGTGAAAACAAGGTCTTCAGAGCAGACTATGCTATCTGACGAAGCGCATATCTCGCTGGTTACGGATAGCTCCTTAGAGGAGGATTCAGAGACAGATGACCAGTCCTATTCCCCCCCGAGGTGTATGCTCTAACTTGGCAGGGTTATGTTGCTCATATCGTGTGTATGGTGTCTTGCATTGCTATGTCATTTGATTAGTTTAGACATGCTTTGTGTGAATGCCACCTGTTCAGTGTCTAATTACCATATATGTGAATTATGCATTGCCATCTTGTTGCAAGACATTATATATGTGAATTATACAATGCTATCTTGTTGCAAAGGCATTATATATGTGAATTATGCAATGCCATGCTGTTTAGCGAATCATCATATATGTGAATTATATCATGCTATCATTTTTTTGTATTACGTGTTCCATTTGTCGACAACGTTTGTATATTCAACTACTCTTCTTGTGCATCAGCCATTTAAAGCGGTGATGGAAGTATCTGGAGTGAAAACAAGGTATTCAGAGCAGACAATGCTACTCTTTGAAGCGAGACATCTTCTTTGATTCTGAAGAGAGCTCCTCGAGGAGGATTCGAGGCGATGACCAGTCCTATTTCCCCCCTGAGGTCTATTCTCAAACTTGGCAGGGTTATATTACCCATGTCATGCATGTTGTCTCATTGCTTAGTTTTTACATCATATATGGATTGCCATCTACTTACTTGCTTACTATATAAATCATATATTTGAATTATATCATGCCATCATATGTTGTTTGGTTAGACAACATCAATATTAATTATTTCATGCCCTCTTTTATTCCCCACTATCCATTGCACCTGTCTATCATACAATGTCTATACTTCCAATTACTTTTCTTGTTTATCAGCCATTTGAATTGGAGAGCGTGATGGTAGTATCTAAGGGAGTAACAACACAGTCTTCAGAAAAGATAGTGCTACCAGTTGATGCAGATAGAACCACGGCTGTACTTGCCCAAGGACCAGATCCACCACACATAACCCAAACTCTCGCAGATTGTACCCCTACCCAGTTGGACAGAGAACCAGCTACACCCCTTCTAACCCCAACCCTGGCAGATAGTAACCCAGTTCCAGTTGACATAGCACCGTCTCCACCACAGAGCACCCAAACACGAGCAGTTAGTAAGAGAACTGCAGTGCCCAAAGCACGAGGACCACCACTCGAATCCCAACTCAACGCTTAAAGGAGAAGAAGATTTGTTCTCGTGTCAGGTTACAGTAGCTATGGTTCATACTCCTTTCTTTGTTGCATTCTTGTATTTACTCATACCAACTATTTTCAAATTTGAAGGATGGAATTGAAACTCCAATGGCGCAACAGGTATGTTTTAAACCTGTTTCTTTATCTGGTTTGCTGTTGTAACCTTCTCTATGTTGATTTCAGTTTCAATTGAATAAACAGTTATGTTCTCATGTCATGCACATTACAAGTGTTGTTATTGCTCTATAGTTACCCACACTTATATTCTGTCTATTCTGCTTTGTCTTGAACAAATATTATTTGAACTGTGTCTCTATCTTGATTTGGCAACAAAAACTAGAATGATATAGACCATAAAGTGACCATGGTACATAGATATATGTTTATTTCATGCTGTTATCCTGTCCACTTTACTACCGAACTCATTTACCAAAATGAGTTTCATATACAACATGGTAAACATGTGATCTGTCTGCTTGTTTCTCTTTTAGAATGCGGACAAAATATTGGAGAACAGTACCGCGTTATCCAATGGTAAAGGAAGTAATGCAGATAAGGTTCAAGATAGTGAGACATCCCTGTTGCTCTCCAAGAAAGCTGGTAAAAACTATCTTGATGACAGTGAGGGAACCCAAAAGTCCTGTCTTGATGTAGTGTTCGAGTTACTGGCCACTACTGCTGGCACAAGCTCTTCGATCTCGCTGCCTGAATCAGTTCGTCTTCTTGAGTCTCAACTTCAAGTTGAAAGACATCGATCAGATGTGCTGCGACAGGAAGCTGAAGGACTGAGGAAGTCCCTGCAGAATTCAGTTGCATATTTTCTGATGCAACAACAAGCACTGGAGGATTTAAGTGCCAAACAAGAGAAAGTTAATAAGCTTGATAAGCATCTTCCAGCATTATGGGTACCCAGGATATTGTTTCTTGAGATCTTCTGAAGCGGTTTCAGTTCTGGATTTGTTTTGCTGCAGCGTTTATTTGCGCTGGTCGCCAACTTTGACAACCAGTGTATATGATATGCTGCTTTGTTCCCTATATTTGCACTGGTGGCGAACTTTGATGCCCACTGGATGTAATATGTGTAATAGCCGTGATAGCCTAGCGTTAGTTGCTTGCTTATTTATTTCCTTGTTGTCTTGTTTATTTGTTTGCTTGTAGTCATTGCAGTTCTTTTTTCCGCGGTTTGCTAGTAGCTGCAATAACCTATTTTTTAAAACTAGGCCACAATAACCATGGGCTAATATTTATAGTAGTGACACTGGGCCTCATACTGGCCGAAGAAAAAGTGGGCCTTCTACGGGCCGTAGAAGCAATGGGCCTTCTACGGGCCATAGAAACAATGGGCCTTTTGCGGGCCGTATCATCAATGGGCCTTATACGGGTCGTATGATCGATTGGCCAAACATGGGCCAAACAGACCACATTATGGCAGTAAACGGGCTAGAGTTGGAATTGTCCGTTCATGGGCCGACCATAACGGGCCATCGTTAATAGGCCGTATTTGATGACGCTATGAAAACGGCCCAACGTATTAACGGACCACAAAGCGTGCGATCTGTAACCACGGGCTGAATTTGGCCCAAGCGAAAAATAGCGAGAACGGGCTGAAAGTAAATGAATGCCGGAAATGAGCCCAAGAATAACTGGGCTCTGAGAAGGCCGAAAGATAACATGGGCTGGAAACGGCCCAACGGAATAACGGGCCGTTAATGGGTATAAAGTGATACACTGTTCATTACGGGCCAGTTTCACCACAGGTCGTTAATGGGTGTAAAGTGATAGACTGTTCATTACGGTCTAGTGAGGGAGTCCCGGACTAGGGGGTGTCCGGATAGCCGAACTATCATCTTTGGCCGGACTCCAAGACTATGAAGATACAAGATTGAAGACTTCATCCCATGTCCAGATGGGACTTTCCTTGGCGTGGAAGGCAAGCTTGGCGATACGGATATGTAGATCTCCTACCATTGTAACCGACTCTGTGTAACCCTAGCCCTCTCCGGTGTCTATATAAACCGAAGGGTTTTAGTCCGTAGGACGAACAACAATCATACCATAGGCTAGCTTCTAGGGTTTAGCCTCCTTGATCTCGTGGTAGATCCACTCTTGTACTACCCATATCATCAATATTAATCAAGCAGGAGTAGGGTTTTACCTCCACCGAGAGGGCCCGAACCTGGGTAAAAACATCGTGTCCCTTGTCTCCTGTTACCATCCGCCTAGACGCACAGTTCGGGACCCCCTACCCGAGATCCGCCGGTTTTGACACCAACATTGGTGCTTTCATTGAGAGTTCCTCTGTTCCGTCGCCATTAGGAAGGATGCCTCGTCCCATCTTTAAAGACGGCACCATCGCTAAGGGAGCTTTGGCCATCGGCCAAACTATCCGGCTAGGCGGTTTCCTTATGACCGCCTGTTCGGCCCCCGCACCGACGATGACTTCTCAGGTCATCAGAAGCAATCTTCACGTCAACTCGGAACTTGCCGAGTAGCTAGATCCAATGGAGCTCTCCTCCTTAAACAAGCTCTTGGATCGCATCGCCGCCCTGGAAGTCTCTACGGACTACGATCATATTGGGCCTAAAACCGATCTGAGAGAGATCAACTCTCCCCAGGCTACCCACCACGTTGCTGTGGTGGAGGAACAGTGCAGCGACCCTTCTTCAATATTAAGGACCAGTTACGTCCGGATTCCTGACCCCTCCATGCCGGATTCCCGCGGAGGGACGGACGTCGATCAAGTCCTGAACCTAAAGTCAGGCAGCGGGCGGGATTCATTGGACAATATCCAAAAACCCAAGCTTCCAAGTTCGGAAACTTTTCGGCCCTTAAGTCTTAGATTGGACGGGGTTCCGAATTTAACTCCACCCGCCCACCCAAACATAAGCGATCTATCCCGAATTCGGCAAGAGCCCGCTGAAACAGTACACCATTACATGGCCAGATTCCTCCTGGTTATGAACAGGATAAAGGACTGCCGTGAGGAAGACACAATTTCAATTTTCCGCAATAATTGCACGGACATGGGAATCATAAACGTCATAAGTCGTCGTGAAATTACACGCTTTGCTGACTTGGCATCCATAGTACGAAAGTACTGTGCGATGGAGAGCGCCTGGAAAACCGAAACCAAATTTTGGGACAATAAGGCTCCGAACACAACCCCAGTCCGAAATAAAAGGGTGCATCATCGTCAGGCACCTGGGTTAAATACCAAAAAGCAAAAAACCCCTAAAGGGCACGGAACCGTACTGGAGGGATGGCTCAATGGACCCTGCAAAATTCATAGTACTGAGGGCGCCACTCCAACTCATAGCCTTCGGGCATGTTGGATATTAGGGCAGGTGGCCAAAAGTGGCGAAGAGCTTCTAGCCCTAGAGAACCAACCCAGCAACACCAGTACAGTAATAACAGTCTTCGAAACTTTCGCATCAAATAATATGCGGAAACAAACACTCCGCAGCCTTGCCGAAGTCTACCAAGTAGCAACAATAAACCCATGGAGTGACACGACTATTACCTTTAATGCTAGTGACGAACCTAAATTCCGAACAGCCCGAGCACCAGCCGCATTGGTCCTCAGTCCAATAGTGGATGACTTTCACCTTACTAAGGTACTCATGGACGGTGACAGCGGATTAAACCTCATTTAAAAGGAAACCCTTCGAAAAATGGAAATAGACTGGAGCCGCATTGAGCGAAGCAGCACAACCTTTAGAAGAATAATCCCTAGTCAGGAAGCATGCTGCACAGGAAAAATCACACTGGATGTGGTGTTATTTCGCCCGGACAATTACAGGTCCGAGGAGGTCATGTTCCAAGTGGCCCCGTTCAGCAGCGGATATCACGCTTTATTAGGGCGAGAGGCATTCACAATTTTTCAAGATATACCCCATTACGGGTACACGAAGCTCAAAATGCCCGGACCCAATGGAATCATGACTCTTTCCAGTGATCCGAACATAGCACTCCGCGCCGAAAATAAGACAGCCGCACTAGGCCTCGAGGCACTATCCGAAGCCCTAGCGGCCGAAGAACTCACTACGCAGCGCTCCACGGTGAACATGGACGATGTGATACTCGATAAGAGATCAAAGTCCACCTCTTTTAAACCAGCGGACGAAATAGTCAAATTCCAAGTCCATCCAACGGACCCTACAAAGACGGAATCCATTGGGGCACAGTTAAACCCCGATGTAGACGCCGCACTACGAGAATTCCTACGGGAAAATTGGGACATTTTTGCCTGGCACCCTTCAGACATGCCAGGAATCCCATGCCACAACCTAAATATCCTAAAAGGATTTAAGCCAGTCAAACAGGCTCTTCGGCGATTTTCCGAACCCAAGAGACAGGCAATGGGAGAGGAGCTAGCCAAACTATTGGAAGCCGGATTCATCAGAGATATAAAACATCCGGACTGGCTAGCAAACCTGGTGATGGTACCAAAGAAGGATAAATCCTGGCGCCTATGTGTCGACTTCAAGGACCTTAACAAGGCTTGCCCAAAGGATCCATTCCCCCTCCCCCGCATTGATCAAATCATCGACGCTACCGTAGGGCACGATTCATTGTGCTTCCTCGACACATACTCCGGCTACCACCAAATCAAGATGGCGGAGCCAGACCAAGCCGCAACGGCATTCGTCACTCCATACGGACCATTCTGCTTCAACACAATGCCCTTCGGGCTCAAAAATGCCGGCGCAACATATCAGCGCATGATTCAGACATGTCTGGCAAACCAGATCGGCAAAACAATGGAGGCATACGTAGACGATGTGGTCGTCAAATCCAAGCATGTCGAAACTCTAGTAGACGACTTGAGGCTCACATTCGAGAATCTCCGAACATATGACATTAAGCTCAACCCGGAAAAATGAGTTTTCGGCGTACCAGCCGGAAAGCTATTGGGATTCATTGTATCCGGTAGAGGAATTGAAGCAAACCCAGCCAAGATCCAAGCTCTGTCACAATTGGATATCCTAAAAGACCTCAAACAAATACAAAAATTGACTGGATGCGTGGCGGCTCTAAGCCGCTTTATCTCCCGCTTAGGAGAAAAGGCATTACCCCTTTATCGCCTCCTTCGGCGCACCGAACACTTCGAGTGGACGGATGCCGCCACTGCCGGACTCAAAGAAATTAAAGCCATATTGGCAACTAATCCGGTCCTGGCCGCGCCCAATTTGGGTGAACCAATGTTATTATATATCGCGGCAACACATCAAGTTGTAAGCGCGGTGCTCGTCGTCGAACGAGAAACGGACGGACACAAGTTCCCTCTTCAAAAACCAGTGTACTACGTGTCCACTGTCCTAACTCCATGCAAGTCCGGTATCCACACTATCAAAAGATAGCGTACGCAGTGTTCATGGCATCCCGAAAGCTGCGACACTACTTTCAAGAGTGTTCGATAACAGTAGCCTTCGAAGTACATCTTAATAACATTATAAACAACCGTGACGCGACTGGATGGATTGCAAAATGGGCCATCGAGCTCCTCCCATTCGACATAACCTATAAACCACGACGAGCTATCAAGTCGCAAGTTTTGGCTGACTTCATCGCCGAATGGACTGAAGCCGAACTCCCCTAAAGAATACGGCACAGACTCCAATTGTATTATGCACTTCGACGGCTCCAAAATGTTGGCCGGACTGGGGGCTGGCGTCGTCCTGACGTCCCCAACCGGAGACACAGTCCAATACGTACTCCAGATAATGTACATGGACTCCAACAATGTAGCCGAATACGAGGCCCTTCTACATGGCCTCCGGATGGCAGTCTCCATGGGCATTCAACGCCTAGAGGTCCGCGGGGATTCAAACCTCGCAATATCCCAAATAAATGGAGACTTTGACGCCAAGGATCCGTAAATGGTAGCTTACCGTAACGCCGTCTTAAAAATGTCAGCTCGGTTTGAAGGGCTCGAATTCCACCATATAGCCCGGGATAATAACCAAGCGGCGGACGTATGGGCACGCATCGGCGCAAAGCACGATGCCGTACGTCCCAACATCTTCCGGGAGCGGCTTTTCAAGCCATCCGTACTATAGGAAGGGGAGTCCGAAAACAACAATCCGGACCCAACCGCACCGCCCAACACCGAACATTCTGACACGATCGATGGTCCTGCCAACAAAATAACACCTTCAACCCACGAAATAATGGCAGTTATTGCCCCGTGGACCGAGCCATTCCTAGCCTACTTAACTAGGCAGGAACTTCCTGAGGACCAAAACGAGGCCCGCTGCATAGTACGGCGATCTAAAGCCTATTAGGTCCATGAGGGAGATCTTTATAAGAAAAGCACCACCGGAGTCCTTCAAAGGTGTATCTCCGAAGAGGAAGGGCGAAATCTTCTGGCTAAAATTCATGCCGAACTCGGCAAGCACCACGCCGCAGCCCGGGCCCTTGTAGGCAAGGCCTTCTGTACAGGATTTTATTGGCCAACTGCCCGGGCAGATGCTCAGGACTTAGTCCAACGATGCGTCGGTTGCCAGCTCTTTGCTAATCAAAGCCACATGCCACCCACCGCCCTCAAAACTATACCCATCACCGGCGTTCGCGGTGCAGGGGCTTGACATGGTTGGACCCCTTAAAGGGGGAACCCACAAGCAAAAATACCTATTGGTCATGGTGGATAAATTCACCAAACGGATAGAAGCCAAGCCAGTTAAGACGGCCGAATCCGAACCCGTGATAGATTTCATATCAGGGGTAGTACACCGTTACGGCGTCCCCCATAGCATCATCACTGATAACGACACTAACTTCACGGCCGACGAGGTCAAACTCTGGTGCAAAAACATGGGCATCAAGCTCGACTATGCTTCAGTCTATTACCCTCGAACTAACGGTCAAGTCGAACGAGCAAACGGTCTAATCATGAGCGGCATTAAACCCAGACTAGTGCGGTCCCTCAAGGAATCTAATCGCCTTTGGGTAGAGGAGCTCGACTCCGTACTCACGGGGGCTGCGTACCACGCTGAATCGTACTACGGATTCACACCATTTTTATGGTATATGGCGCAGAGGCAGTTTTGCCCTGCGACATAATTCATGACTCACCTCGCGTGCGCATGTACGAAGAAAGAGAAGCCGAGCTGGATCAGCAGGACAGTTTGGACGCCTTAGAGGAGGAGCGCGACGTGGCAAAAGCTCATTCCGCATTCTATCAACAGCAGGCTCGAAGATATCAAAGCAGAGAAGTACGGGCCAAAACTTACAATGTTGGCAAACTAGTTCTACGCCTGCCGGACAAGAAAAAGGACAAACTCAAGCCCAAATGGGAAGGTCCCTTCATCATCGACCAAGTCCTGATCGGCGGAGCGTACCGTCTGCGAGACGCATCGGATAACCGACTCGAGCCAAACCCATGGAACGCAGCCCGTCTCCGAAGATTCTACGCCTAGCGCTGGACTCTGAGTTCGTCTCCTTCGTCAGTCTACATTTTATATTTTCACTGTCTTTTATTTCTCTCCTTCTCCCCCCTTTTTTCTCAAAGCCTTTTGAGGCTCTCCTGCGCATTGTTCGCACACCCTTGACGTGCTAATCACACTCATTATACATGGGGGCTTCTTTAACAGAAGCTTATTTATACGGGCTTTATGCCCAACACATGTGTCACACTTCCGCATGTACCTTTTACTCACCATTATATGCATCGATATGACTTAAGTTTTGGCCAAGCTAGGTTGCCTGGCTCCTGTGCTTACCCCTACGTTCCCGATTGTTCGGCTAGGAGGTAAAGGAGCACCTCTGCGATTATTCTTGCCGGGTCGGCGGATGTGTACCTCGGTAGGTGAAGCCAAAAGCTAGCATTCTTAAGGGAATATTCGATTCGGTGAATCAAAAGATGATTTCTTACCTATTTACTTATC
Organism: Aegilops speltoides; assembly: GCA_021437245.1. Classification (NCBI taxonomy): domain Eukaryota; kingdom Viridiplantae; phylum Streptophyta; class Magnoliopsida; order Poales; family Poaceae; genus Aegilops; species Aegilops speltoides. Next base: position 72,886,776 of record CM038141.1, on the reverse strand, counting down.
TGCCCCGGATGCTTTCCTGCTTTTTGCACTTGTCCGGACATGCACTTTAGGGCATGCCTCCCGAGAAAGGAACCCCTAATGGAACTATTCTCCTGGAAGATGTTTCTTACTAACCATGTAATATAACATAACTAGTTGGGCACTTGTGCGATAAAGCACTAATGACCCCTACGCCTGGTCTCCATGCATGCCCCGGTTTTTTTATAACCGCGAGGGTATTCGGACACACACCAGACTGTCGGGTCCCGAGGTTGAAGCGAAAAGGTCCGCCACGACAAACGATCTACAATCCGGCTAGAAGGCATTTTACATGTCATTTTAAATTACATAGTCAAGCTGTCTGACTGTATTCCTCTTCGATACCATCTAATAGACTGTCTAGTTTACAGTCCCACTGGGAATACTTTGCGGCCAACTCTACTTGGTCGTACACTAAGCTCACAGGGATCTCCTTCCCATCAGGCCCCACAGGTCCGACCTCGGCCATGTGGTTTGGGTCAACAACGATACAGCGTCTTCACCATGGCCCAGGCCTCCCTGGCGCCTTGACGGCAGGCCGATATCTTCCATAGCCGGAAGCACCGCCGTGCTCCCTGAAGCTTCTCCACAAGCTCTCCAAGACCTTCGGGTAGCGACATGGATGGCCCCAAGGCCTGGGCGACTCCGCTCATCACCTGCCAAACTCGTTCGTGAAGTTGCAGCAGCTCGGGAAGTAGGTCACCCGTTGAACCGGGCATTTCCTCTGTAGGACGACCTGTGAGCATACCTACAGATATATTTCTGTTAATCGACTTCCTCGCTGAACTCTTTTTTTTCTTCCAAAAGTTCGCTCAAGCACTTACTATAAATGCCGCGACGAAGCCGCCGATTCTCCTTCACGGAGTTAGACAGCTGGGCCCGAACATCTTTTAGTTCCTCGCCGAGCTGGGTGTTGGCATCTTGAAGGTTATTTTTCTCTTGCTGCACCCTTGTAAGCACCTTCTCGTCGGCCTTTAGCTGGCGTAGTAGCTGTTGCCTGTCCGGATCTAGTCCGACGCCATCTGCAGCATTATTGTCAGACTTATACACACGCCGCACTTCACAAAATACTTATCTTTTGAAGTATATATTACCGGAGGGGTCTCTGTGGCTCCCCCTTTGGCGGCTAGTGCGGCCTCAAGTTGTGCCTGGCACTCTTGAAGCTCCTGGGACAGGTGGGTATTCTTTTCCGTAAGATCCTGCATAACAAATGATCCTTAAATCAGTTATTCTAACTATTTTAAGTCTCGGGGGCTACTGGCATATACAACTATCAAAATTCCTCACCCGTATGTCTTTCACATACTGCTCCGTGGCTCTGGCTAGACCATCTTGAGCGGCACGGAGATGCGCATCTCCCGAATTAAAGGCGTTCAATGCCTCTTGGGAGAAACATGCGTCATGAAGGATTGTCCGGCGGGCGCCTATGATTCATGGCACTCTCCACCTCAGATTTGGTGGCGGACAACCTGTCGGCATCCTCCGTTGGAGGAGCATCTGACGCGCGCCTTGTGTTCGCCTCCCTCTCCAGACCTGGCGTTGGAGCCTGGCTGGCGAAGGCTCGATTGGCAACCTCTCTGGACACAGTCCGGCGAGCGCTCTTTCTCCTGAAAAAAATCACGAGCATTAGTATGCCTTGCAGGAATCTTTCCTTGAGACGCGGTGGCGCGCCATACCATTGCGGCGACGTCTTGATTCGCATCGCACTTCTTTTCCGCCTGCTGGGCCGAGCTGCCCCTTGTTGGCCACCTACCGCAGGCTCGGCTTCCCGCCTCAATGTCACCTCCTTCAAAACACCATCGGTATTCGATGATCAGAGATAAGCATGGATGGGTAATTGTATCAGGACTTCGATCACAGTTACCTGGGAAGCTGGAGATATTCCGGGGTAGTCAGCCGTAATGGCGACCAAAGCATTGTCGATGCTAAGTTGGTGGAACACCCCATCGATCAGCTCCACCTTTATGTCCGGATCCTCTTCGGAGGCCGGATCGAGGGACCGTTGCGGATCCTCGGGTTGTGGAGCCGGGCTGTGAATATCCTCTACGGCCCGGCGCAGTTCCTGCGTCAAAATCACAAAATGAGACACTTAACATCGGGAATATGGATCGAATAGACAAGTGTCCGCTTACCCAGCTTCGAGGGTTGTTCATGGAAAATCCGTTCAATGGACTGGCACGGAGGAAGTCCTCCTCCTCCCCTTTATACAGGCCGGACAGGATCTTCACCAAATCGGCGACCGATCCCGGCCCCTTGCGGCCATGACGGGTGGCATCATCCTCCCCATTGAAATCCCACATGGGGTGGCCCCTACACTGGAGCGGCTGCACCCCCCGCATGATGCATGTGGCCATGACCCCAATCATGGTCAATCCGGAATGAGCCAATAATCTTATTCGGCCCATCAAGTATAGGATGTCCCTGTCATTCTCCCATTGAGGGCTCCGTGGACGCCAACTTAGGCGTTTCTTCAGAGGAGCATTACTGAAGAGGCCGATCCGAACTGGATCTGGTAACAGGGCGTCTTCTATGTAAAACCATTCCGAAGGCTAGTCTTCGGACGCCTTCTTCGGGGTTCTGGATAGATATCCGGTCCCGGCGATGCACCATAGTTCGGCTCCGCCCACTTGATATATCGACCCCTCATGAGAACGGGGTACGAGGCAGAATAATCTCTTCCACAGCGCAAAATGAGCCTCGACGCCCAAGAACAGCTCGCAAAGGGCCACAAAGCCCGCAATGTGCAGAATGGAAGCAGGCGTAAGGTGGTGCAGCTAGAGGCCATAGAACTCCAGGAGCCCCCAGAGAAATGGATGTATGGGAAATCTGAGTCCTCTTATTAGATAAGGGACAAAGCATACCCGCTCTCCTTTGGAGGGATTGGGAATGCTCTCCGCCTGCTTTCTGCCCTTGTAGGTGGCGAGTCCGGCTCGAACCGGAACCATGAAGGCTGGGGGAAGAAATCCCTCGGCTTGGAGCGTCACTAACTCACTATGCGGGACTGAGCATCTCTCCCAATCTCCAGGCTGAGGGCTGGGAGCACGAGAGGAGGAGCCGCATCGATTGTCCATGATGGAATGGATTTTTGTCACAGGCGCTCTGATGAATACTCGCGGAAGGAGGACGGTGTGATTCGGATCTAGATCCTCGTCTCTTTTTATAGGCGGATCATTTGCACAGCTAAGGGGGAAAGTGTAAAAATACCCTGGCTTTTCGCATTTGTTCGACACATGGAAGATGGCCATTATTGGGCGTGGAAGCCAAGGATCACATCATTTATAAGAAGCCGGACACTATTCGACAAGTACATGGAATTTGGAGAAGAACCCGCCTCGCAATGCCGAAGACAATCTACGCGCCAGACTCATCGCCATTGAAGCCTGGTTCGGGGGCTACTGAGGGAGTCCTGGACTAGGGGGTGTCCGGAAAGCCGAACTATCATCTTTGGCCGGACTCCAAGACTATGAAGATACAAGATTGAAGACTTCGTCCCGTGTCCGGATGGGACTTTCCTTGGCATGGAAGGCAAGCTTGGCGATACGGATATGTAGATCTCCTACCATTGTAACCGACTCTGTGTAACCCTAGCCCTCTCCGATGTCTATATAAACCAGAGGGTTTTAGTCCATTGGACGAACAACAATCATACCATAGGCTAGCTTCTAGGGTTTAGCCTCCTTGATCTCGTGGTAGATCCACTCTTGTACTACCCATATCATCAATATTAATCAAGCAGGAGTAGGGTTTTACCTCCACCAAGAGGGCCCGAACCTGGGTAAAAACATCGTGTGCCTTGTCTCCTGTTACCATCCGCCTAGATGCATAGTTCGGGACCCCCTACCCGAGATCCGCCGGTTTTGACACCGACAGCCTGTTTCACCACGGGCCGTTAATAGCCAAGAGTTACATAGGGCCTCATATGGGCCGAAAGACGTCCTGGGCCATACATGCGCCAGAAGTGAAAATGGGCTGGAATCATATTGGATGGCGCAGATGACGCTACTGGGCCTAATTCGGATAGGGCATAACGGGCCTTGGGTTAGCGTGCTGTAAATGGGCTATATGCGAATAGGCCGTTAACAGGCTTTCCATGGGCCGGCCCGCCACCTTTTGACCAAGTCAAACGGGCTGGCCTTTTCACAGGAATGGGCCTCTGTTGGGCCGTGCCATGTGTCGATGTATCATAGGCGCCTTACGTCCAATGAGTGGATGACATCTGTCCCCAGCGATGAGCGGAACCGTGTTTTCTCCACCAATGATAATTTTACACATGGAAAATCCCCATTGGTCGGGGCTGTTAACGGGTTATCGGATCCAAAACCCTACCCGATAGCTTAACGGCGTTCCGTTACGGTGGATGCCACGTGTCAGTCACCCTTGACGATAGCACTTCTGTGACGCGTGATTTATCGTCATGGAAGTGGATACTTCCGTGATGATAATTTTGGTAATGTCATGGAACACTTCTACGACAGCACAGGTATGACTATCTTCATTCTGTCATAAAATCGTCATGGATGTACATGCATGACAGAAAACGCGACCTACTGTGACAAACACATATCATCACGGAAGTGTATTTTTTTTGTAGTGTTGTTACTTTTCAAGAAAGTTTATGATCTATACTTTAACATGTGAATAGTTTGTTACTTGATCATGAAAGGTTTTATGAGATGAGCCACTGTTATGATATATAATGATGCTAGAAAAGGTGATTGAAATTATCATTGATCAAACTTGTGCGCCTGCTAGCATTCACACTTCATAAATGATTTCTTTTATCATTTTACCTACTCGAGGACGAGCAAGAATTAAGCTTGGGGATGCTGGTACGTCTCCAACGTATCTATAATTTATGAAGCATTCATGCTATTATATTATCTGTTTTGGATGTTTATGGGCTTTATTATACACTCTTATATTATTTTTTGGGACTAACCTATTAACTGGAGGCCCAACCCAAATTGCTGTTTTCTTGCCTATTTTAGTGTTTTGAAGAAAAGGAATATCAAACAGAATCCAAACGGAACGAAACCTTCAGGAGAGTTATTTTTGGAACGGAATCAATCCAGGAGACTTGGAGTAGACGTCAGGGAAGCATCAAGGTGGCCACGAGGCAGGGAGGCGCGCCCCCACCCTTGTGGGCCCCTCGTGTCTCCCCTGACCGACTTCTTTCGCCTATATATGTCCATATACCCTAAAAACATCAGGAAGCACAATAGATCGGGAGTTCCGCCGCCGCAAGCCTCTGTAGCCACCAAAAACCAATCAGGACCCTGTTCCGACACCCTGCCAGAGGGGGTGTAACGCCCCGGATCCGATGAGCCAGGTGTGCGCCAGTTATTCGCCGTCATTGCCATGCCATTTGCTTGCGTGTTGCACTTTGCCATGTCATCATCTGCATTTCATATCATGTCATCATGTGCATTTCATTTTGCATACATGTTCGTCTCATGCATCCGAGCATTTTCCCCGTTGTCCGTTTTGCAATCCGGTACTCCTATGTCCCCCGGCGTCCCCCTTTTATCTTCTGTTGTGAGCGGGTATTAAACTTTCTCGGAATGGCCCGAGGTTTGCCAAGCGGCCTTGGTATAGCACCGGTAGACCGCTTGTCAAGTTTCGTGCCATTTGGAGGTCATTTGGTACTCCAACGATTAACCGGGTAACCGCAAAGGCCTCTTTTGTTGTAGCCCAACACCCCTTCCAAAGTGGCCAAATCCCAGCAAACTCCTCTCCATGCTCTCGGTCGTTCGATCACGATCGCGTGGCCGAAAACCGCACCTCATTTGGACTCTCCTAGCTCCCTCTACCTATATATATGTCTTCCTCCCCGAAATTCCCGCAGTCCAACCCTAGCCCTCTCCCTCCTCGCGCCGCCGGACGCGTCCGCCCGCGCCGGACACGTCCAGCCTCCACGACGCTCCGACGAATCGGAGGCCGCCACGTCACCTCCACCGCCGCCCGCAGCCAACGGCCTCGCGCCACTGTCGCCGCCGCCTCCCACCACGCGCCCGAGCCTGCGGGTCAGATCCGCCCGCCGGCCGGCGGCCGCGCCGCCGCCCGCCGCCTCGCGACCGCGTCGCGCGGATCCCGCCGGCCGCCGCCTCCGCCCGGCGCCGAGCCCGCCCGTCACCGCCCGCCGCCGCCTCTGGCGCCCGCCCGGCCGCGCCTCCCGCCACCTCGCCTCCGGTCCGCCCGCCGCCGTCCTCGCCCTGCCGCCGCCGCCGCCCTCGGCGCGCCCGCCGGCCACCGCACCCGCCGCCTCGCGGCCCTCGCTCCGTCCTCCGCGCCGCCACCGCCGAGCTTCGCCACCAACCGTCGCCAGATCCGGCGGATCGGGTCGGGCCGACCGGATCGCGCCCCAGCTCCCTCCGCGCCTCGCCCGGCCTTGCCGTGGCCTCGCTAACCACCGCTGCGCCGCCGTGCGTCGTCCTCGTCGGAGGACGCCGACGAACCCGCGTGGGCCGACGCCCAAAGGCCCAGCAGCTCCCGCCCAGCCCAGCTTCCCCGGCCTACCTGCTTCCCCTTCATCCTGGGCCGAAGCCCGCAAGGTGAGCCCCGCCTATTGCCCGCCCGTGCGTGATTTAGCTATAAGACGCGCGTTCTGTTTTTTTTTTCAAAAACTGATAAGTCCCAGTTTTCTTGCATAAACATGCCATGTTCATCGCATCACATCTCTGCATCCGTAGCTCCGTTTCGTGCGTATAATATGTCAAATTGTTCGTCTCGACGAGTACTTCATTTCATTACATTGCATCATTTTCATTTGATCTCATCTTGATGCCCGAAATGCTGTTGGAAGAGTGCATGTTGATGTTAATCTGCTGAAACTGTTATAACTTGCTCATTTATCATTTTTGCCATGATTGATGTGTGCATCCTATGTGGTTGAGCTCTACATGAATGTTGATCTATGCCATGCCATCTTTCCAGGGGTGCCAACCATGTATTTTTGTGAGTTGTGTGCTGAGTGTATCAAGCTTGCTAAGTAGGGTAGTTGTTGTTCTTTGTTTTCTGACAGATTCTGATATATTTTGTTGCTATGTTAACATGCTTCTACTAATCATTCTATGCATAATCTGGAGATGCTCTATAAACATGTTTTGATCTAGATGTCATGCTCTATCCATTCATGCCCTTGGTTGCAATTATAGCCTGCTGGAACATGTTCATTTCTTGCTCCAAAGTTGCTCCAAAATGTTGCTGTCAGCCTGTTAACATTAAGTTCACTTGTTCCCATGTGTTTTCCTAGTGATCCATGCACCCTATGACCTTGCTCTTGCCATGCTTAGCTTCATAAACATGCCTTCTTATTGTTGGTTGCCTTGACATTCCATGTTTTGCTCTGTGGTGAGTGGTTCAAGCTCACCAACATGCCTACTTATTATTGTTCCTGCCATGTATGAATCTGTTATATAACTTGCCATGTTTACATGGGTGCCATCATATTTTCTGTGCCTTTTTGGCTCATGGTCAGTAAGGGTCTTTTGATCTATGCAATTAGTAGATTCATGCCATGCTTTTGTTTGCCATGAACCTGTAACATGGTCAGTAAGGGTCTTTTGATTCTGTAACATGTTGTTTGCTTGCTCTAAACATTGCAACTTGATGTTATTTCCTGATAAGTCTGAAACTGTTATTATTTGCAATATCTCCATGTGTTTTTGAGCATGTTCTAGTTGTTTCTGGAGATAGCTCAGTGTTCATGTCTTGTTATGCTTTACCTGTACTTCATGCCCATGCCTTTTGTTATTATGTTGGGGTGCTGTAGCATATTGTTTTGATGCGTGTAAGATGCCTAGTTGCTGTTATGGACAGATTGTTGCTATGACTTGTATAGTGTGCATGTGTTGAACCGTTGCTCCGTTTTGAGTGTGCTCTATATGAAACTTGCTTGATTTTGCACGTAGCTTCATATTACCATGTTGCATCCTTGTTTTGGTGTGTTTGCTTGATGTTTGGGTGCATTTTGCATCAATGCCATGTTTAACTTGTTTTGCTCATATCTTCTAGCCCGTAGCTCCGAATCTAATGAACTTTATATGTAACTTGACTAGAATCTCGTGTAGTTCATCGTGGTGCATCTTAACTTGCTGTTTAACAACTTGAACATAATGTTAATTCAGTTCTGGTCCAATTTCGAAATTTGCATATGAGGACTTACCGGAATTGTTATATGTTGTTCCCGGCCTCATTTAAACTTGCCTTGATGTGTTGTTCTTGTTTGCATCATCTCTTGCCATGAGTAGCTTCATGTAGCCTTGTCATGCATCATGCTTGTTGTGCATCATGCCTTGTTCATGTGTGGTGTGTTTACCTATGTTGTGTGCTTCTTCTTGTTAGTTCCTGTTTCGTTGCGATCGTGAGGATTCGTTCGTCTATGGTTGGTTCGGCTTCATCCGTTCATCTTCTTCATGGACTCGTTCTTCTTCCTTGCGGGTTTTCAGGCAAGATGACCGCTACCCTGGATCTCACTACTATCATTGCTATGCTAGTTGCTTCGTTCTATCGCTATGCTGCGCTACCTATTACCTGTTTATCAAGCCATCCCATATTGCCATGAACCTCTAACCTTTGACACCTTTCCTATGCAAACCGTTGTTTGGCTATGTTACCGCTTTGCTCAGCCCCTCTTATAGCGTTGCTAGTTGCAGGTGAAGTTGAAGATTTCTCCATGGTGGACAGGGTTTATGTTGGGATATCACAATATCTCTTATATTATTAATGCATCTATATACATGGTAAAGGGTGGAAGGCTCGGCCTTATGCCTGGTGTTTTGTTCCACTCTTGCCGCCCTAGTTTCCGTCATACCGGTGTTATGTTCCCGGATTTTGCATTCCTAACACGGTCGGGTGATTTATGGGACCCCCCTGACAGTTCGCTTTGAAAAAAACTTGTCTAGCAAGGCCCAACCTTGGTTTTACCATTTGCCTCACCACCACCTACCTTTCCCTTGGGAGTAATTAACCCAAGGGTCATCTTTATTTTAGCCCCCCCGGGCCAGTGCTTGTCTAAGTGCTGGTCCGAACAGGGCAGACTGCGGGGCCCCCTCGGGGCAACTCGAGGTCTGGTTTTACTCGTAGGCTGACCTATCCGGTGTTGCCCTGAGAACGAGATATGTGCAGCTCCTATCGGGATTGTCGGCGCATCGGGTGGCTTTTCTGGTCTTGTTTTACCATTGTCGAAATGTCTTGTAAACCGGGATTCGAGGCGATCGGGTCTTCCTGGGAGAAGGTATATTCCTTCGTTGATCGCGAGAGCTTGTCATGGGCTAAGTTGGGACACCCCTGCAGGGTATAAACTTTCGAGAGCCGTGCCTGCGGTTATGTGGCAGATGGGAATTTGTTAATGTCCGGTTGTAGATAACTTGACACTTGATCCGAATTAAAACGCATCAACCGAGTGTGTAGCCGTGACGTTCTCTTCTCGGCGGAGTCCGGGAAGTGAACACGGTTTCTGGGTTATGTTTGACGTAAGTAGGTGTTCAGGATCACCTCTTGATCATTGCTAGTTGACGACCGTTCCTTTGTTTCTCTTCTCGCTCTCATTTGCGTATGTTAGCCACCATATATGCTTAGCCGCTGCTGCAACCTCACCACTTTACCCCTTCCTTTCCCATTAAGCTTTGCTAGTCTTGATACCCATGGTAATGGGATTGCTGAGTCCTCATGACTCACCAGATACTTCCAAAACCAGTTTGCAGGTGCCTATGTTACCGAGCAGGTGACGCAACCAAGCTCTAGGAGGAGCTCGATGAAGATCTTGCCTTTTGTGTTGTTTCGTTCTAGTTGATCAGTAGTGGATCCCAGTTGGGGTCGATTGGGGACCTTTGTCGCTTTTGGGGTTCTCCTTTTATTTTGGTTCCGTAGTCGGACCTTGATTGTATCTGGATGATGTAATGCTTTACTCATGTAATTGTGTGAAGTGGCGATTGTAAGCCAACTATGTATCTTTTTCCCTTATGTATTACATGGGGTGTGTGAATATTACCTCACTTGCGACATTGCTTTCAATACGGTTATGCCTCTAAGTCGTGCTTCGACACGTGGGAGATATAGCCGCATCGAGGGCGTGACAGGGGGGAACCCTCACCGGTGGCCATCTTCATCATCCCGGCGCTCTCCATGACGAGGAGGGAGTAGTTCACCCTCGGGGCTGAGGGTATGTACCAGTAGCTTTGTGTTTGATATCTCTCTCTCGTGTTCTTGAGGTGATATGATCTTGATGTATCGCGACCTTTGCTATTATAGTTGGATCTTATGATGTTTAGCCCCCTCTACTCTCTTGTAATGGATTGAGTTTTCCCTTTGAAGTTATCTTATCGGATTGAGTCTTTAAGGATTTGAGAACACTTGATGTATGTCTTGCCGTGCTTATCTGTGGTGACAATGGGATATTCATGTGATCTACTTGATGTATATTTTGGTGATCAACTTGCGGGTTCACCTTGTGAACTTATGCATAGGGGTTGCCACACGTTTTCGTCTTGACTCTCTGGTAGAAACTTTGGGGCACTCTTTGAAGTTCATTGTGTTGGTTGAATAGATGAATCTGAGATTGTGTGATGCATATCGTATAATCATACCCACGGATACTTGAGGTGACAATGGAGTATCTAGGTGACATTAGGGTTTTGGTTGATTTGTGTCTTAAGGCGTTATTCTAGTACGAACTCTATGATAGATTGAACGGAAAGAATAGCTTCGTGTTATTTTACTACGGACTCTTGAATAGATCGAGCAGAAAGAATAACTTTGAGGTAGTTTCGTACCCTACAATAATCTCTTCGTTTGTTCTCCGCTATTAGTGACTTTTGAGTGACTCTTTTTTGCATGTTGAGGGATAGTGATATGATCCAATTATGTTATTATTGTTGAGAGAACTTGAACTAGTGAAACTATGAACCCTAGGCCTTGTTTACGAGCATTGCAATACCGTTTACGCTCACTTTTATCATTAGTTACCTTGCTGTTTTTATATTTTCAGATTACAAATACTCATATCTATCATCCATATTGCACTTGTATCACCATCTCCTCGCCGAACTAGTGCACCTATACAACTTACAATTGTATTGGGTGTGTTGGGGACACAAGAGACTCTTTGTTATTTGGTTGCAGGGTTGCTTGAAAGAGACTATCTTCATCCTACGCCTCCCACAGATTGATAAACCTTAGGTCATCGACTTGAGGGAAATTTTCTCCTGTCCTACAAACCTCTGCACTTGGAGGCCCAACAACGTCTACAAGAAGAAGGTTGTGTAGTAGACATCAAGAACCGCAGACGGACTCCATCCGAGCTACGTCGCAACGTGGCCCGATACAGAGGCGCCGCACACCCCCTCTGTTTCACCGACGAGGTAATGGAGCACGAATTCCTAGAAGGGTTGAAACTAGTAAACATCAAATCATATGATGGGACAACAGACCCCGCGGTGTGGATCGAGGATTTTCTTCTTCAAATTCGTATGGCCCGCAACGATGATCTCCATGCGATCAAATACCTCCCAATAAAACTAAAAAGACCAGCCCGATACTGGTTGAACAGTCTGCCTGAAAGCTCTATCGGCATCTGGGAGGACTTGGAAGAGGCCTTACTTGACAACTTCCAGGGTACATATGTAAGACCTCCGGATGCTGACGATCTAAGTCACAGAATTCAACAGCCCGAAGAGTCGGCCAGGAAACTCTAGAATAGGTTCCTAACCAAAAAGAACTAGATCGTCTACTGTCTGGATGCCGAAGCTCTGGCGGCCTTTAAACATAGCATCTGGGACGAATGGCTTGCCCGACACCTCGGCCAAGAAAAGCCGAAGTCCATGGCTGCCCTTACAACACTTATGACCCGCTTTTGCATGGGTGAAGATAGTTGGCTAGCCCGTAGCAATAGAAATGCAAGCGAACCTGGCACTGCGGAAGCCAGAAATAGCAATGACAAGCCCCGACACAGCAGACACAAGCATCAAACAAACGGTGATAATATCGATGACATGACCCGGATTCAGTGGCTCCAAGTTTGGCTAGCAGAAGAAGCCGTTCAAAAAGAACAATTCGGGCTGATCCAGTTTGAACCAAATACTCGATCGCCCATGCCAGATACACGACACCCCGACAAACCAGCCAATCATACCAACAGAGAATGTTGGGTCTTTAAACAGACCGGCAATTTAAATGTCGAGAATAAGGAAAAGGGGTCACAAAGTGAGGACGATGACGAGGAGCCCCGTCCACAGAACACCGGGGGACAGAAGAGGTTTCCCCCTCAGGTCAAAATGGTGAACATGATATACTCCACCCACATCCCCAAGAGGGAGCGCAAGCACACACTCACGGACGTCTACGCGCTGGAGCCAGTCGCCCCAAAATTCAACCCACGGTCTTCCTGTCCGATCACTTTCGACCGCAGGGACCATCCGACCAGTATCCGTCATGGCGGTTCAGCCACATTGGTCCTCGACCCAATTATCGATGGATTCCACCTCACGCGAGTCCTCATGGATGGTGGCAGCAGCCTGAACCTGCTCTATCAGGATACATCACACAAAATGGGCATTAACCCCACAAGAATAAAGCCCACCAAGACTACCTTTTAAGGAGTCATACCAGGTGTAGAGGCCCGCTACACGGGCTCAATCACTCTAGAGGTTGTCTTCGGATCTCCGGACAACTTCTGAAGCGAAGAGTTGATCTTCGACATTGTCCCCTTTCGCAGTGGCTATCACGCACTGCTCGGACAAACTGCATTCACTCGATTCAATGCGGTGCTGCACTACGCTTATCCCAAGCTCAAGATGCCTGGACCATGCAGCGTCATAACAATCAATGGAAACACTGAACGCTCCCTCCATACTGAGGAGCACATCGCTGCGTTAGCAGCAGAGGTACAAAGCAGCCTTCTGAAGGAGAACCTTAATTCATTAGCCGAACTCCCAGACATTGTCAAACGAGTCCAGACTACCCTACAGCAGGACATCCCAGCTCGTCAAGAGCTCGACTAGCAATTTGCCCTCCGTCCCAGTCCCCACGAAGCGGCGGCATTTGTGCCGCGCGTACATAATTACGCACTCAAAATACCATGGACATAGATGGAGGCATAACTAACTTTCAATTTTTATTTTTTCATATATGTCCTTTCCAAGTTTCTTTTTCCCAGGCCTTTCTGGTGGCCTGATTGTCGGACCCATCAAGGGACGGATACACCAAGAAGGCAAGAAGCATCGACGCATACGGGAATTTCCCGGTGGTCTCTTTAAAATAATCACTACACCTGTTTTCAGGACCCACGCGCAGCTCTGCCTTGGTCGTGGCATGATAAATAGCCTTGTTGCTTATCACACTACTTGTATAAATTCGCCTTGACGTATTAGTCAAACTATTATGGAAAACATTGGTGGCCCAACTTTTCTGGTATTAGACTATTTCCTTTTTTCCTTTTTAATATTCTTATTAATTGCGCCCATACACTTTGTTAAGCTTTAATCTGCGAGGGGCTTCATTGTGACCCATAATATGGCAACAAAGTACAAACGCTAGCTTTTCACAAGTACAGTTCGGCACCCTGAATTTAGCATTATATGCATTGACTCCGAATCATGTCTTTGGTTAATAGTTGGGTTGCCCAGCTCCTGTGCTTACTACCTTATGCTCCTGTGCTTATCTTTAGCGATTTTTCTGCATTACGCTTGAATCGGTTCTTACCCGATCAGGTGTTTACAACACCCTAGTTCGGATACTAGGGGCTGCGCCTAAATTTTTATTTGTCAAACTCCTATGGCTAAGTGAGGGTGATAAGTCCACATAGTCTGATTGTCTGGTTTGTTGCGCTAAACACCTCCTTCAAGGACCAAACAATTGGATCAAGAGTGTTTAGATTCATCCCGAACACCCCCGTACTACCTACATGGGGGCTGAAGCTGACGACTGGCCAACTCTCAAAATTTCATAAACACGGCCGCACAGGAGGTAAAATATTAAACATTATATTACATAGCCGAACTTGTTTCATAATACAGGGCGAGACAATGCGAATGTATTCATTCAAAAATTACATCTTTTGTACATTTCTCCACCACAATGCGGGATCCTCCAGGACATCGCTGAAACATCGCTCAGGCGTGCGGTGCTCCTTGCCCGTGGGCGGTCCCTCGGTCGCGACCGTGACGGCGTTCATCTTCGCCCACTTCATGTTGACATGGGCGAAGGCCATCCGCGCACCTTCGATGCAGAACGACCGCTTGATGGCGTCCAACCGAGGGCATGCATCGACTAGCTGCTTCACGAGGCCGAAGTAGCTGCTGGGTATAGCTTCGGCAGGCCAAAGCCGGATTATTAAGTCCTTCATAGCCAGTTCGGCCACCCTATGCAGTTCGACCAGCTATTTTAGCTGATCGTTGGGGCACCGGATGTTCTGGCGCAAGGTATTGTGACCAGAACAACTTCTTCGTTGAGCTCCCCTCTTCGGCCCGGAAGAATTCAGCAGCGTCAGAAATGCTGTGTGGCAGACCGCAAATGCCCCTGGAGAACTCCAAATTCGGGTTAGTAAGAGATACCTCTTCTTAACATACTTGCTTTGCATAATAAAAGCCTTACCCACCGCGATCTTCCTGGCCTCCTGAATTTCCTGGAGGGTGCCTTGGGCTTTGAGCCGGGCCTCCTGCGTGCTTTGGCGGGCCTTCGTGAGTTCGGACTCTTGGTCTGCATGCTGGCGCTCCAAGGACTCATATTTCTTTACAGCGTCCTGGAGCTCCTGCTGGACCTCCTCAACCCTGGCCTCATGCTTTTCCCGGGCGGCTTGTTCCTTCGCTGCCATCTCCTCAGCCTCGGCCAGCGCTTTCTTGAGGGCTTCCACCTCAATAGCCACTCCTACAAAAATCATAGCACTATGGTTAGTACACATCCCTTATTATTTCTGAACAAATAGGAAGTCATTACACACCTTGCTTCCACTCTAGCTGTTTCCTTGTTTGGCCGAGCTCTTCCTCGGGCCGTTCCAGACTCTGCCTTAGTCCGGAGACCTCAGCAGCATGAGAGGTGGCGGCCAGCAGTGACGCCTGTTCATAATACATGTTTAGTTAGTTTCTTGCGAAAATTACTTGATCCTTTGTCCGGCTTTTCTTTCCGAACACCAGACAATGTCTCAGGGGCTACACTGTCTATACTATGACTTTCTCTTTTGCATTACCTGAAAGCCTATTAGTAGGCTAGTGCAGGCTTCGGTCAGTCCGCTCTTGACGGACTGAACCCTCTCAACCACTGTACCCATAAGGGCACGGTGTTCCTCCACAATGGAAGCACCTCGTAGTGCTTCCAGCAGATTATCCAGTGCCTCTGGTTGGACAGAGGACACCGGCGGAACAGGCACACCTCCTTCTTTCGAAGGAGGCTGCTTGCCGGATTCCGGAGCCGTATAGGTCCCTGGAATTGTATTCGGCTGGGGGCCGAATTGTATATGGCCCCCATCGCCAGTCTCCATCGGGGTTCTCTCCCCTAGGTGTCTGGTGACCGAGGAGTCATCCTCTGGCACTGCCCTGACGACCTCCTGAACCTCTCCCTAGCCGGAGAAGATCCTTCAGGACAGCACCTCGGCGTTGCCCTTGTCCTGGGGAGAGTGAGCCGTCGGCGGTGACTCGCTGGCCATCGCCTTCGAATCCAGCGAACTCCCTGATGAGGATCGCAGGGAGCTGTCGTGGGCTGGACTACAATTGCATAATTAAACATGTTAAAACTGTGAAGTGGAGAGGCTGGACGTATGGACGCATTAGGGTTTCTTAGTACTCATGATGCGGTCGGGGGCTTGTCTCAGGGGCGCCACTCTGGGCTATTGTCCGATACGTCTCCAACGTATCTATAATTTTTGATTGTTCCATGCTATTATATTACCCGTTTTGGATGGTTATGGGCTTTACACTACTAGGGAAAAGCCTAGCAGCAGCGCGGGTTTGGGCACCCTCAGTAGCGCGGGTACCGGCGCTACTAATAAGCGCTTATACTAACGTGTAGCGATAGCGCGTGTTAACACACGCTACTGCTACACATGAATTGCTGCAGCGCTGTTTGGAAAAGGACACTACTGGTATTATCTGCAGCGCCGTTTTGGTGTAAGCGCTACTGGTAAGCCGTCGCTACTGCTAAATCCCCCCCTCGCTACTACTAGTTTTATTAGTTTTTTTCCCTGCAGATTTGTTTTTTATTTGTTTTGCATTTGAATAGGCTTTATACAATAATCTTTAGCATATCATCCACATACAAATGTAATCATAGCATATACATACAATTAGTCTCATCAAATCATGTCATCATCATAATCATCATCCAACACAAAGTGGTCTCTCGTCATCAATCTCGAAAATAGCGATACAAGTCTCGATTACTTGCAAATACATCGTCATCCATCTAAACAATGATATACATGAGAATAGCTATCACTTTGAGTACATGAGTTTGTATCCTCTCTCGCATTAGCGTGAACCTAAACTAAGTATCTGCGTGTCGCTCGAAACCGAAAACCGGTACACTGGGCTCGACACTCCGGCCACTTGTCGTATATATACTCTGGCGTAGCACTTCTTCGCCATTTATGATCTATGCACCTGCATCGTCACATGAGTCGATGATATGCAACATATATAGTTGAGCAACACAAAGAGACAGACTTGGCAAAAATAGAAACAACATATCATAAGCATAAATAACAAAGTTCATCGTACCCAAATGACTAACTAGAGTGATTTTCGCTAGTCGAGGAGGACGGTTTAATTACATCACAAATAAAGTTTCACCGTGCATAACTCAAAGTTTTGTGATAATAGAAACTATGGACTAAACGGACACATTGTCATATATCGACAATCACTCCATCATGTCGTGCCATCCATCCAAGTCAGGGAGATAGTCATCGAGATTTGTGAAAGGCTTCATGTCGAGACGCTGAGAGGCTATCCATGTTCGGACGTCTTCCCGCGACATTTGTCCTTCGCATGGAACATCCCTGTTTTTCCGACGACCTCATTCATGATGATTTGGGCAAGTTCGCTGGATGTTATAGAACTCAGCTCAAGTCGATGATCCTCGATATCTCCTATGTCCTTTGCCCATTGCGAATATGGGCATCGCTAGATCTAGGTGCCATGTGAAGGTTACCGTGATCCCGTCGGTACTCCAGCATGTGGTGTAGGACATAGAATCCATCATTAAGAGAATCGTTCGGTTGCTGGATGCAGCAGAAGTCGGTCTTATGGCTGAAGGCGTGCCTGCCGCCCCTTTTCTTCTTGTCCCTAACATCTCCACCCCATGCTTGGTAGTAAAACATAGCACCGTCGAGAACATCTTTGATGTGGGTGTAATCCTGTTTGTGAATGTTTTTCGACGAGTCCAAGTAAAGAGCGTGGGATAATCGGGGGTAGAGGATGATGAGGACGGCGCGCCGCCGCAAGCATAAAATAAGTACACCTCAAATTAATTAGCCTCCACCGTGCAAATGAATTATTGAAATCGAAGGAAGGATAGCAGCGCGGATGACTTACACGGATGATAAGGCACGAGAATCGCCTCCTTGTCCTTATTGGCGAGCATGAAACCGACGATGTAATCCTCGCGTATTCACGATGCTGTGCACAGACTCCCAAGAAGGCCTCGTGCATGTAGTACAGGTCAGCGACACGATATGAGCTATCTGCTCAACCCCAATGATGTAGCTCATGTGCAAGGCATAAAGGCGGACAAAAGTAAAATCCAGCTTCTTCACGTGAAACATGTCGAATATGTAATCGAATCGGAGGAAGAACTTGTCGCGGGAAGCCCTTGACGTCACGACATTTGCTGCGGAACATTAACCACGAGAGTGGGTATCCCGGATCTTCGAGGCGATGAGGCCTTTTCTACCCGCAGCACATCGTCATGAAGTCTTCTCGGATCGCGAATCTGGCCCGTAGCGCTGTTTGGTAGGATTGGTTTACGGGGATATGCCATTTATCCGCATCGGGATATCTACACGGTCCCGGCCGAGGCTGCCGAGGCGGCTGGATCATAGAATCAGCTTTTTGCCTTTCCTCGCTCTCTTCCTAGGCTTCTTTACCACGGATGGTCGTCAATAACATGTTGAGACGGTAAGTCGAGCACCGACTCATGATGCTCAAACCACGAGGAGGCGCCAGATAGACATACTGTTCAGCGCCATCGTCATCCTCATCCTCATCCATGGCGACGTCATCAGCCTCTAATGGAGCCACCTGCTTACCCCGTCCGCTATCACCCAACCCGACACCCGACGCTAATTGGGTAGGTGGGGTGTTGATGTTCATACCTTTTTGAGGCTGCGTGCTCGTGGGTGTGCTCCCGACCGCCTCGCAGCAAGCAGACTCTTTGGCCACAACAGACCCACCCATTGCAACAATCACCAAGCCGCCACGGGTCTCATCGTCATCCCCACTAGTATTAGAGGCAAATTCTCGTGGCCCGTTTGACACCGCCACGGAAACCTTGAAGACGTTCGGGGGGATCGACCGGCTGTGGAACAATGGTTCCTTCGGCTCCATTATCGTCCCCTTCCCCACGTCCACCTTCTCTTCGCCGATGGTGTACAATATGGTGCATGGGGTTTCGTCGGCCTGCAAATAAAAGTCTGCGACGTGAGACATGAAAGGCAACGAAAACGGGAGATTATACATTTATATTGAAGGGGGCCGGTGTGGAAGATACCGTGAGGGCGTCGAGCTCAGCCAAAGAGGAGGCACCACCGAGCACGTCCGGTGCGGCAGCTGGTGCGGGAGCAGGTGCGGGAGCCGGTGCGGGAGCAGGTGCGGGAGCCGGTGCGGGAGCATGTGCTGCCAAGAAGTCAGCAAGGGGAAAGTCCTCTGCATTTTTTTTGGATTTTCCCTTGTCCAAGTGTGAACGCCCGTCACCAAGGAAGTAGATATATCTGCAATCGCCTGTTTTGCGGCAGCTATCGCTGTTGCGATTATTCGAGATGATTTCTTCTCAACCGCAATCTCAACCTTCTTGTCGATGCTTTCTTGATTAACCTCCGTCTTTCCTTTCTCTCCTTCGTGGTCTCACGGTAGTACTTCTTCCACGTGGCGCCGTCTCCGACACCGCGCAGCGTCCATACGACGGTCGAGTATCCACCGGTTGTCGTTTCAATATGTTCAACACCGGTTGAATGGAGTGTCCCACAGGCCTCGCCAATGCCTCGACGGCGAAGTCGCTTTCCGCAATCCGGCGTTGCTCTCTCGCAAAAGGCACAAGGATCGTTTACAAATATGACTAACGTGTGCAATCGAATTGATCGAAACTAAAATTACCAGTAGTCTCATGAACTCCGTAATGACCGGTGTTGTCTCATAAACCTTCTTGATGGGTCCCAACGGTGGCGGGCCCTCGGGGCGCCACGCTCTGCGGGATGTGAAATCCGCCAAGGGTGCAGGATGCCTGGACTCGCGGCTTCGCGTCCTCCTTGGCCCATTTGGACCTCTTTCCGCCGTAACCACGGCTTCCGAGGTGGTGGGTCCCAATGTTCCTCTTTTGAAGCCCCTTCATGTACTTAGACTTTTCTTTGGCAGCTTCGGCCTCGGAAGCCTCCTTGAATATTTGAAACTACTCTTCCGTGATTGTCGGACTTTCCTTTACAATCTCGGAGTAGGGTTCCCCGTCGTTGATCTTTGCTTTCACTCGATTTTTCCAGGCAGCCAACGCGTTGCTAAACTTGGTCATGGCGTGTTTGTTTATCTTCTTCATTGCCGGGTCATTGTCTGGATCTTCATAATCCTTCTCATTCCGGCCCGGGAACAAGAATATCTGGTGTAACTTCTTTAGGAGGGAGCTCCTCATATTTTCTATCTTCTTTAGATTCTCATCGTTGATGGTGGCGGTTGTCCGTATGATGCAGCCTATTTGATTGCCGTAGCACGCGCGCGCTTCCTCGGGCGCCTTTGGCTCAAAATTGCCGTTGTCCACCTCCGTGACCACCAGTCTAGTAGTCCTAAGTTTGTTAGGAACCCGTTGCCTCTTCGCTTTCGGTGCTACACCGGATCCGCTCCCCGAGGCAGCACCGGTCTCAGCGCCGGTCTCGATGCCGGTCTGAATCTCAGCGCCGGTGTCGGTCTCAAGACCGGTCTGCGTGATCGGTCTCAAAGACCGGTTCTGCGTGTCGGTCTCGATCCCGATGCGGGCCCAGCAACAACATCTGTTGATCGTCGGTAAAGCTAAAAAATTCGTCTGCCGCCCGGTATACATCGTCGCAATCACCAGAACCCTGTCCTTCATCGTTGCTAGCCATGTTTCCTATGATTAAATCTAGTCAATTAATTCTAGACCTAATAAAATGAATAATGACATAAAAAGGACTATTGTTTTGCAGGAATATTGACTCCTTCTTGGTGCGGCAAATCCCGGGCACTCGATATGTCCTAGTTTGTAGCACAAGTCATGCCGAAATTCACGGGAAATTTCGGCATGACCTTTGCTAAAAAGTGGACAAATCGAGAACCTGAAATTTGCCGGAACAGAAATGAATCAACATTCCGGCAAAACATAGGCCACTCAGCATCATTCCCTGGAAACAACAAAGCCACCACTTGGGCACAATCGAACAACTTCAATGAAAAGATATAACATGACCACTTCAATGAAAAATAAAATTTGCCTAAATTCTTTTCCTTGAAAAATAGTGGTCTTTTGAAAAATCAAAAACCATTGCCAATCTACTTAACCTAGCTTATTAATCCAACGAACCTAATTAACCTACCTATTTAACCTAGTTAGTTAATCTAGTTTACCTAGATAATTAACCCTAATTAAACTAGGTAACACAGCTAGTTCTCTGTCAAAGCCTAAAATAAATTTTTGCACTAATTAACATGAATAATTAACCTAATTAAACTAGTTAGCCTGACTAGTTCTCTGTCAAAGCCCTAACTAAGTTTTTGCACTAACCTAGATAATTAACCTAATTAAACTAGTTAACCTAACTACTTCTCTGTCAATGCCCTAACTAAATTTTTGCCCTAAAACCTAGATAATTAACCTAATTAAAAACTAGCTAACCTATGCATGAGAGAGAGAGGAGGGGTTGGGGCTTACAGATGACGGCTCGGTGGTGGCGGCGGAGGCGTGTGTGGTGGCGAGGAGGGCGGCGTCTGACGGCGAGGGAGGCAGGGGCGTCTCCGGTGACGGCGAGGAAGGTGGCGTCGACGGCGGCTCCGGTGGCGTTGACGAGGCCGAGCGGCTCCGTGGCGTTGGGGCGGCTCGGTGTCGTCGGCGGCGCAGCAGCTGCTGGTCTGGTGCGTCATCGGCGGTGGCGAAGTGTGGGGCGACGAATCGGGGAGACGGCGGTGCGTGCGGGGTGGGTTTGAGGGATTTGGGGGAAGCGGTGGCCTGGGGGGAAACGGTTTTTTGGCTAAGTCAAACTTAGCGGTAGCGCGTTTCGCAAAATGCGCTATAGCTAAGTTAGCTATAGCGCTTTCCTCAAAACGCGCTGCTGCTATAGCTAATTTCCTATTCTGTTTCTATAGCGGGGGTCTAGGGAACGCGCTGCAGCTACGTTAGCTATAGCGCCTCTTACAAACAAACGTTGCTGCTATGCCTTCCTCCGATTTTTCACTTTTTCATTTATTTTGCTTTACATTTTATGTTTCCCTTTCTCATTTATCTATTTCTTTCATTTTCATTTAAATTTCTATTTGTTTATCATCTTATTTTATTTCCGTTAGTAGTAGCGCTCTTCTCTGGAAACGCGCCGCTAATCTGTGTCTAGCGATGGCGCGTTTACATTAAGCTCGCCATCGCTATGCGTAGCCTAGCATTCTACCAATGGGAATATTAGTAGTAGCGCTTTTTTTACCACATGCGCCATGCTAAGTTTTTGTCTCATGTAGCGGTTTCTAATAGCTCGCTACTGCTAAATAGCACTAGCGCAGGTTTTTGAACCGCGCTGCTGCTAAGATTCTGTGTATAGCCTTTTCCCTAGTAGTGTTACTTTACACTTTTATATCATTTTTGGGACTAACCTACTAACCGGAGGCCCAGCCCGAATTGCTGTTTTTTGCCAATTTATGTGTTTCAAAGAAAAGGAATATCAAACGGAGTCCAAATGAATGAAACCTTCGGGAGTGATCTTTTTGGAACAAACGTGATCCAGAGGACTTGGAGTGGAAGTCAAGAAACAAGCGAGGCGGCCACGAGGTGCCCGCGCGCCCCTACAGTTGGGCGCCCCCACCCTCGTGGCCCCCGTCGGCCCACCGACCTACTTCTTCCTCCTACATATACCCATGTACCCCGAAAACATCAGAAGCGACCACGAAAAACTATTTCCACCGCCGTAACCTTCTGTATCCACGAGATCCCATCTTGGAGCCTTCGCCGCACTCCGCTGGAGGGGGAATCGACCACGGAGGGCCTCTACATCATCTCCACGACCTCTCCGATGAGTTGTGAAAAGTTTACCATAGACCTTCGGATCCATAGTTATTAGCTAGATGGCTTCTTCTCTCTCTTTGAATCTCAATACAAAGTTCTCCTTGATCTTCTTGGAGATCTATTCGATGTAACTCTTTTTGCGGTTTGTTTGGCGAGATCCGATGAATTATGGGTTTATGATCATGTTTATCTAAGAGAAATATTTGAATCTCCTATGAATTCTTTTATGTGTGATTAAGTTATCTTTGCAAGTCTCTTCGAATTATCAGTTTGGTTTGGCCTACTAGATTGATCTTTCTTGCAATGGGAGAAGTGCTTAGCTTTGGGTTCAATCTTGCGCTGTCCTTTCCCAGTGACAGCAGGGGCAGCAAGGCACGTATTGTATTATTGCCATCGAGGATAAAAAGATGGGGTTTATATCATATTGCATGAGTTTATCCCCATACATCATGTCATATTTCTTAATGCGTTACTCTGTTCTTTAAGAACTTAATACTCTAGATACATACTGGATAGCGGTCGATGTGTGGAGTAATAGTAGTAGATACAGGCAGGAATCGGTCTACTTGTCACGGACGTGATGCCTATATACATGATCATGCCTAGATAATCTCATAATTATTCGCTTTTCTATCAATTGCTCGACATTAATTTGTTCACCCACCGTAATACTTATGCTATCTTGAGAGAACCCACTAGTGAAACCTATGGCCCCCGGGTCTATCTCTTATCATATAAAGCTTTCAATCTACTTTTATTTGCATCTTTACTTTTCCAATCTATTTCATAAAATACCAAAAATATATTTATCTTATCATATTATCTCTATCAGATCTCACTTTTGCAAGTGGCCGTGAATGGATTGACAACCCCTTTATTGCGTTGGTTGCGAGTTCTTGTTTGTTTGTGTAGGTGCGTGGGACTTCTGAGGAGCCTCCTACTGGATTGATAGCTTGGTTCTCAAAAACTAAGGGAAATACTTACGCTACTATTGCTGCATCACCCTTTCCTCTTCAAGGAAAACCAACGCAAGCTCAAGATGTAGCAAGAAGGATTTCTGGCGCCGTTGTCGGGGAGGTCTTCGCTCAAGTCAAGACATACCAAGTACCCATCACAAACTCATCTCTCTCGCATTATATTATTTGCCATTTTCCTCTCATTTTCCTCTCCCCCACTTCACCCTTGCCGTTTTATTCGCCCTCTTTTTCCCAATCTCCTCTCTCTTTTCTGTTTGCCTTCTTCTTCCTCCTTGCTTTTGTTTGCCGTTGTGTCTGAAATTGGGGAGATTATCGTCGATATGGACAATAATGATAACATGGAAAATTCTGACGCTATTGCTGAAGAACTCCCTATCTTGCATACTAAAAAGTTTCGAA
This sequence comes from Aegilops speltoides, assembly GCA_021437245.1. Taxonomy (NCBI): domain Eukaryota; kingdom Viridiplantae; phylum Streptophyta; class Magnoliopsida; order Poales; family Poaceae; genus Aegilops; species Aegilops speltoides. Next base: position 72,862,972 of record CM038141.1, on the reverse strand, counting down.
TCGGTAGTGGTAATATTATTGGAAAAGGGGTTATTCAAGATTTCTTTACTTGTGCATGTGATTTCCCTTCTATGGGTAGTTATATCTTGCATACAACTAGTAGTCTTGCTGATGCTATCACCATGCTTATAGTTGAGCTTGAAAGACAGTTTATGCACATGCATCCTTGCATGCAAAGAATTTTCCTAGAATTTTCTAATATTGAGCATTCTTCTGTTAAGCGCGCAGCTACTATCTTTTTGGCACATGAGTTTAGATTTATAATAAAAGAAGCCAAAGAAATTTTTGTGCACTATAGGGTGAACGCCGGCCATTCTCCTATAGAGGCGATCCTCTTCGATCAATAGGAAATTATGCATTTCCAATATTTGGACTATATTGCTTTTAATGAAAACCTTAGAAAAAAGGTTCCTACCACTGTTCTAGTTGATAAAATTTCTGAACTCAATAATGATTTTGCTATTCGAAATAATGAGCTAGGATACTCTCTTGAGTGTAAACTCAAGAGGTTCTATCAAAAGAATGTTTATAACGATGAATTGGTCGTGCATTATGAAGGGCCCAAGGAGGAACCCATACCTCCTGAAATTGATCTTGGGGACTTCTATCCCATTAAATTCAGCCCCTTTGATTACTTTTGTTTGCCTCAAAGAAAACTTGCTGCTGAACATAGAGAATATGAGATGAGTTTTCGTGATCTATCTTATTATTATGGCACTACGTAGATCTATCCTCGCTTTTATGCCTAGCTAGGGGCGTTAAACGATAGTGCTAGTTGGGAGGCAACCCAATTTTTTTTTGTTTTTTTTTTGCTTTTTTTAGTAATAAATATTTCATCTAGCCTCTGTTTAGATGTGGTTTTATGCTTTAATTAGTGTTTATGCCAAGTAGAACCTTTGGGAAGACTTGGATGAAGTTTATATGATCTTGATGTAAAAAACAGAAACTTTAGCGCTCACGAGATTTACTGTCGTATTTTACTGGAAAGTGATTTTTAGTTGATTATTTTTGCATATGATTAATAGACAAATTCCCCACGTCCACCAGTTTAGTTTAGAGTTTTTGGAGTTCCATAATTATTCAAAATTTACAGATTGCTACAGACTGTTCTGTTTTTGACAGATTCTATTTTCCGCGTGTTGTTTGCTTATTTTGATGCATCTATGGCTAGTATTAAGTGGTATGAACCATAGAGAAGTTGGAATACATTAAGTTTAACACCAATATAAATAAAGAATGAGTTTATTACAGTACCTTATGTGGTGGTTTTTCTTTCTTGCACTAACGGAGCTTACGAGATTTCTTGCTGAGTTTTGTGTTGTGAAGTTTTCAAGTTTTGGGTAAAAGATTTGATGGACTATGGAATAAGGAGTGGCAAGATCCTAAGCTTGGGGATTCCCATGGAACCCCAAGATATTCAAGGATAACCAAAATCCTAAGCTTGGGGCTTCCCCGCAAGGCATCCCCTCTTTTGTCTTCATCTATCGGTAACTTTACTTGGAGCTATATTTTTATTCGCCACATGATATGTGTTTTGCTTGGAGCATCTTGTATGATATTAGTCTTTGCTTTTTAGTTCACCACAATCATACTTGCTGTACACACCTCTTGGGAGAAGCCCACTTGATTAGAATTTATTAAATACTCTATGTGCTTCACTTATATCTTTTGAGCTAGATAGTTTTTGCTCTTAGTACTTCACTTAAATCTTTTAGAGCACGGCGGTGGCTTAATTTTGAAGAAATTATTGATCTCTAATGCTTCACTTATATCATTTGAGAGTCTTTTAGAACAGCATGGTATTTGCTATGGTTATAAATTTGGTCCTAGAATGATGAGCATCCAAGTTGGGTATTATAAAAACTATCGTAGAAAGTGCATTGAAAACTATGATCAATTTGATGCTTGATAATTGCTTTGAGATATAAAGGTAATAATGTTGGAGTCATGCTAGTTGGGTAATTATGAAATTGAAAAATACTTGTGTTGAAGTTGGCAAGTCCCATAGCATGCACGTATGGTAAAAGTTGTGTGACAAATTTGTTGCATGGAGTGCTCTTTTCATTGTCTTCCTTATGAGTGGCGGTCGGGGATGAGCGATGGTCTTTTCCTACCAATCTATCCCTCTAGGGGCATGCATAGTAGTACTTTTCTTTGAGGGATAATAAACTTTTGCAATAAGTATATGAGTTCTTTATTACTAATGTGAGTCCATGGATATACACCCACTTACCCTTCCACTTTGCTAGCCTTTATTATGCCGCGCAACTTTCGCCGGTATCATGCACCCATTATTTACCTTCTTCAAAACAGCCACCATACCTACCTATTATGGCATTTCCATAGCCATTCCGAGATATATTGTCATGCAACTTTCCACCGTTCCATTTATTATGACACACTCCATCATTGTCATATTGCTCTTTGCATGATGATGTAGTTGACATCTTATTTGTGGCAAGGTCACCTTCATAATTTTTCATTCATGTCACTCTTGATTCATTGCATATCCCGGTACACCGCCGGAGGCATTCACATAGAGTCATATTTTGTTCTAAGTATTGAGTTGTAATTCTTGAGATGTAAATCAATAAAACTGTGATGATCTTCATTTTTAGAGCATTGTCCCAAGTGAGGAAAGGATGATGAAGAATATGATTCTCCCACAAGTCGGGATGAGACTTCAGACTTTATAAAAATAAAAGAGGCCAAATAAGCCCACAAATAAAAAAATAGGCCAAAGAAGCCCACGAAAATAAAAAATGAGAGAAAAGAGAGAAGGGACAATGCTACTATCTCTTTTCCACACTTGTGCTTCAATATAGCACCATGATCTTCATGATAGAGAGTATCCTATGTTGTCACTTTCATATACTAGTGGGAATTTTTCATTATAGAACTTGGCTTGCATATTCCAATGATGGGCTTCCTCAAAATGCCCGAGGTCTTCGTGAGCAAGCAAGTTGGATGCACACCCACTTAGTTTATTTTGTTGAGCTTTGATACATTTATAGCTCTAGTGCATCCGTTGCATGGCAATCCCTACTCACTCACATTGATATCTATTAATGGGCATCTCCATAGCCCGTTGATACGCCTAGTTGATGTGAGACTATCTTCTCCCTTTTTGTCTTCACAACCACCATATACCACCATAGTGCTATGTCCATGGCTTGCGCTAATGTATTGCGTAAGAGTTGAAAGGCTAAAGCGCGTTAAAAAGTATGAACCAATTGCTTGGCTTGCCATCGGGGTTGTGCATGATGGGAGTATTTTGTGTAATGAAAATGAAGCATGGCCTAACTATATGATTTTGTAGGGATAAGCTTTCTTTGGCTATGCTATTTTGATAAGACACGATTATTTGTTAGTATGCTTCAAGTATTACTATTTTTATGTTTTATAAGCTTTTATTTTGAATCATTTGGATCTGAACAATCATGCCACAATAAAGATAATTACATTGAGAATTATGCTAGGTAGCATTCCACATCAAAAATTCTGTTTTTATCATTTACCTACTCGAGGATGAGCAGGAATTAAGCTTGGGGATGCTTGATACATCTCCAACATATCTATAATTTTTGATTGTTCCATGCTATTATATTACCTGTTTTGGATGTTTATGGGCTTTACTTTACACTTTTATATCATTTTTGGGACTAACCTACTAACCGGAGGCACAACCCGAATTGTTGTTTTTTTTGTGCCTATTTCAGTGTTTAGAAGAAAAGGAATATCAAACGGAGTCCAAACGGAATAAAACCGTTGGGAGCGATCTTTTTGGAACAAACATGATCCAGAGGACTTGGAGTGGAAGTCAAGAAACAAGCGAGGCGGCCACGAGGGTGCCCGGCGCGCCCCCTACAGGTGGGCGCACCCCCACCCTCGTTGGCCCCTCGAGCATCGACCGACCTACTTCTTCCTCCTACATATACCCATGTACCCCGAGAACATCAGAAGCGACCACGAAAAACTATTTCCACTGCCATAACCTTATGTATCCGCGAGATCCCATCTTGGAGCCTTCGCCGGCGCTCCGTCGGAGGGCGAATCGACCATGGAGGGCCTCTACATCATCTCCAAGGCCTCTCCGATGAGTTGTGAGTAGTTTTCCACAGAGCTTTGGGTCCATAGTTATTAGCTAGATGGATTCTTCTCTCTCTTTGAATCTCAATACAAAGTTCTCCTCGATCTTCTTGGAGATCTATTCGATGTAACTCTTTTTGCAGTGTGTCTGTCGAGATCCGATGAATTGTCGGTTTATGATCAAGTTTATCTAAGAGAAATATTTGAATCTCCTCTGAATTCTTTTATGTGTGATTAAGTTATCTTTGCAAGTCTCTTCGAATTATCAGTTTGGTTTGGCCTACTAGATTGATGTTTCTTGCAATGGCAGAAGTGCTTAGCTTTGGGTTCAATCTTGCGGTGTACTTTCCCGGTGACAGCATGGGTAGCAAGGCACGTATTGTATTGTTGCCATCGAGGATAAAAAGATGGGGTTTATATATTGCATGAGTTTATCCCTCGACATCACGTCATCTTTCTTAATGCGTTACTCTGTTCTTTAATAACTTAATACTCTAGATGAATGCTGGATAGCGGTCGATGTGTGGAGTAATAGTAGTAGATGCAGGGAGGAGTCGATCTACTTGTCACGGACGTGATGCCTATATATATGATCATGCCTAGATAATCTCATAATTATTTGCTTTTCTATCAATTGCTCGACATTAATTTGTTCACCCACCGTAATACTTATGCTATCTTGAGAGAAGCCACTAGTGAAACCTATGGCCCCCGGGTCTATCTCTAATCATATAAAGCTTTCAATCTACTTTTATTTGCATCTTTACTTTTCTAATCTATTTCATAAAATAACAAAAGTATATTTATCTTATCATATTATCTCCATCAGATCTCACTTTTGCAAGTGGCCGTGAATGGATTGACAACCCCTTTATTGCGTTGGTTGCGAGTTCTTGTTTGTTTGTGTAGGTGCGTGGGACTTCTGAGGAGCCTCCTACTGGATTGATACCTTGTTTCTAAAAAACTGAGGGAAATACTTACGCTACTATTGCTGCATCACCCTTTCCTCTTCAAGGAAAACCAACGCAAGCTCAAGACGTAGCAAGAAGGATTTCGGGCGCCGTTGCCGGGGAGGTCTTCGCTCAAGTCAAGACATACCAAGTACCCATCACAAACTCATCTCCCTCGCATTACATTATTTGCCATTTTCCTCTCGTTTTCCTCTTCCCCACTTCACCCTGGCCGTTTTATTCGCCCTCTCTTTCCCAATCTCCTCTCTCTTTTCTGTTTGCCTTCTTCTTCCTCCTTGCTTTTATTTGCCATTATGTCTGAAATTGGGGAGATTATCGTCTATATGGACAATAATGATAACATGGAAAATTCTGACGCTATTGCTGTAGAACTCCCTATCTTGCATACTAAAAAGTTTCGAATCGGTAGTGGTAATATTATTGGAAAAGGGGTTATTCAAGATTTCTTTACTTGTGCCTGTGATTTACCTTCTATGGGTAGTTATATCTTGCATAGAACTAGTAGTCTTGTTGATGCTATCACCATGCTTATAGTTGAGCTTGAAAGACAGTTTATGCACATGCATCCTTGCATACAAAGAATTTTCCTAGAATTTTCTAATATTGAGCGTTCTTCTGTTAAGCGCGCAGCTACTATCTTTTTGGCACATGAGTTTACATTTATAATAAAAGAAGCCAAAGAAATTTTTGCACACTATAGGGTGAACGCCGGCCGTCCTCCCATAGAGGCGATCCTCTTCGATCAATAGGAAATTATGCGTTTCCAATCTTTGGACTATATTGCTTTTAATGAAAACCTTAGAAAAAAGGTTCCTACCACTGTTCTAGTTGATAAAATTTCTGAACTCAATAATGATTTTGCTATTCGAAATAATGAGCTAGGATACTATCTTGAGTGTAAACTCAAGAGGTTCTGTCAAAAGAATGTTTATAACGATGAATTGGGCGTGCATTATGAAGGGCCCAAGGAGGAACCCATACCTCCTGAAATTGATCTTGGGGACTTCTGTCCCAATAAATTCAGCCCCTTTGATTACCTTTTTTGCCTCAAAGAAAACTTGCTGCTGAACATAGAGAATATGAGATGAGTTTTCGTGATCTATCTTATTATTATGGCACTACGTAGATCTATCCTCGCTTTTATGCCTAGCTAGGTGTGTTAAACGATAGCGCTAGTTGGGAGGCAACCCAATTTTTTTTTTGCTTCTGTTTAGTAAAAAACATTTCATCTAGCCTCTTTTTTGATGTGGTTTTATGCTTTAATTAGTAATTGTGCCAAGTAGAACCTTTGGGAAGACTTGGATGAAGTTTATATGATCTTGCTGTAAAAAACAGAAACTTTAGCGCTCACGAGATTTACTGTCGTATTTTACTGGAAAGTGATTTTTAGTTGATTATTTTTGCATATGATTAATAGAAAAATTCCCCACGTGCACCAGTTTAGTTTAGAGTTTTCGGTGTTCCATAAGTATTCGAAATTTACAGATTGCTACACACTGTTCTGTTTTTGACAGATTCTGTTTTCCGCGTGTTGTTTGCTTATTTTGATCCATCTATGGCTAGTATTAAGTGGTATGAACCATAGAGAAGTTGCAATACAGTACGTTTAACACCAATATAAATAAAGAATGAGTTCATTACAGTACCTTATGTGGTGGTTTTCTTTCTTGCACTAACGGAGCTTACGAGATTTCTTGCTGAGTTTTGTGTTGTGAAGTTTTCAAGTTTTGGGTAAAAGATTTGATGGACTATGGAATAAGAAGTGCCAAGAGCCTAAGCTTGGGGATGCCCATGGCACCCCAAGATATTCAAGGATAACCAAAATACTAAGCTTGGGGCTTCCCCGGAAGGCATCGCCTCTTTCGTCTTCATCTATCGGTAACTTTACTTGGAGCTATATTTTTATTCACCACATGAGATGTGTTTTGCTTGGAGCGTCTTGTATGATATTCTTCTTTGCTTTTTAGTTCACCACAATAATCCTTGCTATACACACCTTTTGGGAGAAGCCCACTTGATTATAATTTATTAAATACTCTATGTGTTTCACTTATATCTTTTGAGCTAGATAGTTTTTGCTCTAGTACTTCACTTAAATCTTTTAGAGCACGGCGGTGGCTTAATTTTGAAGAAATTATTGATCTCTCATGATTCACTTATATCATTTGAGAGTCCTTTAGAACAGCATGGTATTTTCTATGGTTATAAATTTGGTCCTAGAATTATGAGCATCCAAGTTGGGTATAAAAAAACTATCATATAAAGTGCATTAAAAACTATGATCAATTTGATGCTTGATAATTGGTTTGAGATATAAAGGTAATAATGCTAGAGTCATGCTAGTTGGGTAATTATGAAATTGAGAAATACTTGTGTTGAAGTTGGCAAGTCCCGTAGCATGCACGTATGGTAAAAGTTGTGTGACAAATTTGCTGCATGGAGTGCTCTTTTGATTGTCTTCCTTATGAGTGGTGGTCGGGGATGAGTGATGGTCTTTTCCTACAAATCTATCCCTCTAGGGGCATGCGTAGTAGTACTTTGCTTTGAGGGCTAAAAAACTTTTGCAATAAGTATGTGAGTTCTTCATGACTAATGTGAGTCCATGGATATACGCCCACTTACCCTTCCACTTTGCTAGCCTTTATTATGCCGTGCAACTTTCGCCGGTATCATGCACCCATTATTTACCTTCCTCAAAACAGCCACCATACCTACCTATTATGGCATTTCCATAGCCATTCCGAGATATATTGCCATGCAACTTTCCACCGTTTCGTTTATTATGACACACTCCATCATTGTCATATTGCTCTTTGCATGATGATGTAGTTGACATTGTATTTGTGGCAAGGCCACCTTCATAATTTTTCATACATGTCGCTCTTGATTCATTGCATATCCCGGTACACCGCCGGAGGCATTCACATAGAGTGATATTTTGTTCTAAGTATTGAGTTGTAATTCTTGAGTTGTAAATCAATAAAACTGTGATGATCTTCATTATTAGAGCATTGTCCCAAGTGAGGAAAGGATGATGAAGACTATGATTCTCCCACAAGTCGGGATGAGACTTCAGACTTTAAAAAAATAAAAGAGGCCAAATAAGCCCACAAATAAAAAAAGAGGCCAAAGAAGCCCACGAAAATAAAAAAATGAGAGAAAAGAGAGAAGGGACAATGCTACTATCTCTTTTCCACACTTGTGCTTCAATATAGCACCATGATCTTCATGATAGAGAGTATCCTATGTTGTCACTTTCATATACTGGTGGGATTTTTTCATTATAGAACTTGGCTTGCATATTCCAATGATGGGCTTCCTCAAAATGCCCTAGGTCTTCGTGAGCAAGCAAGTTGGATGCACACCCACTTAGTTTCTTTTGTTGAGCTTTGATACATTTATAGCTCTAGTGCATCCGTTGCATGGCAATCCCTACTCACTCACATTGATATCTATTAATGGGTATCTCCATAGCCCGTTGATACGCCTATTTGATGTGAGACTATCTTCTCCCTTTTTGTCTTCACAACCACCATATACCACAATAGTGCTATGTCCATGGCTTGGGCTCATGTATTGCATAAGAGTTGAAAAGGCTGAAGCGCATTAAAAAGTATGAACCAATTGCTCGGCTAGCCATCGGGGTTGTGCATGATGGGAGTATTTTGTGTAATGAAAATGAAGCATGGCCTAACTATATGATTTTGTAGGGATAAGCTTTCTTTGGCTATGCTATTTTGATAAGACACGATTATTTGTTAGTATGCTTCAAGTATTACTATTTTTATGTTTTATAAGCTTTTATTTTGAATCATTTGGATCCGAACAATCATGCCACAATAAAGAAAATTACATTGAGAATTATGCTAGGTAGCATTCCACATCAAAAATTCTGTTTTTATCATTTACCTACTCGAGGACGAGCAGGAATTAAGCTTGGGGATGCTTGATACGTCTCCAACGTATCTATAATTTTTGATTGTTCCATGCTATTATATTACCTGTTTTGGATGTTTATGGGCTTTACTTTACACTTTTATATCATTTTTGGGACTATCCTACTAACCGGAGGCACAACCAGAATTGCTGTTTCTTTTGCCTATTTCAGTGTTTCGAAGAAAAGGAATATCAAAAGGAGTCCAAACGGAATGAAACCTTCGGGAGCGATCTTTTTGGAACAAATGTGATCCAGAGGACTTGGAGTGGAAGTCAAGAAACAAGCGAGGCGGCCACGAGGGTGCCTGGCGCGCCCCCTACAGGTGGGCGCGCCCCCACCCTCGTTGGCCCCTCGAGCATCCACCGACCTACTTCTTCCTCCTACATATACCCATGTACCCCGAAAACATCAGAAGCGACCACGAAAAACTATTTCCACCGCCATAACCTTATGTATCCGCGAGATCCCATCTTGGAGGCTTTGCCGGCGCTCCGTCGGAGGGCGAATCGACCATGGAGGGCCTCTACATCATCTCCAAGGCCTCTCCGATGAGTTGTGAGTAGTTTTCCACAGAGCTTTGGGTCCATAGTTATTAGCTAGATGGCTTCTTCTCTCTCTTTGAATCTCAATACAAAGTTCTCCTCGATCTTCTTGGAGATCTATTCGATGTAACTCTTTTTGCGGTGTGTTTGTCGAGATCCGATGAATTGTCGGTTTATGATCAAGTTTATCTAAGAGAAATATTTGAATCTCCTCTGAATTCTTTTATGTGTGATTAATTTATCTTTGCAAGTCTCTTCAAATTATCAGTTTGGTTTGGCCTACTAGATTGATGTTTCTTGCAATGGCAGAAGTGCTTAGCTTTGGGTTCAATCTTGCGTTGTACTTTCCCGGTGACAGCATGGGTAGCAAGGCACGTATTGTATTGTTGCCATCGAGGATAAAAATATGGGGTTTATATCATATTGCATGAATTTATCCCTCTACATCACGTCATCTTCCTTAATGCGTTACTCTGTTCTTTAAGAACTTAATACTCTAGATGCATGCTGGATAGAGGTCGATGTGTGGAGTAATAGTAGTAGATGCAGGTAGGAGTCGGTCTACTTGTCATAGACATGATGCCTATATACATGATTATGCCTAGATAATCTCATAATTATTCGCTTTTCTATCAATTGCTCGATAGTAATTTGTTCACCCACCGTAATACTTATGCTATCTTGAGAGAGCCACTAGTGAAACCTATGGCCCCCGGGTCTATCTCTTATCATATAAAGCTTTCAATCTACTTTTATTTGCATCTATACTTTTCCAATCTATTTCATAAAATACCAAAAATATATTTATCTTATCATACTACCTCTATCAGATCTCACTTCCGCAAGTGGCCGTGAAGGGATTGACAACCCATTTATTGAGTTGGTTGCGAGTTCTTGTTTGTTTGTGTAGGTGCGTGGGACTTCTGAGGAGCCTCCTACTAGATTGATACATTGGTTCTAAAAAACTGAGGGAAATACTTACGCTACTATTGCTGCATCACCCTTTCCTCTTCAAGGAAAACCAACGCAAGCTCAAGACGTAGCACTGTCAACATCCCACGCGGAGTTATCCGTGATGGAGATCTTCCCCCTCTTGGACGCCTCTTCCTCCAGATTAGTGGAGGCCGCCCTTTTCTTCCTTCCGCCTTCAGGGGGAGAGCTGCTCTCCTCCTCCTCCTCCTCGTCGTCTTCGGTGGCGGAGGAGAGAGCTTCGTGGTCTTCAGACGTCATGTCTGAAGCTCCTTTGCGACGGGGGCCACTCCGGACACCCGGGCCTTCTTCTCTGGCGCCAAAACCTGCATCTTCGCTAGCAGCTAGATGACTGGCTCCTCGAGCAGCAGCGCAGACACTTAATCCGCTCTGCTTTCTCTACCCATACATGAAAAAAATAAGTAAAGTTTAGACATCTTCCTCGAATAAGCAAGTAGGGGATACACCTCGAAACGCGAAAGACTTACCGCATTGCAGGGATGGGCCAGATCGTGCCTGCGATCTTCGGTGATGTCCGGCGGCGTCTTGTCGCCCTTCAAGAGAAATTTCCAAATGTCTTCGTGCATGGTTCCAAAAAGCCCTTCCAGAGTCCGGTGCTTCTCCGGATCGAATTCCCATAAAGGGTAAGTCTGGCTCTAGCATGGAAGGATCCGGCGAACTAGCATCACCTGGATCACGTTGACAAGCTTGATGTTTTTATCCACCATGCTTTGGATGCATGTTTGCATCGCAATCAGCTAGTCCGACGAAGACTAATTCTGTCCCTTCTCTATCCAGGAAGTGAGCTGCATTGGGGCTCCGGACTTGAATTCGGGAGCTGCAGCCTAGGTGGCATCGCGGGGCTCTGTGATATAGAACCACAGTTTCTGCCACTCTTTGAAGGTCTCCACAAAATTACCCTTGGTCCATGTGACATTGGGCAGCTTGGTCACCATGGCGCCTCCGAACTCCGCGTGTTGGCCATCTACCACCTTCAACTTCATGTTGAAGGTCTTGAGCCATCGTCCGAAGTGGGGAGGTATGCAGAGGAAGGCCTCACACACGACGATGAATGCTGAGATGTTGAGGAAGGAGTTTGGGGCTACATCATGGAAATCTAGCCCATAACAGAACATGAGTCCGCACACGAAAGGGTGGAGGGGAAACCCTAAACCGCGGACGAAATGGTGGATGAACACCACCCTCTCATTGGGCTTCGGGGTGGGGACGATTTGCCCCTTGGCCGGAAGCCGGTGGGCGATTTCTTTCGCTAGGTACCCGGCCTCCCGAAGCTTGGTAATGTCCTTCTCCTTGACGGAGGAGGCCATCCACTTGCCTTGCGCTCTAGATCCGGACATGGTCGAGTGCTTTCTCAAGGCGGAAAAGACGAGGACTTGGGCGCTGGAGCTCGAGAATGGAAGGGCAGAGAAAAAGAGAAAGCGTGGGTGAAAGAAGGGAATCCTTATCCCCTTATAAAGGCAGTGAATATCAAATGCCTCCCCACTAACCTTAAAACTCGCCTGTCCCCAAGGGTTGTGCAAACAGCACGGCTGGATTACCCACGCCTGTATTGATGAGAATCCTGCAATAAGGGGAGACGATCTCTGCTTTGACAAGACGTGCCAGTGAGACCACATCTCGAAGCGGCAGGCCGAAAAAGGTTCAAAATAATGACCGGGTGATGACGTAGTGTCACACTAGCAAAAGTTCTCAGCGGATTGGACTCGTTAAATATTATACTCTCTGCGGTTGTGTGTGGGATTTGTTTTGCAAAGCCGGACACGTTCGTTGTGGCCGAAGACTGTATTGGAGTATTCGGAGAAGGAACCCGCCTTGCAATGCCGAAGACAATCTGCGGCCGGACACCTCGTCATTGAAGCTTGGTTCAGGGGCTACTAAGGGAGTCCTGGACTAAGGGGTCCTCGGGCAGCCGGACTATGTTACGTGGGCCGGACTGATGGTCTGTGAAGATACAAGACCGAAGATTCTCTCCCGTGTCTGGATAGGACTCTCCTTGGCGTGGAAGGTAAGCTTGGCATCCTAATATGAAGATTCCTTTCTCTGTAACCGACTTTGTACAACCCTAGTCCCCTCCGGTGTCTATATAAACCGGAGGGCTTAGTCCGTAGAGGTAACATATATACTCATAGTCATATAGGCTAGACTTTTAGGGTTTTAGCCATTACAATCTCGTGGTAGATCAACTCTTGTAATACTCATATTCATCAAGATCAATCAAGCAGGAAGTAGGGTATTACCTCCATAGAGAGGGCCCGAACCTTAGTAAACATCGTGACCCCCGTCTCCTGTTACCATCGATCGTAGGTGCACAGTTCAGGACCCCCTACCCATGATCCGCCGGATTTGACACCGACAGTAGGCATCACTGGAACTGATTTCTGTGATGAACTACTTTCTAATTCGGGAGAAGGCACAATTACCTCATCAAGTTGTACTTTCCTCCCACTCACTTCTTTCAAGAGAAACTTCTTCTCTAGAAATAATCCATTCTTAGCAACAAAAGATCTTGCCTTCGAATCTGTGATAGAAGGTGTACCCAACATTTTGTTTTGGGTATCCTATGAAGATGCACTTCTCCGATTTGGGTTCGAGCTTATCAGGTTGAAACTTTTTCAGATAAGCATCGCAACCCCAAACTTTAAGAAACGACAGCTTAGGTTTCTAGCCAAACTATAGTTCATACGGTGTCTTCTCAACGGATTAGACGGTCCCCTATTTAACGTGAATGTAGCTGTCTCTAATGCATAACCCCAAAACGATAGTGGTAAATCAGTAAGAGACATCATAGATTGCACTATATCCAATAAAGTACGGTTATGACGTTCGGACACACCATTATGCTGTGGTGTTCTAGGTGGCATGAATTTGTGAAACTATTCCACATTGTTTTAATTGAATACCAAACTCGTAACTCCAATATTCGTCTATTCCACATTGTTTTAATTGAATACCAAACTCGTAACTCCAATATTCGTCTCCGCGATCAGATCATAGAATTTTATTTTCTTGTTCCAATGATTTTCCACTTCACTCTTAAATTCTTTGAACTTTTCATATGCTTTAGACTTATGTTTCATCAAGTAGATATATCCATATCTGCTCAAATCATCTGTGAAGGTCAGAAAATAACAATACCCGTCACGAGCTTCAACACTCATCGGATCGTATACATCAGTATGTTGTCAGTTGCTCGCTCCGTTGTTTCGGAGAACGGAGCCTTAGTCATCTTGCCCATGAGGCATGGTTCGCAAGCATCAAGTGATTCATAATCAAGTGATTCAAAAAGCCTATCAGCATGGAGTTTCTTCATGCGCTTTACACCAATATGACCTAAATGAAAGTGCCACAAATAAGTTTCACTATCATTATTAACTTTGCACCTTTTGGCTTCAATATTATGAATATGTGTATCACTACGATCAAGATTCAATAAACCATTTATATTGAGTGTATGACCATAGAAGGTTTTATTCATGTAAATAGAACAACAATTATTCTTTGACTTAAATGAATAACCGTATTGCAATAAACATGATCCAATCATATTCATGCTCAACGCAAACACCAAATAACATTTATTTTAGGTTCAACACTAATCCCAAAGGTAAAGGGAGTGTGCGATGGTAATCTTATCAACCTTGGAATTACTTCCAACACACATCATCACCTCACCCTTAACTAGTCTCTGTTTATTTGGAAACTCCCCTTTCGAGCTACTACTCTTAGCAACTGAACCAGTATCAAATACCGAGGGGTTTCTATAAACACTAGTAAAGTACACATCAATAACATGTATATCCAATATACATTGGTGTGCGTCGGTCCTAAACAAACGGGTTTTTACCCCTTTCTGCGACGACATTTGGAACCGTCGCCAAGTGAGTGTAGGCGATAGGGGGGGGGGTCCTTCCCGCACGACCCAGAAACCATCGGCAATAGGGAGACTTGATGCATATAGTTGTCCCCATATAACCGTTTTCGATATCTCGAACATCCCAAACGCTTCATCCTTGCTACTCGTTTGTGCTCGCATTGCTATCGCAGTTGGAGTTTTGTGGTTCTGCCTAAAACCAGGAAGATTCTAGGCATGGGAGCTTTCCAGGCAGATTCTAGACAGATTCCAGGCACGGGAGATTTACGATGCCTGGTACATCACAAACAGTTCATGATTATAAACTGTGTACGATAGGTAGACAATCACACACATTTAGTTTTCCCGCACCGTATGTGATAGTGTCTGACATCACACACGCTTTGCGAACGGCAACCGTGTGCATGCTTGCACACGCTTCCTCTCTGTGAACCGTCTCGGATTATGGTGTATATCGCAAACATTTGTGTTTTACCAACCGTGTGTGTCGTAATGTCCTCTACAACGTAATTTCACCCTAATTTAATTGCTGCTATATAAAATTGTACCTAATTTAAACTTGAAAGTAGGCTATAGCTTTATTCATATCCATCAGGTTCAAACAACCAATGCATTATTCGATTCACATGTACATATGATTAAGAATTATAGAAGCACCAAATAAAGAATGATGTACCAGGGTTCTATATTTGTACTATTACAGATGGTAAATAAAGAGGCGACAGACATTCCAGTTGTTGAACAAGGTGAAGCGGAATGGCCCTATTGTGCTCTCCTGGATGCAGAAGGCATGCAGGACTCTAGTCCAACCCCTTGTGATGGTCGGCCGCCAATCGTGTAGTTTGAGAGGTAATCTTGAGTAAACTGCTTGATGATCCGTTGCAAAAGAAAAACGATTCAGATATTGTCATCTAACACAACTCATTACGGGCAGTAAAAAGAAGGCTACATTGTTCTTACTTACCATCCTGCAGTTCACTGTTGTCTTGCATAAAGTGTAAACAAATAGTTCGATTGCCATCTTTTGACCCATTTTAGTAACAATCTTTATCAGTTTCCTCACTTGATGCTGGTTCATGAATATCTCATTGCCCCATGCGCAGAAAGGGTGGAAGTGGGATCTTTGGCAATGATATATGTACCTAAAAGCACTAAGTTAATATTAGAAGCTAAACAACAATTGAAAAATGATGTAGTACAACATTCCATCCATCCCATTATATAAGATTTTATTACATGTATATCTCGACATCATCAGAACATTAAGGTAACACTCTTCCTTGTTGCTATGTAGCCTGGGATTGCATATTTAGTCATTCAGTACAATGCATGTTGCTAAACAACAATTGAAAAACGAAAAGGCATGTTAACTTCAATATGCTTAACAGCAACCAAATATCGTAATTCATAGTGGTATTGTTGAAAGTGTTATTGATGAAATTGAACTGCACGGCAAATAGTTGCACATATAGAGCATCACATTGTGAAGAACTGAAATAAACAAGTCATAAGGCCATCTCTAGGCGATCCTTAAAAAGTTAAAGGACTAAAACCCTTAGTGCATATATATATATATATACTCCAGCAATTTTTGGCCTTTTCTAGTCGATCCCCTAAACTTAAGGTTGTAAACTTCAATTTGATCAAGTTCAAAGTAGGTTCAACCGAAAGTAGCATGCATTCAAACATAAACATAGATAGTTTTGCTTAACCAAACATAAAACATAAATTTAAACTAAGCTAAACTACTTTCGGTCGAAGTAGAGGTCGAGCCAATGCTTCCTCGTCATATATGGTGTGCCGCGAGCCGGGTCTGGGCCAGTACCATCGTCGGGGTCATTGGGGAAGGCACTCCTCCACTCGTCGACGTCGATCTTCTCGTCTTGGGGGCCCACCTCGACGCCCTCCGCGCCGCCGCCGCCGCTGCCTTTGACCTTGTCATCAGAGGAGAACGCGATAACCTCGCCGCCCTCCGCGCCGCTGTCCTCGCCGCCTTCGACCTCGTCATCGTAGGAGCGTGCGCTAACCTCGCCGCCGTCCGCGCCGGCAAAGATTGCCCGCTCCGCCTCCACGAGCTCCGGGTGCTGCCGGTGGAGCTCTTGCATGTAGGCCGCATACATCTCCATCATATCTACTTTTCCAAACACTTTGGCCCTTGTTTTGGACTCTATATGCATGATTTGAATGGAACTAACCTAGACTGACGCTGTTTTCAGCAGAATTGCCATGATGTCATTTTTGTGCAGAAATAAAAGTTCCCGGAATGACCTGAAACTCCATGGAGAATATTTTTGTAATTAATATAAAATACTAGCGAAACAATCAAGGCCAGGGGGGCCACATCCTGTCCACGAGGGTGGGAGCGTGCCTACCCCCCTGGGTGCGCCCCCTGCCTCGTGGCCCCCTGGTGCTCCACTGACCTCAACTCAAACTCCATATATTCACGTTCGGGGAGAAAAAATCAGAGAGAAGTATTCATCGCATTTTACGATACGGAGCCGCCGCCAAGCCCTAAACTCTCTCGGGAGGGCTGATCTGGAGTCCGTTCGGGGCTCCAGAGAGGGGAATCCGTCGCTGCCATCATCATCAACCTTCCTCCATCTACAATTTCTTGATGCTCACCACTGGGCGTGAGTAATTCCATTGTAGGCTTGCTGGACGGTATGGGTTGTATGAGATTTATCATGTAATCGAGTTTGTTTTGTTAGGGTTTGATCCCTAGTATCCACTATGTTCTGAGATTGATGTTGCTATGACTTTGCTATGGTTAATGCTTGTCACTAGGGCCCGATTGCCATGATTTCAGATCTGAACCTATTATGTTTTCATCAATATATGTGAGTTCTTGATCCTATCTTGCAAGTCTATAGTCACATATTATGTGTTATGATCCGTTAACCCCGAAGTGACAATAAATGGGATACTTACCGGTGATGACCGTAGTTTGAGGAGTTCATATATTCACTAAGTGTTAATGCTTTGGTTCGGTACTCTATTAAAAGGAGGCCTTAATATCCCTTAGTTTCCAATAGGACCCCGCTGCCACGGGAGGGTAGGGCAAAAAAGGGGTCATGCAAGTTCTTTTCCATAAGCACGTATGACTATATTCGGAATACGTGCCTACATTACATTGATGAACTGGAGCTAGTTCTGTGTCACCCTATGTAATAACTATTGCATGAGGAATCACATCCGACATAATTATCCATCACTGATCCAATGCCTACGAGCTTTTCACATATTGATCTTTGCTTAGTTACTTTTCCATTGCCACCGTTACAATTACTACAAAACTGCTACTGTTACTTTTGCCACCATTACCGTTACTTCCATACTACTTTGCTACTAAAACTTTGCTGCAGATATTAAGTTATCCAGGTGTGGTTGAATTGACAACTCAACTGCTAATACTCGAGAATATTCTTTGGCTCCCCTTGTGTCGAATCAAAAAAATTTGGGTTTAATACTCTACCCTCGAAAACTGTTGTGATCCCCTATACTTGTGGGTTATCAAGACTATTTTCTGGCGTCGTTGCCGGGGAGCATAGCTCTATTCTTTGAGGCACTTGGGATTTATATCTACTGATCACTATGAGGAACTTCAAAGACGAGAAAACCAAGATTTATCCCTCAACTACGAGTGGAGGTAAGGAACTGCCATCTAGCTCTGCACTTGATTCACCTTCTGTTTTGAGAAAAATTGCGACACCTAAACCTACTTCTGCAATTAATTCTGATATGTTGCATGTTATTGATGATGCCACTTCTACTATGCATGATACTTATGATGAAACTACTTCTATGCTTGATACTACTGTGCCATTAGGTGAATTTCTTGATGAACAACTTGCTAGGGCTAGAGAGAATGAAATTATTGAAACTGATAATATTGATGAAAGTGATGATGAAGATTCTCCCCCTAGATATGAATTGCCTGTTGTTCCTGAGGGTTATGTTATGGATGAAGAAACTGCTAGAGACTTTTTAGCTTGTAATGATAGATATGATCTTAAGAAATTATTAGCTAAGATGAAAGAAAAATCTTTGAATGCTAGAATGAAATATGACCCTGCTTTTGCTACTTCACCTATCTGTATTTCCGATAAGTATTTTAGTTTCTCTATCGACCCTAAGATAATTACTTTGGTTGAATCTGATCCTTTTTATGGCTATGAATCTGAAACTGTTGTGGCACATCTTACTAAATTAAATGATATAGCCACCCTATTCACTAATGATGAGAAAACTCGCTACTACTATATCCTTAAATTATTTCCGTTCTCATTAAAGGGTGATGCTAAAGCATGGTTTAATTTTCTTGATCCTGGTTGTGTGCGTAGTCCCCAGGATATGATTTATTACTTCTCTTCTAAATATTTCCCCGCTCATAAGAAACAAGCTACTTTAAGGGAAATATATAATTGTGTGCAAATTGAACAAGAGAGTCTCGCACAAGCTTGGGGGAGGCTTCTCTGATTACTTAATGCTTTGCCTGATCATCATCTCAAGAAAAATGAAATACTTGATATCTTTTATAATGGACTAACCGATGCTTCTAGAGACCACCTGGATAGTTCTGCTGGTTGTGTTTTTAGGGAAAGAATAATTGATCAAGCTGAATTGCTATTGAATAATATGTTGACTAATGAAAATAATTGGACACTTCCTGAACAAACTCCTAAGCCAACTGCGAAGAAAAGGGGTATTCTATTTCTCAGCCTTGAAGATATGCAAGGGGCAAAGAAATCTATGAAAGAAAAAGGTATTAAAGCTGAAGATGTTAAGAATTTACCGCCAATTGAAGAAATACATGGCCTTAATTTACCGCCTATTGAAGAAATACATGGTCTTGATAACCCGACACAGGTAGTGAAGGTAAATTCTCTCTATAGATTCGATGAAGGTGATATTCGTCGTTATAAGTCTGCTAGCCAATGCTTAGATGAGTTTGATAATTTTATTATTAAATAAGAAAACTTCAATGCTTATGTTGGTAGACAATTGAAACGTAATGCTTATATGATTGAACACTTGAGTGATTATATGTCTAGATTTAAGGGCGAACTTAAACTCATTAGTAAACATGCTTCTATGGTTACCACTCAAGTAGAACAAGTACTTAAAGCTCAAAATTATTTGCTCAATGAATTAAATAATAAGAGAAATTATAATGCTGTTAGAGTTGTGACTAGAGGGGGTAGAATGACACATGAACCTTTGTATCCTGAGGGCCGCCCTAAGAGAATTGAGCAAGATGCTCAGAGAACTAATGTTGATGCACCTAGTCCTTCTAAGAAGAAGAAAAAGAAAAATGATAGGACTTTGCATGCTTCTAGTGAATCTGTTGTTGACACACCTAAGAATCCCACTGATATTTCAATTTCTGTTGCTGAAACTCAATCTCGTAATGAACATGAACCTAGTGATAATATCAATGATGATGTTCATGTTGATGCTCAACCTAGTAATGACAATGTCACGCCCAATATGCGACCCTATCCTAAAGGAACTCGAAAGTCCCACCAAGGATAGAAGTGCATATTGGAGACGCTTTTGCAAGGTGGATATCATTACATCGTACCATTACATAATAATTGGGGATACATACAAGAGGCATACAATGCCACACGAATACAACAACATCATACATGAGATCAACATCCGACTATGGATGAAACACAAACAGAAACTCAACGACATCCACCCTGCTAGCCCAGGCTGCCGACCTGGAACCTATCCCCTGATTGAAGAAGAAGCAAAAGAAGAACTCCAAAACAAGTAACATCGCTCTTGCCTCATGATCATCGCATAACCTGCACCTGCAACTGTTGTCGTAGTAATCTGCGAGCCACGAGGACTCAGCAATCCCATTACCATGGGTATCAAGACTAGCAAAGCTTAATGGGTAAGGAAAGGATAAGTGGTGAGGTTGCAGCAGTGACTAAGCATGAGATGGTGGCTAACATACGCAAATAAGAGCGAGAAGTGAAGCAACGGAACGGTCGTGAACCTAGAAATGATCAAGAAGTGATCCTGAACTCCTACTTACGTCAAACATAACCCAAAAACCGTGTTCACTTCCTGGACTCCGCCGAAAAGAGACCATCACGGCTACACACGCGGTTGATGCGTTTTAATTAAGTCAAGTGTCAAGTTCTCTACAACCGGATATTAACAAATTCCCATCTGCCACATAACCGTGGGCACGGATGTCGAAAGTTTATACCCTGCAGGGGTGTCCCAACTTAGCCCATCACAAGCTCTCACGGTCAACGAAGGATGTTCCTTCTCCCGGGAAGACCCGATCAGTCTCGGAATCCCGGTTACAAGACATTTCGGCAATGGTAAAACAAGACCAGCAAAGCCGCCCGAATGTGCTGACAAATCCCGATAGGAGCTACACATATCTTGTTCTCGGGGCACATCAGATTGTCCAAACTTCCGATAGGCCAGCCAGAGTTGCCCCTGGTGGCCACCGGCGGCTGACAGGTTGGACCAACACTCAGAGGAGCACTGGCCCGGGGGGGGGGTAAAATAAAGAAGACCCTCGGGCTCCGGAAACCCAAGGGAAAAAGGCTAAGGTGAGGAAAATGTAAAACCAAGGTTGGGCCTTGCTGGAGGAGTTTTATTCAAGGCGAACTGTCAAGGGGGTCCCATATATCACCCAACCGCGTAAGGAACACAAAATCAAGGAACATAACACCGGTATGACGGAAACTAGGACGGCAAGAGTGGAACAAAACACTAGGCATAAGGCCGAGACTTCCACCCTTTACCAAGTATATGGATGCATTAATTAAATAAGAGATATTGTGATATCCCAACATAATCCTGTCCATCATGGAGCAATATTCAACTTCACCTACAACTAACAATGCTATAAGAGGGGCTGAGCAAAAGCAATAACATAGCCAATCAACGGTTTGCTAGGAAGGGTGAAAAAGGTTAGAGGCTGACATGGCAAATTGGGAGGCTTGAAGAACAAGTGATAGGTAGCGCATCATAGCGATAGAACCAAGCAACTAGTATAGCAATGATAGTAGTGAGATCCAGGGTAGCGGTCATCTTGTCTGAAATCCCGCTAGGAAGAAGAACGAGTCCATGAAGAAGATGAAGCCCCGAAGACGAACCAAGCATAGTCGACGAATCCTGACAATCACAACGAAACAGGATTTATCGAGAAGAAGCACAACCGGAAAGAGGCAAACAACATGGTAAACACACAACACATAATCAAGGCATGATGCACAATCAAGTATGATGCATGACAAGGCTATATGAAGCTACTCATGGCAAGAGATGATGCATACGAGAGCAACACATCAAAGCAAGTTTAAATGAGGCTGGAAACAACATATAACAATTCCGGTAAGTCCTCATAAGCAAATTTCGAAATTGGCCCAGTTCTGAATAACCCTTATGTTCAAGTAGTTAAACAGCAAGTTAAAATGCACCATGATGATCTACACAAAATTCTAGTCAAGTTCCATATAAAGTTCATTTAGTTCAGAGCTACGACCTAGAAGATATGAGCAAAACAAGTTAAACATGGCATTGATGCAAAATACATACAAACATCTAGAAAACACTCTCAAAACATGGATGCAACATGTTAATATGAAACTACATGCCAAACTAAGCAAGTTTTATATAGAGCACACTCCAAACGGAGCAATGGTGCAACAGATACACTCCAAACAAGATATAACAACAATCTGTCCAAAACAGCAACTGGGCATCTTGCAAGCATCATGGAAATACGCTACAACACCTCAATATGAAAAAACAATGTCAAGGACGTGATATACAGATGGAGTATAACAGAACATGAACAATGAGCTATCTCCAGAAAACACTATAACTTGCTCAAAAGGACATGGCAAGATTGTAAATAATAACAGTTCACAGACTTTGCAGAAAATCACTGAGCATGACAGAAATAACATCATATTGCAATGTTTAGAGCTATCAAACGTCATGTTACAGCAAGCTATCATGGCAAAATAGAGCATGGCATGCTAACACTAAAGACAAAGAACAAAACTCCCTTACTGAACTAATTCCAAAGATCAACAGAAAAGATGGTAGCGTCCATGCAAACATGGCAAGTAATATGACAGGTTTCACAAGGTGAAAATAACAGGACATGGCAGGAACAACGATAAGTAAGTATGTCGGTGAGCTTGTACAACTCACCAAAGAGCAATACATGGCATGAAAAGGTGACCCACAGTAATAAGAAACATTTATCGAGCTAAACATGGCAATATCATAGTCATAGGGTGCATGGATCACTAGCAAAACGCATAGCAAAACTGAACTTGATGTTAACAGGCTGACAGCAACATTATTTAGCAACTTTGGAGCATGATATCAACAAGATACAACAGGCGATAAATGCAAACAAGGGCATGGTTGGATATACCATGACAAGTTTAACAAAACATCCTTAGTGAACATCTCCAGATTATGCATATAATGGATGGTAGCATCAATCAAACATAGCAACCTGATATAGCAGTATCAGCCTAGCAAAAAAGTAACAACAAGTACCCTACTTCATGAGCTTGATGCACTCACTACAAGACTCACAAAAATACATGAATTGCACCACTCTTAATATGGCATGAATATGCTCCTAAAACATGTAGATATCAAGCTCATAGGATGCACACACAAAATGCAATGAAAATGACAAATCACCAAGTTATAACAGTCTCAGCAGGTTAACATCATATAGCACTCTTGCAATGATGATTAGGGCATCAAGATGGACTCAAAAAAGCATGTCACAGTGGAATGAAATGAAGAGCATCTCACAATGAACATTTTGACATATTATGCACACAAAGCAGAGCAACATGCACAGAGTTACGGCGTGACAAACATGGGTACATAATGCAAAAATTACAGGACGGTGAAAAACGAGGTCAACCTTCTAGGGTTTCGGCACGGTTCTCAATGCGGCTGGATCTCGCCAGAGTAGTTTGCCGGAGGGGAAGCAGACGGCGGCCGAAGGTCGGGGACTCGCCGAAGAAGCTCGGGGTCGCCGGATCTGGCCCTCCCGTGGCCGGATCTTGCCGGGGGCGGAGGAGAGGAGGTGCGGGAGCGCGCGGGGTCGGCGGCGAAGGGACATGGTAGCGGCGGTTCACGGCGGCACGGAGGCACCGATGCGGGATGGCGGTTCTGAGGCCGGCGAGGAACGGCGGTGGGGCACGGCGTTGAGCGAGGAGGCGGGGTCGGGTGCTCAGGGAGGAGTGGTCGGGGGCGAGCGGGCTGGCTCAGCCCGGCAGCGGCGGAGATCCAAAAATGAGCGCTGCTGCTAACTAGTAGTAGCGCGTGCTCTGTAAACTCGCTGCTGCTAAGGATTTAGCAGTAGCGCGGTCGTCTTAAAACACACTGCTACAAATATCGATCGGCAGTGTTCACCTAACTTAAAGTAGCAGTAGCGCGGTCGCGCGAACTGCGCTACTGCTAAATATGTAGTAGTAGCGCACTTTTCCCGAGATCGCTGCTGCTAAATTTCAAATGGCCACACTTTTCGTCCCAGTTAGCAGTAGCGCCGTACCACAAAGCGCGCTGCTGCTAATTCCTTAGCAGCAGCGCGTTTCAGATACCGCGCTACTGCTAACCCGCACCAACCCAACACCTTTCCCCACCCGTCCCTCCCTCCCCTCCTCTCTTTTCCTTCCCCTACCTCCCCTCCCCTCCTCTCTTCCCTTCCCCTACCTCCACCACATGCTCCCACTCTCACTCTTCTTCTTCCTCAATCCTTCTCCCCCATTACTCTCTCTCTCTTCTATCCACCTTTCTCTCTCTTCATTACTCCTACATAACTACACCACCTCCATTAATGCATCTCCTTTCTCTTTTTCCTTTCCCCTGTACTAGTTGAAGTTATCTCCTCCCAAATTAGGTAGCTAGGTAGATGTAGGATTTAGTTAAGTGACCTATTTGCCCCCTAATTAACTAGATCTATCTTTGTCAAGAAGAGGTTTGTGCACTTTTGATCTCCCTACAACATCATCTCCACCGTGTGCTCGATCTCGATCGAGATAGAGGTGATGAAAATTTCATGCTTTTGCAAAATGGAAATATGTTTATGTGTGTGTGATATGTTTGTGGAAATTGTGTGTGTGGCATGAGTTGATGCCATAAATTGTGCTTTTGAGTTGCCTATGTTTTGCGAAATGTCGATTTATTTCCGTTTCGGTAATTCGCAAACTCTAGATCCATATATGTCCTATTTTTAGGGAAGGTCATGCCAATTTTTTTATTACTTTGATGCATGCATGCATTTTTATAATCAATTTGTTTATTATTACCGTGCAGAGTTGACGATGGTCAGTGGAACGATGGTGGACAGGTGGTTGCGGTCGGCGGTGCAGGACATTAAAGAAAATAACCGGACAGAGGTTTTATGTCCGTGTCGAAAATGCAAAGGAATAGTTTGGCTCGATGGATAATTGAAGATGAGGATGATGATGTTGAGGATGCCGACGGGGCAGGCAATGATGACACGGGGCTAGACGAAGATATGATCGATAATGGCGGCAGGGAAGAGGCCGGACATGGCGGCGGAGAAGGGGGCGGACATGGTGGAGGAGAAGGGGCCGGACATGGCGGCGGAGAGAACGACATGGACTCCACGCAGTAGAGTTCATCGGTACTAAGTTCAATTGTGCGGGACCCTCATGTTCAAGCATTGCTTCACAAGGAGACGAGTACTGAGAGAGCTGCTTCTAGAGAGGAGGCTAAGCTGGAGCAACTGGTGGTAGACTCGAACACTCCATTGTATGATGGTTGCAATCCTGAGGTGACCCGCTTGAGTTTCACGCTCCAACTCCTGAAGACGAAGGCTAAAAACAAATGGACCGACACTAGCCTCGATGAGCATCTCAAGTACTTAAAGGATGTTCTTCCCGCGGGTAATCTATGTCCTACTAGTGTTGATGAGGCCAAGAAGATCGTGTGCCCTCTTGATCTGCCACACGTTAGATACCATGCATGCATCAACGATTGCATAATTTATCGGAAGGAGCACGCGGAAAAAACAAGTTGTCCGGTGTGCAATGCTTCTCGATACAAGAAGGCCGGGAAGAAATGTCCCCAGAAAGTTGTATGGTACTTACCGATCACTCCCCGTCTCCAGAGGTATTTTGTAGATCCCAAGGAAGCTAAGCTAATGCGCTGGCATGCGGAGAGGAAGAAGCCTGACGATGGAGATGATCCGAAGCTGAGACACGTGAAGGATGGAAGCCAGTGGAGAGCGTTGAATAGCTTCTATCGCTATTTTGAATGTGATGCAAGGAACATCCTGCTCGGCGCGTGTACCGATGGCATGAATCCGTTTGGCAACCAGAACACGAACCATAGCACATGGCCCGTGTTTGTATGGATGTACAACCTCCCCCTAGTTGTGCATGAAATCGAAGTACATTCACATGAGCATGCTTATTCAAGGGCTGAAACAACCAGGAAATAATATTAAATTTGTATCTGGGGCTACTTCAAGAGGAGTTAGACACGTTATGGAAAACACCGGCCAAGACATGGGACGCCAGCAAAGGTGAATATTTCAACATGAGAGCCGCGCTGATCACGACAGTGCAGGACTATCTCAGTTACGGATATGTCGCAGGCCAGGTGTGCCATGGATATTGCGGATGCACGCGGTGACGTCAAGGAAAGATGGCGGGTCTAGGAAAATCGTGTACATGGGGCATCGAAGATGGCTTGAACAGGACGACCCGTGGAGAAACCGTGGAGATCTATTCAATGGTCACGCTGAGCATCGAGGACCTCCACGTAAGCGGAGCGGTGCCGAAATCGATGAGCTGTTGAAAAACTGGAAGGAGTGCCCCGCACCGGGAAAGACGATGAGAAAGGCGCCGGAGCCGCTGCTGAAGGTATGGAAGACGAGGTCTGTGTTCTGGGACTTGGAGTACTGGCACAAACTCGATACACCTCATTGCCTTGATCAAATGCATATTTGTAAGAATGTCCTTGAGAGCTTGCTCGCAACACTGATGAACATGCCGGATAAGACCAAGGATGGGCCGAAGGCAAGAAAAGACTTGCAAGATTTGAAAATCAGGGAAGATCTGCACATGTCGCCCCGTAAAATGTCAGACGAGACAGAGACGGAGACAGAGGCACGGGAGAAGAAGGGCAAGAAAATAAAGAAAGAGGATTATTGCCCCCTTCTTGCTTCACCTTAAGTCGGCTGAGATCAATCAATTCTTTAAGTGCCTTACCGAGTCAAAGTTAGTTCCGCATCGTGGCAAGATAAGCGATATCTAGACACGGACAAGAAAAGGTTCAGCGGGATGAAGTCTCATGACTGTCATGTGATGATGACGCAGATACTACCTGTTGCCCTTAGAGGGATAATGGACAAGCACGTCCGTGACACGCTTATTGGTCTCTGGAACTTTTTCGACATCATCTCTCGAAAGTCGATTAGTGTGAAGCAGCTCCAAAGGCTACAAGAAGAGATCATTGTGATACTGAATGAGCTTGAGATGTACTTCCCGCCCGCGTTCTTCGACGTGATGGTGCATCTGTGTGTCCATATTGTGGATGACATAATAGACCTGGGGCCGTCATTCCTGCAGAACATGATGCCGTTTGAGAGGATTAATGGGATCATCAAAGGATTCGTTCGTAACATGTCCCGTCCGGCTGGAAGCATCGTCCAGGGCTATTTGGCACAAGAGTGCATCTCTTTCTGTGATAATTTTCTATATGGCGCAGACCAGCCGCCTGGTGTTAGTGTTGGTTTGCCCATTAACAAGCACGATGGGAGGCTCGAAGGAGATGGTCACTGCAACGGTCGCAGGGAACTGCACGTGGCATACTCAGATCGACGCAGCAACTTTGATAGAGCAAACTTGGTAGTGCTACAACACCTAGATGAGGTAGATCCTTTCGTGGCACTGCACAAAGAAATTATCGCAAAGAAGTATCGTGACCGGGGGGTATGCAGGACGGACGCCGAAGTTACTAGAGAGCACAACTCCACTTTCCTTCATTGGTTCAAAGAGCATATTATTGCTAATCCCCCGGAGGAGGGCTCTAAGGACGGATTGCTCATATACGCCTTAGCACATGGCCCCTCGCCCAACCTCGTAACCTATCAGGCATATGATATCAACGGATACACATTCTACACGAAGGCCAAAGATATGGACAGTGATGATCAGAACTCAGGGGTGACGATGGAATGCATGACCGGCAGTGACAACGGCACAACTGAACGATTTTATGGATGGGTCGAGGAGATCTGGGAGCTTGACTACTCTGGACTGCACAACACGACGATGTTCCGTGTCAGATGGGCTAAGAATGTCAACAGAGAAAGCCGGATGTTCACTACCGTGACTATACCCGACGCCAAGAGCGCTACCGTGAACGCTATTGCAAAAAACGAGCCATGGGTACACACTAAGCACGTGACACAATGCTTCTTCATAACTAACCCGCGCAATCCCAGCCGTGTTGTCGTGAGGAGAGGCAAAAGTAACATCATTGGAATGGATGGAGTCGCCAACGAGGAAGACTATGATCGAGACGGCAACCCCGGTGAGGAAGATGGCGATGATGATGAAGTATCGTCAAAAGAAGAATCAATACTACATTACCTAAGAAAAATCGTACTCCATGGAAAAGGCAAAGTCACAATGAGGGGCTCAATTATTCTTGATGAACAAGAAGGGAAAGAAGCTGACTCAAAACGAAAACGTCAAAGACCGAGGAAGCGTATGTTATGGGTCCAATGATGTGTAATATATATATATATATATATATATATATATATATATATATATATGTTCCTATTTTGTATACACACTTAGCCATTATTATGCATGAGTCCAATGATGTGTAATATATATGTTCCTATTTTGCATACATATTTAACCGTCAAATGATGCAATATATATCGCCCTCCCTTCGTTCACTGCCCTCGAGAAATAAAAGTGGGATAAAATAAAGGAAAAGAAAAAGGAAAACTGGCAGTAGCGACGGTAGTAGTAGCGCGTTTTGCATAAACCGCTGCAGCTACTGAATTTAGTAGTAGCGCATTTTTCCTAAACCGCTGCAGCTACTGATGTTAGTAGCAGCGCGTTTTGACATAACGCGCTACTGCTACGTCCACTTAACCCAAAATTCTCACTCGCCCTGCTTCATCCCGCCATTTCCCCCAAATCCCCACTCTCTCCCCGTCAGACCGCCCGCCCGACCAGGCCCCGACGCTCACCCCGACTCATGGGCCCGGCGCTAGCCCCGACCAGCGCTTCGCCCGTCCGACCCTCGACCCGACCGGCGCAGCGCTTAGCCCCGACCCCCGCTCGCCCCGACTCGGCGCCGGGCTTCGCCCCGACCCCGGCGCTTCGCCTGAACCGTTGGCCCTCGCCTCCCTCCTCTCCCCTGCCGGCCGTCGTCGGGCCTGCCTCCTTGCCCCTGCACTCTCTGTAAACCCCCCCTCTCTCTGCTAGGGTTCTTCGGTTATGTTAATTAATTAGGTTATCTATTTAGTTATCAATTTAGCTAGGTTTCAAAATTAGCTGAATTTATATGCAAAATTGAACTGGACATGTGATATGTGCATATGTTATGTTTTGGACATGTCATGTTTGGAAAATGATCCGAGTGGCCTATGTTACGCCGGAATGTTGATTTATTTCCGTTCCGGTGAATTTCAAAGCTCGATATGTCCATTTTTAGCAAAGGTCATGCCGAAATTTCCGTGAATAAAGGCATGATTTGTGCTACATAGTTGGCATATCGAGTCTTTGGCACATAGATTTCTTTTATGTCATTTCTCATTTATTCATACTTTTAGAAATAAATGAGGCCACTTAATCATAGGAAACATGTCGAACAATGAAGAAACTGGGCCTTCTGACCAAGATGCAGACGGGATGGATTATGAGGGTGAACAAGAGTACCTCGACTATTTGACTGCTAAGCAAGGTTTGTAGGTCGGCCTCGATGATGGTCTTGATGCCGACATCGACACCGACGGCGCCCGCACCGATAAGCGGCACCGAGACCGTGGGGAAGGTACCGCGAGGAAGGTACCGCCCGATGCGATGTATCAAAAGAGGAAGCATAAGAAGCAGAGGATACGAAAACCTAACAAACTAGGGATTGGACGACTTGTGATCACAAAGATGGCACTGGCAAGTTTGAGCCGTTAGAGCGGAAGAACCTCGCAAGTGCTATGGGAACCAAGTAGGATGCATCCTACGGAATCTTGTGAGCATCAACGACGATGACTTAAGGAGTAAAGAACATTTGACGCAGTTGCTCCTAACGAAGTTGCACAAGAGATTCAAGTTCCCCGACCGGTAGGGTCGTACCATGGATTGCAAAAAGTCTCTCTTCATGAAATCCTCACAGGACACGCCTGAAGATGCCGCCTCAACACAGGCTCAACTAGCCGGGCGCGAGGGTCTGACAAGCTTAGCCCGGGAACACTTGGGCAGGGGTTAAGGAAGGGTCTGGAAGGTGTGCCCAGAAAAAGGAGAGGAAGAGATCGGGAAGGTAATCGCCTCCAAACAAGCGAGCACACAACAGCCAGACGATGCATTACAAGAGCGTGTACCCGTGAAAGGTGCGGTCATGTTCCATCTCACGGGCGAGCCGATGCTACCGCCGAAACCGCTGGAGGCACTATCAGGGGATCTCAGGAGACTGCACGACCATGTGTTGTCAACTGAGAAAAGCCTACTAGCCTCAAAGCATCCAGGATATCCGACATACGCGGCTCGTGTGCCTGAGGGGAAGTGCTACGTCGACACACGGCCCGCGGAGGTGTTCTTCCTGCGGTTTGACCATATCTTTGAGATGTTTCTAACAAGGCGGCTTGATTTTACTATCGTCTGCCTTTTTGTGCTACATATGAGCTCCATCATGAAGAGTGAAGAAGTCTCGCAAATATGTGTGGCGGATCCATACTACATGCATGAGTCTTTCTTGAGTCTCGGCGACTTTGAGCGTGAAACTGCTAGGGAGTACCTCCAAAACTTCATGGTACAGAATAAGGACCGGGAAATTGTCCTCGTGCCTTATCATCCAAAGTAAGTCAGTACCGGACAACCCTTTCGTACATTTCAATCATTCCTTCTCTCTCATATGGGGAATAATTTGAGGTGTCTTTTCCTTGCAGCAACGGGCGCGCCGTCCTTATCGTTCTTTACCCGCAAGTCTCCCACGCCGTGTATTTTAACCCTCCAGAGACTACGAGAAAAAGGACTACACCCACATAATGAATATTCTAGATGATGCTCTCCAAGGCTTCAGCTTTAGAGGTGGCCACGTGCATATCAGGAAACAAAGGAACAAGAAGATGGGTTTTGCGCATAAAACTAACTTCTCCTGCATCCATGTCCCAAAACCAAGCAAGAAGGATGGATTCTACATCGTCCATCTCATGATTCAGTTCAACACGGATCACCAAAAGCTTCGCATTAACAGCAGAAATGATGATCATATCCACAAGTGGCTAGAATCTCATGGAGAAGCGAATTATAAACTTAGAGATGACTTCTTTCGCATCCAAAGCGACATTGCGACGATCATCATGAAAGAAGTCGTCGATGAGAAGGGGATGTTCCACCACGGCCCTATATCGCGAGCTGACATCCGAACTCGCATAGGCATGCAACGTCTAGACCTCACGCCGTTCAAGAAGCTAGGGTTCATCCTCGATGATATGGAAGGATGGAACTTCTAGTGATTTATGATGCCGATGATGATGATATGTGTCGGTTGAACTTGTATACTTTTTGTAGCGATGAAACTTTGTGATGTCCACGGTCCCTGCCGAACTTGCGTAACGCTAGTTTGTTAGTTTGCGTATGATGACCTGCATACCTCTAGTTAATTAATTTGCGTACTGTATATGTTGCATCTCGTTGCTAACCCTTTCTTTTTCGGTGTTGCTCTAGTATATTTTGTTGCATATATATG
Source organism: Aegilops speltoides (assembly GCA_021437245.1). NCBI lineage: Eukaryota > Viridiplantae > Streptophyta > Magnoliopsida > Poales > Poaceae > Aegilops > Aegilops speltoides. The sequence goes on along the minus strand of CM038141.1, from coordinate 72,831,595 downwards.
ATTGTACATCCTCTTCATGAACATGCATCTCTAACAGGTACCTAGTTTCTTGATGGCGAGATGGAAATGCTATGTCGTGTACAAAGGGAAGGTTCCGGGGGTGTACAACGAGTGGCATGAGTGTCAGGCGCAAGTGAATGGGTTCACGGCGCCAGCCATAAAAACTTCAAAAGCGGAACAAGAAGGAGAAGCTAGTTACTTGAGGTTCCCGCTAGCGAGAGAGGACTCGTAACTGCCACCTCATGTACTGCATAGTTCCGCTCTCACTCATAGTGATAGCACTTCTTGCGTATACCTTTGTTTAGATGGATGACGTTGTGGTAGTTGCAAGTATTCGAGACTTGCATGTATCGCTATTTTCGAGATGACAAGATATCACTTTGTGTTGGATGATGATTATGATGAGACTATTTGTATGTACATGCTATGATTACATTTCTGGTCTCGCAGGCATTAGTATGTGTATCATGATGACATTTCTATGTGCTAAAGATTCTTCTAGAAAGCCTGTTCAAATACAAAACAAAAATGCCAAAAAAAACTACTTAAATTAGCAGTAGCGAGTGTATAAAAGTTAGCAGCAGCGCCTCAATAGCGATGGGCGTCCAGCCAAAGAGCGCTAAGCGCTACTAGCGATAGTGAGCTTCCTCTAACGCGGTGCTGCTACACACTGTGTAGCGAAGAGCATCGGTGAGCACGCCTTCTTGCTATGAGTTAGCTATGGCGCCTTATTAGTAGCGTGGGTACCCGCGCTACTGATACATCTAAAACCCGCGCTGATGCTAGCCTTTTCCCTAGTAGTGGAGGGTGGTGGCGCACCTACCCCCATGGGCGCGCCCCCTGCCTCGTGGCCCCCCTAGTGCTCCACTAACCTCAACTCAAACTCCATATATTCACGTTCAGGGAGAAAAAATCAGAGAGAAGGATTCATCGCATTTTACGATACGGAGCCGCCGCCAAGCCCTAAACTCTCTCGGGAGGGCTGATCTGGAGTCCGTTCGGGGCTCCGGAGAGGGGAATCCGTCGCTGCCATCATCATCAACCTTCCTCCATCTCCAATTTCTTGATGCTCACCATCAGACGTGAGTAATTCCATCGTAGGCTTGCTGGACAGTATGGGTTGTATGAGATTTATCATGTAATCGAGTTTGTTTTGTTAGGGTTTGATCCCTAGTATCCACTATGTTCTGAGATTGATGTTGCTATGACTTTGCTATGGTTAATGCTTGTCACTAGGGCCCGATTGCCATGATTTCAGATCTGAACCTATTATGTTTTCATGAATATATGTGAGTTCTTGATCCTATCCTGCAAGTCTATAGTCACATATTATGTGTTATGATCCGTTAACCCCAAAGTGACAATAAATGGGATACTTACCGGTGTTGACCGTAGTTTGAGGAGTTCATATATTCACTAAGTGTTAATGCTTTGGTCCGGTACTCTATTAAAAGGAGGCCTTAACATCCCTTAGTTTCCAATAGGACCCCGCTGCCAAGGGAGGGTAGGACAAAAAAGGGGTCATGCAAGTTCTTTTCCATAAGCACGTATGACTATATTCGGAATACGTGCCTACATTACATTTATGATGGAGCTAGTTCTGTGTCACCCTATGTTATAACTATTGCATGAGGAATCACATCCGACATAATTATCCATCACTGATCCAATGCCTATGAGCTTTTCACATATTAATCTTTGCTTAGTAACTTTTCCATTGCCACCGTTACAATTACTACAAAACTACTACTATTACTTTTGCCACCATTACCGTTACTTCCATACTACTTTGCTACTAAAACTTTGCTGCAGATATTAAGTTATCCAGGTGTGGTTGAATTGACAACTCAACTGCTAATACTCGAGAATATTCTTTGGCTCCCCTTGTGTCGAATCAAAAAAAATTGGGTTGAATACTCTACCCTCGAAAACTGTTGTGATCCCCTATACTTGTGGGTTATCAAGACTATTTTCTGGCGCCGTTGCCGGGGAGCATAGCTCTATTCTTTGAGGCACTTGGGATTTATATCTACTGATCACTATGAGGAACTTGAAAGACGAGAAAACCAAGATTTATCCATCAACTACGAGTGGAGGTAAGGAACTGCCATCTAGCTCTGCACTTGATTCACCTTCTGTTTTGAGAAAAATTGCGACACCTAAACCTACTTCTGCTATTAATTCTGATATGTCGCATGTTATTGATGATGCCACTTCTGCTATGCATGATATGCTGGCGAACGTAGTAATTTGAAAAAAATTCCTACGCACACGCAAGATCATGGTGATGATATAGCAACGAGAGGGGAGAGTGTTCGTCCACGTACCCTCGTAGACCGTAAGCGGAAGCGTTAGCACAACGCGTTTGATGTAGTCGCACGTCTTCACGATCCAACCGATCCAAGCACCGAACGTACGGAGCCTCCGAGTTCAGCACACGTTCAACTCGATGACGATCTCCGGCCCTCCGATCCAGTAAAGGCTCCGGAGATGAGTTCCGTCAGCACGACGGCGTGGAGACGATGATGATGCTCTACCGGCGTAGGGCTTCACCTAAACTCCGCGACGATATGACCGAGGTGGAATATGGTGGAAGGGGGCACCGCACATGGCTAAGGAGCGATCCGTAGATCAACTTGTGTGTCTTTGGGGTGCCCCCGCCCCGTATATAAAGGAGCCGGGGGAGGAGGCGGCCGGCCTAGAGGCGCGCCAGGGGGGAGTCCTACTCCCACCGGAGTAGGACTCCCTCTTTCCAAGTAGGAGTAGGAGAAGGGGAAAGAGGAGGAAGAGGGAAGGAAAGGGGGGGGCGCCGCCTTCCCTTTCCTATTCGGACTAGGAGGGGGAGGGCGCGCCCCCCTCTGGCTCCTTCCCTCTTCTCCTCGTGTCCCATGTAGGCCCATTAACCCCGGGGTTCCGTAACCTCCGGTACTCGGTAAAATGCCGATTTCACCCGGAACCATTCCGATGTCCAAACATAGGCTTCCAATATATCAATCTTTATGTCTCGACCATTCCGAGACTCCTCGTCATGTCCGTGATCACATCCGGGACTCCGAAGAAACTTCGGTACATCAAAACTTATAAACTCATAATAAAACTGTCATCGAAACGTTAAGCGTGCGGAGCCTACGGGTTCGAGAACTATGTAGACATGACCTAAAACCATTCTTGGTCAATAACCAATAGCGGGACCTGGATGCCCATATTGGTTCCTACATATTCTACGAAGATCTTTATCGGTCAAACTGCATAACAACATACGTTGTTCCCTTTGTCATCGGTATGTTACTTGCTCGAGATTTGATCGTCGGTATCCAATACCTAGTTCAATCTCGTTACGCAAGTCTCTTTACTCGTTCAGAATCGTCATCTCATAACTAACTCATTAGTTATAATGCTTGCAAGGCATAAGTGATGAGTATTACCGAGAGGGCCCAGAGATACCTCTCCGGCAATCGGAGTGACAAAACCTAATCTCGAAATACGCCAACTCAACATGTACCTTCGGAGACACCTGTAGTACTCCTTTATAATCACCCAGTTAGGTTGTGACGTTTGGTAGTAACCAAAGTGTTCCTCCGGTAAACGGGAGTTGCATAATTCTCATAGTTACAGGAACATGTATAAGTCATGAAGAAAGCAATAGCAAGAATACTAAACGATCAAGTTCTAAGCTAACGGATGGGTCATGTCAATCACATCATTCTCCTAATGATGTGATCCCATTAATCAAATGACAACACATGTCTATGGTTAGGAAACATAACCATCTTTGATTAATGAGCTAGTCAAGTAGAGGTATACTAGTGACTATACGTTTGTTTATGTATTCACACATGTATCATGTTTCCGGTTAATACAATTCTAGCATGAATAATAAAAATTTATCATGATATGAGGAAATAAATAATAACTTTATTATTGCCTCTAGGGCATTTTTCCTTCAGTCTCCCACTTGCACTAGAGTCAATAATCTAGATTACATAGTAATGATGCTAACACCCATGGAGTCTTGGTGCTGATCATGTTTTTCTCGAGAGAGAGGCTTAGTCAACGGGTCTGCATCATTCAGATCCATATGTATCTTGCAAATCTCTATGTCTCCCACTTGGACTTGGTCCCGAATGGAATCGAAGCGTCTCTTGATGTGCTTGGTCCTCTTGTGAAATCTGGATTCCTTTGCCAAGGCAATTGCACCAGTATTGTCATAGAAGATCTTCATTGGTCCCGATGCACTAGGTATGACACCTAGATCGGAAATGAACTCATTCATCCAGACTCCTTCATTCGCTGCTTCAGAAGCAGCTATGTACTCCGCTTCACATGTAGATCTTGCCACGACGCTTTGTTTAGAACTGCACCACCGTTTAATATAAAAACGTATCCGGATTGCGATTTAGAATTGTCCGGATCAGTGTCAAAGCTTGCATCGACGTAACCATTTACGACTAGCTCTTTGTCACCTCCATATACGAGAAACATATCCTTAGTCCTTTTCAGGTATTTCAGGATGTTCTTGACCGCTTTCCAGTGATCCACTCCTGGATTACTTTGGTTCCTTCCTGCTAAGCTTATTGCTAAGCATCGTCGAACTGGTACACAGCATTGCATACATGATAGAGCCTATGGCTGAAGCATAGGAACATCTTTCATTTCTCTCTATCTTCTGCTGTGGTCGGGCATTGAGTTTGACTCAACTTCACACCTTGTAGCAGGCAAGAAACCTTTCTTTGCTCGATCCATTTTGAACTTTTTCAAAATTTTGTCAAGGTATGTGCTTTGTGAAAGTCCTATTAAGCGTCTTTATCTATCTCTATAGATCTTGATGCCCAATATGTAAGCAGCTTCACCGAGGTCTTTCATTGAAAAACTTTTATTCAAGTATCCCTTTATTCTATCCAGAAATTCTATATCATTTCCAATTAATAATATGTCATCTACATATAAAACTAGAAATGCTCTGAGCTCCCACTCACTTTCTTGTAAATACAGGCTTCTCCAAAAGTGCATATAAAACCATATCTTTGATCACACTATCAAAACGTTTATTCCAACTCCGAGATGCTTGCACCAGTCCATAAATGGAACGCTAGAGCTTGCACACTTTGTTAGCACCTTTTGGATCAACAAAACCTTCCGGCTGCATCATATACAACTCTTCTTCTAGAAATCCATCCAAGAATGCAGTCTTAACATCCATTTGCCAAATTTCATAATCATGAAATGCAGCAATAGCTAACATGATTCGGACAGACTTAAGCATCGCTACGGGTGAGAAAGTCTCATCATAGTCAACCCCTTGAACTTGTCGAAAACCTTTCGCAACAAGTCGAGCTTTATAGACGATTACATTACCATCAGCGTCGGTCTTCTTCTTAAAGATCCATTTATTCTCAATGGCTTGCCGATCATCGGGCAAGTCAACCAAAATCCATACTTTGTTTTCATACATGGATCCCATCTCAAATTTCATGGCCTCTAGCCATTTTGCGAATCTGGGCTCATCATCGCTTCCTCATAGTTCGCAGGTTCATCATGGTCAAGTAACATGACTTCGAATAGGATTACCGTACCACTCAGTGCGGATCTTACTCGTAGACCCACGAGGTTCGAGAGAAACTTGATCTGAAGTTTCAGATCAATATCATTAGCTTCCTCACTGATTGGTGTAGTTGTCACAGGAACCGGTTCTTGTGATGAACTACTTTCCAATAAGGGAGTAGATACAGTTATCTCATCAAGTTCCACTTTCCTCCCACTCCCTTCTTTCGAGAGAAACTCCTTCTCTAGAAAGGATCTGAATTTAGCAACGAAGATCTTGCCCTCAGATCTGTGATAGAAGGTGTACCCAATAGTCTCCTTTGGGTATCCTTTGAAGACACATTTCTCTGATTTGGGTTCAAGCTTATCTGGTTGAAGTTTCTTCACATAAGCATCGCAGCCCCAAACTTTAAGAAACGACAACTTTGGTTTCTTGCCAAACCACAGTTCATAAGGCGTCATCTCAATGGATTTTGATGGTGCCCTATTTAACGTGAATGCGGCCATCTCTAAGGCGTAACCCCAAAATGATAGCGGTAAATCGGTAAGAGACATCATAGATCGCACCATATCAAGTAAAGTATGATTACGACGTTCGGACACACCATTTCGTTGTGGTGTTCCAGGTGGCGTGAGTTGCGAGACTATCCCGTATTGTTTCAAGTGTAGACCAAACTCGTAACTCAAATACTCTCCTCCACGATCAGATCGTAGAAACTTTATTTTCTTGTTACGATGATTTTCCACTTCACTCTGAAATTCTTTGAACTTTTCAAATGTTTCAGACTTGTGTTTCATTAAGTAGATATACCTGTGAAGGTGACAAAATAATGATATCCGCCACGAGCTTCAACATTCATTGGAGCACATACATCTGTATGTATGATTTCCAACAAATCTGTTGCTCTCTCCATAGTACCGGAGAACGGCGTTTTAGTCATCTTGCCCATAAGGCACGGTTCGCAAGTACCAAGTGATTCATAATCAAGTGATTCCAAAAGCCCATCAATATGGAGTTTCTTCATGCGTTTTACATCGATATGACCTAAGCGGCGAGTGCCACAAATAAGTTGCACTATCATTATCAACTCTGCATCTTTTGGTTTCAACACTATGAATATGTGTATCACTACTATCGAGATTCAATAAAAATAGACCACTCTTCAAGGGTGCATGACCATAAAAGATATTACTCATATAAATAGAACAACCATTATTCTCTGATTTAAATGAATAACCGTCTCACATCAAACAAGATCCAGATATGATGTTCATGCTCAACGCTGGCACAACTAACAATTATTTAGGTCTAATACTAATCCCGATGGTAGATGTAGAGGTAGTGTGCCGACCGCGATCACATCGACTTTGGAACCGTTTCCCACACGCATAGTCACCTCGTCCTTAGCTAATCTTCGCTTAATTCGTAGTCCCTGTTTCGAGTTGCAAATATTAGCAACAGAACCAGTATCAAATACCCAGGTGCTACTGCGAGCATTAGTAAGGTACACATCAATAACATGTATATCACATATACCTTTGTTCACTTTGCCATCCTTCTTATCGCCAAATTCTTGGGGCAGTTCCGCTTCGATGTCGATCGCTTGTAGTAGAAGCACTCGGTTTCAGGCTTAGGTCCAGAATTGGGTTTCTTCTCTTGAGCAGCAACTTGCTTGCCGTTCTTTTTGAAGTTCCCCTTCTTCTTTCCTTTGCCCTTCTTCTTGAAACTAGTGGTTTTGTTAACCATCAACACTTGATGCTCCTTCTTGATTTCTACCTCCACGGCATTCAGCATCGTGAAGAGCTCGGGAATAGTCTTGTTCATCCCTTGCATATTATAGTTCATCACGAAGCTCTTGTAGCTTGGTGGCAGTGATTGGAGAATTACATCAATGACACTATCATCGGAAGATTAACTCCCAGTTGAATCAAGTGATTATTATACCCAGACATTTTGAGTATGTGTTCACTGACAGAACTATTCTCCTCCATCTTGCAGCTATAGAACTTATTGGAGACTTCATATCTCTCAATCCGGGCATTTTCTTGAAATATTAACTTCAACTCTGGAACATCTCATATGCTCCATGAGCGTTCAAAACGTTGTTGAAGGCCGGTTCTAAGCCGTAAAGCATGGCACACTGAACTATAGAGTAGTCATCGCTTTGCTCGCCAGACGTTCTTAACGTCGTCGGTTACATCGAAGAGGCAGTTGGCACCAGCGGTGCTTCGGGGCGTAACTTTTACGTGCAGCAATGAGGATAATCCTCGAGTTACGGACCCAGTCCGTGTAATTGCTACCATCATATTTCAACTTTGCTTTCTCAAGGAACGCATTAAAATTCAACGGAACAACAGCACGAGCCATCTATCTACAAACAAACATAGACAAGCAAGATACTATCAGGTAGTAAGTTCATGATAAATTTAAGTTCAATTAATCATATTACTTAAGAACTCCCACTTAGACATACATCTCTCTAGTCATCTAAGTGATCACGTGATCCAAATCAACCAAACCATGTCCGATCATCACGTGAGATGGAGTAGTTTCAGTGGTGAACATCGCTATATTGATCATATCTACTATATGATTCACGCTCGACCTTTCGGTCTCCGTGTTCCGAGGCCATATCTGTATATGCTAGGCTCGTCAAGTATAACCTGAGTATTCGCGTGTGCAACTGTTTTGCACCGTTGTATTTGAGCGTAGAGCCTATCACACCCGATCATCACGTGGTGTCTCAAAGACGAAGAACTTTCATAGCGGTGCATACTCGGGAGAACACTTCTTGATAATTAGTGAGAGATCATCTTAAAATGCTACCGTCAATCAAAGCAAGATAAGATGCATAAAGGATAAACATCACATGCAATCAATATAAGTGATATGATATGGCCATCATCATCTTGTGCTTGTGATCTCCATCTTCGAAGCACCGCCATGATCACCATCGTCACCGGCACGACACCTTGATCTCCATCGTAGCATCGTTATCGTTATGCCATATATTGCTTCTACGACTATCGCTACCGCTTAGTGATAAAGTAAAGCAATTACTGAAGCGTTGCATTTCATACAATAAGCGACAACCATACGGCTCTGCCGATTGCCGATAACCGGTTACAAAACATGATCATCTCATACAACAAAATATAGCATCACGTCTTGACTATATCACATCACAACATGCCTGCAAAAACAAGTTAGGCGTCCTCTACTTTGTTGTTGCAAATTTTATGTGGCTGGTGCGGGCTTTAGCAAGAACCGTTCTTACCTACGCATCAAAAACCACAGCGATAGTTCGTCAAGTTGGTTCTGTTTAACCTTCGCAAGGACCGGGCGAGCCACACTCGATTCAGCTAAAGTGAGAGAGCAGACACCCGCCCGATCACCTTTAAGCACGAGTGCTCGTAGCAGTGAAACTAGTCTCGCGTAAGTGTACGCGTAATGTCGGTCCGGTCGCTTCATCTCACATTACCGCCCGAACCAAAGTATGACATCTTTGGTAAGCGGTATGACTTGTATCGCCCACAACTCACTTGTGTTCTACTCGTGCATATAACATCAGCGCATAAAACCTAGGCTCGGATGCCCGCTGCTGGGGAGCGAGTAATTTCAAAAAATTCCTACGCACACGCAAGATCATGGTGATGATATAGCGAGAGGGAGAGTGTTAGTCCACGTACCCTCATAGACCGTGGCGGAAGCGTTAGCACAACACGGTTGATGTAGTCGTACGTCTTCACGATCCAACCGATCCAAGCACCGAATGTATGGAGCCTCCGAGTTCAGCACACGTTCAGCTCGATGACGATCTCCGGCCCTCCGATCCAGTAAAGGCTCCGGAGATGAGTTCCGTCAGCACGACGGCGTGGTGGCGATGATGATGCTCTACGGCGCAGGCTTCGCCTAAACTCATGACGATATGACCGAGGTGGAATATGGTGGAAGGGGCACCGACGCTGCTAAGGGCGATCCGTAGATCAACTTGTGTGTCTTTGGGGTGCCCCCCACCCCCGTATATAAAGGAGCCGGGGGGGGGGGGGAGGAGGCGGCCGGCCTAGAGGGCGCGCCAAGGGGGGGGGGAGTCCTACTCCCATCGGGAGTAGGATCTCCCTCTTTCCAAGTAGGAGTAGGAGAAGGGGGAAAGAGGAGGAAGAGGGGAAGGAAAGGGGGGGCGCCGCCCCCCTTCCCTTTTCCTATTCGGACTAGGAGTGGGAGGGGCGCGCGTTCCCCTCCTGGCTCCTTCCCTCTTCTCCCTCGTGTCCCATGTAGGCCCTGAGGGAGTCTTGGACTAGGGGGTGTCCGGAGAGCCGGACTATCATTATCCGCCGGACTCCAAGACTACGAAGATAGAAGATTGAAGACTCCGGCTCGTGTCCGGATGGTACTTTCCTTGGCGTGGAAGGCAAGCTAGGCAATACGGATATGTTGATCTCCTACCATTGTAATCGACTCTGTGTAACCCTAGCCCTCTCCGGTGTCTATATAAACCGGAGGGCTTTAGTCCGTAGGACAACATACATTACAACAATCATACCATAGGCTAGCTTCTAGGGTTTAGCCTCCTTGATCTCGTGGTAGATCTACTCTTGTACTACCCATATCATCAATATTAATCAAGCAGGACGTAGGGTTTTACCTCCATCGAGAGGGCCCGAACCTGGGTAAAACATCGTGTCCCTTGTCTCCTGTTACCATCCGCCTAGACGCACAGTTCGGGACCCCCTACCCGAGATCCGCCGGTTTTGACACCGACATTGGTGCTTTCATTGAGAGTTCCTCTGTGTCGTCGCCGATAGGCTTGATGGCATCTTCAACCAACAACGCTGTCCTGGGTGAGACTTTTTTCCCCGGACAGATCTTCGTATTCGGCGGCTTTGCACTGCGGGCCAATTTGCTTGGCCATCTGGAGCAGATCGAAAGCTACGCCCCTGGCCGTCAAGTCAGATTCGGAAGCTTAAACTTCACGGCCGATGTCCGCGGAGACTTGATCTTCAACGGACCCGAGCCACAGCCAAGCGCGCCGCACTGTGACGACGGGCATGATCTAGCTCTGCCACGAGCGAGTGCTTCGATGGCGCACCAGATCCGCCGGCCATTAGCGGAGCCGATCGCCACATCGAGGCGGCGGATAAGCGCCGCCACAGGGGCTTCAACATCCACGGCGATGGGCGAACACCGACCTTGTCCGCGGCGAAACTTCGTCATTCCGGCGCGGACTCCTCGCTGGACTCCGAACCTCCCGTGCCCCTACCAATCGATCCAGATTGGGCACCGGTTATGGAATTCACCGCCGCAGACATCTTTCAGTACTCGCCTTTTGGCGATATCATGAATTCACTAAAACATCTCTCGTTATCAAGAGAGCCCTGGCCGGACTATGGCCAGGATGGTTGGGGTTCGGACGACGAAGAAATTCAGATCCCACCCACCACCCAATTTGTAGCCACTATCGATGATCTAACCGACATGCTAGACTACGACTCCGATGACATAGACGCCATGGACGACAATGCCGGAGACGAACAAGAACCAGCGCCTATAGGGCACTGGAAGACCACCTCGTCATACGACATATATATGGTGGACACCCCAAAAGACGGGGATGGCGAAGAAGCAGCGGAGGCAGATTCTCTAAAGAAGCAGCCAGACGCCGGCGTCGGTGCTCCGCTCTAAATCCGCCACAGCAAGAATGGAGATTCGGCATGGGAGATAATAATACTCGGAGAGTGCTGAGGACAATCCCTCTAGCAAGACTCAGTAGCGGGAGGATCACGAAGCAAGCCCTCGCGAGGCGGCGAGACGAAGGTTGAGGATGATAACTATATGCCTCCCTCGAAGGCGAAGCAAGCCCGAGCGATGATGAATTAAATGCGTACTGAGGATCTCGTCGAACAAGAGAGCTTCAAGCGCAGGCTTATCGCCACAGCAAACAGTCTAAAGAAAAAGCAGCAACAGCTCCAAGCTGATCAAGACCTGCTGGCCGATCGATGGACTGAAGTCCTCGCGGCCGAAGATTATAAACTCGAACGCCCCTCCAAAAGTTACCCAAAGCGCAAGCTGCTCCCCTGATTAGAGGAGGAAGCATACATACCTCCATCACCAGCGCATGATATGGCTGACCGACCACCCCGTGGTCGTGGCAATGAGCATCGAGCCCCAGCCAAGACCGTACCCGGCATCGCTCCAAAAGTACGAAGCGAAGAGGGAACGCGCCGGACTTGCGAGACATACTGGAGGACAAGGCAAGACAATCCAGATCCATCTACGGATCACGTGGGCGCCCTACTACCCACGACGAATACCGTCGCGCCAGATACAACAACCCCGGCCGGGCCGAACACAGCAGACAGCGCTCTCTCGAGCTGCATCGCGATATCGCCCAATACAGAGGCGCCGCACACCCTCTATGCTTCACTAACGAAGTAATGGATCATCAGATCCCCGAAGGGTTTAAACCCGTAAACATCGAATCTTACGAAGGCACAACAGACCCCGTGGTTTGGATCGAAGACTATCTTCTCCACATTCATATGGCCCGCGGTGATGATCTCCATGCCATCAAGTACCTCCCACTCAAGCTTAAAGGACCAGCTCGGCATTGGCTAAACAGCTTGCCCGCAGAGTCAATTGGGTGCTGCGAGGACCTAGAAGCCGCATTTCTCGACAACTTCCAGGGCACGTATGTGCGACCACCAGACGCCGACGACCTAAGCCACATTATTCAGCAGCCAGACGAATCGGCCAGACAATTCTGGACACGGTTCTTGACAAAGAAAAACCAAATCGTCGATTGTCCGGATGCAGAGGCCCTTGCAGCCTTCAAACATAACATCCGGGACGACTGGCTAGCCCGGCACCTGGGACAAGAAAAGCCGAAATCCATGGCAGCCCTCACATCGTTAATGACACACTTTTGCGCGGGAGAGGACAGCTGGCTAGCCCGTAGCAACAACCTCCGCAAAAATTCTGGCAGTCCGGATACCAAGGACAACAACGGCAGGTCACGTCGAAACAAAAACAAACGCCGCGTGCGGCGGCGATAAGGAAGATCGGCGGTCAATGCGGATTCGAGCTCTAAACCGGTGGCGGAAGAAGCCATTCAAAAGAACCACTCGGGTCCGTCAATCTGGACCGAATACTCGACCGCTTATGCGGATACATGGCACCCCTGAAAAGCCAGCTAACCACACCAATAGAGATTGCTGGGTGTTCAAGCAGGCCGACAAGTTAATTGCCGAAAACAATGACAAGGGGCTAAATAGCGACGACGAGGAAGAGACCCGACCGCCCGAACAACAGAGGACGAAGGTTTTCCCCACAAATGCAGACGGTGAATATGATATCGCGACCCACATACCCATGAGGGAGAGGAAACACGCACTCACGGGGCGTCTATGCGATGGAGCGATCGCCCCAAAGTTCAATCCATGGTCCTCTTGTCCGATCACTTTCGATCGAAGAGACCATCCGACCAGCATACGCCATGGCGGATTCGCGCGTGGTTTTAGACCCAATCATTGATGGATTTCACCTCACGAGTCTGATGGATGGCGGCGTGCTGAACCTGCTTTATTAGGATACGATGTGCAAAATGGGCATAGACCCATCAAGGATTAAACCTACAAAGACAACCTTTAATGGTGTCATCCGGAGTGGAGGCCAATATGCAGCTCGACCACACCGAAGTGGTCTTGGATCCCGGATAATTTCGGAGTGAAGAGTTAATCTTTGACATAGTCCCGTTTACGGCGGCTATCACGCTCTGCTTTCGGACGAACGCGTTTGCAAAATTCAGCGCGGTGCCGCATTATGCATACCTAAAGCTCAAGATGCCAGGCCCTCGTGGAGTCATCACGGTCAATGGGAATACGGGCGCTCCCTCCTAACGGAGGAACATCAATGACTCTCGCGGCGAAATCTGAGCAGCCTTCTAAGGAAATTCTCAAGTCGAGGCGGTTAAAAAGCGGACACAGCAAAAGCGCGCCGAGCAATGCCAACAAAGACCACTGGCGCGATCGAGCAGCGTAGCAATCGTCCCCAACCCTCGCCCACGCATGATCGCAAGAATAACACTCCGCGTACATCATTACGCTTTGGAGATACCATGGGCGCAGGGAAAGGGGCACAATCACAATGGACCCAGAGTGCGGCTCGACCACACCAGGGGCTCGCAAGTGTGCCCCCCCTTCTTTTCTTTTTCACTTTACTACTTTGTGTACACAGGACTCCGTTAAACAGAAGCCCTGTCCGGTGGCGAACCTACCGAACTCATGATGCAACAGTCAGGGACTAAAGAAGGCCGCGACGAACACTCAGGTGGTCTCAATTACGAGAATTAAATTCGATTATATACACCAAGTCTGCAGCTCATCCCTGGAGGGGGACATGTTTATTTAGTCCAAATCCCTTGCCTACCGCACTATTTGTATCAGTCCGCTCTACTAGCAGACTTTCTTTCATAAATAATGCAGCACCTATTTATTTGCAATTGCATTACCTTTTATATATATGTTCATTACATGACATCTTGCACCCATATATCTTGGTACGGCCGAATATGCCAGGGGCTTCTGTTCCCCAAATTATGGTGTGATAAAGTCCGAACACTTTCACAAGTGCGGCACCCCGAACTTATAGCATTATATGAATCGGCTCCGAATCATGTCTTGGGTCAATAGTTGGGTTTGCCCGGCTCCCACGTTTTGGTGCCTTACGTTCCGTTCCGTCGGCTAAGGTGGCTGTCGGTGTCAAAACCGGCGGATCTTGGGTAGGGGGTCCCGAACTGTGCGTCTAGGCGGTGTAACACCCCAAAAATTTAACCAGGTTTTCGTTATTAAAATTTTGCCAAGAGTTTAAAATTTTTGCCTGCAAGAATATATCTGTGGATTTCAAAACTTTTCTTTTAATATTAAGGAAGTTTTCCCAAGTGGATCCTTCCAAAACATATTGGACTTATTTCCCTCTCATTTAAAAACATCTCTCAATCAGTAGATTTGTTTATTAAATTATTTCACCCTGAGCTTTGTTCATTAAATGACTTGTTTTAAAATTTGGAGCTCTTTTGAACTACAACCATTTGATATATTTATCTAAAATCCACAAAATTTGGAGATGTCATGTGATGTTTTAAATCACTTTTATACAAAAATATCTTTTATTCTTGAAATATTTTGAGTGCTACACATGTTTTTCTTCTCTGGTTCAGAGAGCAATTTTGCACTACAACCTATTTAAATATCTCTTTAAAAATTCTACCAAAATTAGGGGAAGTCAGTAGGAGCATATTATTCCACTTTGTGCAAAAACCCATTTATGTTCTTTGAAAAATTTGAGTGAAACAACCTCTTTTCCATTCTGGTCCAATTTGAGGATTTGTACAGCAACCACCATTTTAGTTGATCGTACATCCATGATTCCTTTTTCTACTGGTAGTACCCCTTTCCAAACCCTTAAGTCCAGGAGAGTGGACCCATTGGATGATTCTAAGTGCTTGCAACAATGCCATTTACTATCTGTCCAGAATTGAAGTTTTGCAAAACTTGCACTAGCAAGTTTCTCCTTTCTGCAAACTAACTTCACCACCCTCTCTTTCACCCACAGAGACACTAGTATGGAAGATTTGGCCCCTCCAAGAAAAGCCTTGATGCCCTTAGCATTTTATCAAACACATTATGGGCATGAACTATTTTGACATGAGTTTTTGTTTACACTGTGAACTTAATCCCCTGACCATACCAGCAAGTCCAATGGTTTTTCCTTAGACTATCACCCCACCCTGCTGACTCCCAGCTCCACCCAAGCGCTCTGGAGTGCCATAGCATTTCGTCAAGCACCTTGGTCGTGCTCTGGCGTGCCGAGCATGCGTTTAACATCTGCGTCTTGCCGAGCTGCCGCGTCGCGCCGCTCGCGCCACCTACCCCGCCGCGCCCATGAGCGCGCTCGACCTCATCCACTCGCAAGAACTGTCCAAAGACGCACAACGCCACCGTCAGGACACTTTTGGTGGCACGCCGGCGTCGGCCGACAGCCTCTGCTCCGTTAGGCGCCACCCAAACCACCTCGGCTCGCAACCTGGCCCTAGCACAGCCCGAGCTCATCCACAAGGGTGTCGCCTAGCTCTCGTCGCCGCCACGACGCCCTGCGGCTACAGAAAGACGGTCGCCGACGAGCTCATCCACGGCCGCCGCAGAACCGCCTTGCCTTGCCTATATAAGGGGCCCCGAGCCCCTCTGAGCACGCAAGCAACCTCAGTACACTCCTCCAGTTCCCCCATGGCAGCCAATCGACCCGAGGGGGCCGTCTTCCTCATCTCCGGCAACTCCAGCCGCCGCCACTGTCTCGACCATTCCGGCGCCACCAAAGCTTCCCCCTCCCCGTTCTCTTCGCCAAGAACTCCCCCTTCCTCTCTCGACTGCAACCCCTCAATCAATTTTGGCAGGAGACCACCGCCGCCCCAAAACCACTTCGCCACCGAAGCCTTCCTCCGCCGCAGAGTTCGCCGCCGGCAGCTCACTCCGTCCCCATCACTTCCTCGACCATTGGAAGAACCGCCCCAGTCGTGCGGATCCATCCCCACCCTCGGGGGCCCGCGAGGAGCAGCCGAACGCCGGCGACGATCGCCGGAGCTGCGCCTCTGCTCGGGCAGAGGAAAGGGAGAGGGAGGAGACTGGTCAAACCTGACCAGTGGGCCAGGCGGGCCCACTGTCAGTGACACCACGCGCCGGTCCACGTGGTTAAATGAAAGCGTAAAATCCCAAGTACGTAACCCTACTTAGAAAGCGTATTTCTGCCGAAACGTTTTCTTTTCTGTTTTATTATTAAAAACAGATTTTGACCAAATCTTTGACTGGTTATATCTTTTTAAATATAACTCCAAATTGACAGATTCTTTTTCCTACCTCTCTCAAATTTTCACCTAGTTTATTTTAAGATTTATTTGAAAAAATTTCAGAACAACTTTTGTGCTTTTTTTATTTTGTGTGTTAATTCTTTATATTGCTAAAATAGGATTTTTGAAGAGAGGAGAGGTGTTTCAAGTTTTGGAGTGCACCCTGCCTTTCCACACATTGAAGGCAAGCATTCTGAACCCCGGCATAATATTTTTGGTGTGTTCGTTGACACGTTTATAACACCACCTCATTTCGAAGGACTTGTTATTTCATGTGATATGATCATTTGCATGGATGCATATTGGTGATTTCCATGCTGTTGGAAATGAGTATACTTGTGATGGTAATCATCCTCATGTATCTTGCATGCATACCGGAAAGGAATCCGGGAAAGCCTCTGCCTTGGGTAGGCGTGAGCTTGTCGCCGGTCTCCGTCGGGACGGTTATGTCCGGTATGGCATGGTAAGATATAATGAGTGTTGATTGTATTGGTTGAAATATATTTGTTATACATGTCATGCAGGAAACTATAGACCTCCTGAGTCGACCGTAGATCGAGTCTTGTTCCAGTAACCCCCATACTTGTTTCGTACTACCACTCGTCTCTACAGCAAGTAGAGTACGGTTCAGTAAGTTGTCAACCTCTTCCTAGCACACACCGTACAGAGAGGCCATGGTGGAAGATACCGGTTGTAGCTGGTAGGCAGGCCACCTGGTCCGGGGGCATGGGTGTTTCTGTTGGGACCGAGAGGAGGCCACCCCTTAGGCGCGCGATATAAGTTTGATCCCATGCTACGCGAGGTTGTAGCCTCCCACTTAGAGTTTGCTTAACAGTGTCGTGGGTGATTCGGACACGTGTGAGTTAAGCTGGTGTGTGCAAGTTAGGTGTGTTTTCAACTAAAAGGCCGTAGACGGAATTAGTCTTGATGGACTAAAGAAATCCGTTACTCGTGGGTAAAGAGTACACCCTCTGCAGAGATTAAAACCTATTCGAATAGCCGTGTCCATGGTTAAGGATTACAGTCTGGGACGGGTCAAGTGTCGGTCTTAGTGTCGGTCTTCGGAGGTGATAACTATTAACCAGAACGGGAATTACTACTGGTGACTTGTGGTAATTATGATTATCATTATTGTTTGACTAACCCGTGATATTATTGTTATTATTGAGTATCTCTGGGATGGTTCTACCTCCGGGATATTCACTATGATTGTTATTTTAAAGCCCTTTATGTGGTGTCGCTCGGGCCTTGGACCGTGGCATTTTTAAGCCCTTTATGTGGTGTCGCTCGGGCCGACCGTGGCATTTCTTTTAAAGCCCTTTATGTGGTGTCGCTCAGATGCCCGATTGTGGCATTTCTTTTAAAGCCCTTTATGTGGTGTCGCTCGGGCCCCGGTATGGCATTTCTTGTAAAGCCCTTTATGTGGTGTCGCTCGGGCCTTGACCGTGGCATTTCTTTTAAAGCCCTTTATGTGGTGTCGCTCGGATGCCCATTGTGGCATTTCTTTTAAAGCCCTTTATGTGGTGTCGCTCGGGCCTTGACCGTGGCATTTCTTTTAAAGCCCTTTATGTGGTGTCGCTCAGACGCCCGACTATGGCATTTCTTTTAAAGCCCTTTATGTGGTGTCGCTCAGACGCCCGACTGTGGCATTGCTTGTTATTTATTTCATAAATTTTAACACTACCATGTTATAGCATCTTTATAAATAACTTGCTTGCACGCATCAGAGTTATATTTATCTTTGTGACTGACGTCATGAGCATAAATTATTGTCAGCACATCATTGTTATATTATACCTGTGTTCTAAATGTTTGCGAGTACATTCAAAGTACTCATTGGCTTGTCCCTAGCTATTGTCTTGGCCAGATTTTTCTTGCACGGAGAGGAGCGACACGATGACAACCCCGGAACCTAAGCAATGGAGATAGCAGCCTCGCGAAGATAGGAGTTAACCTGGTCACTGTTCTGTGGGAAATGGAGTCCCATAGACACCGATGATCCACAAACCGCTTCGCCATCAACCACTAGAAACCATTTGTTGTACTCACAGGCGAGAATGGTCTTGTACCACATATTTTGTATTTTGCTTGGAATTTACGTATCAAGTTGGAGCCTCATCAGCTAACAGTAATCACAGGGGCTGATGAGCACGACGATCTTTTACGGAAATTTATTTCCGGAAAACCGGTCGTGACAGACTTAATATCGAGCCAGTGACCATTGGCTAATCCTATCTTAGCCAGGTCAATAAACTTAGGCAAACCAACCCACCAGACCATAACCAAAACCCAGCCAAGCTTCTCGTGCAAGATAGCCACACAGTGACCCCGACATTTTTGGCAGTCGGTGCCCAACCTACCAACCTAGCTTGTCGATCATGCGCCAGTAACCAGCACCCAAGATGTCTCCCCCACAAGCGTGCGAAGGAAGACTCCGTCCCCTTTTTCTATAAAAAGGGCACGCTAACCCCAACCCAGCACAGCACAACATCTTCCCCAACCTAGCCACAATGCTTGGCCCCATAGTGCACAATGAAACCACAGCAACCAACCTTGGAGGTTTTGTGACCATCCTCGCAAACCTCACCCGTCGTGCCTATGCGTTAGAAGAGCCACCAGAATATGTTGTGTACCAAGGACCCATCAGCGGTGAAGACCGCCAATTCTGGGCCACTGTACACATCTACGGTAGGGGTCTAGCTCCCGAACGCCCCTACAGGTTCACCGGAAGAACAACTTCCTTTGAGCCACAAGCCATACAACTAGCTGCTCGAGAGGCTATAGTTCATCTCAGGCACTTGTCGCCCAGAGTTAACTGTCGCTCGTTCCACTACTACCCTAGACGCGAAGGGTATGGTAGACCACCCCAAGTTGCCAACGGAGATCACGAGGCGGATCCCGCATTGTTGCACCTAGTGCGTTATGTAAATGCACTAGAGGCACTGTTCGACCAGATCACCATTGATCTGATCGCAGCTCGAGGAGAGCTGGTTCGTCGAGTCCCAGCAAGAAGAGAAGACGAGCCCGGCGCCGACAACCCAGTCATGCTGTTCGGACACCCGATCGAAACCCGGAGTTCAGCTCCAGCCACCAACCGAGATGCTTTGATGACCCCAAAAGTGCTTCGTCACCTTTTGGGAGCACACTCCAACGGGATTGTGGCCAACAATCCCCGCGATGGTCATCATCGCTACCCCGACCCTGTCGTTCCTCCGCCATCTCCGACTAATCTCGGCAGTGAGACACGTGGAGAAGCCTCGACATCCACCAGGCACGCCCATTTAGACATAAACGAGGTAGATTAAGCCGTACGAATAGTACCAAGTCTCAGCGTATCCTCACTTTGTAATCGTGCGACCGAGTATATTAACGCAGCCTGTCGTTGTGCCTCTGTTTAAATAGTAGCCTTGCATATTTTGTCAGCGCACCGTTGCATAATTTCCGGGCACAGCTACCAAGACCAACCTTGACGACAACCACAGTAACACGTCTCTTTATGAGATATGTGTATCTCCGGCACGGACCCCGACTCTTGAGGTAATCTGGCAGATTTATTACCTTCACCGCGGTATATAAACCAGCCCAGATGCTATATAAGAAGGCCACCTTGTGACCTTACCCAGCAACCCTCACCTCGTACACCACTCTCACAACCATCTCTTGTCATGCGAGCCCCATCATTCATCGAGAACCCCGGATGCAACCCGAGTAGCTTTGTCAAAATATTGCGGGACTTTACCCGCGGTACCATGGGTTCTACCCAGCCACCCGATCTGAGCTGTTCAAATCGAGGATCACCCCATCCACCTCGGAATATTGGGCAGCGGTACACATTCCTCCATAGACCCCAACCAAGATCCAACGAAGTTTCCTTCATAGGAAATCTATACCAACCCCCGCTGGCCATAGAAGCTGCTGCGAAGAAGCGATTGCTCGCGCCGATCCGCGATACCCTATGCCCATGACGAGGATATTATTACTTTCCGAGCCGTGCAGCACCGGGCTTCATCTTTTCGGTGGGCGGATTGAGAAAGACCGATTCAGCCAACCTTATCCGATACATCATCGCTCAAGAGAATTTGAACCAGCGGTGATGGATTATCTCGAGTCTCGCTGATTTAAATCCTCAGTTGCCATCGGCGAATCACTAAGGCCCGACCGGAGAGCGCATACATCGATTGGTCAATCCACGCCTCCGATAGAAGAGAGTGTATCCCTTTACCGAGACATTTTATCGAGGACCACACCCGATTACCGTTTTCATTTTAGACGTCACTACTGTATTTGTTTTTGCAGCAGTTATATTTGCATTGTAACTTATGCATGGTACCTCAAATTTGTGCGATGAGTCTGGTATTTAGTTTCTACTTGTATGAGTAAGTTCCTTCGTGAATAACTTGTGTAACCGCGAAAAATCCTAGTATGAGTTTTCTTCTTACTGAATTGCTGCATCATACATCTTCCCACAACATGGATTATTTTATCTCACACAGCACAACGACCACAGACACTCGACCATAATCATCCGAGCACCTACACTGTTTGCAAAACTTCGCAGCGGTGTTACATCGAACTAACCACCCCTAACAACGATTAGCACCGGCACACCCACCTATTCCTCGTGATTACCGCCACCACGGAGAGCCAGCACCCGAGCAGTAGCATCACGGCAATCATCAAGGATCATCGCGCACGAGCACGGAGAGCCCGGCCTGCCGCCAGCCCCCGCACGCGAGGATCACGTACCGGTCCGGCACCACCTCCGCCATTAGAGCCTCGTCTCGAGCTCCGGCCAGCGAAACAAAGGAGAAGAAGAGAGAAGGAGGCGAGGCCAGGTGTGAGGAAGAAGAGGAAAACGGCGCGGTCACTTTATAGCTCGAGCTCGGTGTACGGTGGGCCGAGGTCCACAGCGCCGCTCGTCGCCGATCGCCGGTGTTGGGCGAATCCATGGCGATGCCGAGCAGCAGACTGCCCTTGAGTGAGTGCACACTGCACCGACAGCAAGCACGCGCGCACTACCGCGATCGGCCTAGATGCCCTATCGCTAGGCGTCGCCCGGTGGAGAAAGCCGGAAAGCGCAAGGAGAGAGGAAGAAAGAGAGAGCGGAGGAAGAAGGAGGCGGCGGTGGGCCCGGTCCCACTGTCGACGGAGAGAGCACTATGCTCTCGATGCGACCAGCGTATTGTTAAATTTAGAATTTATTCTAAATTCACGGCGTCGACATAGAAATCGCCTGTTTTCATAAGCATGGATTTTTCCACACAGCGCCAGTACCACACTGTAGTTACTCACCACTTATTGCCCTCTCACTGTAGCCTCTTTTTACCGCCTATGTAAAATGATCTTTTGACCAAGTAAAAATATTCTTGTTTTACAACTCTTAGCAAATCTCGAGGACGAGATTTTTTTTTAGGGGGGTAGTATTGTAACACCCCAAAAATTTAACCAGGTTTTCGTTATTAAAATTTTGCCAAGAGTTTAAAATTTTTGCCTGCAAGAATTTATCTGTGGATTTCAAAACTTTTCTTTTGATATTAAGGAATTTTTCCCAAGTGGATCCTTCCAAAACATATTGGACTTATTTCCCTCTCATTTAAAAACATCTCTCAATCAGTAGATTTGTTTATTAAATTATTTCACCCTGAGCTTTGTTCATTAAATGACTTGTTTTAAAATTTGGAGCTCTTTTTGAACTACAACCATTTGATATATTTATCTAAAAATCCCACCAAAATTTGGAGATGTCATGTGATGTTTTTAAATCACTTTTATACAAAAATATCTTTTGTTCTTGAAATATTTTGAGTGCTACACATGTTTTTCTTCTCTGGTTCAGAGAGCAATTTTGCACTACAACCTATTTAAATATCTCTTTAAAAATTCTACCAAAATTAGGGAAGTCAGTAGGAGCATATTATTCCACTTTGTGCAAAAACCCATTTATGTTCTTTGAAAAATTTGAGTGAAACAACCTCTTTTCCATTCTGGTCCAATTTGAGGATTTGTACAGCAACCACCATTTTAGTTGATCCTACATCCATGATTCCTTTTTCTACTGGTAGTACACCTTTCCAAACCCTTAAGTCCAGGAGAGTGGACCCATTGGATGATTCTAAGTGCTTGCAACAATGCCATTTGCTTTCTGTCCAGAATTGAAGTTTTGCAAAACTTGCACTAGCAAGTTTCTCCTTTCTGCAAACTAACTTCACCACCCTCTCTTTCACCCACAGAGACACTAGTATGGAAGATTTGGACCCTCCAAGAAAAGCCTAGATGCCCTTAGCATTTTATCAAACACATTATGGGCATGAACTATTTTGACATGAGTTTTTGTTTACACTGTGAACTTAATCCCCTGACCATACCAGCAAGTCCAATGGTTTTTCCTTAGACTATCACCCCACCCTGCTGACTCCCAGCTCCACCCAAGCGCTCTGGAGTGCCATAGCATTTCGTCGAGCACCTTCAGTGCGTGCTCTGGGCGTGCCCAGAGCATGCGTTTGGCATGCTCGTGCGCCCGAGCTGCCGCGTCGCACCCGCTCCGCGCCACCTACCCCCGCTCGCCCGCAGAGCCGCGCTCGACCTCATCCACTCGCAAGAACTGTCCAAAGACGCACATCGCCACCGTCAGGACACTTTTGGCGGCACGCCGGCGTCGGCCGACAGCCTCTGCTCCGTTCGGCGCCGCCCAAACCACCTCGGCTCGCCACCTGGCCCTGGCACAGCCCGAGCTCATCCACAAGGGTGTCGCCTAGCTCTCGTCGCCGCCACGACGCCCTGCGGCAACAGAAAGACGGTCGCCGACGAGCTCATCCACGGCCGCCGCAGAACCGCCTTGCCTCGCCTATATAAGGGGCCCCGAGCCCCTCACGAGCACGCATAAGCAACCTCGATACCTCCTCCGGTTCCCCATGGCAGCCAATCGACCGAGGGGCCGTCTTCCTCATCTCCGGCAACTCCGGCCGCCGCCCTTTATCTCGACCATTCCGGCGCCACCAAAGCTTCCCCTCCCGTTCTCTTCGCCAGAACTCCCCTTCCTCTCTCGATCGCAACCCCTCAATCAATTTTGGCGGAGACCACCGCCGCCAAAACCACCGCCACGAAGCCTTCCTCCGCCATGCAGAGTTCGCCCGGCAGCTCACTCCGTCCCCATCACTTCCTCGACCATTGGAAGAACCGCCCCAGTCGTGCGGATCCATCCCCACCCTCGGGGGCCCGCGAGGAGCAGCCGAACGCCGGCGACGATCGCCGGAGCTGCGCCTCTGCTCGGGCAGAGGAAAGGAGAGGAGGAGGCTAGTCAAACGACCCGATGGGCGAGCGGGCCTTGTCGATGACACCCGCGCCGGTCCACGTGGTTAAGTGAAAGCGTAAAATCCCAAGTACGTAACCCTACTTAGAAATCGTATTTCTGCCGAAACGTTTTCTTTTCTGTTTTATTATAAAAACAGATTTTGACCAAATCTTTGACTGGTTATATCTTTTTAAATATAACTCCAAATTGACTGATTCTTTTTCCTACCTCTCTCAAATTTTCACCTAGTTTATTTTAAGATTTATTTGAAAAATTTCCAGAACAACTTTTGTGCTGTTTTTATTTTGTGTGTTAATTCTTTATATTGCTAAAATAGGATTTTTGAAGAGAGGAGAGGTGTTTCAAGTTTTGGAGTGCACCCTGCCTTTCCACACATTGAAGGCAAGCATTCTGAACCCCGGCATAATATTTTTGGTGTGTTCGTTGACACGTTTATAACACCACCTCATTTCGAAGGACTTGTTATTTCATGTGATATGATCATTTGCATGGATGCATATTGGTGATTTCCATGCTGTTGGAAATGAGTATACCTGTGATGGTAATCAACCTCATGTATCTTGCATGCATACCGGAAAGGAATCCGGGAAAGCCTCTGCCTTGGGTAGGCGTGAGCTTGTCGCCGGTCTCCGTCGGAGACAGTTATGTCGGTATGGCATGGTAAGATATAATGAGTGTTGATTGTATTGAATTGAAATATATTTGTTATACATGTCATGCAGGAAACTCTAGACCTCTGAGTCGACCGTAGATCGAGTCTTGTTCGATAACCCCATACTTGTTTACGTACTACCATCGTCTCTCTGACAAGTAGAGTGCAGTTCGATAAGTTGTCAAACTCTTCCTAGCACACACCGTCTGAGAGAGGCCATGGTGGAAGATACGGTTGTAGCTGGTAGGCAGGCCACCTGGTCCGGGGCATGGGTGTTTCGGTTGGGACGAGAGGAGGCCACCCCTTAGGCTTGCGATATAAGTTTGATCCCATGCTACGCGAGGTTGTAGCCTCCCACTTAGAGTTTGCTTAACAGGTGTCGTGGGTGATTCGGACACGTGTGAGTTAAGCTGGTGTGTGCAAGTTAGGTGTGTTTTCAACTAAAAGGCCGTAGACGGAATTAGTATTGATGGACTAAAGAAATCCGTTACTCGTGGGTAAAGAGTACACACTCTGCAGAGATTAAAACCTATCCGAATAGCCGTGTCCATGGTTAAGGATTACAGTCTGGGACGGGTCAAGTGTCGGTCTTAGTGTCGGTCTTCGGAGGTGATAACTGTTAACCAGAACGGGAATTACTACTGGTGACTTGTGGTAATTATGATTATCATTATTGTTCGACTAACCCATGATATTATTGTTATTATTGAGTATCTCTGGGATGGTTCTACCTCCGGGATATTCACTATGATTGTTATTTTAAAGCCCTTTATGTGGTGTCGCTCAGACGCCCGACTGTGGCATTTTTTAAGCCCTTTATGTGGTGTCGCTCAGATGCCCAACTGTGGCATTTCTTTTAAAGCCCTTTATGTGGTGTCGCTCAGATGCCCGACTGTGGCATTTCTTTTAAAGCCCTTTATGTGGTGTCGCTCAGACGCCCGACTGTGGCATTTCTTGTAAAGCCCTTTATGTGGTGTCGCTCGGGCCTTGATTGTGGCATTTCTTTTAAAGCCCTTTATGTGGTGTCGCTCGGATGCCCGATTGTGGCATTTCTTTTAAAGCCCTTTATGTGGTGTCGCTCGAGGCCTTGCCGTGGCATTTCTTTTAAAGCCCTTTATGTGGTATCGCTCGGGCCTTGATTGTGGCATTTCTTTTAAAGCCCTTTATGTGGTGTCGCTCAGACGCCCGACTGTGGCATTGCTTGTTATTTATTTCATAAATTTTAACACTACCATGTTATAGCATCTTTATAAATAACTTGCTTGCACGCATCAGAGTTATATTTATCTTTGTGACTGACGTCATGAGCATAAATTATTGTCAGCACATCATTGTTATATTATACCTGTGTTCTAAATGTTTGCGAGTACATTCAAAGTACTCACTGGCTTGTCCCTGGCTATTGTCTTGGCCAGATTTTTCTTGCACGGAGAGGAGCGACACGATGACAACCCCGGAACCTAAGCAATGGAGATAGCAGCCTCGCGAAGATAGGAGTTAACCTGGTCAGCTGTTCCTGTGGCAAATGGAGTCCCATAGACACCGATGATCCACAAACCGCTTCCACCATCAACCACTAGAAACCATTTGTTGTACTCACAGGCCAGAATGGTCTTGTACCACATATTTTGTATTTTGCTTGGAATTTCTGTATCAAGTTGGAGCCTCATCAGCTAACAGTAATCCTGGGGCTGATGAGCACGACGGTCTTTTCTGGAAATTTATTTCCCGGAAAACCGGTCGTGACAGGCGGATGGTAACAGGAGACGAGGGACACAATGTTTTTACCCAGGTTCGGGCCCTCTCGATGGAGGTAAAACCCTACCCGAGATCCGCCGGTTTTGACACCGACATTGGTGCTTTCATTGAGTGTTCCTTTGTGTCGTCACCGATAGGCTCGATGGCATCTTCAACCATCAACGCTGTCCAGGGTGAGACTTTTCTCCCCGGACAGATCTTCGTATTCGGCGGCTTTGCACTACGGGCCAATTCTCTTGGCCATCTGGAGCAGATCGAAAGCTACGCCCCTGGCCGTCAGGTCAGATTCGGAAGCTTGAACTTCACGGCCGATTACCGCGGAGACTTGATCTTCGACGGACTTGAGCCACAGCCAAGCGCGCCCGCCTTTGTGGCGATGGGCATGATCTAGCTCTGCCGCCGGACGGTGCTTTGGAGGCCGCTTTTCGGATCCGCTCCGGCCACTGGCCGGAGCCGATTGCCCATGTCGAGGTCGGTGGATAAGCGCGCCTCGGGGCTTCAACATCCGGCGATGGGCGAATCTGAATCTTGTCCCTGCGAAACTTCGTGATCCCGAGGCACCCGACTCCTTGCGGACTCCGAGCCTCCGCGCCCTGCCAATTAAACGGATTAGGCGCGGTTATGGAATTCACCGCCGCGGACATCTTCCGGCACTTGCCTTTTGGCGATATCTGAAGTGTCTGCAACATCTCTCGCTATCGGAGAACCTGGCGGACTATGGCGAGGCGGTTGGAGTTCGGACGGCGAAGAAATTCAGAGCCCACCCACCACCCACTATATAGCCACTGCCGAGGATTTAACCGACATGCTAGACTACGACTCGATGACATCGATGCTATGGGCGGCGATCTGGAGAGCGAAGCAGGACCAGCGCCCACAGAGGCCTGGAAAACCACCTCGTCGTCACGACATCTACATGGTGGATACCCCAAAAGAAGGGGATGGCGAAAAAGAAGCGGAGGAAGATTCTCTAAAGAAACAACCCAAACGCCGGCGTCAGCGGCGCCGCTCTAAATCCCGCCACAACAAGAATACAGATTCCGGCACAGGAAACAACAATACCCCAGTGTAACGCCCTCGATGCGGCTATATCTCCCACGTGTCGAAGCACGACTTAGAGGCATAACCGCATTGAAAGCAATGTCGCAAGTGAGGTAATCTTCACACAACCCATTTAATACATAAGGGAAAGAGATACATAGTTGGCTTACAATCGCCACTTCACACAATTACATGAATAAAGCATTACATCATCCAGATACAATCAAGGTCCGACTACGGAACCAAAATAAAAGAAGAACCCCAAATGCGAGAAAGGTCCTCGATCGACCCCAACTAGGCTACACTACTGATCAACTAGAACAAAACAACACAAAGGACAAGATCTTCATCGAGCTCCTCCTTGAGCTTGATTGTGTCACCTGCTCGGTGACATAGGCACCTGCAAACTGGTTTTGGAAGTATCTGGTGAGCCACGAGGACTCAGCAATCCCATTACCATGGGTATCAAGACTAGCAAAGCTTAATGGGAAAGGAAGGGGTAAAGTGGTGAGGTTGCAGCGGCTAAGCATAATATGGTGGCTAACATACGCAAATGAGGCGAGAAGAGAACAAGCGAAGCGGTCGTCAACTAGCAATGATCAAGAGGTGATCACGAACACCTACTTCGTCAAACATAACACGAAACCGTGTTCACTTCCGGACTCCGCGGAAAGAGACCATCACGGTTACACACATGGTTGATGCGTTTTAATTCGGATCAAGTGTCAAGTTGTCTACAACCGGACATTAACAAATTCCCATCTGCCACATAACCGCGGGCACGGCTCTCGAAAGTTTATACCTGCGGGGTGTCCCAACAGCCCATGACAAGCTCTCGCGATCATCGAAGAATAGACCTTCACCGAGACACTCCGATCGGACTCGGTATCCGGTACATCAAGACATTTCGACAATGGTAAAACAAGACCAGCAAAGCCTCGGCGCGCCGACATCCCGATAGTAGCGCGCGTATCTCGTCTCGAGCCACGACCGGATAAGCGAAGCGTCTGGTACCAGCGTAACCCAAGTTGCCAAGGATGGTCCCCATACGGTGCTCTAGTTTGGACCAATGCTTAGACAAGCACTTTCCGGGGGCTATAATAAAGATGACCCTTGGGTTAATTACTCCCAAGGGAAAAGTAGGTGGTGGTGAGGCAAATGGTAAAAGGCAATGTTGGGCCTTCTGGACAAGTTTTATTCAAAGCGAACTGTCAAGGGGTCCCATAAATCACCCGACAGCGTAAGGGACGCAAAATCCGGGAACATAACACCGGTATGGCGGAAACTAGGGCGGCAAGAGTGGAACAAAACACCGGGCATAAGGCCGAGCCTTCCACCCTTTACCAAGTATATAGATGCATTAATAATATAAGAGATATTGTGATATCCCAACATAAACCCTGTCCACCATGGAGAAATCTTCAACTTCACTGCAGCTAGCGCTATAAGAGGGCTGAGCAAAGCGGGAACATAGCCAAACAATGGTTTGCTAGGAATGGTGTCAAAGGTTAGAGGTTCATGGCAATTTGGGATGGCTTGATAAGCAGGTAATAGGTAGCGCAGACATAGCGAAAGAACGAGGCAACTAGCATAGCAATGATAGTAGTGAGATCCAGGTAGCGGTCATCTTGCCGAAATCCGCAAGGAAGAAGAACGAGTCCATGAAGAAGATGAGCGGATGAAGCCGAACCAAGCGTGAGCGAACGAATCCTCACGGCGCAATGAAACATGGACTAACAAGAAGAAGCACACAACATAGGTAAACACACCACACATGAACAAGACATGATGCACAACA
Organism: Aegilops speltoides; assembly: GCA_021437245.1. NCBI lineage: Eukaryota > Viridiplantae > Streptophyta > Magnoliopsida > Poales > Poaceae > Aegilops > Aegilops speltoides. The sequence continues at coordinate 72,802,595 of CM038141.1, read as the reverse complement.
AGCATGATGCATGACCAAGCTACATGAAGCTACTCATGGCAAGAGATGATGCAAAACAAGAACAACACATCAAGGCAAGTTTAAATGAGGCCGGAAACAACATATAACAATTCCGGTAAGTCCTCATATGCATATTTCGAAATTGGTCCAGAACTGAATAAACCTTATGTTCAAGTCGTTAAACAGCAAGTTAAGATGCACCAAGAGAATCTACACGAAATTCTAGTCAAGTTACATATAAAGTTCATTAGATTCGGAGCTACGGGCTAGAAGATATGAGCAAAACAAGTTAAACATGGCATTGATGCAAAATGCACCCAAACATCAAGCAAACACACCAAAACAAGGATGCAACATGATAATATGAAACTACATGAAAAAACAAGCAAGTTTCATATAGAGCACACTCAAAAGCGAACAGCGGTGCAACACACACACACTATACAAGTCATAGCAACAATCATCCAAAAGCACAACTAGGCATCTTACAAGCATCAAAACAACATGCTACAGCACCCCAACATCATAACAAAAGGCATGGGCATGAAGTACACGTAAAGCATAACAAAACATGAACACTGAGCTATTTCCAGAAACAACTAGAACATGCTCAAAATGACATGGAGATATGCAAGTAATAACAGTTTCAGACTTTAGCAGAAATAACATCAGGTTGCAATGTTTAGAGCTATCAAACAACATGTTACAGGAACTTATCATGGCAAACAAAGGCATGGAATGAATCTACTAATTGCATATATCAAAAGACCCTTACTGACCATGAGCCAAAAAGGCATAGAAAATATGATGGCACCCATGTAAACATGGCAAGTTATATTACAGTTTTATACATGGCAGAAACAACGATAAGTAGGCATGTTCGTGAGCTCGAACCACTCACTACAGAGCAATACATGGCATGGAAAGGCAACCAACAGTAAGAAGGCATGTTTATGAAGCTAAGCATGGCAAGAGCAAGGTCATAGGGTGCATGGATCACTAGGAAAACACATGGGAGCAAGTGAACTTAATGTTAACCGGCTGACAAACAACATTTTCAAGCAACTTTAGAGCAAGATATGAACATGTTCCAGCAGGCTATAATTGCAACCAAGGGCATGAATGGGTAGAGCATGACATGTATATCAAAACATGTTTATAGAGCATCTCCATATTATGCAGAGAATGATTACTAGAAGCATGTTAACATAGCAACAAAATATAACAGAATCTGCCAGGAAAACAGCAACAACAACTACCCTACTTTACAAGCTCAATGCACTCAGCACACAACTCACAAAAATACAAGGTCAAAACCCCTGGAAAGATGGCATGGCATAGTCCAACATTCATGTAGAGCTCATATTCATAGGATGCACACATAAATCATGGCAAAAATGTTAAAACAGCAAGTTATAACAGTTTCAGCAGATTAACATCCTGAAGCACTCTTCCAACAGCATTTCGGGCACCAAGATGATCTCAAATGAAAATGATGCAATGGAACAAAATGTAGTACTCGTCGAGGCGAACAATTTGACATATTATACGCTCAAAACGGAGCTACGGGTGCAGAGATGCGATGCGATGAAAATGGCATGAAAATATCGAAAACTGGGGACTTAGGCATATTCTCACCCCCGAGAAGTCAACCCGGGACGAGGAGATCCCGGGATGGAGCGGATCCAGGACGGGGCATGCGTTTGGATGGATGGACGGTGGATCGATCTGACTCGTCTCCGGCGAGTGCGGTTCTCCGGCGAGTGGGCGCTCGCGAACCTTGGAAGAGAGAGATCCGGTGAGCGAGGAGAGAAGCGAGGAGGAGAAAGGAGAAGGCGGCCTTACTGGCCAAGCGCGCTTCGTCGGCGGCGGCGCTGGGTCGCCGGCCGGCGAGGAGGCGGGAGGAGCTGGAGCTCGGCGGCGGCGGCGGCGGAGAACTCTCGCAACGAGGAGCGGGATGGCGACAGGCGCTCAGGTGGCGCGGCCGACAGGCCAGGCGGCGACGCGAAGGCCGGCGCCGCCGAGGGCGGCGGGCGGAAGCAGCGCGGCGGGCGCAACTCGGCCAGCGCGGCGGCGGGCGAGCCGGGCCTTGGGCGGCGGCGCTTGTGAACTCTGTGAGCCGATCCGGGCCCCGTGAACCGTGGTGGCGGTGGGCGGCGGCGGGACAGGTGGCGCCACGTGGCAGGCAGCGATAGGTGCGGGGCGGCGGCGCGATGTGTCCGGCGACGGACGGACATGTCCGCCGCGGAGAGAGGAAGATTTTAGGGTTTGGACCCGAAAATTCGGAGGGGGAGGTGTTTATATAGGTAGAGGGAGCTAGGAGAGTCCAAATGAGGAGCGGTTTTCGGCCACGCGATCGTGATCGAACGACCGAGAGCATGAAGAGGAGTTTGGTGGGTTTTGGGCCACTTTGGAAGGGGTGTTGGGCTGAAACAAAAGAGGGCTTTACGGTTACCCGGTAAACCGTTGGAGTATCAAACGACCTCCAAATGGCACGAAACTTGACAGGCGGTCTATCGGTGGTATACCAAGGCCGCTTGGCAAACCTCGGGCCATTCCGACAAAGTTTAATACCCGCACACGAAAAGAGGGAAGAAGGGAACACCGAAGGACATAGGAGTGCCGGATTGCAAAACGGACAACGGGGAAAATGCTCGGATGCATGAGACGAACATGTATGCCAATGCGATGCACATGATGACATGATATGAAATGCATAAGATGACATGGCAAAGTGCAACACGCAAGCACATGACATGGCAACGACGGCGAATAACTGGCGGACACCTGGCGCATCGGATCCGGGGCGTTACAACACTCCACCACTACGAGAGGATCTCGTCCCGAGATCTAGGATGGCACCGGAGGGAAAAGGAAGAGGAAGAGAAGAGGTAAAACTTAGTTGCTTCTTTGACCAATGAGTGAAACCAAAGAACCTTGAGAGGTTGAACAAATTGAAAGAAAGAGTACAACAGAGATGAACGAGATTGCAACCAATCCGTTAGAAAAGAGGAACAAGGAGTATTACGAGAACTAAGAGGTTAGTGATAAGATAGATATTTAAACCACACTGGTTAAAACTATATAGAGAAGGGATAAGATTGGTCGAAAAGATCTCTTGAACGAAGAGAAAAAGATGGATTTAGAATACCTCATACTTGACAACAATATGAATCATGAAACATGAAGGAAATTATCAAGAGTGATATAACACCATCTCAAAAGATAAGGTAGAAAGAATTGCACTTCGAAATGCAAGAAGAAGAATACTTGAACTCCTCAAAACAAAAACATGTGTTGAGCACCATGTTTATTTTAGAGTATAGCTTGGCGGGTCATAACTTCGAGAGAAAACTTGAAGAACAAATGAAGAATGAAAGGAATCATTGACGAACCACCATGTAGAGCCTCCATGAAGAATTCCGGTAATAAAAGGATGATGAAAAGAAAGAGAAGTTGAAAACACAAGGTGAATCCTTGCAATGATTTAGATGGAGCTTCGCGACGATTTAATCCAGAAAACTTGGAACTCCGGAAAAAGAAAGATGAAGCCTCTTGAACCGAGAATGTGATATGATGACCAACTCCGGAAAGAAAGATGAATCACTTGTAATCAATAATTTATTCATCATGAATAATCTCCGTAAAAAGAATTGAATTTACTCGATGAAACAAGAATAAGAATTACATTATGCTCATCCTTCACCAATTAAATTGATGACAAGCAATGGATTTGGCATACTACTTATTCTCATAGAAATGATTAAAAGAGATATGGCGTAAACTTGAGAAGGTCTTCAACGAACCACCGGTAGGATTTGGAAAGAACGAATGAATTGATATGATAACGAAAGAGGTGAAATCTTGAACGAACCACCGTAAGAATTGAAAATGAAAGTAGCAAAGGCACAATTCACCGGGAAGAATTGCAAAACGAATGAAGATACTTGAGGGAATTTAAATACAATTGAACGAATAGATCACTAGCTGATTAGAGAATACTTGAATGATGCACCGGTATGATTTGGAGGACGAGATCTGAAAGCTTGAATGAATAATACTGAGATGATGGGCTTCAAAGAATGAAACTGAAAAGACTCCTAAAATGCTTCGGATGGGTGAAAAAGATTCTCACAATCGAAAACAATTATGAGAGGATGGCAACAAGCTAACACCATGGATCTTGAAGAGAATAGAGCAAGATTAAAGAGAAACTCTTCTTCGGTCTTCAAATGTTGAGAATGATGATGAGAAACACCACCAAGAATTATTGAGGCACACCGGAAGAATCAAAAGCGAAGAGGTTGAGCCAACTATGAAAAGAATTTGAAAGATCTTGGAGAAAAGCATTTGGTGATGATAACTCATTCTTCGTCAAACTTGGAGAAGAATTTAGGATAGCTCGGAAAAATAGAAGAGTCGGGTAAGATCACAGGAAAAGACACGTGGGTTAGGGCCCACTCAAAAGAACACCGTTGAAAATGATTTAAAGAGATGTTGCACGGTTGAATTAAATGACTTGAATGAGATACCAATCTCGAAAGAGCTTGAGCGAATGCAGAGTGGAAACACGAATCTTGAGATATCTTGAGCACTCGGAATAACGAATAGCGAAGTAGAATGATAATGAGGTGGACCGGTATGAGAAGACATTAGAAACGAGGAAAGGAATATGATGAATATCGAAAGCTTGAATAGGATCCACCGGAGAAGAAACAACAATGAAGGATGATGAACTTGAAGCTGTTGAGCATCTTCACGGGAAATCACCGGATCGGAACATTGATTGAAAAGAGTGAAGTGACTTCACATGAATAAATGGATACTTGGTTAAAATAAATGAGTCCTTGAAGAAAAAGGGTGGGAGGGTGGGGAAAACAAAGGCAACTTGGAGACGGATGAAACAAACACCGTCGAGAAGAAATAATAATTGGTCTTGCTGATGATGAAGTGATCGGATCCACTTGAAGAGAAACACGCCGGTTGACAAGGATTGGCATGACAATCTCGATTGTCGAGAAGGATTGGTATTCACATCGGAGTATGAGAACACCATTTCGGAAAGGTATGGATTCAACATTTGACATTGAAGCAACTCGAATACCACAAATAAAACAAAACAAAGGATTGGCTTGCAGAATAAGCCGGAACAAATACATATGATAGAGATTTGCCCAATCCCATATCATGCATCTGTCGGAAAGATATTCTAGGAGCTACTTGAATTCCCACCTATAAAACTCCCGAAACTTTCTGGTTATGCAATCTGGTGTTGGGGATACAGGGGAAGCAATATATCTCACCCAAACTAACAATACCTACATCCAAGCTGTATCCATCCGTCAACACATAACCAAGAAACCTTCGGAAATCGTGTACCTCAACCTTCAAAAAGCATCCGTTATACGAGTCATGGCAATACTCCGTACTCACCTCGATCTTTGGGTTAGCGGGGTTATCTCACCAACAAGCGCATAAAAGAGATTTTCGATGTCGGCGTACTAAACTCGGTATTCGAGAACTGCAATGATAAAATTATGGCGACAACACCTCGGAGCTCAACTCCCGGGACACCTCCATAAAAAAACCCTTGCGACGGAGGCACCAAGACAATGTTGTCATCATAAAACCATCGAACGATTCTAAGATACCAGCGTGATCCTAAAAAATTTTTTAGTGAAATTTGAGAAGAGAAGAGTCAAAACTCTCGTCGGGATACCTCACCGAGCGGCGAAGGACCGAGGAGTAAAAAAATTCTAACTCTTGATATATATAATCCTAAATGACTCAAAACATTTTTCTAGACACAACTCGGCCGCTAAAAGCGATCAGCGGTGGGGCTCCTAAGGTCGGGAAGGCTCGATTACCAACTTTAGCGCCCTCGATGCGGCTATATCTCCCACGTGTCGAAGCACGACTTAGAGGCATAACCGCATTGAAAGCAATGTCGCAAGTGAGGTAATCTTCACACAACCCATTTAATACATAAGGGAAAGAGATACATAGTTGGCTTACAATCGCCACTTCACACAATTACATGAATAAAGCATTACATCATCCAGATACAATCAAGGTCCGACTACGGAACCAAAATAAAAGAAGAACCCCAAATGCGGCAAAGGTCCTTGATCGACCCCAACTGGGCTACACTACTGATCAACTAGAACGAAACAACACAAAGGACAAGATCTTCATCGAGCTCCTCCTTGAGCTTGATTGTGTCACCTGCTCGGTGACATAGGAACCTGCAAACTGGTTTTGGAAGTATCTGGTGAGCCACGAGGACTCAGCAATCCCATTACCATGGGTATCAAGACTAGCAAAGCTTAATGGGAAAGGAAGGGGTAAAGTGGTGAGGTTGCAGCAGCGGCTAAGCATAATATGGTGGCTAACATACGCAAATGAGAGCGAGAAGAGAACAAGCGAAACGGTCGTCAACTAGCAATGATCAAGAGGTGATCTTGAACACCTACTTACGTCAAACATAACACAGAAACTGTGTTCACTTCCAGGACTCCGCCGGAAAGAGACCATCACGGCTACACACTCGGTTGATGCGTTTTAATTCGGATCAAGTGTCAAGTTGTCTACAACCGGACATTAACAAATTCCCATCTGCCACATAAACGCGGGCACGGCTCCCGAAAGTTTATACCCTGCAGGGGTGTCCCAACTTAGCCCATGACAAGCTCTCGCGATCATCGAAGGAATAGACCTTCACCCGAGACACTCCGATCAGACTCGGTATCCCGGTACATCAAGACATTTCGACAATGGTAAAACAAGACCAGCAAAGCCTCCCGGCGTGCCGACATCCTGATAGTAGCCGCGCGTATCTCGTCTCAGGCCACGACCGGATAAGCGAAGCGTACAGGTACCGACGTAACCCAAGTTGCCAAGGGATGGTCCCGCACGGTGCTCTAGTTTGGACCAACGCTTAGACAAGCACTGGCCCGGGGGGGCTATAATAAAGATGACCCTTGGGTTAATTACTCCCAAGGGAAAAGTAGGTGGTGGTGAGGCAAATGGTAAAAGGCAATGTTGGGCCTTCTTTGGACAAGTTTTATTCAAAGCGAACTGTCAAGGGGTCCCATAAATCACCCGACAGCGTAAGGGGCGCAAAATCCGGGAACATAACACGGTATGGCGGAAACTAGGGCGGCAAGAGTGGAACAAAACACCAGGCATAAGGCCGAGCCTTCCACCCTTTACCAAGTATATAGATGCATTAATAATATAAGAGATATTGTGATATCCCAACATAAACCCTGTCCACCATGGAGAAATCTTCAACTTCACCTGCAGCTAGCAACGCTATAAGAGGGGCTGAGCAAAACGGGAACATAGCCAAACAATGGTTTGCTAGGAATGGTGTCAAAGGTTAGAGGTTCATGGCAATTTGGGATGGCTTGATAAACAGGTAATAGGTAGCGCAGATAGCGAAAGAACGAGGCAACTAGCATAGCAATGATAGTAGTGAGATCCAGGGTAGCGGTCATCTTCCTGAAATCCTGCAAGGAAGAAGAACGAGTCCATGAAGAAGATGAACGGATGAAGCTGAACCAAACATAGACGAACGAATCCTCACGGCGCAACGAAACAGGGACTAACAAGAAGAAGCACACAACATAGGTAAACACACCACACATGAACAAGACATGATGCACAACAAGCATGATGCATGACCAAGCTACATGAAGCTACTCATGGCAAGAGATGATGCAAAACAAGAACAACACATCAAGGCAAGTTTAAATGAGGCCGGAAACAACATATAACAATTCCGGTAAGTCCTCATATGCATATTTCGAAATTGGTCCAGAACTGAATAAACCTTATGTTCAAGTTGTTAAACAGCAAGTTAAGATGCACCAAGAGAATCTACACGAAATTCTAGTCAAGTTACATATAAAGTTCATTAGATTCGGAGCTACGGGCTAGAAGATATGAGCAAAACAAGTTAAACATGACATTGATGCAAAATGCACCCAAACATCAAGCAAACACACCAAAACAAGGATGCAACATGATAATATGAAACTACATGCAAAAACAAGCAAGTTTCATATAGAGCACACTCAAAACGGAGCAACGGTGCAACACACACACACTATACAAGTCATAGCAACAATCTGTCCAAAACAGCAACTAGGCATCTTACAAGCATCAAAACAACATGCTACAGCACCCCAACATCATAACAAAAGGCATGGGCATGAAGTACACGTAAAGCATAACAAAACATGAACACTGAGCTATTTCCAGAAACAACTAGAACATGCTCAAAATGACATGGAGATATTGCAAGTAATAACAGTTTCAGACTTTAGCAGAAATAACATCAGGTTGCAATGTTTAGAGCTATCAAACAACATGTTACAGGAACTTATCATGGCAAACAAAGGCATGGAATGAAGCTACTAATTGCATATATCAAAAGACCCTTACTGACCATGAGCCAAAAAGGCATAGAAAATATGATGGCACCCATGTAAACATGGCAAGTTATATTCTGAGTTTATACATGGCAGAAACAACGATAAGTAGGCATGTTCGTGAGCTCGAACCACTCACTACAGAGCAATACATGGCATGGCAAGGCAACCAAAAGTAAGAAGGCATGTTTATGAAGCTAAGCATGGCAAGAGCAAGGTCATAGGGTGCATGGATCACTAGGAAAACACATGGGAGCAAGTGAACTTAATGTTAACCGGCTGACAAACAACATTTTCAAGCAACTTTAGAGCAAGATATGAACATGTTCCAGCAGGCTATAATTGCAACCAAGGGCATGAATGGGTAGAGCATGACATGTATATCAAAACATGTTTATAGAGCATCTCCATATTATGCATAGAATGATTACTAGAAGCATGTTAACATAGCAACAAAATATAACAGAATCTGCCAGGAAAACAGCAACAGCAACTACCCTACTTTACAAGCTCAATGCACTCAGCACACAACTCACAAAAATACAAGGTCAACACCCCTGTAAATATGGCATGGCATAGTCCAACATTCATGTAGAGCTCATATTCATAGGATGCACACATAAATCATGGCAAAAATGTTAAAACAGCAAGTTATAACAGTTTCAGCAGATTAACATCCTGAAGCACTCTTCCAACAGCATTTCGGGCACCAAGATGATCTCAAATGAAAATGATGCAATGGAACAAAATGTAGTACTCATCGAGACGAACAATTTGACATATTATACGCGCAAAACGGAGCTACAGGTGCAGAGATGCGATGCGATGAAAATGGCATGAAAATATCGAAAACTGGGGACTTGGGCATATTCTCACCACCGAGAAGTCAACCCGGGACGAGGAGATCCCGGGACGGAGCGGATCCAGGACGGGGCATGCGTTTGGATGGATGGACCGGTGGATCTGATCCAGCTTCGTCTCCGGCGAGGTGCGGTTCTCCGGCGAGGTGGGCGCTCCGGCGAACCTTGGAAGAAGAGAGAGATCCGGTGAGAGCGAGGGAGAGGAAGCAGGAAGGAGAAAGGGGAGAGGAGCGGCCTTGCCTGGCCGGGCGCGCTCGTCGGCGGCATCGCTGGGTCGCCAGCCGGTGCGAGGAGGAGGGAGGAGCTGGAGCTCCGGCGAGCGGCGGCGGAGGAACTCCCGACAACGGGGGAGCGGGATGGCGACAGGCGCTTCGGGTCGGCCTTGCCGACGGAGAGGCGGGCGGCGCCATGGGCTGGCGCCGCCGAGGGCGGCGGGCGGAAGCGGGCGCGGCGGGCGCAGCCCGCCGTGGCGCGGGCAGCGGGGCCGAGCGGGCGCGGGCGGCGGTGGGCCTGGCTCAAGGGGGCCGAGCTGGCCCATGTGGCACAAGGCAGCGGTGGGCGGCGGCGGGGACAGTGGCGCCACGTGGCGAGGCAGCGATAGGTCGTGGGCGGGCGATGATGTGTCCGGCGGACGGACATGTCCGCCGTGGAGAGAGGAAGATTTTAGGGTGTGGACTCGAAAATTCAGAGGGGGAGGTGTTTATATAGGTAGAGGGAGCTAGGAGAGTCCAAATGAGGAGCGGTTTTCGGCCACGCGATCGTGATCGAACGACCGAGAGCATGAAGAGGAGTTTGGTGGGATTTGGGCCACTTTGGAAGGGGTGTTGGGCTGAAACAAAAGAGGGCTTTACGGTTACCCAGTTAACCGTTGGAGTATCAAACGACCTCCAAATGGCACGAAACTTGACAGGCGGTCTATCGGTGGTATACCAAGGCCGCTTGGCAAACCTCGGGCCATTCCGAGAAAGTTTAATACCCGCACACGAAAAGAGGGAAGACGGGAACATCGAAGGACATAGGAGTGCCGGATTGCAAAACGGACAACGGGGAAAATGCTCGGATGCATGAGACGAACATGTATGCCAATGCGATGCACATGATGACATGATATGAAATGCATAAGATGACATGGCAAAGTGCAACACGCAAGCACATGACATGGCAACGACGGCGAATAACTGGCGGACACCTGGCGCATCGGATCCGGGGCGTTACACCCAGAGAGTGCCGAAGACAACCCCCTCCAGCAAGACTCGGCGCAGGAGGATGCAGAAGCAAGCCCTCGTGAAAGGGCGGCAGAAGAAAAGGTTGAGGATCGCAACTATCTACCTCCCTCCGAAGACGACGCAAGCCTCAATGACGATGAACTCGTCGCGCCCGAGGAGCCCGTCGAACAAGAGCTTTTTAAGCGCAGGCTCATCGCCACAGCAAGAAGCCTGAAGAAGGAAAAACGAAAGCTCAAAACAGCGGAAGACGCGCTCCGAATAAGATGGAGCAAAGTACTCAAAACCGCAGATAAATACGGCAATGGCCACCAATCGAAGAGCTACCCAAAGCGTAGGCTGCTTCCAGAATTCGACGACGAGGCCATAGAGCCCCCACCGTCCAATAGCCCAGCCAGGTCCATCTACGGACCCAAAAAGAAAGCCCCAAGAAGCAAAGGAACACGTCAAGTGTCCGACGATAGCGGCACATACAAGTACAGGGGCGCCGCACACCCACTATGCTTCACCGACGAGGTCTTTGGATCCACAATTCCCAGCAGGGTTTAAACCCATAAACATAGAAGCCTACGATGGAACAACAGACCACAGAGTGCGGATAGAAGACTATATCTGCATATACATATGGCGGAGGAGATGATCTCCATGCCATAAAATATCTACCCTCAAGCTCAAAGGGCCAGCCCGTCATTGGCTCAAAAGCCTCCCGAGAAAATCTTGTTGGAAGTTGGGAAGAGCTCGAGGAGGCGTTTAGAGCAAATTTTCAAGGGACTTATGTCCGGCCTCCGGATCTGAGATGACCTAAGTCACATAACTCAACAGCCCGAGAGAGTCGGTGCATGAAGTGCAGAACAGGTTCCTTACTAAAAAGAACCAAATAGTCGATTGTCCGGACGCCGAAGCCTTAGCAGCTTTTAAGCACAATGTTCGAGACGAATGGCTCGCCAGACACCTCGGTCAAGAGAAACCGATGACAATGACCGCATTAGCAAGCCTCATGACCCGCTTCTGTGCAGGAGAGGATAGCTGGCTGGCAAGAAGCAGCACCAGCGACCCAAGTACATCCGAGATAAGAGATGGAAATGGAAAATCACGGCGCAGAAAAGAGCAGCGCCGGAATAAGGAGAAAAGCCCAAAGAGCACGGCAGTCAACGCCGGATTTAAAAGCTCATGGCCAAATAATAAAGCTCAACCACTCAAGGACGACAGCGACGAACTGTCAAACCTACATAAAATTCTGGGTCGGATATGTCAAATCCACAGTACCCCCGGAAGGCCCTCAAATCACACCCACAGGGATTGTTGGGTTTTCAAACAGTCCGGCCGACTAAACGCCGAACACAAGGGGCTCGACGCGTCAAGCGAAGAAGATAAACCCCGTCAGTAGGGCACCGGAAAACAAAAGACTTTCCCACAAGGGGTCAGAGCAGTAAACTCACTTCATGTGAGGACACGGAAAAACAGCGCGGCACTTTCTAAAAAGAGCCTCGCACGGTCCAACCCAGCAAACCGAAGAGATTGGATATCAAAACCAATCACTTTCGACCACCGACTACTCGAAGTGTTCGAACGCAGGGGCGGACCCCCGATATTGAATCCGGTAATAGGCAGACTACAATTCACAAGCGTCCTAATGGGCGGAGGCGTGACTTAAACCTGCTATATTCAAACACAATCCGTCGGATGGGGATAGACCCTACTAAAATTCGACATAGCCGCACTTCCTTCAAAGGAGTAACGCCTGGCCCTTACGCCAAGTGCACAGGCTCGATATTACTAGAGGTCATGTTCGGACCGCTGAGCAACCTTCGACGCGAGAAGCTAATTTTTCATATCGTCCCATTTAAAAGTGAATATCAAGCATTGTTGGGACGTAAAGCTTTTATCCGCTTCAATGCCATACCACATTACGCGTCTCTTACACTCAAAATGCCCGGCCCCCATGGCACCATTTCAGTGCGCGGGTCATTTAAAAACCCCGGACTCAGATAGACGAATCCGGACTCAGCAGGCTAGGGGCTCCCTAGCCACATACCCTTTCACAAGGGGCTGAGCGCACAACTAAACGCGGTTTCATATAAACCTAGCTTTACTTATTTACACTTATTCTTTTACATATTTTTTTCGCACGAAACGTTCCTAAAACTAAAATGTTCCTCTCTTTCTACAGATGAACAACGTGCGTACCTGTCCAGGATAACGGTATAGCGGAGACACTGGTATGAGCGTGCGATAGGGACCCGTCGCAAGAATTCTTTTGATTAAGACCCTCGTAGACCTTTTATTTTCTGTTTCTTGTTGTTAATCTCCTCGGCTTCTTCCTATAGCCAAAGTGGAGCTGGCGGCTTTGGCATCGGCGCGTCGAAGACAATGCCGCACACGGACACAATGGGCTTAGGGCATAATTCTGCCCGTTATCATAAAGTCCGAACACCTTCCGGAGTGTTCGGCGTCTCAAGTTAGGCATTATATGCATCAGCTCGAATCATATCTTGGGTCAAATGTTGGGTTTGCCGGCTCCTGTGTTTTGCTGCCTTACGTTCCGTATCACCCGGCTAACGCGGCACCGGAGAACTCTGCGATTGTGCCCCGGTTAATTTGGCGAGCACCTCGATGAAAGCGAAAAGCGATTGTCATGATATAGCGAGAGTCCAGTCAGCCACTTGATCGACTATCGGAATGTTTAGAATTCCCCGCTTTAACGAAGGACTGCTTCCCGGTCAGGCACATATGCACCCCGAATCCGGAGATGTGCGGTGTCATTAGGGGTTATATCGTAGCCCCACCCTCGAGCTCCATTGGCTAAGTGAAAGAGATAAAGCATTATAGTCCGGATTGCCTCGTTAAGCTCGCTACCACCTCCTTATAACAGGACCGAGACGTCGGATTAAGTGTGAAAACGCGCCATTTTGCAAACACCCCAGCACCTTGTGCGAGGGGGCTGAAGCCGAAGACTGCATCTTTCAGGTTATACACAAGTATACTTAAACGGCCGCAAGGAGAAGTTTTACTACTTGGAAGCACAAGTATAAAAAGCATTCATACTATAGTCATTGATTTACAAGGTATTGCGTTCATTTGAACGTTACATTCTTTGAGCACTGCGCCTCTACTTTACGAGCACCGCGCATGACTTCTCCGAAATAGTGCTCGGCAGGGAGCCGGCTTTCATCCGGACCCTGGGTGGCAACGGCGGTGGCATCCATCTCCGGATAATGCACCTTCACACGAGCAAGGGCCATCCGCGCGCCCTCGATGCAGGCCGACCGCTTCATCTCCCTTATACGCGGCACCGCACCAAGGAATTGCTGCAATAAGCCAAAATAGCTCGTCGCCTTGGACCTTTCTGGCCAAACGTGGGCCACGATGTCAGTCATGGCCAGTCCGGACAGTCTATTCAGTTCGGCCCATTCGGCCAACCTGTCCGTCAGAGGAAGAGCGCGATCCGGGCTGTGGAATTGAGACCAATACAACTCTTCCGCCTCGTGATCCCCTTGGCTCGGAAGTGCTTCACGGCATCGGCCGCTTTTCGCAGCCAAGTCCATGTACGGATCCTCCGAACTCCACAGCCGCTCAAATTGAGCATACTTGGCATCCATAAACCGGCGACGCATAAGAAAAGACTTGCCAGCCACGATTTCTCCGGCTTGGCGCAGCTCCTCCTTCATAGCCCGCATTGCAGAGCGGGCATCCTTGGCATCGGCGGTGGCCTTCTTCAGGTCTTCCCGCTCCGATAGGCGCTCCTTTTCAAGAGCCTCGCTACGGTCGGTAGCATCCTTTAATTTCTTGGCCAATTCGGCCACCTCCGCCCTGCTTAGGCAGTGCACAGCCTTTTCGGCATTCAACTCTTCGGCCGCCCTCGCGGCAGCAGCATCACTCGCCGGGCTTGCTCCTTAGCTTGAGCAAGCTCGGCGAAAACTCTCCACAGCAAAGACACTATCGTATAAGCAGATATATAACTTATTAGAGGAGGGCTTTAACCCACTCAATAAAGCGGCTGCGGAGAATTTATTTACCTTGCGACTTCGTCAAGTCGCTGATTGACAAGTGCGATGTCGGCATCGCCATGTCGATTGCCGACTCGATTCGACAAAGCGATTAGTCCGGCTGGCCGGACTATCCGCCACCATGTCGAGTGGCGGTATTCATCCGAGATGTTTAGATTTTCGATCCTCGGCATGCTGTCGTCTCCGACAACCTACGAGTCTCGAGGGCTACTATCTATCTGGTGCATTTTTATATGCACAATTGTTAAAAACAAAGGTGCGCTATTTTCGCATACCTCAAATCCCGCTTGACAAGCTCATGGCAGCGTCACACAATCCGCTTTCAGCGGACGAAATCCTTCAATCACCATGCGCATTAGCGACGGTGATCTTCTGAAATGGGCGCCCTCTCAGCAGACTCTTGATTCTCCGCCGGCTTCTGCTGGGTGCGAACTCTGGCCCCTCCGGACTCGGGGCGCCCTCCGTGGCGACACCGGGCTCGCCCGCTTCATCTGGCGGCGCCCGAGAGGAGGCGTGTCGCTCTCCATCATCTCCGGAAGAAGGTCCCCGAGGATGAACTCATCGAGGCGGCTGCAGATCCGAACTTCGATATAAATATTTCGTTACCTCTGAAGCATAAGCGAAGGTATTCCCTTATTAATTAAATTTCCTCTTTCATACTCACGGCTCGTTGGAGGCTGGCCCTTGGCGATGATTGCGCGTCCGGATTCTCTCCGGACGCCGGACCAGTGAGATTTCCTCCCACGCTTAGGGGCTTTGACCTCCGGATCTCCGGAGGCGGTCCTCTTCTCCTTCCTCTTAGGTCGCCCCTTCGGGCGAAGTATTAGCTCCTTTATCTCCCCCGTCGCCCCCTCTATGGGCGCAACCTCCAACATTCGACCAGCCACGGGCTCCAGTCACGGTCTCTGGGGAGGGCGGACACCTTATCGGCCTTGATTGCGCCACCCATTCTGTAAAGAATAAAGGGTCGAGGAGATGATCTTTTGAAAGGCATACAAATAGAGTGTCGGGCTTTGAGCTATTTACACGAGTATCAAGGCGATCGCGGCTTAGGCCAGCATCCTCGGCCGAGTCGGACACACCACTGCGGTCGAAGAACAGCTCGTACATCTCTCGAGTCGCACCCATGAAATCTTTGGAGAATCTGAGGTCCCTCGGATTGAACTCCCATAAGCGGAGAGGGCGATGTTTGCGAGTAGGAGGTGCACGATTAGCATGACCCGCATCACCTTGACCGGTCGATCTCCCTTGTTTGGAGATCTCGAATCCGGCCCTGTAGTGCGGGCACGTCCTTGGACGGCCCCCAGTTGAGCCCTTGGTTGACCCACGACATCAGCTGCCGTGGAGGTACCGGGCGGAAGGAGGGCGGCGGCTTTTGCTTGCTGCCCACAGGAGCGATGATGTAAAACCCTCCTGCTGCCACAATCCTGTTCCTCTTGGAAGGAACCTCGAGCCACGGGCATCGACCTTCACCTTATAGTCGCCCGCCGCACTCCGCAGCGTCCCCGATCATCTTGGCTCCACCTTAAATGTTTTCAGCCACAGGCGAAGTGAGGATGACACGGAGGAAGGCTTCCTGAGACAATGATAAATGCGGAGATAAGGAGGATGGACTCGGAGCCAAGTCGTGGAAGTCCAGCCCGTAGTAGAACAGAGCCCCCTCACGAAAGGATCCGTCGGAAGCCTAATCCCGGCGGAGGTGAGATGCAAAGCAGCGATTCGCGGGCTCGGGGGCTGCACGGCCTGCCCTGGGGCAGCAACCTGTCTTGAAACTTCATAGGCGGTGCTTGGCCTCACGCAACTTCAATATGTCCTCCTCCGTGGCGGAGGAGGGCATCCACCGACCCCTGGAGGTCGGGCGGACATTGTTGTGGATCCAGGCGCTCGAATCTGAAGCTCTAGGTGTTGGAGCTGGGAGCAGAGGAAAGATTCGATGCAAGGTTGAAAGACAAGGACAAGCCTCGGTCCTCTTATAAAGGGAAATAATACCAAGGGCCGTCTCCGTGACCGTTTGAGATTCCCCTCGATAGAGGCGTGGCGATGGGAGCGGTTGGGTTACCCCGCATGCGTATTGATGAGGATCCCGGAATAAAGGGAACACGATCTCTGCTTGACGGGGCGTGCCAAGAAACCAACCGCTAAACATGCCGAGGCGGAATAATAAAAACGATTCAAACAAGGGCTTGGCTGCGGTGTGATGTCACGCCGCACAAATACGTCAGCAGATTGAGCTAAGTGTATTTTATTCTCTCTATGTTGGAATGTGGAATTTATTTTGCGAGCGGACACTATCCTGGTGTTCATTATCTTCTCGAATTATTCAAGGAGGGAACCCGCCTTACAATGTCGAACATTATACACGCCGGACTTATCGTCATTGAAGACTGGTTCGAGGACTCTTGAGGAGTCTGGACTAGGGGTGTCCGGATAGCGGACTATCAATATCCGCCGGACTCCCATACTACGAAGATAGAAGATTGAAGACTCGGCTCGTGTCAGGAAGGTACTTTCCTTGGCGTGGAAGGCAAGCTTGGCAATACGGATATGTAGATCTCCTACCATTGTAACCGACTACATGTAACCCTAGCCTCTCCGGTGTCTATATAAACCGGAGGGCTTTAGTCCGTAGGGACGAACATTACATCTCAACAATCATACCATAGGCTAGCTTCTAGGGTTTAGCCTCCTTGATCTCGTGGTAGATCTACTCTTGTACTACCCATATCATCAATATTAATCAAGCGGGGCGTAGGGTTTTACCTCCATCGAGAGGGCGAACCTGGTAAAAACATTGTGTCCCTCGTCTCCTGTTACCATCCGCCTAGGCGCACGATTCGGGACCCCCTACCGAGATCCGCGGTTTGACACCGGCAGTGGCTTTGGGAGAACCACTGCGATTGCGCCCGGTTGAGCCAGGTTAACGCCTCGATGGAAAGCTAAAACTGGCGGCATGATAAGGCGAGAGACTGGTCGCTGTTCGAGAGGTTTTTGGGTCATAAAGACTCACGCCGCCGAGAGAAGTTCCGGACAATATCTGAAGAAGGCGTGGATAGCGCCCCGGATTCGGTCTTCCGAATACCAGGGGCTTCGCCGAAATTTAAAATTATAGAATTCTATGGCTAAGTGAGAGTGTTCAAGCATTATAAGTTCGGTTGCCTTGTTCGTCGTGTTGAGCGCCTCTCTAGATGGACCCAAAACTGGGAACAAGAGTGCTCATGTTTATCCCGAACACCCCAACACTCGCGGCTTGGGGGCTGAAGCCAACGATTTGCCATCTCTCAGATTTTATAAACGGCCGAACAGAAGGTAATATTTTAAATTAAACAAGTGTTGCTTATGGCGCATATGAACGAAGTTTTCAGTGCAGAGGATAAATACACAGCGAGTTCACTCAAAGATTACATCTCGGGAGCACTCATCTGCAATATCGCAGGCTCCCTTCAGGACAACTTTATAATACCGCTCGGCGTGCGATGCTCCTTGCCGGCGGCGGCGGATCCGTGAAGCTTCTCCGCATCCGGTTTGCCCCATTGCACCTTTATGCGGGCAAGGGCCCGACAGCGCCTTCAATACTGGCGGGCGCTTGACTACATCCAGCTGGGGCATGCATCCACCAGCCCGCCTGCGAGGCCAAAGTAGCTCCCAGGCGAGGCCTGTCGAGTGCCTGGCCGGACTATGAGACCCTTCATGGCCTCCTCGGCTACCTTGTGGAGTTCGACCAGCTGCTTGGCTGGTCACTTGGGGGCACCGGATGGCCGGACTCAGCGTACTGAGACCAGAAGACCATCTCCGTCGAGCTCCCCTCCTTGCCACGATAGTATGCGGCGGCATCGGACGCACTACGCGGCAAATCTGCAAACGCCCCTGGAGAGCCCCGAATTCTGGTAAGTATCCGGCAATTCACATTAACATGGCTGCTTTGCATGAAAAATGCCTTACCCGCCACTATCTTCTTTATGTCCTCCACTTCCTGAAGGGCCTTACGGGCCTCGGCCTTGGCGGACTTGGCACTTTCGAGGGCCGAGGCAAGCTCGGACTCTCGAGTCTTGGAGTCACGCTCCAAACTCTCATGCTTTTCCATGAGAACTTGGAGCTCTTGCCGAACTTCCGCCACCCGTGCCTCTTGTTTTTCTCGCTCAGCCCGTTCTGCGGCCGCATTGCGTTCGGCCGCGGACACAGCATCCTTCAGGGCTGCCACCTCGTTAGTGGCCCCTGCAATTCACATATTATCCTTGTCATTTTTATTTGCAACCAAAACCCTTTTCTGTAAGGTACTTATTCAAAGAGGTGTTACTCACCTTCTTTTTCCTCGAGCTGCCTCTTGGCATGGCCGAGCTCTTGCTCGGACCGCTCGAGATCCTTCTTCAACACCTCGACCTCCGCCGTTAATGCGGCGGAGAGTCAGCGTAGCCTGCAAACCCATATTGACATATTTTAGGCAACCTGCGTCTATCTTGTTAGATCCTCGGTCCGGCTTTTCTTTCCGAACACCGAACTAAGCATCAGGGGCTATTGTCTATGCGGTATTACATTACATAATTTTAACTTCTTACCTCAAAGCCTGTTAGAAGAATGCTGCAGGCTTTGGTCAGCCCGCTCTTAGCGAGCTGAACCTTCTCAATCACCGCACTCATGATAGTGCGGTGTTCTTCCTCGATGGAAGCGCCTTTAAGCGCCTCCAACAGGTTATCCGGCGCCTCTGGTTGGACGGAGGCCGCGGCGTCACGATCTGCCCTTCTTTTCAAGGGGTCGCTTGCGGACTCTGGAACCCTGCTGGTTCGATGTAGAGTCGGCGCAAAGTCCGGAGGTGCGCTGGCGGCGCCTCTGGAGCCTCCTCTGATGGGTCCCTCTGGGATCCCACCTCGGTGTCCTCATCGGTAGCGTGGGGTAGAGGCGGTCGGGCCGGAATTTACATCCGGCGAGGCCAGCGACCGCTCATCGAGTCGGGAGATCGTCACCGGCGGACTACAGGCAGAATGCGGCGTTAGAAGGATCTTGCATGACATAAAATATCTGGCATATAAATGATCCGAATACTTACGATCTTGCGGACGCTGCCCTTGAGGCCACTCATCCTCGCCAACGTTGATGTTGGCGAAACTGTCGAGGATAGTTCTCCCCTCTTGGACCCTTGGCCTCCCGATTGGGGAAGCCTTCCACTTCTTCTCTCCCTCCTCCGGGAGAGAATACTCCTCCTCCTCGTCTTCGGGGGAGGAGTCCTCGTCGTCGTCAGACGCCTGATTACGGGAACTCTTTCGAGTCCCCGTGGCCACCTTCTTGGCCTTCTTCTCCGGCACCACGTGCGGTGCCGGAACCAGCAACTCTGATGGCGGGCGTTCACTGGGTCTTCTGGCATGGGAGCCGGGCTGATAAGCAGCTTGGCCTTCTCCATCCATTCCTGTCAAAGGAAGAGGCAGAATGAAACCCCACTAAAAGTTAATTTGATTATCACAAGTGTCCCGTAATGGGGTTGAATCACTTACCTCGTCAGTTGGACACTGCGAGCTGAATCCGCGATCTTCCGTCGTGGATGCGGGGGCTTCGGCGCCCTTGAACAGCACCCTCTAGGCGCCTTCGTATGTTGTATCGAAGAGCCCGCTCAGCGCCTGGTGCTGTTCCGGATTAAACTCCCACAAATTGAATGCCCGTTCTTGGCATGGGAGAATCCGCCAGAGGAGCATGACTTGGACCACGTCGACAAGCCGGAGCCTATTGCTCACCATCTTCTTGATGCAGGCTCGGAGTCCCGTCAACTCCACCGGATTGCTCCACTGCAAGCCCTTCTCTTCCGGAGGTGAGCTGCGTGGGGATTCCAGATCTAAACTTCGGGGCCGCCGCCCATGTGGGCTTGCGGCTCGGTGATGTAGAACCACCCGATTGCCACCCCTTGGCGGAGTCCACGAAGGTCCCTTCCAGCCAAGGGGCGTTGGGCAATTGCCCAACATGGCGCCTCCGCATTCGCTTGCGTTCCCTTCACAACCTTGACAGCGTTGAAGGTCTTGAGCCACAGGCCGAAGTGGGGCCAGATACAGAGGAAGGCCTCACACACGACGATAAACGCCGAGATGTTGAGGATGAAGTTCGGCGCCAGATCGTGGAAATCCAGGCCGTAGTAAAACATGAGCCCCCGGACAAATGGATGGAGCGGAAAGCCCAGTCCGCGGAGGAAGTGGGGAAGGAAGACGACCCTCTCATGAGGCTCAGGGGTAGGGATGAGCTGCCCCTCGTCGGGCAGCCGATGCGCGATATCGCTGGAAAGGTATCCGGCGTCGCGCAGCTTGGTGATGTCCTCCTCCTTGGCGGTGGAGGCTAACCATTTACCTCCCGCTCCGGACATATTCGGAGAAGGTCGAGGCGAGATGCGCAAGCTTGGGCGTTGGAGCTTGAGTGCGCGGAGATGGATAAGCAAAGGAGGAAGAAGGCGTAGGTGAGAAGGTGAATCCTTATCCCGTATATATAGGTGGACTAAACTATGCGTCCCCCACCTGCCTGGTAAAACTCGCTTATCTCCCAAGCGCCACCATTAATGGCGCGGTTTGGTTACCCACGTCCGTATTGATGAGGATCCCGGAATAAGGGGAACACGATCTCTGCTTCGACAAGACGTGCCAAGGAAACCGCTTCGCTAAACGTGCTGAGGTGGGATAGTAAAAAAAAAGATTCAAACAAAGGCTTGGTAGCGGTGTGATGTCACGCCGCATAATACGTCAGCAGATTGAGCTAGTGTATATTTTATTCGGTCTACGGTGGAATGTGGAAATTATTTTGTGAGCGGACACTATCTGGTGTTCATAATCTTCTCGGATTATTCAAGGAGGAACCCGCCTTGCAATGCCGAACATTATGCGCTACCGGACTTATCATCATTGAAGACTGGTTCAGGGGCTCTTGAGGAGTCTGGACTAGGGGTGTCCGGATAGCGGACTATCATTATCCGCCGGACTCCAAGACTACGATGATAGAAGATTGAAGACTCGGCTCGTGTCCGGATGGTACTTTCCTTGGCGTGGAAGGCAAGCTTGGCAATCTGGATATGTAGATCTCCTACCATTGTAACCGACTCTGCGTAACCCTAGCCCTCTCCGGTGTCTATATAAACCGGAGGATTTAGTCCGTGGGACAACATACATTACAACAATCATACCATAGGCTAGCTTCTAGGGTTTAGCCTCCTTGATCTCGTGGTAGATCTACTCTTGTACTACCCATATCATCAATATTAATCAAGCGGGGCGTGGGTTTTACCTCCATCGAGAGGGCCCGAACCTGGGTAAAACATCGTGTCCCTTGTCTCCTGTTACCATCCGTCTAGACGCACAGTTCGGGACCCCCTACCCGAGATCCGCCGGTTTTGACACCGACAGGCCCATTAACCCCCCGGGGGGTTCCGGTAACCTCCCGGTACTCCGGTAAAATGCCGATTTCACCCGGAACCATTCCGATGTCCAAACATAGGCTTCCAATATATCAATCTTTATGTCTCGACCATTCCGAGACTCCTCATCATGTCCGTGATCACATCCGGGACTCTGAAGAAACTTCGGTACATCAAAACTTATAAACTCATAATAAAACTGTCATCGAAACGTTAAGCGTGCGGACCCTACGGGTTCGAGAACTATGTAGACATGACATAAAACCATTCTTGGTCAATAACCAATAGCGGGACCTGGATGCCCATATTGGTTCCTACATATTCTACGAAGATCTTTATCGGTCAAACCGCATAACAACATACGTTGTTCCCTTTGTCATCGGTATGTTACTTGCCCGACATTTGATCGTCGGTATCGAATACCTAGTTCAATCTCGTTACCGGCAAGTCTCTTTACTCGTTCTATAATACGTCATCTCTTTACTAACTCATTAGTTATAATGCTTGCAAGGCTTAAGTGATGAGTATTACCGAGAGGGCCCAGAGATACCTCTCCGACAATCGGAGTGACAAAACCTAATCTCGAAATACGCCAACTCAACATGTACCTTCGGAGACACCTGTAGTACTCCTTTATAATCACCCGATTCGTTGTGACGTTTGGTAGTACCAAAGTGTTCCTTGATGGCGGGAGTTGCATAATTCTCATAGTTACAGGAACATGTATAAGTCATGAAGAAAGCAATAGCAGAATACTAAACGATCAAGTGCTAAGCTAACGGGATGGGTCATGTCAATCACATCATTCTCCTAATGATGTGATCCCATTAATCAAATGACAACACATGTCTATGGTTAGGAAACATAACCATCTTTGATTAATGAGCTAGTCAAGTAGAGGTATACTAGTGAGTATACGTTTGTTTATGTATTCACACATGTATCATGTTTCCGGTTAATACAATTCTAGTATGAATAATAAACATTTATCATGATATGAGGAAATAAATAATAACTTTATTATTGCCTCTAGGGCATATTTCCTTCATGATACTTATGATGAAACTACTTCTATGCTTGATACTACTGTGCCATTAGGTGAATTTCTTGATGAACAACTTGCTAGGGCTAGAGAGAATGAAATTATTGAAACTGATAATATTGATGAAAGTGATGATGAAGATTCTCCCCCTAGATATGAATTGTCTGTTGTTCCTGAGGGTTATGTTATGGATGAAGAAACTGCTAGGGACTTTTTAGCTTGCAATGATAGATATGATCTTAAGAAATTATTAGCTAAGATGAAAGAAAAATCTTTGAATGCTAGAATGAAATATGACCCTGCTTTTGCTACTTCACCTATCTGTATTTCCAATAAGTATTTTGATTTCTCTGTCGACCTTAAGATAATTACTTTGGTTGAATCTGATCCTTTTTATGGCTATGAATCTGAAACTGTTGTGGCACATCTTACTAAATTAAATGATATAGCCACCCTATTCACTAATGATGAGAAAACTCGCTACTACTATATCTTTAAATTATTTCCGTTCTCATTAAAGGGTGATGCTAAAACATGGTTTAATTTTCTTGATCCTGGTTGTGTGCGTAGTCCCCAGGATATGATTTATTACTTCTCTGCTAAATATTTCCCCGCTCATAAGAAACAAGCTACTTTAAGGGAAATATATAATTATGTGCAAATTGAAGAAGAGAGTCTCGCACAAGCTTGGGGGAGGCTTCTCTGATTACTTAATGATTTGCCTGATCATCATCTCAAGAAAAATGAAATACTTGATATCTTTTATAATGGACTAACCGATGCTTCTAGAGACCACCTGGATAGTTCTGCTGGTTGTGTTTTTAGGGAAAGAATAGTTGATCAAGCTGAATTGCTATTGAATAATATGTTGACTAATGAAAATAATTGGACACTTCCTCAACCAACTCCTAAGCCAACTGCGAAGAAAAGGGGTATTCTATTTCTCAGCCCTGAAGATATGCAAGAGGCAAAGAAATTTATGAAAGAAAAAGGTATTAAAGCTGAAGATGTTAAGAATTTACCGCCTATTGAAGAAATACATGGCCTTAATTTACCGCCTATTGAAGAAATACATGGTCTTGATAACCTGACACAGGTAGTGAAGGTAAATTCTCTCTATAGATTTGATGAAGGTGATATTCCTCGTTATAAGTCTGCTAGCCAATGCTTAGATGAGTTTGATAATTTTATTATTAAACAAGAAAACTTCAATGCTTATGTTGGTAGACAATTGAAACATAATGCTTATATGATTGAACACTTGAGTGATTATATGTCTAGATTTAAGGGCGAACTTAAACTCATCAGTAAACATGCTTCTATGGTTACCACTCAAGTAGAGCAAGTACTTAAAGCTCAAAATTATTTGCTCAATGAATTAAATAATAAGAGAAATTATAATGTTGTTAGAGTTGTGACTAGAGGGGGTAGAATGACTCATGAACCTTTGTATCCTGAGGGCCACCCTAAGAGAATTGAGCAAGATGCTCAGAGAACTAATGTTGATGCACCTAGTCCTTCTAAGAAGAAGAAAAAGAAAAATGATAGGACTTTGCTTGCTTCTAGTGAATCTGTTGTTGACACACCTGAGAATCCCACTGATATTTCAATTTCTGTTGCTGAAACTCAATCTAGAAATGAACATGAACCTAGTGATAATATCAATGATGATGTTCATGTTGATGCTCAACCTAGTAATGACAATGTCACGCCCAATATGCAACCCTATCCTAAAGGAACTCGAAAGTCCCACCAAGGATAGAAGCGCATATTTGAGACGCTTTTGCAAGGTGGATATCATTACATCGTACCATTACATAATAATTGGGGATACATACAAGAGGCATACAATGCCACACGAATACAACAACATCATACATGAGATCAACATCCGACTACGGATGAAACACAAACAGAAACTCAACGACATCCACCCTGCTAGCCCAGGCTGCCGACCTAGAACCTATCCCCTGACTGAAGAAGAAGCAAAAGAAGAACTCCAAAAGAAGTAACATCGCTCTTGCCTCATGATCATCGAATAACCTGTACCTGCAACTGTTGTTGTAGTAATCTGCGAGCCATGAGGACTCAGCAATCCCATTACCATGGGTATCAAGACTAGCAAAGCTTAATGGGTAAGGAAAGCATAAGTGGTGAGGTTGCAGCAGCGACTAAGCATGAGATGGTGGCTAACATACGCAAATAAGAGCGAGAAGAGAAGCAACGGAACGGTCGTGAACCTAGCAATGATCAAGAAGTGATCCTGAACTCCTACTTACGTCAAACATAACCCAAAAACCGTGTTCACTTCCCGGACTCCGCCGAAAAGAGACCATCACAGATACACACGCGGTTGATGCGTTTTAATTAAGTCAAGTGTCAAGTTCTCTACAACCGGATATTAACAAATTCCCATCTGCCACATAACCGCGGGCACGGATGTCGAAAGTTTATACCCTGCAGGGGTGTCCCAACTTACCCCATCACAAGCTCTCACGGTCAACGAAGGATGTTCCTTCTCCCGGGAAGAGCCGATCAGTCTCGGAATCCCGGTTACAAGACATTTCGACAATGGTAAAACAAGACCAGCAAAGCCGCCCGAATGTGCCGACAAATTCCAATAGGAGCTACACATATCTCATTCTCGGGGCACATCAGATTGTCCAAACTTCCGATAGGCCAGCCAGAGTTGCCCCTGGTGGCCACCGGCGGCTAACAGGTTGGACCAACACTCAGAGGAGCACTGGCCCGGGGGGGGGTAAAATAAAGATGACCCTCGGGCTCCAGAAACCCAAGGGAAAAAGGCTTAGGTGAGGAAAATGTAAAACCAAGGTTGGGCCTTGCTGGAGGAGTTTTATTCAAGGCGAACTGTCAAGGGGGTCCCATAAATCACCCAACCGTGTAAGGAACGCAAAATCAAGGAACATAACACTGGTATGACGGAAAGTAGGACGGCAAGAGTGGAACAAAACACTAGGCATAAGGCTGAGACTTCCACCCTTTACCAAGTATATAGATGCATTAATTAAATAAGAGATATTGTGATATCTCAACATAATCCTGTCCATCATGGAGCAATATTCAACTTCACCTACAACTAACAATGCTATAAGAGGGGCTGAGCAAAAGCGATACCATAGCCAATCAACGGTTTGCTAGGAAGGGTGAAAAAGGTTAGAGGCTGACATGGCAAATTGGGAGGCTTGAAGAACAAGTGATAGGTAGCGCATCATAGCGATAGAACCAAGCAACTAGTATAGCAATGATAGTAGTGAGATCCAGGGTAGCGGTCATCTTCCCTGAAATCCCGCTAGGAAGAAGAACGAGTCCATGAAGAAGACGAAGCCCCGAAGACGAACCAAGCGTAGTCGACGAATCCTCACAATCGCAACGAAACATGAACTATCTAGAAGAAGCACAACCGGAAAGAGGCAAACAACATGGTAAACACACAACACATAAACAAGGCATGATGCACAATCAAGTATGATGCATGACAAGGCTATATGAAGCTACTCATGGCAAGAGATGATGCATACGAGAGCAACACATCAAAGCAAGTTTAAATGAGGTCGGAAACAACATATAACAATTCCGGTAAGTCCTCATATGCAAATTTCGAAATTGGTCCAGTTCTGAATAACCCTTATGTTCAAGTAGTTAAACAGCAAGTTAAAATGCACCATGATGATCTACACGAAATTCTAGTCAAGTTCCATATAAAGTTCATTTAGTTCAGAGCTACGGCCTAGAAGATATGAGCAAAACAAGTTAAACATGGCATTGATGCAAAATACATACAAACATCTAGAAAACACTCTCAAAACATGGATGCAACATGTTAATATGAAACTACATGCCAAACTAAGCAAGTTTTATATAGAGCACACTCCAAACGGAGCAACGGTGCAACACATACACTCCAAACAAGATATAACAACAATCTGTCCAAAACAACAACTGGGCATCTTGCAAGCATCATGGAAATACGCTACAGCACCTCAACATGAAAAAACAATGTCAAGGACGTGATGTACAGATGGAGTATAACATAACATGAACACTGAGCTATCTCCAGAAAACACTATAACATGCTCAAAAGGACATGGCAAGATTGTAAATAATAACAGTTCACAGACTTTGCAGAAAATCACTGAGCATGAAAAAAATAACATCAGATTGCAATGTTTAGAGCTATCAAACGTCATGTTACAGCAAGCTATCATGGAAAAATAGAGCATGGCATGCTAACACTAAAGACAAAGAACAAAACTCCCTTACTGAACTAATTCCAAAGATCAACAGAAAAGATGGTAGCGTCCATGCAAACATGGCAAGTAATATGACAGGTTTCACAAGGTGAAAATAACAGGACATGGCAGGAACAACGATAAGTAAACATGTTGGTGAGCTTGTACAACTCACCAAAGAGCAATACATGGCATGAAAAGGTGACCCACAGTAATAAGAAACATTTATCGAGCTAAACATGGCAATATCATAGTCATAGGGTGCATGGATCACTAGCAAAACGCATAGCAAAACTGAACTTAATGTTAACAGGCTGACAGCAACTTTATTTAGCAACTTTGGAGCATGATATCAACAAGATACAACAGGCGATAAATGCAAACAAGGGCATGGTTGGATATACCATGACAAGTTTAACAAAACATCCTTAGTGAACATCTCCAGATTATGCATATAATGGATGGTAGCATCAATCAAACATAGCAACCTGATATAGCAGTTTCAGCCTAGCAAAACAGTAACAACAAGTACCCTACTTCATGAGCTTGATGCACTCACTACAAGACTCACAAAAATACATGAATTGCACCACTCTTAATATGGCATGAATATGCTCCTAAAACATGTAGATATCAAGCTCATAGGATGCACACACAAAATGCAATAAAAAAGACAAATCACCAAGTTATAACAGTCTCAGCAGGTTAACATCATATAGCACTCTTGCAATGATGATTAGGGCATCAAGATGGACTCAAAAAAGCATGTCACAGTGGAATGAAATGAAGAGTATCTCACAATGAACATTTTGACATATTATGCACACAAAGCGGAGCAACATGCACAGAGTTACGGCGTGACAAACATGGGTACATAATGCAAAAATTACAGGACGGTGAAAAACGAGGTCAACCTTCTAGGGTTTCGGCACGGTACTCAATGCGGCTGGATCTCGCCAGAATAGTTTGCCGGAGGGGAAGTAGACGGCGGCCGAAGGTCGGGGACTCGCCGGAGAAGCTCGGGGTCGTCGGATCCGGCCCTCCCGCGGCCGGATCTTGCCGGGGGCGGAGGAGAGGAGGCGCGGGAGCGCGCGGGGTCGGCGGCAAAGGGACATGGCAGCGGTGGTTCACGGCGGCGCGGAGGCACCGATGCGGGATGGCGGTGCTGAGGCCGGCGAGGAACGGCGGTGGGGCACGACGTTGAGCGAGGAGGCGGGGTCGGGTGCTCAGGGAGGAGTGGTCGGGGGCGAGCGGGCTGGCTCAGCCCGGCAGCGGCGAAGATCCGGTTCCGAGCGGGCCCGCGATGCGCACGGCGGGCCCTGGCGGCGCGGGGAGTGGGGCGCGGGGATGTGGTGCCTCGGGGTTGGACGGGACGGCGGCGCTGCCCACTGGGGTGGCGCCACGTGCCGACGGCGAGGTGGAGGTGCGGGAGGAGGCCAAGTGGCGGCAGCGGAGCGGGCCGGCGTGAAAATGGGAGTGGTGGCGCGGCTACTACTCATCGTCGGATATGTGACGATCTACGTGCCCGGCAACAGCAGCATAGGCGGCAGCTGCAGCTCTGGCGCCTCCGGCTGCACCATTCCGGCCTCCTCCTCCTCTGTCTCCGTGCCGAGTTTGGCGAAAAGCGCATCGGACGCCGCCTGCTCCTGCCGGAGGAACGCCCGGTTGGCCTTCACATAGGCCTCATCCTAGATGCACTCCAGGATGGCCACCTGATCCGCCATCTCCTCTGATTGGGCGACGGAGAACTCCGCCTCCGCATGGTCCGTGTTGAAGCTCGCGAGCTGCTGCTCCGGCTGCTCCGCCTCCTCCACCTCCATCGAAGCCATCTCCTCTTCCTCCTCTTCCCCGGGATCCTCCTCCTCCTCCGGCTACGCCGAGTTCGAAGGCAGCCCGACAGCAAGCGGGCAGCGCGCGCGGCTTGTGTAGCCCGGATCTCCTGTTGTATCTCGTAGCGGTGCTCCGGCTTGAGCATTGTGATCTTCCTCGGACCATGGCGGAGTGCCGGAGCGGGAGAGGGAGGAGGTGGATGTTCTGGGCCTGGCGGTGCGGAGGGGGGTGGATGGGCTACAGTTGCGGGACGTCGGTAGGGTTAAATAGGCGGATTTTGTCTTGGGCGACGAGTCAGAGCGACGCCACGCGGTGTTCACACCGTGGCGATGTAGGAGGCGTCCGTCTGTCCGCTGGGTTTTTGGGCGAGTCGGCGTGGGACTCCTTCGTCAGTCCTACATGGCGGGCGCGCCAGGACGCACCCATATCCGCCCCATATTTGGGATGGATATGAGCGGTGCCGGTCAACCCGGGCGTTTGAGGCCCATTTAAGGAGCCCATCTGGGTCGAAAAATCATGACCGGTCAGTGACCGGACGGCCCGTCCAGACTTATGAAGCGGGTTTGAGGCGCCCGATTGTTGATCCTCTAAGTTGTCTCCAACCGATCAAAACCACGCGAGGCCACGACTGCTTCAAGATTACCCGGATCAGCGAGGAAGTGCATGCAAGCCTCCTTAAGCACGCGACAACAATGTTGCTCCGCAAACAAAAATGTGGCACCGACCGAAAACATATTTGATATGCCTACACAATGCCTCGGCTCGCAGATCAGTTTCAGCCTCCTTAAGCTCGCAACGGTATGGACCCTTTGGCCGGTCCAAGACCACGGTGAAGATTGAGCAAGCGCCGTCTCTGCCGCCTCGAATAGGAGATGGTGAAGTATAACCAGGAATGGTCTCTCCGTGAGTCCACCGCCATAACCACCTCCTTCAACTCTCGCGCCCATCTCTCCCCCGCCCAAGTCTGAAGTGGCCGTGACCGCACTGCCCGTGGCGCAGGAGCAAGCGGAAAAGATCATCCACGAGCGTTAGGTGGCAGCAGCGACAGGGAAGCCCTGCAACGACCCCACGACCTACCGTCGCCCGAAGCCCGACTCCGACGAGTGACGGATGCCATCTGCTAGGCCGGTAGGGCCTACGAGGTTACCGTCAAGTATAGGATAGTTTAGGTTTTTCTATGGTTTTTAGTTCACCGGACGAACTATCATCCGATTTTATGTAAAAATTATCTAAGTTTCAATAAAATCATCCAATTTGTTAAAACTAGCATCAAATTTGTTTTCCTTTGTTAAATTTTGTTTGAAATGTATCCAAACATTTGTGCCTAGTTTTGGATGCCTGGCTTCCGCATCAGTATCCGCGTACTAGTGCCATCAGTTTGCGGATGGATACGGTATCAAGTTTGGGGTTAGCGTTGGAGATGCCCTCATTCCTTAAAAATGAAAAGAAAGAAGACCAAGTAGATAGCAGATAATACTACTGTATTTTTGAACGGCAATTGTCGACATATACTATAGTAAATAACTTCAAGAGAACTAGTTGAGCAAGTCAACAAGACACAATCAAATAGGCAAACCGTGACAAGCATGCTTGCGCCTTGAAGTGCGACTATATAAGTGAATGAGATCTACTGCTTCGACATGAGAGTTGGATGGCAAGAAGCTGCCTTCAACTGATCAAAACCACGGGTTGCCACGGCTGCTTCAAGATTACACGGATCAGTGAGGAAGTGCATGCAAGCCTTCTTAAGCACGCGGCAACAATGCTGCTCTGCAAACGCCAGCGTGGCGCCGATCGAAAACATATTTATATGCCCGCACAACGCCTCCTCGCAGACCAGCTTCAGCCTGTCCAGCTTGTACCTGTCCGCCGCCACGAGCAGCGGCTTCGCCATCGTCGCCAACGCCTCTTGATTCGCCATCTCTTCCGGCAGGGCATCCGTGTAGATGAAGTGGAGCAGCGCCTTGAACACCCCGGCCTCAATTCCATCGACACGTATCCTCGTCGCTGCAGGCGACCGGAGCAGCTCAGCCATGAAGATAGGAGACACGGCAGCGAGCATCCACCTGTGTGCCGGGAAGGTCTCCCCGCCGACCTCCATCTCCACGTCCGCCCCCTCTTTGGACTCCCATAGGTCCTCCGTGAGTTGCCGGTGCAGGCCGGGCGGCGGCACCATGGCGCCCGTGGATGCACGCCGGGCGCCGTAGTCCGTGATGCGCATGTCAAGGACGGTCACGTCGCAGAGGATGCACAAGCAGCCGTCCTTGAGGTGCTCATCCTCGTCAAGGTCTTCGATGTTCATGAAGGCACCCCAGCCAAACGCGTCGTGGTTCGAGAAGTTGTTCGCCTGGGTCTCAGTCTCACTCTCACTCTCACCATCGGTTTCATCCGGTAATTGGGCATTACCCTTGGTCCACGATGGGTTTCCGGCGTGGTCGAGGATGCTCATGCAGTAGTCAGCCGTGGCGTCACCGGTGCGGCCATGGCTGGCGTGCTCGAGGTAAAGGGAGATGTAGCCTCGATATCCTACTTCGCCCCTCGGGTAGCACTTGATGCGCCAGTCGTGGCCGCCCGCGCAGAACGTGCCTGATTTGATCACCGTGCCGTTGCCGACCATCTTCTCAATGCACTTGTACTGGTCGATCCTGAACAGGTAGGAGCCCGTCACCGGCCTCGTGATGAGGGTGCCAGCGGAGAGATGGTGCCGGCCGGCGGCGCGGAGGGCAGATACGACCGCCGACATCGACATGATTGAAATATCGAGGAGACGATCGGCGCAGCTGCAGGTTGTCTATGATTGATTGCAAAACGATCCGGTGGGATTTTATCAGGGATTTTGAAGTTGTTTTCCTTCTAAAGGATATCCAATATTATGCAAAGAAACAGACTTGCTGATCGAGCGGGATTTTATCGTTGTGTTCGTTTGGATTTTTTAAATCAATTATTAGTTTCCAAGTCCTCCTCATTCGTTAACCTGTTTTTCTTTTGTTTACCAAAATATCTCCTTCCATTCTCACTGAGCATACTGAGGAAAGCAAACGCATTCCAATGTTTGGACAACTGAATTTGAATGATGACGTATTAATCCCACACTCCACATATATTGTCCGACTGAGATTGATTCCGTTGATCGTCCCTTGCATATTAGGTGTTTCTATATCTTCCATCAATAGAAGTGGAATGCGATTGTCTTTGACGGTGCCACTCCTTCCTTGGATTACGTAATCAAGAGAATAGAGGTGGAATGCAGGTCTTGGAAGACAGCAGGCATCCTCAAAATGAGCATAGAGAGTTTCCTAGGGCGTGTTTGGTTGTCCGCATGCAGCCCAACCAGGCCCGTGCGGGATGTGCGCGGCCTGTTTGGTTGCCTGGGCTGCATGTGGTTTGAGGCCCGTACGGACCTTAAAGTAGCTCGCAGCCTGGCCCGGCTCATAACTCGCCCCCACTCTCCTATCACCGCCCAGTCGCACTGTTCCCACCGCTTCCTCTCTCTCCTCACCGCCCCTCCCTCTCCTCTTATCCGATGGCTCCGCCACGCCCACCGTCGCGCCGCTCTCTGACCCCCGTCGACCAGCGCATCGCCAGCATCCAGGAGCGCTGGCTGGCTGGGCTCCAGAACTCGGGCCGCGACCTGGCGTCAGCGCTGCGAGCGTCGTCCCCCATCTGCTGCCGGCCACCACGAGCGTCCGCCAATGCGGTGCCGGCACCGTCCATGGAGCCGCCCCTTCTTGGGACCCCATTGGGCAGGGGGATTTTCTTGACCCCCGTCCAAGGGTTTTCTCCTATCGGCGGGCCGTCCTCCTCGACCTTCGGCGTGGCGGTGAGCACGGGGCCGATGCCACAGGCCGTCGCCAGGGCCGGCTCCTCCTCTGCTCCGCCACCTCTCTCCTTCCCGCCGGGGTTTTCACCCCGGCCTTGGTTCGCCGCGGCTGCGCGTGCTCCGGTGAGTCAAACCCTTTCAATGCTTGCTCGTAGATGTAGATTAGGGGTTTATTTCTTAGGCATGTGGTAGAAGATAGTGGATTCGATGGGATTAGATAGGATTCTAGCAGATCCGATTGAATGTGATCCCAATCGATTCCAAACAGACTGATCTGTTCTTATTTTGTACAGTGTGTGTGCTAGGATAATTTTCTTGTGCTACTGCTAGTGTGTCCTATGATCTGTGTTCATGCTAGTAGCTGTACTAATGCTAGAATCATGTTCATGTGGATTGATGAATGTTATACTGATGGCATGTTCATGTTGACTGATGAATGCTAGAATCATGTTGACTGATGGCATGTTCATGTTCAAACTAGGATCATGTTCGTGTTGTTGTTGTTGTTGCTAATATACATGTTCAAGCTAGGGTTTATGTTGAATGTTATACGGGCATGTAGTAGGACCATTTTAGGATGCTTCCAAATGTGCATGGCTGCACATGGGTGCTATTGGCACTTGTTGTTGCTATTTTTAGATGTTTATGTGTTTAGGATAGTTGATGACGCACAAGTGTAGGGGATCTATCGTAGTCCTTTTGATAAGTAAGAGTGTCGAAGCCAACGAGGAGCAGAAGAAAATGACAAGCGGTTTTCAGTAAGGTATTCTCTGCAAGCACTGAAATTATCGGTAACAGATAGTTTTGTGATAAGGTAATTTGTAACGAGTAACAAGTAACAAAAGTAAATAAGGTGCAGCAAGATGGCCCAATCCTTTTTGTAGCAAAGGACAAGCCTGGACAAACTCTTATATGAAGGAAAACGCTCTCGAGGACACATGGGAATTATCGTCAAGCTAGTTTTCATCACGCTCATATGATTCGCGTTCGTTACTTTGATAATTTGGTATCTGGATGGATCGGTGCTTGGGTGCTGCCCTTCCTTGGACAAGCATCCCACTTATGATTAACCCCTATTGCAAGCATCCACAACTACAAAAGAAGTATTAAGGTAAACCTAACCATAGCATGAAACATATGGATCCAAATCAGCCCCTAACGAAGCAACTCATAAAGTAGGGTTTAAGCTTCTGTCACTCTAGCAACCCATCAACTACTTATTACTCCCCAATGCCTTCCTCTAGGCCCAAATAATGGTGAAGTTTCATGTAGTTGACGTTCACATAACACCAGTAGAGGAAAGACAACATACATCTCATCAAAATATCGAACGAATACCAAATTCACATGACTACTTATAGCAAGACTTCTCCCATGTCCTCAGGAACAAGCGTAACTAATCAAAATCATATTCATGTTCATAATCAGAGGGGTATTAATATGCATATAGGATCTGAACATATGATCTTCCACTAAATAAACCAACTAGCATCAACTATAAGGAGTAATCAACACTACTAGCAACCCACAGGTACCAGTATGAGGTTTTGAGACAAAGATTGGATACAAGAGATGAACTAGGGTTTGAGAGGAGATGGTGCTGGTGAAGATGTTGATGGAGATGACCCCCTCCCGATGAGAGGATCGAAGGTGATGATGATGGTGATGATTTTCCCTCCCGGAGGAATGTTTCCCCGGCAGAACAGCTCCGCCGGAGCCCTAGATTTGTTCCGCCAAGGTTCCGCCTTGTGGTAGCAGTGTTTCATCCCAAAAGCTTGCTTATGATTTTTTTTCCATGGTAAAAGACTTCATATAGAAGAAGATGGGCATCAGAGGCATGCCAGGGGGCCCACGAGACAGGGGGCGCGCCCAGCGGGGTAGGGCGCGCCACCGCCCTCGTGGCCAGGGTGTGGGCCCCCCTCTGGTTGATTCTTTCGCTAGTATTTTTTATTAATTCCAAAAACTGCCTCCGTGAAGTTTCAGAACTTTTGGAGCTGTGCAGAATATGTCTCTAATATTTTCTCCTTTTCCAGCCCAGAATTCCAGTTGCCGGCATTCTCCCTCTTCATGTAAACCTTGTGAAATAAGAGAGAATAGGCATAATTATTGTGACATAACATGTAATAACAGCCCATAATGCAATAAATATCGATATAAAAGCATGATGCAAAATGGACGTATCAACTCCCCCAAGCTTAGACCTCACTTGTCCTCAAGCGGAAGCCGATAACAAAAAATATGTCCACATGTTTAGAGATAGAGGTGTCGATAAAATAAAATACGGACATGAGGGCATCATGATCATTCTAACAATATATATATATATATATATAATATAATGTCATATGATTTCTTATACTAAAGTAACAATATATTGACAATGTCAAGTATGAATCAAAAACTTCATTGAGAACCAACAAACTATAATCTCAGCCATTGAAGCAATTGCAATTTATCATAACATCGGAAAGAGTCAATACAAGAGCTTTTCAGCAAGTCCACATACTCAACTATCATTTAGTCTTTCACAATTGCTAGCACTCACACAATACTTATGGTTATGGACTTTTAGTCGGACACAGAGAAAGATAGGGGCTTATAGTGTTGCCCCCCAACCTTTTACCTCAAGGGTAATGACAACAATAATAGTTCATGCTAACTCACATCCAATTGAATATATATATCAGGATCTTTCCAACACAATGTGCTTGCCAAAGGATAAAATTTAAAAAGGAAAGGTGAAGATCACATGACTCTTGCATAAGGTATAAGACAAGAATAAAAGATAGGCCCTTCGCAGAGGGAAGCAGAGGTTGTCATGTGTTTTTGTGGTTGGATGCACAAAATCTTAATGCGAAAGAACGTGATGTAGGGTAGAACCCTAACGGCCCGATCTTTCACGAAAGGAGCGGATCCCGCAAAGAACACGAGGGGAAAACGAGGGGAATCACGAGGGGAAACACGAGAGAATCACTCAAACCAACAAGATTCGGTTACACATGCGCTAGATCCTCGAAACACAAAGGGGAATACACGATCCAAAGTCAACAACGGATGATACAAGAGGTAACTGGCCCTTCTCCGTGAGGAGGTCTTGATGGGGCCACCCAAGAGGGGGTCTTGAATCCGCTTGGAAGGATCTTCTCCGAGGAGGCGCACTCTCCAAGGAGAAGGTAACCAAGTGGATGAGCAAAGCTCTCACACAAACACGAGCTAATCCTTTGCTAACCCTAAAAGAGGTGGAGGAGTAGTATATATAGAAGTTGGGGGCGAAGGGGTACATGGGCCTCGGCCCAATATCATGCATGCAGGCACGGTCCGAATGATCCGGATGTTGGTCCGAATGATCCGGGCTTCGGGGGTCCGGATGATCCATGTCGGTGTCCGGATGATCCGGACGTGTCGTAGGCGTCGCGGAAGGTCCGGATGTCCGGGACCTGGTCCAGACGTCCGGGGGTGGCCGGATGATCCGGGACTGGGTCTGGATAATCCGGCTTCGGGGAGAAGCTTCGGGTGTCCTTGGGCGAGTTAGCCGGATCGTCTGGGCCGGCATCCGGATCATCTGGGCTGGGGCCAGATCGTCCGGACGGCGGTCCGGATCGTCCGGGCTTCTTCAGCCTTTGCCCTTTTTCCTCTCCGTCTTCACGTCCATCTTCTTCTTCGGTTCCTCCTTGCTCCTTAGCGTCTCCATGGCTAACTCCTTGATACCTGAGTATGCACAACGTCTCCGTTTGAGGTAGTAGCCATGTCTCATGTTCATCGAAGTGGAATTGTGAGAGGAGAGATGTCACATCGGTTCCGAGAGCTCTTGTACGTGCTCGAGTGATGGTTCCACTAGGCACTTGGTGAGTCGATGGTAGGTCCATGGGGATGACCTTGGGATGCTCCGCATCATCTCCCCTCCCTTGGAAAGATCTGACCTTGGATCGAAATTCTCATCACCATGGTACGGGGAGAGATCTTTGACGTTGAAGATGTCGCTCACGGAGTACTTCTCGTGTGGGATGTCGATCTTGTAGGTGTTGTTGTTGTGGCGTGCAAGCACCTTGAAGGGTCCATCGGCTCATGGTAGAAGTTTGGACTTGCGTTCGTTGGGGAAGCGGTCTTTGCAAAGGTGTAGCCACACAAGATCTCCAATGTTGAATATCATGGGGTGTTTGTTGACGTTGAGCTTGGTCGCGAGTCGTTGTACTTGGCGCTCGATGGTGTGCCTTGTATCTTCATGCATCTTCTTGAGATGGTTTACTCGGGCACTCGTGTCCATGTTTGTGCGCTCTTGTAGAGGTAGAGGTAGAATGTCCAATGGGGACAACGAGTTGAAGCGGTAGACGAGCTTGAAAGGGGACTTGCCGGTTGTTGAGTGTCTTGCGCGGTTGTAGGCGTACTCGGTGATAGGTAGGCACTCCTCCCACTCCTTGATGTTCTTCTTTATCAACACACGTAGGAAAGTGGAGAGCGTACAGTTCGTCACCTCCGTTTGGCCGTCGGTTTGTGGATGATATGCCGTAGAGAATAGTAGCTTGATTCCGAGCTTGGCGCATATGGTCTTCCAAAAGTAACTCAAGAACTTGACGTCGCAGTCCGAGACAATCGTCTTGGGCACTCCATGTAGATGCAATATTTCCCTACAAAAGAGATTGGCAACATGTGAAGCATTGTCTATCTTGTTGCAAGGAATGAAATGAGCCATTTTGGAGAATCGGTCCACAACAACAAAAACTGAATCCTTGCCATTTCTAGTTCTAGGCAAACCAAGCACAAAATCCATGCTAATATCTTCCCACGGTTGATACGAAATTGAAAGAGGCATATATAATCCATGAGATTGAGCTTTAGACTCAGCTTTGCGACATGTAGAGCATCGGTTGGTGAATCGGTTGACGTCACGGAACATCTTAGGACAAAAGTAGTTCTTGGAGAGCGTAGCAAGTGTCTTGTCGCGTCCAAAATGTCCCATTAGTCCTCCTCCATGAGATTCTTGCAAAAGTAACAAACGAAGAGAATACTCGGGGATGCAAAGTTTGTTAGATCTCATAAGATAACCATCCTTGATGTAATATCGTTCCCAAGATGTATGCGTCAAACATTTGGCATAAGGAATTGTAAAAGTAGGATCATGCTCATACAAGTCTTTTATGTGGTCAAAACCAATGACATTCAATTCAAGTTGAGTAACAAGCTGATACGTCTCCGTCGTATCTACTTTTCCAAACACTTTTGCCCTTGTTTTGGACTCTAACTTGTATGATTTGAATGGAACTAACCCGGACTGACACTGTTTTCAGCAGAATTGCCATGGTGTTGTTTTTTGTGTAGAAAATAAAAATTCTCGGAATGACCTGAAACTCCACGGAACACCTTAGAAAAAAAAGAAAAATCGTTGCCAAAGATGAAGGACAGGGGGCCCACACCCTGTCCACGAGGGTGGGGGCGCACCCCCCCTGAGCGTGCCCCCCTACCTCGTGGGCCCCCCTGGTGGCCCTCCGACGCCAACTCCAACTCCATATATTGGCTTCCGGGGAGAAAAAAATTAGAGAGAAGAAATCATTGCGTTTTACGATACGGAGCCGCCGCCAAGCCCTAATCTCTCTCGGGAGGGCTGATCTGGAGTCCGTTCGGGGCTCCAGAGAGGGGGATTCGTCGCCATCGTCATCATCAACCATCCTCCATCACCAATTTCATGATGCTCACCGCCGTGCGTGAGTAATTGCATCGTAGGCTTGCTGGACGGTGATGGGTTGGATGAGATTTATCATGTAATCGAGTTAGTTTTGTTAGGGTTTGATCCCTAGTATCCACTATGTTCTAAGATTGATGTTGCTATGACATTTCTATGCTTAATGCTTGTCACTAGGGCCCGAGTGCCATGATTTCAGATCTGAACCTATTATGTTTCCATGAATATATGTGTGTTCTTGATCCTATCTTGAAAGTCTATAGTCACCTACTATGTGTTATGATCCGGCACCCCCGAAGTGACAATAATCGGGACCACTCCCGGTGATGACCATAGTTTGAGGAGTTCATGTATTCACTATGTGCTAATGCTTTGTTCCAGTTCTCTATTAAAAGGAGGCCTTAATATCCCTTAGTTTCCAATAGGACCCCCCTGCCATGGGAGGGTAGGACAAAAGATGTCATGCAAGTTCTTTTCCATAAGCACGTATGACTATATACGGAATACATGCCTACATTACATTGATGAACTGGAGCTAGTTCTGTGTCACCCTATGTTATAACTGTTACATGACGAACCGCATCCGGCATAATTAGCCATCGCTAATCCGGTGCCTACAAGTTTTCCATATACTGGTTCTCGCTTATTTACTTTTCCGTTGCTACTGTTACAATCACTACAAAATACCAAAAACATTACTTTTACTGTCTTTACTTTTGTTACCGTTACCACCACTATCATATTACTTTGCTACTAAACACTTTGCTGCAGATACTAAGTTTCCAGGTGTGTTGACAACTCAGCTGCTAATACTTGAGAATATTCTTTGGCTCCCCTTGTGTCGAATCAACAAATTTGGGTTGAATACTCTACCCTCGAAAACTGTTGCGATCCCCTATACTTGTGGGTTATCAAGACCTTTTTCTGGCACCGTTGCCGGGGAGCATAGCTCTATTCTTTGAGTCACTTGGGATTTATATCTGCTGGACACTATGAAGAACTTGAAAGACGATCGAACTACTATTTTGCCCTCAACTACGAGGGAGGTAAGGACTGCCATCTAGCCTTGCACTAGATTCTCCTTCATTATGAGTAAGTTTGCGACACCTAAACCTACTACTGCTATGAATTCTGATATGTCGCATGT
Source organism: Aegilops speltoides (assembly GCA_021437245.1). Lineage (NCBI taxonomy): Eukaryota > Viridiplantae > Streptophyta > Magnoliopsida > Poales > Poaceae > Aegilops > Aegilops speltoides. The sequence goes on along the minus strand of CM038141.1, from coordinate 72,762,929 downwards.
TATTGATGATGCCACTTCTGCTATGCATGATACTTATGATGAAACTACTTCTATGCTTGATACTACTGTGCCCCTTGGTGAATTTCTTGATGAGCAAATTGCTAGGTCTAGAGAAAGAGAAATTATTGAACCTGAACACGATGATGTTAGTGATGATGAAAATATGCCTGCTATTCCTGAAGGTTATCTTTTTTATGCTGAATCTTCTGCAGCTATTCTTGCTTGCTAGGATAGACATGAACTTAAGAGGTTGCTAGTTAAATGGAGTAAAGAATCTTCTAGAGATAGAATGAAACCCGGCCCTGCTTTTGCTACTTCACCTATCTGTGTTCCTGATCAGGATTATTATGATTTTTCTGTTGATCCAGATATAATTACTTTGGTTGAATCTAATCCTGTTTATGGCTATGAATCTGAAACTGTTGTGGCACATCTTACTAAGTTAAATGATATAGCGCCCTGTCTACTAATAATGAGAGATCGCGCTACCTTTATTTACTCAAAATATTTCCGTTCTCATTAAAGGGTGATGCTAAGATATGGTTTAATTCTCTTGATCCTGGTTGTGTGCAAAGTCTCCAGGATATGATTTATTACTTCTCTGCTAAATATTTCCTAGCTCATAAGAAACAAGCTGCTTTGAGGGAAATATACAACTTTGTGCAAATTGAAGAAGAGAGTCTCCCACAAGCTTGGGAGAGACTTCTCAAGTTACTTAATGCTTTGCCTGATCATCCTCTTAAGAAACCTGAAATATTTGATATCTTTTATAATGGACTAACTGATGCTTCCAGAGATTACCTGGATAGTTGTGCTGGTTCTCTTTTCAGGGAAAGAACACCGGATGACGCTGAAATTCTATTAAATAATATGTTGGCAAATGAAAATAATTGGGACCTCCTGAGCCAGTTCCTGAGCCAATTACTGAGCCTATTCCTAAACCAACTCCGAAGAAGAGAGGTGTTCTATTTCTCAGTCCCGAAGATATGCAAGAAGCAAAGAAATCTATGAAAGAAAAAGGTATTAAAGCTGAAGATGTTAAGAATTTACCTCCTATTGAAGAATACATGGTCTTAATTTACCGCCTGTTGAAGAAGTATATGATCTCAGTTACTTATTTAATGAAGAACCTCCCGATATCCTGACATAGGTAGTAAAGGTAAATTCTCTCTATAGATATGATAAAGCTGAAGTCCCTCCTACTAAAATTGCTAGTTAGTGCTTGGATGAGTTTGATGATTTTATATTTAAGAAAGATGACTTTAATGCTTATTTTGGTAGACAATTGAAACAGAATACCTTTATGATTAAACGCTTGGGTGATTATATGGCTGATATTAGAGGTGAACTTAAACTTGTTAGCAAACATGCTTCTATGGTTACCACTCAAGTAAAACAAGTACTTAAAGCTCAGAAAGAAGTGCTTGATGAAATGAATAGTAAGAAAAATGATTATGCTGTTAGAATGGCTACTAGAACTGGTAGAATGACTCAGGAACCTTTGTATCCTGAAGGCCACCCTAAGAGAATTGAGCAAGATTCTCAAAGAAATAATATAGATGTTCCTAGTTTTTCTAAGAGGAAGAAAAAGAAAAATGATAGGACTTTGCAAACTTCTAGTGAACCTATTGCTGAACCACCTGAGAATCCAAATGATACCTCTATTTCTGATGCTGAAACACAATCAGGTGATGAACATGAACCTAGTGATAATGTTAATGATAATGTTGATGTTGATGCTCAACCTAGTAATGATAATGATGTAGAAGTTGAACCTGCTGTTGATATTGATAACCCACAATCAAAGAATCAACGTTATGATAAAAGAGACTTTGTTGCTAGGAAACATGGTAAAGAAAGGGAACCATGGGTTCAGAAACCCATGCCTTTTCCTCCGAAACCATCCAAGAAAAAGGATGATGAGGATTTTGAGCTCTTTGCTGAAATGATTAGACCCATCTTTTTGCGTATGCGATTAACTGATGTGCTCAAAACAAATCCTTATGCTAAGTATATGAACGGTATCATTACCAATAAAAGAAAGATACCTGAAGCTGAAATTTCCACCATGCTTGCTAATTATACTTTTAAGGGTGGAATACCAAAGAAACTTGGAGATCCAGGAGTACCTACTATACCATGCTCCATTAAAAGAAATTATGTTAAAACTGCTTTATGTGATCTTGGAGCCGGTGTTAGTGTTATGCCTCTCTCTTTATATCGTAGACTTGATTTGAATAAGTTGACACCTACTGAAATATCTTTGCAAATGGCTGATAAATCAACTACTATACCTGTCGGTATTTGTGAGGATGTGCCTGTTGTAGTTGCAAACCTTACTATTTTAACGGACTTTGTTATTCTTGATATCCCCGAGGATGATAGTATGTCTATTATTCTTGGAAGACCTTTCCTTAATACTACAGGGGCTGTTATTGATTGCACCAAAGGCAATGTCACTTTTCATTTTAATGGCAATGAGCACACGGTGCATTTTCCGAGGAAACAACCTCAAGTTTATAGTATCAACTCTATTGGAAAATTTCCATCGATTATATTTGGAGGTTTTGAATTTCCTCTCCCTACTGTCAAGAAAAAGTATGATATTCTTATTGTTGGGCATTTTCATATCCCCGTTGAGGTAACTTAGTGTTATCCGAAACTTCTCCGGTTCCGTGATTATTCAGAATGAGTTTGTTAACAAGACTTGATCAACCTTGTTAGTGGGTTCATTTTGATGATCACGAGATGGATGAAACTAGAAGCACAACCTTCTGTACCCTCTTTATATTTTCTGTTATTTAGTAGAAATAAAGTAAAATAGTATTTTTCTGTCTGTTTCCTGACTTATTCGTGCAATATAAAAATATCCCAAAAATAAAAGTCCTCAGAATGCAATGCCAATTTAATATGATTTTTTCGGGAATATTTGAGGATTTACTGTGCAAAAATTACCACAGGGGGAGCTGCCACCTGGCCACGAGGGTGGAGGGCGCGCCCTACCCCCTGGGCACGGCCCCCTGCCTCGTGGGCCCACGGTGGCCCTCCTCCACTTATTCCTGCACCCATCTTCTTCCTCTGCCTCACACAAACACGAAAAACCAACTCAAGCACGAGTTCCAGCCCCCGTTGCTATGATTTTCGATCTCCTTGCTCAAAGCACCTCTCGCAAAACTGCTTGGGGACATTGTTCCTTGGAATGTGACTCCTCTATTGGTCCAATTAGTTTTAGTTCTAGTGCTTTATTCATTGCAAATTTGTGCTGCATAGGTGACCATGTTCTTGAGCTTGCATGTCAAATTTATATGGTTCTAAGTAGTTCCAATGCTTGATATAGGCCCTAGGCACTTGTGGGAGTTGTTGCTATCATTTTATTGAAGTTGGTTCACTTTTATTTGAAGTTACTAAAAATTTCAGATTGTTTCAGAAATAATGAAGAAATTTTTGAGGGGCTCGTCGAGCCGAAGCTCTAAGGAAAAACAAAAGGAAGAAGATCAGAAGCCCAAATTTAATTTGCCTCGCACCACGGAGGTCCGGCCGTGTGAATGGCCTTCCGATGACTTCTTGAGGAGAGCCGGGATTTATGAAGATTTCCATATTGATTGAGAATGCTGGCCTCACCAACTTCCTCCATGACAAACGTCATCAGTATCTCTTACTCACAAATACTTTTGTGCAAAACTTCTACCTTTTCCCTAAGAAATCACCTCCAACAGTAGAGTTTCATTTATATGACGTTGTTAAAGAGATGACATTAGCTGAATTCTGCGAGGTTTGCAGAATACCCTTTGAGGGCACCTTAGATGAACCCCACCGTAACGAAATAGAAGCTTTTATTAACACCATCATGGTGGGAGAAACCAGGAAGGTTTCTGATGCAAGGATCACTAGCATAAATTTTCCTGTTTTACGCTACTTTGCCTTATTTGCCAGTCATTGCTTGATTGGACGCGGGAACTGTGGGAACCTTAGTATTCCTGATATTATTATTTTGCTCCATGGTTTATACCGCAATAACTCTATTAGTATGGGTGGAATTGTTGCTAGACGGTTAAGTCTGAACCGTACTAAGGGCCCCATCTTTGGAGGCATTTATGCTTCACACCTAGCTGAACATTTTGAAATACCTATTAGGCATGAGGAGAAAGAAGAAACAACGTTGCCCCGTGTTTATTTAGATTATAAGAGTATGATAGAGCAGGACTTTCTTGTTAAGAATCGCTGAGGGGGGCTCAAATATAAATTATACTTTGATAAACATCACCCTGAAACTATTACTTTGCATGCTCCTTCTTTGTTTAACTTGTCTGCAGAACCTCACATTATTTCGTGGTCGGCCGTTCAAGCCTATCGGAATCCTGCACCAGCCCCGGAACCGGAGCCACAAGATGAGCATCCATGACTATCAATTTATTCTTGGGATCCAGAGGAGGCTGCCAGCCAGTGGCAGTCAGAGTCTTCTTCGTCACACTACGACCCCAGCTTCACCTACGGATATCCGCCAGGATATCCCTGGCAATAGACCAACTTAGGCCAAAATCCTAAGCTTGGGGGAGTACGTATTTCCCATCGACATTACATTCATGTTCACACACACACTCATTGCCAGATGTCGGTGCTCATACTCTTTCACTGTAATATCCATGTTAGTTTAAATTCCTTTTTCCTGCTTTATTCTTGTGTGTTCGATAAACCTTAAGAAAAACAAAAAAATTAGTTAGTTTACTTTCCATTCTTGTAGTATAATTAAAAAGAAAACCCAAAAATATTTCCCGTTCTTCTTTTACTTGTTGGGAGCTTTCCCGTGTAAATAGTTTTTATTTCTTTTCTTTTCTTTGGGGGTCGAGAAGACCATATTGAAAATGCTTAGTGGCTCTTATATGCATGATTATTTATTTAACTTAGAGCCCATATTACTTGTCTTCTCTCTTGAGTTGAATGCTTGCAGATTCCAGCTTAGTCCAATGCACGCGCACTCTTATTATTATACACACCGTTCGGTCGTGCAAGTGAAAGGCAATAATGATGATATATGATGGACTTATTGGATTAGAAAAGCTGGTATGAACTCGACCTCTCTTGTTTTTGTAAATATGATGATTCATCGTTCCTGATTCAGCTATATGAAGTAAACATATTTGCAATGATATTTAGTGATTATAGTTGCTTGTGCCATGCTTGATTAGCTATGAGTTATAATGGTTTACCTTGCGTGCCAACATGCTATTAGAATGATTATGATGTGGTATGATGGGATGGTATCCTCCTTTAAATGTATTGAGTGACTAGACTTGGCACATGTTCACGCATGTAGTTGAATCAAATCAACATAAGCCTTCATGATATTTATGTTCATGGTGGATTATATCCTACTCATGCTTGTATTCGTTGTAAATTAGTTTTAATGCTTGTTTACGACTGTTGTCGCTCTCTCAGTTGGTCGCTTCCCAGTCTTTTGCTAGCCTTCACCTGTACTAAGCGGGAATACTGCTGGTGCATCCAAACTCCTTGAACCCGAAAGTTATTCCACATGAGTCCACTATACCTACCTATATGCGGTATTTACCTGCCGTTCCAAGTAAATTTGTATGTGCCAAACTCTATACCTTCAAATAAACATTCTGTTTTGCATGCTCGATTAGCTCATATGTCAACTAGAGCTGCCCTTATCTTCCGTGTTAGGCGGGTTATTCTCAAGAAAAGTGGACTCCGCTCCTCATTCACGAGAAAATGGCTGGTATCCGGGATGCCCAGTCCCATGCTTTATGCAAACTAAATCAAAATAACTACAAACAGAACTCCCCTTGGGACCCGTTGAATGTTGGAGGCACTCGTTGTTTCGAGCAAGCCATGGCCGCCTATAATCTTTACCATTCTATTTGGGAACCGCCTATAATCTGTTTAGCATGGAAGATATCATCGTCTTTTAGTTGTTATGTTGACAATGAAAGTATGCCGCTCAAAATATAATTTATCTCTATTCCAAAACCGAGCTTTGGCACCTCTACAAATCCCTACATCCCTCTGTGAAGGGCCTATCTATTTACTTTAATGTTGAGTCATCATCCTTCTTATTAAAAGCACCCACCAGAGAGCACACTGTCGTTTGCATTCATTATTATTGGTTTATATTGGGTATGACTTGACTGGATCTCTTTTACCATGAATTACAATGTTTAGTCAGTCCTTGATCTTTAAAGGTGCTCCGCATTTATGTTTTGCGGTCTCATAAAGGGCTAGCAAGATACCATTTTGTTATATCATGTTATGATTATTTTGAGAAAGTGTTATCATCCGAGTTTTATTATTATAGCTCGCTAGCTGATTATGCTATTGATATGAGTAATTATGAGACCTACCTGTTTTTGTTAGTATGGTTAGTTCATAATAATTGCTGAAGCTTGAATGCTGGCTTTTCATGTTTACAACAACAAGAGCAAACAGAGTTTGTAAAAGTTTTTCTTTTTCTCTTTCAGTTTGTCAACTGAATTGCTTGAGGACAAGCAAGGGTTTAAGCTTGGGGGAGTTGATACGCTCTCGTCAGATCTACTTTTCCAAACACTTTTGCCCTTGTTTTGGACTCTAACTTGTATGATTTGAATGGAACTAACCCGGACTGACGCTATTTTCAGCAGAATTGCCATGGTGTTGTTTTTTGTGCAGAAAATAAAAACACTCGGAATGACCTGAAACTCCACGGAACACCTTAGAAAAAATAAAGAAAAATCGTCGCCAAAGATGAAGGCCAGGGGGTCCACACCCTGTCCACGAGGGTGGGGGCGCCCCCCTGGGCGCGCCCCCTACCTCGTGGGCCCCCTAGAGGCCCTCCGACGCCAACTCCAACTCCATATATTGGCTTTCGGGGAGAAAAAAATCAGAGAGAAGAAATCATCGCGTTTGACGATATGGAGCCGCCGCCAAGCCCTAATCTCTCTCGGGAGGGCTGATCTGGAGTCCGTTCGGGGCTCCAGAGAGGGGGATTCGTCGCCGTCGTCATCATCAACCATCCTCCATCACCAATTTCATGATGCTCACCGCCGTGCGTGAGTAATTGCATCGTAGGCTTGCTGGACGGTGATGGGTTGGATGAGATTTATCATGTAATCGAGTTAGTTTTGTTAGGGTTTGATCCCCAGTATCCACTATGTTCTGAGATTGATGTTGCTATGACTTTGCTATGCTTAATGCTTGTCACTAGGGCCCGAGTGCCATGATTTCAGATCTGAACCTATTATTTTTTCATGAATATATGTGTGTTCTTGATCCTATCTTGCAAGTATATAGTCACCTACTATGTGTTATGATCCGGCAACCCCGAAGTGACAATAATCGGGACCACTCCCGGTGATGACCATAGTTTGAGGAGTTCATGTATTCACTATGTGCTAATGCTTTGTTCCGGTTCTCTGTTAAAAGGAGGGCTTAATATCCCTTAGTTTCCAATAGGACCCCGCTGCCACGGGAGGGTAGGACAAAAGATGTCATGCAAGTTCTTTTCCATAAGCACGTATGACTATATACGGAATACATGCCTACATTACATTGATGAACTGGAGCTAGTTCTGTGTCACCCTATGTTATAACTGTTACATGACGAACCGCATCCGGCATAATTATCCATCGCTAAGCCGGTGCCTACAAGTTTTCCATATACTGGTTCTCGCTTATTTACTTTTACGTTGCTACTGTTACAATCACTACAAAATACCAAAAACATTACTTTTACTGTCTTTACTTTTGTTACCGTTACCACCACTATCATATTACTTTTCTACTAAACACTTTGCTGCAGATACTAAGTTTCCAGGTGTGGTTGAATTGACAACTCAGCTGCTAATACTTGAGAATATTCTTTGTCCCCCCTTGTGTCGAATCAACAAACTACCATCGAAAACTGTTGCGATCCCCTATACTTGTGGGTTATCACAAGCATGCATATACGGGAAAGCTCATTCGCCACAACATTTTCCTTACCTTTAATGTACTTGATGACATAAGGAAAAGACTCGATAAATTCACTCCACTTAGCATGACGCTTGTTCAACTTAGTTTGACCCTTAAGATATTTAAGTGTTTCATGATCGGTGTGGATGATGAATTCATGAGGGTGGAGGTAATGTTCCCATTCACGCAAAACTCGCACTAAAGTGTATAGCTCTATGTCATAGATGGGGTAATTGAGTTGCGCTCCGGAAAGTTTCTCGCTAAAGTATGCTATGGGGCACTTCTCTTGCGTTAACACACCTCCTATGCCATTACCACTAGCATCGCAATGAATTTCAAAAGGTTTGTCAAAGTTGGGTAATGCAAGCACGGGAGCATGAGTAAGCAAATTCTTAAGCTCATTGAAAGCGCTATCTTGAGATGGTCCCCAAAAAAAGGGTGCATTTTTCTTGCTCAAAGCATGTAAAGGTGAAGCAATTGTGCTAAAATCCTTCACAAATCTACGGTAGAAACCGGCTAAACCAAGAAAGCTACGCACTTGCTACAAATTGGTTGGTTGGGGCCAAGTTTCAATAGCACTGATCTTACATTCATCAACATGAACACCCTTAGAATATACTACAAAGCCCAAGAAAACAAGCTTATCAACACCAAAAAGTCATTTTTCCATATTAGCATAGAGTTGCTCTTTTCGAAGAGTTTGTAGCACGGTTTGAAGGTGTGTGACATGCTCTTTGAGAGATTTGCTAAACACAAGGATATCGTCAAAGTAGACAACAACAAATTCACCAATATAGGGTCGAAACACATAATGCATAAGATGCATGAAGGTACCCGGTGCTTCGGATAAACCCATAGGCATGACTAACCACTCATACAAACCAAACTTTGTTTTGAAAGCAGTTTTCCATTCATCACCCTCTTGTATGCGGATTTGATAGTAACCACTTTTAAGATCAATTTTTGAGAAAAATAGTGGCACCGCTAAGTTCATCAAGCATATCATCGAGGCGTGGAATGGGGTACCTATATCGAGCGGTGATAGCATTGATGGGTCTACAATCGAAACACATGCGAAAGCTACCGTCTTGTTTTGGTACAAGAATGACCGGTACGGCACAAGGACTCAAACTTTCGCACACATGTCCATGGTCTATGAGATGCTTTACTTGCCTTTGTATTTCTTTGGTTTCTTCAGGGTTGACTTGGTATGGAGCCTTGTCTGGAAGTGGCGCTCCGGGGATGAGGTCGATGCGATGTTCGATGCCTCGTAGTGGAGGTAGACCCGTAGGTAGCTCATCGGGGAAAACATCTTGGAATTCCTGCAATAAAGAAGATAACACCAAAGGTAGATTGTGAGAGGGGTTAGTTTTTGGTGCCTCGTCCTTGCACAATAGGACATAGTGTAGGACACTTGATGGGTTCTCACACACTTCTCTCATCTCACGTTTGGTGGCAAATAGAACTAAGTTTTTATTGTCTCTCATCATGGAGGCACTCAATTTTGGCTTGTGGTGCTCACTCTCTTTTTGGTGGTTCACTCTCTCATTATTATCTCCATGATGGGTGGTTTGCTTGTCCGCGATCACTTGGCTTGGATACATCTGTCGTAGCAAATACTCCTTTCCTTTCATCTTGAAGCTATAGTGGTTTGTACACCCGTTGTGGATGACACCTCGGTCAAATAGCCATGGCCGTCCAAGAAGGAGGTGGCAAAAGGTCATTGGGAGGACATCACACTCCAAAGTGTCTTCGTAAGCTCCGATCTTGAAAGAAACTTGTACTCTATGCTCGACTTGGATGGTGCCGATGTTGCTTAGCCATTGAACTTTGTATGGGTGCGGGTGCTTCATCTTGACCAATTGGAGCTTGGAGCATAATTCTTCACTTGCAAGGTTATGGTAACTCCCTCCGTCGATGATGACCTTGACGGACCGTCCATTGATGCCGGCCTTGGTGTGGAAGATATGGCATCTTTGGTTCGTATTGTTGATGTTGAAGAGTCAAGACCTTGGAGACAACAAGAGCAGGGCATGAATCTTCGTCACAAAAAGATTTGATCATCTTCATCTTCGTTCTCTCGTCGTTGAGGATCATGGTGCGCTTGTTTGTGCACTCAAATGACTTGTGGCCTCGGCCGCCGCATGTGAAGCATTTGAAGGAACTTGTGTTGATGGTCTCATCGCTTGGGGTAGATGATGATGAAGCTTTCGGCTTGAAGTTGCTTGTAGTAGGAGGACGACTTGAGGTTGTCGAAGCTTTCTTGTAACTTGACTTCTCGCCATTGCTTGTAGGAGGCTTTGTTGAGGTAGAAGTTGTTGGAGTCGTTGAAGCTTGATTGTTGGAGATGCCATAGGACTTTGATTAGAACTTGGCATACTTGAAGTCGTCTTGTACTTGCCATTCCACTTTGGTGGCTTGGTGCACGAGCTCGATGAGGTTCGAGTATGGTTGGAAGTCGGCAATCTTCTTGATAGGATGATTGAGTCCATTCAAGAAACGTGCCATAGTTTGCTCATCATCTTCCGTGGCATTGGCTCTTATCATGGCAATCTCCATTTCCTTGTAGTACTCTTCAACGCTCTTGGTTCCTTGCTTGAGGAGTTGGAGTTTCTTGAAGAGGTCACGGTTGTAGTAGTTTAGCACGAAGCATGCTCTCATGACATCCTTCATTGCGTCCAAGTAGTGATGGGTGGTTCACCTCTTGCCTCTCGGTGCTTAATGACTTGTTCCCACCAAATGAGGACATAGTCTTGGAATTCAAGGGATGCCATTGCAATCTTCTTCTCTTCTTCATAGTTGTGCAAGCGGAAGATTTTGTCAACCTTCAATGCCCATAATATGTACTCTTCGAGGTCATTGCTTCTGGTGAACTTGGGCATGGTGAACTTTAGCTTGCCATATCGTTGCTCTTCATTGTGTTGGGGTCGGAGATGATGACGCCCATGTCGTTAAGGATTGACAAACTCATGTTGCACTTAACAAGGAGGGTTGTCAATCTCATGTTGCTCTTGTCTTGGAGGATTTCCATTTTCTTCATGCTCTTGATGAACTTGATGGTCTTGACGATCTTGAGGAGCCACTTGTCAAACTTGACGAGGAACTTGACGATGCACACGTGCTTGATAAATCATTTCTTGAACTTCATCGTGAAGCGCTTCTTGATGTAGACGAGCTTGTCGGCCTTGGTTGGCTATGGCACGACTTGAATCTCGAAGGGCACGTTGCGCCTCAAGTGTGTGAGCTTCATGAAGTTGTTGTTCTTGTCGTTGTGCCTCGACATCTTGTGCAGCTTGATGTTGTCGCGCTTTCTCCTCTTGTTCTTGTTGGCGTTGGCATTGCCGTTCTTATGCTTGCACGAATGTAGCTTGGTTTTGATGATGTCGATGCTCTTGAGAGGCGGTGTCGTGTAATGGATTACAGCTTGCTTGACGATCTTGGCACACAGCACGACGAAGAGTGTTCGATGTCGGGGTACTTGAGCCAGAGATAGTGTCGTCGGAGTGTCGACTCGAGCCGCTCCTTCTTGAGTAGGATGAAGTGGAAGAAGAGCGTTTGACCAACAAGGCATGAATTTCGTCCATCCTTGCATCATTCTCATGCTTGTGTTCGTCGAGCTTGTTGTCGAAGTATTCTCTTGTGCGTTGCTCGGAGAGTCGCAAGTCGGTGGCGAGGTTGTTGATGCGGTCGCTCATTGCTAGTTGCTCTTCATGCAAGGCTCGTTGCGTTCCAAACAGGTGTAGCTTGGTGACGTAGTTGTTCGGATCATTGTCTTGCTCGAGGAAGAGTGGGTTGGTCGAAGTACTTGGCCTATCCATCATTGCAACAAAATATGTGAGTGGGAGAAAGAGAAGAACTTATGCCAAATGTACCTTGACCGATGTTGAACATGGATCAATGATCACTTAATGTGTAACATGGAAATAGAATAATTGGTACCAATTCTTGTCGGTTTCTCACACCTACAGAAGTAAAAGCTTATGGTGGAGCTCGGTTAGGATGGTGGCACAATTTTTTTTGATGTGATAGTAAGCAAGACTCAATAATGTTGGAAAAGATTCGCAAATTGTAAATGCAACAAGTAGACCAAAAGCAAGATATGGTACACGGAAACACACACGCAAAAAGATAAGTGGGGTTGTGCAACCAAGGGTGAGCCAAAATGTGGAATCCACGAAAATGCTCTTGTTGCACAACACTAGAGAGACGCTAGCACGATTGCACAATAGGCGGATACGAACTTGTGCACGACCTACTAAGCAAAAATGCAACGACTTCTATCCCAAGTATGCTCTATGTATGATGTTCCAATGATATGATCCAAGATGATTGAGTATGACAATCTTAATGTTGTATGATGCTATGGTTCTTGCTTATAAGCTCTTTGCTTATCTTTCCCATTTGCTTAAAAGCTTGTTTGGCTCTTTGTTGTTTGAGCTCTTTTCTCATGCAATGCTTCACAGACCAAGATAGCAATTGTGTATGCGATGACAACTTTGTGACACAAAAGATGATTCCAAGATATAAAACACGATCATATGGTATGTAAGCTCATTAATGTGCACAAGTTACGTTGCCGGCAATATTCAAAGGCTAGTCTCGATGGGTAAGTGACGCAAAAAGTAAGGCTATGGGGTTATCAATGCAATTGCAAGAGAGTATGAGGATATCACGATACCAAGATGATACCAATGGTGAGGTTGATACCAAAGTGATGTAGCCATTCGTAGTAGTCCTAGGCGAAGATGAGTGGCGGTGGTGTCAATGTTGAACCGTTCTTAGTTAGCCGAAATACCCTAGGAAATGATGAAGCACAACTCAAATTCTCAAAACCAAATGCGGCAAAATGTGTCGAAGTTGGTGGTGGTCAAATAGTGGTAGGGTTTGGGTTTGCTAGGTTATGTGGAAAGGGGTGGTGGTGGTGGAAGGGGGTATGCGGAGGTGTAGGTGGCGGTGGTTAAAAACTACAGTTTCGACAGGCGAAGCCGGATGATCTGGGCCAGGAGCCGGATGATCCGGGCGGGTCCGGATGATTCGGGTCAGGATCCGGATGATCCGATCAGGTCAATTCCGCTCGGGAATGGCTCGGGATGAACTCAAAAACGGGGAGAAATTCGATGATTTCGCGGATTTTTGATGGATTGGAAGGTGGAGATGGTGGGGAAAGGTAAGATCCACTTGCAACACAACAAATTCACGGATCAAAACCAACAAAACATCATCAAAACTCACAGATCACAAGAAAACTTTTTGGGGCTATTTTTGTGGGTATTTTAGGATTTAGGACGAAATCAACAAAATCAAGCTAGAAAACAAAGAGGGGAGGCTCCGAAATCGTGATCAACGTGGCTCATGATACCAAGATGATGTAGGGTAGAACCCTAACAGCCCGATACCAAGATGATGAAAGGAGCGGATCCCGCAAAGAACACAAAGAACACGAGGGGAAAACAAGGGGAATCACGAGGGGAAACACGAGAGAATCACTCAAACCAATAAGGTTTGCTTACACATGCACTAGATCCTCAAAACACAAAGGGGAATACACGATCCAAAGTCAACAAGGGACGATACAAGAGGTAACCGGTTCTTCTCCGTGAGGAGGTCTTGATGGGGCCACCCAAGAGGTGGTCTTGAATCCGCTTGGGAGGATCTTCTCCGAGGAGGCGCACTCTCCGAGGAGAAGGTAACCAAGTGGATGAGCAAAGCTCTCACACAAACATGAGCTAATCCTATAGAGAGGTGGAGGAGTAGTATATATAGAAGTTGGGGGGCAAACGGGTACATGGGCCTTGGCCCAACATGCACGCAGGCACGGTCCGGATGATCCGGATGTTGGTCCGGATGATCCGAGCTTCGGGGGTCCGGATGATCCGGGTCGGCGTCCGGATGATCCGGACGTGTCGTAGGCACCGCGGGAGGTCCGGATGTCTGGGACCTGGTCCGGACGTCCGGGGGTGGCCGGATGATCCGGGACTGGGTCCGGATGATCCGGCTTCACGGAGAAGCTTCGGGTGTCCTTGGGCGAGTTAGCTGGATCGTCTGGGCTGGCGTCCGGATCATCCAGGCTAGGGCCGGATCGTCCGGACAGCGGTCCGGATCGTCCAGGCTTCTTCAGCCTTTGCCCTTTTACTCTCCGTCTTCACGTCCATCTTCTTCTTCGGTTCCTCCTTGCTCCTTAGCGTCTCCATGGCTAACTCCTTGCTACCTGAGTATGCACAACGTCCCCGTTTGAGGTAGTAGCCATGTCTCATGTTTATCGAAGTGGAATTGTGAGAGGAGAGATGTCACCTCGGTTCCGAGAGCTCTTGTACGTGCTCGAGTCATGGGTCCACTAGGCACTTGATGAGTCGATGGTAGGTCCATGGGGATGACCCTTGGTTGCTCTGCATCAGAACGTCACTTTATATTGCCACTTGTGATATGGACCTTTATTATGCAGTCCGTCGCTTTTATTTCTTCCACATCAAAAGATAGTATAAAGCTTATTTTCTGCACACTAATAAATCATACATATTTAGAGAGCCATTTTATTGCATGCAACAATGACAACTTACGTGAAGGATCTTACTCAATCCATAGGTAGGTAGACACTCATGGCAAAACTGGGTTTAAGGATATTCGGAAGTACAAGTAGTATCTCTACTTGGTGCAAAGAATTTGGCTAGCATGAGAGGGAAAGGCAAGCTCAACATGTTGGATGATCCATGACAATATACTTTATTTCGGATATAAGGAAACTTAACCCATTATGTTGTCTTCCTTGTCCAACATCAACTTTTTAGCATGTCATATCTTAATGAGTGCCCACAATCATAAAAGATGTCCAAGATAGTATATTTATATGTGAAAACCTCTCTGTCTTTATTACTTCCTATTAATTGCAACGATGACCAAAACTATGTTTGTCAACTCTCAACAACTTTTATTCATCATACTCTTTATCATTACTCTCCATAGGATCAATATGATCTCTTTGTTCTTTTTATTCTTTCTCTTTTCTTTTATTTTTATTCCCTCAAGATCATAGCAAGATAATCACGCCCTTGACTCAACACTAATCTTTATTATAAATAGCTCACGGACTCGATTATGAAGCAAAACTCAAAACTAGATCATACTTAAACTTTATTCTACTAGATCATGATATTACCAAAAGGATCGAACTAAAAAAACGGTAAAGATAGGAGTGTGATGGTGATATGATACCGGGGCACCTCCCCCAAGCTTGGCAGTTGCCAAGGGGAGTGCCCATACCCAATACTCGGTTCTCCTTCCTCGAAGGTGGTGATGATGGAGTTGTTGATGATGTAGGCTTGTCGTCCCTCTTCCAAGGCATAGTCTCACCATCATAGAAAGATGATCAAGTCTCCGGGATCCTCAAATCTGCAGCCAAACTCATCCTCTTGAATCTATATTCATACTCATAGTTTTGATTTTGCAGGTCATAGATCTGGGCTTGGAGGTGCTCGATTTTCTCGTGAAGCTTGAAGATGGCCTCCCCAATGTTCTTGGAATCCAGCTTGTGGTTGTTGGTGAACTCCACGACCATCATGTGGTTGGTGTCGAGTCCGCGTTCCACCATCCCTTGGCACTTGAAAACTTGCTGCTCCATTGCTTCGAGTCTTGTCTCCACGCTTCTGGTCCTCCTTGGTCCCTCAACATCGCAGATGTGCAGCCCCCCCTCATGCATCTCAATGGTTTGAGGATGTTGCAGTACTTCCACGAGGTAGGTGTTGATGCCCTACTCAAAGAACTTGTCCTTGGGAGCACTTGGAGACGTCATGGTGATCTAGATCTGTCAGAAAAGTAGCTTGAAACAAAAACAGAGGATATTTGCGTGGTACGGTGGTCAAAACCTTCGGGAGATTATATAATGAATTTTTACCGACCAAAAGAAGTATCGTGCAAGAAAACGGAGTCCGGAGGGCACATGAGGTGCCCACGAGGTAGGGGGCCCTCCACCCTCATGGATGCCTTGTGTCCTTCCCAGACTACTTATTTTCCTAGTTTCTTAAATATTCTAAAACGGAGAAAAATTGTAATTAGAACTGTTTTGGAGTCGGTTTGCTTACCGTACCACATACCTATTCCCTTTCGGAGTCTGAAGCGTTCTGGAAAGTGTCCCTTATATATTCCTCCGGGGTTACGGTTTTAATAACATTGGTTTCAACATTTATGGGATTACCTGAGATCTAATGTTTGATTCTTTGACCATTCACCACCTACGAATTTGTGCCTTCGAAGTTGTTGATTTTTATGGCACCAGAATGATAGACCTCCTCGATAACATAAGGACCTCCCCATTTAGAGAGAAGTTTTCCTGCAAAAAATCTTAAGCAAGAGTTGAATAGCAACACATAGTCACCTACATTAAACTCACGCTTTTGTATCCTTTTGTCATGCCATCTTTTAGCTTTTTCTTGAAGCAGTTTGGCATACTCATAGGCCTGGGTTCTCCATTCATCAAGCGAGCTAATGTCAAATAGCCTCTTCTCACTGGCAAGTTTTAAATCATAATTGAGCTCTTTAATGGCCCAACACGCCTTATGTTCTAGTTCGAGAGGTAAGTGACATGCTTTTCCATAGACCACTTTATACGGAGACATACCCATAGGATTTTTATATGCAATTCTATAGGCCCATAATGCATCATCGAGTTTCTTGGACCAATTCTTTCTAGATCTATTAACAGTCTTTTGCAAAATTAATTTGAGCTCTCTATTACTAAGTTCTACTTGACCACTAGATTGCGGGTGATATGGAGATGCAATTCTATGACTAACATCATACTTAGCAAGCATCTTACGAAAAGCACCATGAATAAAATGTGAACCACCATCAGTCATTAAATATCTATGGACTCCAAACCTCAGAAAAATAACTTCCTTAAGCATCTTAATAGAGGTGTTATGATCATCACTACTAGTTGGAATAGCTTCTACCCACTTAGTAACGTAATCGACAGCAACTAAAATATGTGTATTCCCATTAGAGGAAGGAAACGGCCCCATATAATCAAAGCCCCAAGCATCAAATGGTTCAATAACAAGTGAATAATTCATAGGCATTTCTTGACGTCTACTAATATTGCCAATTCTTTGACATTCATCACAAGATAAGACAAACATACGGGCATCTTTGAAGAGAGAAGGCCAATAAAAACCGGATTGCAATACCTTATGTGCAGTTCTATCTCCAGCATGGTGTCCTCCATAAGCCTCGGAGTGACACTTGCGTAGGGTCTGTTCCTGTTCATGCTCAGGTACACAATGTCTAATAACACCATCTACTCCTTTATAAAGGTGTGGGTCATCCTAGAAGTAATGTCTTAAATCATAGAAAAACTTTTTCTTTTGCTCGTATGTGAAACTAGGTGGTATAAATTTAGCAACAATGTAATTAGCATAATCAGCCTACCATGGAGCACTACGAGAAGCATTTATGACAGCTAATTGTTCATCAGGAAAGCTATCATCAATAGGTAGTGGGTCATCAAGAACATTCTCTAACCTAGACAAGTTGTCTGCAACGGGGTTCTCGGCTCCCTTTCTATCAATAATATGCAAATCAAATTCTTGTAGCAAGAGAACCCATCTAATAAGTCTAGGTTTAGCATCTTTCTTTTCCATAAGATATTAAATAGTAGCATGATCAGTGTGAACAGTCACTTTAGAATCAACAATATAAGGTCTGAACTGATCACAAGCAAATACAATCGCTAAAAATTCCTTTTCAGTAGTAGCATAATTTCTTTGAGCACTGTCTAGAGTTTTACTAGCATATTGGATAACATTTAGTTTCTTATCAACTCTTTGTCCTAAACCAACACCTACAGCATAATCACTAGCATCACACATAATTTCAAAGGGTAAATTCCAATCAGGAGGCTGAATAATGGGTGCAGAAATCAAAGCTTTCTCAATTATTTCAAATGCGTCCACACAATCATCATCAAAGACAAAAGGAACATCTTTTTGTAAGAGATTAGTCAGAGGCCTAGAAATTTTAGAGAAGTCCTTAATGAACCTCCTATAAAAACCGACATGACCAAGGAAACTTCTTATACCTTTAATGTCCCTAGGACATGGAATATTGTCAATAGCATAAACTTTAGCTTTATCAACTTCAATACCTCTTTTAGAAATTTTATGCCACAAGACAATACCTTCATTAACCATAAAGTGGCACTTTTCCCAATTCAGGACAAGATTAGTTTCTTCACAACTCTGCAAAACTCGATCAAGGTTGCTTAAGCAATTATCAAAAGAAGTTCCGTAAACGGAGAAATCATGCATGAAAACCTCAACAATCTTTTCACAAAAGTCAGAGAATATAGCAGTCATACATCTTTGAAAGTTAGCAGGTGCATTACATAAACCAAAAGGCATACGTCTATAAGCAAAGGTACCGAAAGAGCAAGTAAAAGTGGTCTTTTCTTGATCCTCTTTTGACACAGGAATTTGAGAGAAACCAAAATAACCATCTAGAAAGCAAAATGTGTATGTTTGGATAATCTTTCTAGCATTTGATCAATAAAAGTTAAAGGGTAATGATCCTTTTTAGTAGCTTTATTTAGTTTGCGAAAATCAATTACCATTCTATAACCTATAACAATTCTTTGTGGGATCAATTCATCTTTATCATTAGGAACAACAGTAATACCTCCCTTCTTAGGGACACAATGGACAGGACTTACCCACTGACTATCAGCAACGGGATAAATTATACTTGCCTCCAGAAGCTTTAATATTTTTTTCTTACCACTTCTTTTATCTTAGGATTTAACCGTCGTTGGTGATCAACAACCGGTTTAGCATCTTTCTCCAATTTTATTTTGTGCTGGCATAGTGGGACTAATGCCCTTAAGATCATCCAGAGTATATCCAATAACAGCACGGTGCTTCTTCAGAGTTTTCAATAATCTCTTTTCTTCATGCTCTGAAAGGTTAGCACTAATAATAACAAGATATATCTTCTTTTCATCAAGATAAGCATATTTAAGAGTATCAGGTAATGGTTTAAGCTCAAACATGGGATCACCCTTGGGTGAAGGAGGATCCCCTAGGATTTCAACAGGCAAGTTGTGTTTCAAAATAGGACCCTGTTTAAAGAATACTTCATCTATTTCCCTTCATTCATTCATAAAAATATCATTTTCATGGTCTAGCTAATATTGTTCTAAAGAATCATTAGGAAGCACGGTAATAGAAGCAAGACCAATAATTTCATCTTTACTAGGCAATTCTTTATCATGGGGTTGTCTACAAAATTTAGTAAAATTAAACTCATGAGACATATCCCCTAAACCAATAGTAACAACATCCTTTTTGTAGTCTATCCTAGCATTAACAGTATTGAAGAAGGGTCTACTAAATATAATGGGACAAAAGTTATCTTGTGGAGAACCAAGAACAAGAAAATTAGCAGGATATTTAACTTTCCCACATAAGACTTCAACATCTCTAATAATCCCACCTGGTGAAATAGTGTCTTTGTTGGCAAGCTTAATTGTAACATCAATTTCCTCTATCTCAGCAGGTGCAATATGATGCATAATTTCTTTGTATAAGGAATGAGGTATTGCACTTGCACTAGCACCCATATCACATAAGCCATGATAGCAATGATCTCCTATTTTAACAGAAATAACAGGCATGCCTACAACAAGTCTATGTCTATTTTTAGTATCAGCCCTAGCAATTCTAGCAGCTTCATCATAGAAGTAAATAACATGCCCATCAATATTATCAACCAAGAGATCTTTAACCATAGCAACACTAGGTTCAACTTTAATTTGCTCAGGGGGTGTAGGTGTTCTTGTATTACTCTTACGAACCACAGTTGAAGCTTTAGCATGATCCTTTATCTAACAGGGAAAGGTGGTTTCTCAATATAAGCGGTAGGAACAATAGGATCAACATTATAAGTGATAGTCTTTTCTTCAACTTTAATAGGTGCAACCACTTTTACTTCAATGGGAGGATTATATTTAAATCGCTTCTCCTTAGGGAGATTGTCGGGGGTTGGGTGCGACATATGCCAAAGGATGGCTTATCATGGTGGGAGCGAGTAGAACGTCACCGGTGCCTGGAAGCTGGATGAGGCGTAGACACGAACGCCGATGCACTTCTTGAAGCTAATGAAGGCGAGTTGGTCGATGCGATCGCTCAAAGCTTCACTTTCTTGATGTAGAGCTCATTGGGCGATGAAGAAGTGATATTTGGTGACGTAGTCGCGTTCATCATCTTGATCCTTGAAGAGTGGGTTCGTTGAAGAAGTTGGTGTATCCATCATATGGAAGTAGTGGTGAGTAGGAAAATGAGAGAACAATACCAAAGTTACATTTTCTGAAGACTGTGGATGTATCAAGTACGACCCAACGTGATGCTATAATAGTAGAATTGGTACCGGGTTTTGTTTTCTCACACCTACAAGTAAAAGGCTTATGGTAGATCTCGGTTAGGAAGTGGCACAATAGTTCAAGCAAATGTTAGTCAAGGTGTCTAAAATGTTGAAGAGATGCAAAAAAAAAAGCAAGTAAGGAAAATAGAGCAAGCCCAAAGTAGCACTAGGAACACACACGCGGAAGATAGATGGGATCCGCGCAACCAAGGAACAAGCACAAAATGTGTTACCACAGAGAAAGCTCTTATTGCACGGATACTAGAGAGATAATAGCTCGATTGCTCTAATGGGCTAGGTACGCTTGTGCACCAACCTAAGAGAGTAACGTGCCATCCCCTATCCCAAGTATCTAAGTATGTAGTGACCAAGATGATGTAACTATGGTAAATTCTCAATGTTATTGCTTACAAGCTCTTTGTTTCTCTTCTTTTGCATAAAAGCTTTCTTTTTTTCACTATGCCACAATACTTGATGCGCGAGCCGGTACATTAGACAAGAAGTATGATATGCACGGGATATACTAATGGCACAAATATGATAGCAAGATGATTGCACACTAAATGTAGCTATGCGGAGTAGGCGTATCACTAAGGTGTAGAAAGAATGTGGTCTGGACATTCTCAACTCGCTAGTCTCGATGGGTAAGTGACACAGAAGGGCTTGAGGCTATCAAGGTAATGGCAAGGGTAAGAACAAAGTGTCGTTCGGGTTACCATCCTTGCTTACTGTTGGTATGAAGATGAAGTGGTCGATGTCAAAGTGGAGTCCGAGTCAATGACGAGTGGCGGTGATGTCGAAGTCGATCCGTCGCTAAGTAGCTGAAACACCTTAGGACATAGTGAAACACAACTCCAAAACTCAAACACCAACGGGAAGTAGTGCGGAAAGTGAATGATGGTGCAGGAATGGCAAAATAGGGGTGGCCGGAGTCCTTGTGTTGTCCATGCGCACGGGGAAAGTGATGCCCGTGTGCAAGGGGTCTTTCGGACATGGGGTCTCGATGGCCCCTACGCACGGGGTGCTCCGCCTGTGCAAGAACACCTTTGGATCCGTGGAGTTTATGCAAAATCCGGCCAAAATCAATGGTGGGATGAATGGGCAATGGTGGATAGGGGTAGATCCACTTGACAAACACGAAATTCATGAACCAAATCAACAAAATCTCACAACATCCAACAAATTGCAAGAATATTTTTGGGGCTATTTTTGGTGGGGATTGATACGTCTCCAACGTATCCATAATTTTTGATTGTTCCATGCTATTATATTACCCCTTTTGGATGTTTATGGGCTTTATTTTACACATTTATATCATTTTTGGGACTAACCTACTAACCGGAGGCCCAGCCCATATTGCTGTTTTTTTGCCTATTTCAGTATTTCGAAGAAAAGGAATATCAAATGGAGTCCAAACGAAATGAAACCTTCAGGAGCGTGATTTTTGGAACGAACGTGATCCAGAGGACTTGGAGTGCAAGTCAAGAAGCAGCCGAGGCTCCCATGAGATAGGAGGGCGCCCCCCCTATAGGGTGCGCCCCCTATCTCGTGGGCCCCTTGGGTGGCCACCAACGTACTTCTTCCTCCTATATAAGCCTATGTACCCCAAAAACATCCAGGGGCAAGACGAAACACAATTTCCACCACCGTAACCTTCTGTATCCGCGAGATCTCATCTTGGAGCCTTTGCCGGCACTCTGCCGGAGGGGGAATCGACCATAGAGGGCTTCTACATCAACATCCTTGCCCCTCCGATGAGTTGTCAGTAGTTTACCACAGACGTATGGGTCCATAGTTATTAGCTAGATGGCTTCTTCTCTCTTTTTGGATCTCAATACAATGTTCTCCCCCTCTCTTGTGGAGATCTATTCGATGTAAACTCTTTTGGCGGTGTGTTTGTCGAGATCCGATGAATTATGGGTTTATGATCAAGTTTATCTATGAATAATATTTGAATCTTCTCTGAATTCTTTTATGTGTGATTGAGTTATCTTTGCAAGTCTCTTCGAATTATCAGTTTGGTTTGGCCTACTAGATTGATCTTTCTTTCCATGGGAGTAGTGCTTAGCTTTGGGTTCAATCTTGCGGTGTCTCGACCCAAAGGATGTAAAGGGTTGCAAGGAACGATTGTATTGTTGCCATCGAGGATAACAAGATGGGGTTTATATCATATTGCTTGAGTTTATCCCTCTACATCATGTCATCTTGCTTAATGCGTTACTCTGTTCTTATGAAATTAATACTCTAGATACAGGCAGGAGTCGGTCGATGTGTGGAGTAATAGTAGTAGATGCAGGCGGGAGTCGGTCTACTTGTTGCGGACGTGATGCCTATATACATGATCAAGCCTAGATAATCTCATAACTATTCGCTTTTTTATCAATTGCTCGACAGTAATTTGTTCACCCACCGTAATACTTATGCTATGTCGAGAGAAGCCACTGGTGAAACCTATGGCCCCCGGGTCTATCTCATATCATATTTGCTTCCAATCTACTTTTATTTGCATCTTTACTTTTTGCATCTATATTATAAAATACCAAAAAAAAATTATCTTACCTTACTATCTTTATTAGATCTCACTTTCGCAAGTGGCCGTGAAGGGATTGACAACCCCTTTATTGCGTTGGTTGTGAGTTCTCAGTTTGTTTGTGTAGGTGCGTGGGACTTTTGAGGAGCCTCCTACTGGATTGATACCTTAGTTCTCAAAAACTGAGGGAAATACTTATGCTACTCTACTGCATCACCCTCTCCTCTTCAAGGAAAACCAACACAAGCTCAAGACGTAGCAAGAAGAATTTCTGGCGCCGTTGTCGGGGAGGTCTTCGCTCAAGTGAAGACATGCCAAGTACCCATCACAAACCCATCTCCCTCGCATTTATATTATTTGCCATTTGCCTCTCGTTTTCCTCTCCCCCACTTCACCCTTGCCGTTTTATTCGCCCTCTCTTTCCCAATCTCTTCTCTCTTTTGCTTGCCCTTTCGTTTGCTCATTTGGTAGGAATAGATGCTTATTTATTGCTAAACAGAGAACCTAAGATCTATGGATCCTCATGCGCTTGCTAATCTTTTTAAGAGATCCAATTAGGATGAACCAATTGCTAGTGAGTTTTGTGCACTAGATTATCTTTATGAAGTTTTGCTTGAAATTCGGGAATCTGAAAATTATGATGAAGAAATTTATGAAGACATTCATGATAACTCCTTGAATAAAAAGCATGATTGCAATGATTTTACTATAAATTCTCTTGATGTCAATTGTGCTAATAATATGCAAAACCCTAAGCTTGGGGATGCTAGATTTTCTATGTCCACTACTTGTTGCAATAATCGTGATTGGGGTGACTCTTCTTATGATCTTGAAAATTTATTTAAGCCCCATGATGAATATGAGATTGATAATAGTGTTCGCAATAATATTGAAAGTGGGTTCGGAAGAGTGTCAACTTTAGATCCCACATATTTGGATAATGTTCAATCTTATGAAGTTTTTGATAAAAGTGGGTTTGAAGAGGTCATGCGTTTAGTTAATATTAATCCCACTATCTTGGAAGAGTGTCAACTTTGCATGCATGTGGATCATGTTGATAATATGTTATGTGATAGCTATTTTGTTGAATTTGCTTATGATCCTACATGCAATTATTATGAGAGAGGAAAATACGGTTGTAGAAATTTTCATGTTACTAAATTACCTCTCTTCATGTTGAGATTGCTATCATCTCTTTGTTCTTCCTTGCATATGCTAGTTTTTGCTTACCTTGATAATTTGTTTGCTTACAAGATGCCTATGCATAGGAAGTATGTTAGACTTAACTGTGTTTGTCACATGCTCTATGATGCTCTCTTTGTGCTTCAATTCTTGTCTTTCATGTGAGCATCATTGAAATCTCAATGCCTAGCTAAAAAAGGCTTTAAAGAAAACCGCTTGTTGGGAGACAACCCAATATTTTTCCTTGCTGTTATTTAATAAATCTTGCATCTACCTTCTGTTTAGATGTGTTTTTATATTTTAATTAGTGTTTGTGCCAAGTAGAACCTATAGGGTAACCTATGATGATAGTTGATTTGATTCTGCTGAAAAACAGAAACTTTGCACGCACGAATATACTTTTGTTAAATCACAGAAACATGCTTTTGCGTTGATTCTTTTTGCTTATGAGCAATAAACAAATTTTCCTGAACTTCCTATTTTGGTAGGATTTTTAAAGTTCCAGAAGTTTGCGTTAGTTACAGATTTCTACAGACTGTTCTGTTTTTGATAGATTCTGTTTTTCGTGTGTTGTTTGCTTATTTCGATGCATCTATGGCTAGTAAATTAGTTTATAAACCATAGAGAAGTTGGATTACAGTAGGTTTAACACCAAAATAAATAAAGAATGATTTCATTACAGTACCTTATGTGTTTGTTTTGTTTTCTTTCACTAACGGAGCTTATAAGATTTCTTGTTGAGTTTTGTGTTATGAAGTTTTCAAGTTTTGGGTAAAGCTTTTATGGACTATGGAATAAAGGGTGGCAAGAGCCTAAGCTTGGGGATGTCCAAGGCACCCCAAGATATTCAAGGATAGCCAAAAGCCTAAGCTTGGGGATGCCCCGGGAAGGCATCCCCTCTTTCGTCTTTGTTCATTGGTAACTTTACTTGGGGCTATATTTTTATTCGCCACATGATATGTGTTTTGCTTGGAGCGTCGTGTATTATATTAGTCTTTGCTTTTTAGTTTACCACAATTATCCTTGCTGTACACACCTTTTGGGAAAAGCCCATTTGATTAGAATTTGCTAGAATACTCTATGTGCTTCACTTATATCTTTTGAGCTTGATAGTTTTTGCTCAAGTGCTTCACTTATATCTTTTTGAGCACGGCGGTGGCTTATTTTTGAAGAAATTGCTAGTCTCTCATACTTCACTTATATCTTTTTGAGAGTCTTTTAGAACAGCATGGTATTTGCTATGGTTATAAAATTGGTCCTAGAATGGTAGGCATCCAAGTTGGGTATAATAAAAGCTATCATAGGAAGTGAATTGGATGCTATGATCAATTTGATGCTTGATAATTGTTTTGAGATATGGAGGTAGTGATATTAAAGTCATGCTAGTTGGGTGATTATGGATTTAAAGAATGCTTGTGTTGAAGCTTGTGATTCCCGTAGCATGCACGTATGGTGAACCGCTTTGTGATGAAGTTGGAGCACAATTTTATTTATTGATTGTCATCCTTATGAGTGGCGGTCGGGGATGAGCGATGGTCTTTTCCTACCAATCTATCCCCCTAGGAGCATGCGCGTAGTGCTTTGGTTTTTGATGACTTCTAGATTTTTGCAACAAGTACATGAGTTCTTTTGACTAATGCTGAGTCCATGGATTATACGCACCCTTTCACCCTTCCATCATTGCTAGCCTTTCTTGTGCCGCGCAACTTTCGCCGGTACCATACACCCACCATATACCTTCCTCAAAACAGCCACCATACCTAACTATTATGGCATTTCCATAGCCATTCCGAGATATATTGCCATGCAACTTTCCACCGTTCCGTTCATATGACATGTCTTACTTTTGTCATATTGCTTTTGCATGATCATGTAGTTGACATTGTATTTGTGGCTAGGCCACCTTCATAATTTTCATACATGTCGGTCTTGATTCATTGCATATCCCGGTACACTGCCGGAGACATTCATATAGAGTCATATCTTGTTCTAGCTTTGAGTTGTAATTCTTGAGTTGTAAATCCATAAAAGTTTGATGATCTTCATTATTAGAGCATTGTCCCAGTGAGGAAAGGATGATGAAGACTACGATTCCCCCACAAGTCGGGATGAGACTTCGAACTTTACAAAAAGAGAAAAAAAAGGAGAGAAAGGCCAAAAGAAAAAAATAAAGGCCAAAGAAAAAAAAGAAAAAAAGGAAGAAAAAGAGAAAAAGAGAGAAGGGACAATGCTACTATCTCTTTTTCCACGCTTGTGCTTCAAAATAGCACCATGATCTTCATGATAGAGAGTCTCATATATTCTCACCTTCATATACTAGTGGGCATTTTTCATTATAGAACTTGGCTTGTATATTCCAATGATAGGCTTCCTCAAAGTGCCCTAGGTCTTCGTGAGCAAGCAAGTTGGATACACACCCACTTAGTTTCTTTTGTTGAGCTTTCATATATTTATAGCTCTAGTGCATCCGTTGCATGGCAATCCCTACTCACTCACATTGATATCTATTAATAGGCATCTCCATAGCCCGTTGATACGCCTAGTTGATGCGAGACTATCTTCTCCTTTTTTGTCTTCTCCACAATCACCATTCTATTCCACCAATAGTGCTAAGTCCAGGGCTCACGCTCATGTATTGCGTGAAAGTTGAATTTTTTTGAGATTATTAAAGTATGAAACAATTGCTTGGCTTGTCATCGGGGTTGTGCATGATTAAATACTTTGTGTGATGAAGATAGAGCAACAGCCAGACTATATGATTTTGTAGGGATAACTTTCTTTGGCCATGGTATTTTGAGAAGACATGATTACTTTGATTAGTATGCTTGAAGTTTCACCATTTTCATGTTAATATGAACTTTTATTTTGTATCATTTGGATCTGAACATTCATGCCACAATAAAGAAAATTACATTGAGAACTATGCTAGGTAGCATACCACATCAAAAATTCTCTTTTTAATAATTCCTTCTCAAGGATGAGAAGGAATTAAGCTTGGGGATGTTTGATACGTATCCAATGTATCTATAATTTTTTATTGTTCCATGCTATTATATTACCCCTTTTGGATGTTTATGGGCTTTATTTTACACATTTATATCATTTTTGGGACTAACCTACTAACCGGAGGCCCAACCCATATTGCTATTTTTTGCCTATTTCAGATTTCAAGAAAAGGAATATCAAACGGAGTCCAAACGGAATGAAACCTTCGGGAGCGTGATTTTTGGAACGAACGTGATCCAGAGGACTTGGAGTGCAAGTCAAGAAGCAGAGTGCAAGTCAAGAAGCAGCCGAGGCTCCCACGAGATAGGAGGGCGCCCCCCCCCCCTATAGGGCGAGCCCCCCTGTCTCGTGGGCCCCTCGGGCGGCCACCGACGTACTTCTTCCTCCTATATAAGCCTACCTACCCCAAAAACATCCAGGGGCAAGACGAAACACAATTTCCACCACTGTAACCTTCTGTATCCGCGAGATCTCATCTTGGAGCCTTCGCCGGCACTCTGCCGGAGGGGGAATCGACCACAGAGGGCTTCTACATCAACATCCTTGCCCCTCCGATGAGTTGTCAGTAGTTTACCACAGACGTACGGGTCCATAGTTATTAGCTAGATGGCTTCTTCTCTCTTTTTGGATCTCAATACAATGTTCTCCCCCTCTCTTGTGGAGATCTATTCGATGTAAACTCTTTTGGCGGTGTGTTTGTCGAGATCCGATGAATTATGGGTTTATGATCAAGTTTATCTATGAATAATATTTGAATCTTCTCTGAATTCTTTTATGTGTGATTGAGTTATCTTTGCAAGTCTCTTCGAATTATCAGTTTGGTTTGGCCTACTAGACTGATCTTTCTTGCCATGGGAGAAGTGCTTAGCTTTAGGTTCAATCTCGCGGTGTCCTTACCCAGTGACAGAAAGGGTTGCAAGGCACGTATTGTATTGTTGCCATCGAGGATAACAGGATGGGGTTTATATCATATTGTTTGAGTTTATCCCTCTACATCATGTCATCTTGCTTAATGCGTTACTCTGTTCTTATGCTTAATACTCTAGATGCAGGCAGGAGTCGATCGATGTGTGTAGTAATAGTAGTAGATGCAGGCAGGAGTCGGTCTACTTGTTGCGGACGTGATGCCTATATACATGATCATGCCTAGATAATCTCATAACAATTCGCTTTTCTATCAATTGCTCAACAGTAATTTGTTCACCCACCATAATATTTATGCTATCTTAAGAGAAGCCACTAGTGAAACCTATGGCCCCCGGGTCTATCTCATATCATATTTGCTTCCAATCTACTTTTATTTGCATCTTTACTTTTTGCATCTATATTATAAAATACCAAAAAAATATTTATCTTACCTTACTATCTTTATTAGATCTCACTTTCGCAAGTGGCCGTGAAGGGATTGACAACCCCTTTATTGCGTTGGTTGCGAGTTCTCAGTTTGTTTGTGTAGGTGCGTTGGACTTTTGAGGAGCCTCCTACTGGATTGATACCTTGGTTCTCAAAAATTGAGGGAAATACTTACGCTACTCTGCTGCATCACCCTCTCCTCTTCGAGGAAAACCAACACAAGCTCAAGATGTAGCAGGGATTTTTGAATTAGGATGAAAAAACAACAAAATTAGGCTACAATGTGGGGGAGGGGGGTAGGGATTCCAAGATGTGAATCAACCTTGCTCAAGATACCAAGAAGTTGTAGGGTGAAACCCTAAGAGGGATCTCTTCACACTTGGAGGGGGGAGAGATGAACAACAAGAACACAAGAGGGAAATTCACTTAAACAAAACCCAACTATACATCCACTAGAATAGAAACACATAGATCCACAAGTATCGAGGGTTGGGTGCGACATATGCCAAAGGATGGCTTATCATGGTGGGGGCGAGTAGAACGTCACCGGTGCCTGGAAACGGGATGAGGCGAAGACATGCACGCCGGCGGATCTTACCCAGCTTCGGGGCTCTCCGTGGAGATAACACCCCTACTGCTGCTCTGCGGGGTCTCCACATGATCAGTAAGGCAAAGTGAGTACAAGGTTGCTCCTTGAGCTGTTTCTGGAGGTAGGAGAAGGCAAGGCTAGGTCTCTCCTTCCTATATGATCTGGTCTAGTGCTAATGGATTCCAACCCTTTTCATGGGTGCCTTCGGGGGTTTATATAGGCCTAACCCCCAAGGGTACAATGGTAAAACCGGCTGGGCGTGGGTCCCTGCCGTCTGTCTCTCAGGCCGTCGTCTTCTCCGTCGACTACTGGGGCCCGCCGACTGGTGGGTCCTGCCGACTGGCCTGGTACGGGGGCGTCAGCCCTTGTCCTCCGCGGGCGGGTCCTGCCGGCCGCGGATCACTGTAGTCGTGCTTCTAATGACGCTGGCTTGGTCATGGGGTTATGGCAACAGTGCCGCCGCCCGACGGGCGATCACTGCCGCC
Source organism: Aegilops speltoides (assembly GCA_021437245.1). NCBI lineage: Eukaryota > Viridiplantae > Streptophyta > Magnoliopsida > Poales > Poaceae > Aegilops > Aegilops speltoides. The sequence goes on along the minus strand of CM038141.1, from coordinate 72,733,435 downwards.
ATTCCCCGTCACGTCTGGTTAATGGCGTGTGGGGCCCATGGGAGGGGCCAGCCGACTCCGGGGGGCCGACTCCCAACGGGTCCGTCTTCTGTGCTCCCGCTACCGGCGGGACCCACCGCCCCTGGGTCGTATAGACAGGCCGTCGTGGGCACAAGGCCCCACCCCTAGGAGCTGATGTCAGGGCTGGCATGGCAACAGTGCCGCGCCGGATGGAGATCTCCGTCGGTACGGCGCACTGTGGCCATGCCTGCCCTCAATTAGATGGGTTGGTTGGAGTTGCAGGCCGACTCCCTATAGCTGGCCTCTTCGGAAGTCGCCGGCCAGGAGCCGGATTATCTTGGAGTCGCCTCGGGGACTCGGCTTATCTTGGAGTCGCCTCTGGGGCTCAGCTTATCTTGGACTCGAGGAGCGTAGCCTGCCCCGATGTCTTGAAAGGTTCTGGGACTCGGGTTAGCCTACCCGTGGCCCATTACTCCGACAGTAGTCCCCGAAGCTGGTGAGGCTCCGAGGGTGATACGTCGTGGGGCCTCAACAGTTTCATTCTTCTGGTGGCGGAATCAGGGCCTTGCTTGCCGTCTTCCTTCTGGCCGACTATCTGGAGTCGGACTCGTAGAGGGCCGTCTTGCCCCCTAAGGAGTTTGAAAGCCGCGGCGGGAACCAGGCGGCGTGCCTGATACGCTTTCCTGCAGCCGCTCGTTGCGGACCCATCGCGCGGTGCCACGCGGCAGGGACAGTCTGCCCACCCACGCGCGCGATGGGACAGGCCGTCAGGCGGGGCCCGCCACTACCGCGCCTCGGCACACGAACGGATCCATTGCGGCCGAGCGGACGGTTGGGGTTCCCACGTCGTTACTGCGCGCAGTAACTTCGTGGGGTAAATCGTGGGGGGCGTGGGGCCCTGCGCGCAGTTAATCCCACGCCCGCCCCATCGGCTTCTCAGCCCATAGGCCTATCAGTAGGCGGGGGGAGCAGGATGGCGAGGCACGCGCGCCCATCTTCCCCCCGCTCCCTCTTGCTTCCTCTTGCTTCTTCTTGCTTCTTCTCCTCCTTGCCACCGTCGTGCCGAACCACACCGCGCTCGCAGCGATGAGTTCTTCCTCCGCTGCCGCGGCTCCTGCCGTGCGTTCCAGCGTGTGGGACGGCTCTGAGGTGGACGATGACCTCATCGAGCTCCCCCATAAGACGCGTCGGCTCCCCGACGCGAACCTGGTGCGAGCCCGCGCTGCGCCGGCGAGGGAGACAAGGCCGGCGCCGAAGGAGGGTGAGCGGGTCATATTCCGCTCGCACCTTATGTGTGGCCTGGGGCTGCCAGCGAGCGGTTTCTTCTGCTCCTTCTTGGAGTTCAACGGGCTCCAGCCACACCACCTTACTCCGAACACGGTGGTGCTGCTGGCCGCCTTCGCCACCCTGTGCGAGGGCTTCCTCGGCGTTCTCCCCACAATCAAGCTGTGGGGAGAATTCTTCCAATCCAAGCTCGGCACGCACGTCGCCGTCGTGCCAGCTCAGTGCGGTGCCTTCATCGCTATGTGAAGGTCGACGGCTGACAATCCATTCCCCTCCATCCCGCTGATCAAGTCGGTGAAGATGTGGCAGCGGTCATACTTCTACGTGAAGAACGTCGCCCCAGAAAGCGACTGGGTCAACCTGCCGCCCAACAAAGCCGGCGTGCCGGCAGGATGGCTCCCCAGCTGGTCCCACTGGGTCAAGACGCTGACTCCCGCAGGTGCCGCCGCCGTCGCGCGACTCCGAGTGCTGACGCAATCAGAGGGCTTGGTCGGGGGACTTGCTGGCCGCCTTCGTGGCGCACCGAGTCCTCCCTCTCAAAGGCCGACCTCATTCGATCAGTCAGATGAGCGACCACCGCGACTCGAGTCGGATGTGCACCAGGAACATGGCCCACGCGGAGGTGGCGAACATGGTGAACCACATCGCGAACTGCGAGCTTGCGGCGGATTGGCAGTTCGTCAAAGAGCCGTACTCGCGCGCAAACCCCCCGCCTGTGGTAAGTCGTCTTTCTTGTTCCTCTATTTTCTTTTGCAGCTGAGTCCGACTTCTGATTTCTTTTGGTTTCTTCGAGTCAGAACCCCCTCATACAGTCTTCAGCCGGCGCCACGGGACCGCCTCGCGAGTTCGTCTCTGATAGAGCGGAGAGCGACGTTGACGACCCCGACTTGGGGGCGGCGGCGATGGAGGCCGACTGTTGGTGTCAAAACCGGCGGATCTCGGGTAGGGGGCCCGAACTGTGTGTCTAGGCGGATGGTAACAGGAGACGAGGGACACGATGTTTTATCCAGGTTCGGGCCCTCTTGATGGAGATAAAACCCTACGTCTTGCTTGATTAATATTGATGATATGGGTAGTACAAGAGTGGATCTACAACGAGATCAAGGAGGCTAAACCCTAGAAGCTAGCCTATGGTATGATTGTTGTAATGGTTGTTCGTCCTACCTCCGTCTTCGTATCCCACCTCCGTCGGGGTTTAGGCTTCTCGACGGATCCCTTCGTGAGAGGGCTCATGTTCTACTACGGGCTGGATTTTCATGACTTGGCTCCGGAGTCCATCCTCCATATTTCCGCATTTATTATCGTCTGCGAAGCCTTCCTCCGTGTCGCCCCCCACTTCGGCCTGTGGCTGAAGACCTTCAATGTAGAGCCGAAGATGATTGGGGGGCGTCAAGCAGAGTGCGGCGGGGCGGTCATAAGCAGGAGGACCGATGCCCCATGGCCCGAGGGCTCCTTCCAAGAGGAGCTTGGCTTGTGGCAGCAGGAGTGGTTCTATATCACCGCTCCGAAGGGCAGCAGGCAAAAGCCGCCGCCTTCATTCCGCCCGGGACCTCCACGACGGTTAATGTCGTGGGTCAACCAAGGGCTCAATTGGGGGCCGTCAAAAGACGTGCCCCTATTGCAGGGCCGGATTCGAGACCTCCAGGCGAGGGAGATCGATCTGGTCGTGGTGATGCAGGTCATGCTAATCAGGCGTCTTCTACCCTGCAAACGCCGTCCTCTACGGTTATGGGAGTTCAATCCGGAGGGACCACGGATTCTCCAACACTTCATGGGTACGACACCCGTGGAGATGTACAAGTTGTTCTTCGGACCGCAGGTGGCGTGTCCGGAATTGACCGAGGATGCAGGCCTAAGCTGCAATCGCCCGGATACTCAGGTAAGCAGCTCAGTGTCCGGATGTACCGTTTGTTTGCTTTTCTATAATTCGCCTCTTAACCCGTTATCCTTCATCAGGAGTGGGTAGCGCAAGCAAAGCTGATAAGGTGTCCGGCTCCCCTCCCAGAGACCGCACCGGAGCCCGTGCTGGTCAGAATGTTGGAGATCACGCCTTCAGAAGAATGCGAAGGGGAGAATAGAGGAGCTATCACCTCGCCCAAGGGGGCACTTGAAGAAGGGGGGATCGAGAATCCCTCCCTCCAGGGGGAGAAGAGGACCGCCTCCGAAGACCCGGAGGCCCAAGCCCCTAAGCGGAGGAAGAAATCTTCACCGGAGGGTCCTGCGTCCCGGGAGGCCCCGGTCGCACAATCTTTTCAGCCCTCCAGCGAGCTGTGAGTAGAAAAAGGGGAGTTTATTAATAAGAAACATCCTTATTTGTGTTTCTAAGGATAACCAAAATTTTACCTTGTAGTTTGGATCTGCGACCTTCTCAGATGAGCTCATCTTCGGGGGATCTTTGTCCGGAGATGATGGAGAGCGAGACGCCTCCGTCTGCTGCGCCGTCGGATAGGGCGGACGAGCCTGAAGTGTCGTCACGGAGGGTGTCCCCGAGCCCGACAGAGCCGAAGAGTTCGGCGCCGACTAGTGTTCGGCCGGGGGAGCTGAAGGATCTGTTTGAGAGGGCGTCCGTCTCAGAAGATCACCGTGCATTGATGAGCATGGTGATAGGAAGGATTTCATCCGCCGAAAGCGGATTGCATAATGCCGTCAGAAGTTTGCTGGCGGGGTTTGAGGTACGTAAAAACGATGCGCCTTTTTGACAGTTTTGCACATGAAAGTGCGCCCTATATAGATAGTAGCCCCTGAGACTCGGTAGGTTGTCGAAGGCGACAGCGTGCCGAGGATCAAAATCGCAGGTATTGAGTGTCACCTTTCCTATGCAGGTGGCGGATAGTCCGGGGGCTAGCCGGACTGATGGAGTTGTCGAATTAATGCGGCAGCTCGATGTGGCGGATGCGGACATCACGCTAGTCAACAAGCGACTTGACGAGTCGCAAGGTAAGTTGTCTCTCTGCAGTCACCTGTTTAAGCGAGTCAAAGCCCACCTCTTACAATATTTATGCTTGACGCAGATGGTGCTGCTGCTGTGGAGAGCCTTCGGGCAGAACTTACTCAAGCCAAGGAGCAAGCCAGAAGGAGTGATGCGGCTGCCTCGAGGGCGGCCGAAGAGTTAGAAGCCGAAAGGGCTGCACACTGCCGAAGCAGGGAAGAGATGGCCGAATTGGCCGTAAAATTGAAGGATGCTACCGACCGCAATGAGGCTCTTGAAAAGGAGCGCCTATCGGAGCGGGAAGACCTGGGGAAGGCCACCGCCGAGGCCAAGGATGCCCGTTCTGCAATGCGGGCTATGAAGGAGGAACCGCGCAAGCGGAGATATTGTGGTCGGCAAGCCTTTTACGCTCGCGTCGCCGGTTTACGGAACCAAATTATGCCCAGCTTGGCCAACTGTGGGGTCCGGAGGATCCATATATGGACTTAGCGGCAAGTGCGGCGGACGCCGCAGTGCACTTCCGAGTCGGCGATCACAAGACGGAAGAGCTATTTTGGTCTCAATTCCATAGTCCGGATCGCTCACTTCACCGACCGATCGGTTGGCGAATGGGCTGAGCTGAATAGGTTGTCCGGACTTGCCATGATGGATATCGTGACTCATGTCCGCCGAGAGGCCCAAGGCGCACGAGCTATTTTGGCTTATTGCAGCAATTTCTTGGGGCGGTGCCGCATATCAAGGAGATGAAGCGGTCGGCCTGCATAGAAGGTGCGCGGATGGCCCTTGCCCGTGTGAAGACACATTGACGGAGATGGATGCCACCTTTGTTGTAAACCTGGGTTTGGACGAAAGCCGTTACCCGCCGAGCACTATTTTGGGGAAGTTATGCGTGGTGCTCGTGTAATAGAGTCGCAGATGCTCGAAAAATGTCACGCTCAAATGAACGTTGTATTTTGTAAAACAATGGTTATGATGTAATCGCTTTTTATACTTGTGCGCTCCAAGTATTGAAATATCTCCTATGCGGTCGCTTATGTATACGTGTGTATAACCCGAAGATGGCAGTCTTTGGCTTCAGCCCCACGCACAAGGTGCGGGGTGTTCGCAAAATAGCGCATTGTCACTCTTAATCCGACGCCTCGGTCCTGTTGAGGAGGTGGTAGCGTAGCAAACAAGGCAACCGGACTATAATGCTTTATCACTTTCACTTAGCCATTGAGTTCGAGGGTGGGGCTACGATATAGCCCACGGGGCACCGCGCCTCCGAATTCGGCGGCGTGTGTGCCTGACCGAAACGGTCCTTCGTCAAAGCGGGAAATTCTAAACATTCCGTGGTCGATCGAGTGGTTGACCAGTCTCTCGTCAGATCATGACGATGGCGGCTTTTCTACTAAGGTGCTTCGCCTGCATTTAACTGGGGCACAATCGCAGAGTTCTCCGGTGCCGTTAGCCGATGATACGGAACGTAAGGCAGCAAAACACAGGAGCCGGGCAAACCCAACATTTGACCAAAGACATGATTCCGAGCTGATGCATATAAGGCCTAACTCAAGACGCCGAACACTCCCTAAGGTGTTCGGTCTTTATAATGATGGGCAGAACAATACCCTAAGCCCATAGTGTCCAGGTACGGGCAAGGTCCTCTGACGCGGCCGATGCCAAAACGTTAGGCTCCACTCTGGTTATAATGAGAAACCAGGGGATTATAACAACAAGAGACGATAAAAAAGGTTTACGCAGGTCTTAATCAAAAGAATCCTTGCGACGGGTCCCTCTCGCACGTCTGCGCTGTGTCTCCGCGCAGCCGTTATCACGGACGGGTGTGCATGTTCTTCATCTGTAAAAAGAGAGGAACTTAGTTTGAAAGGAAATCGTGCGAAAAAAAGGTATATGAAAAATATTAATAAATAAGTAAAGCGGAGTCTATATGAGCTCGTTGTTGCTTAAATGCACAGCCCCTTATGAAGGGGTGTGCGGCTAGGGTAACCTAGCTTATTTATGCCGGACTCATCTAGCCGTGTGCGGGGTCTTTAAATGACCCTTGCAATGAAATGATGCCACGTGGATCGGGCATTTTAAGTGTAAGAGACGCGTAATGTGGTATGGCGTTGAAGCGGACAAAATCTTCACGTCCCAATAGTGCTTGATAGCTACTTTTGAACGGGGCGACATGAAACATTAATTTTTCGCGTCGGAAGTTGTTCGGTGACCCGAACACAACTTCTAGTAATAAGGAGCCTGCGCATTTGGCGTAAGGGCCTGGCGTCACTCCATTAAAGGAAGTGTGGCTATGTCGAATTTTAGTACGGTCTATCCCCAACTTGCGGATTGTGTTTGGATATAGTAGGTTTAGACCGCTGCCTCCGTCCATCAGGACTTGTGTACATTGTAGTCCGTCGATTATAGGATCCAATATCAGAGCAGTCCATCCTGCATTCCGGACACTTCTGGAATAATCCATGTGGCCAAAAGTTATTGGTTTTGACATCCAATCTCGACGTTCCGCTGGGGTGGACCACGCAGGACCCGTCTTAGCGGGTGCCGCATTTTTCCGTATTATCACATGAAGTGAGTTTACTGCTTTGACTTCTTGTGGGAAAGTCTTTTGTTTTTCGGTGCTCTGCTAGCGGGGTTTATCATCATCCTCGCTTGATGCGTCGAGCCCCTTGCGTTTGGCGTTTAATCGGCCGGACTGTTTGAAAACCCAACAATCTCGGTGGGTGTGGTTTGCGAGCCTTCCGGGTCTTGTGGATTTGACATATCCGACCCAAGATTTTGTTTGTTGGATAGCTCATCACTGTTGTCCGTAAGAGGCAGTGTTTTGTTGTTTGGCCGCGAGCTTTTGAATCCGGCGTTGACCGCCGTGTTCTTTGGGCTTTTCTCTTTATTCCGGCGCTAATCTTTTTTGCGCCGTGATTTTCCGTTTCCATCTCTGATCTCGGATGTACTTGGATCGCTGGTGCTACATCTTGCCAGCCAGCTATCTTCCTCCGCACAAAAGCGGGTCATGAGGCTTGTTAGCGCGGACATTGTCCTCGGCTTCTCTTGGCCGAGGTGCCTGGCGAGCCATTCGTCTCGGACGTTGTGTTTTAAAGCTGCTAAGGCCTCGGCGTCCGGACAGTCGACTATTTTGTTCTTTTTAGTAAGGAACCGGTTCCAGAATTTGCGCGCTGACTCTCCGGGCTGTTGAGTTATATGACTTAAATCATCTGCATCCGGAGGGGGGACATAAGTCCCTTGAAAATTTGCTCTAAACGCGTCCTCAAGCTCTTCCCAACTTCCAACAGTGTTTTCTGGGAGGCTTTTGAGCCAATGACGGGCTGGCCCCTTGAGCTTGAGGGGTAAATATTTTATGGCATGGAGATCGTCTCCTCTAGCCATGTGTATGTGTAGTATATAATCCTCTATCCAGACTCCAGGGTCTGTTGTTCCGTCGTAGGCCTCTATGTTTATGGGTTTAAACCTTGCTGGGAATTCATGATCCAGCACCTCATTGGTGAAACATAGTGGGTCTGCGGCGCCCCTGTATTTGGGTGTACTGCTGTCTTCAGACACTTGGCATGTTGTGTTGCTTCCTGGGGCCCTCTTCTTTGGCCCGTAAATGGACCTGGCTGGGCCATCTGTTTTTCAGGGTCATTAGTCGGCCTGTGTGCGGCGCCGCTTTTAGATTTTGGCTTATCATCTGGTCGTCTATCCGACCAGGCGGCCTCTTTGTTTTTTACTGTGGGGGCTCTATGGCCTCCTCACAAATCTCCGCAAGAGCTTGCGCTTGGGTAGCTCTTTGATTGATGGCCATTGTCGATTTGTTCTGCGGTTTTGAGCACTTTGCTCCACCTCATTCTGAGTATATCTTCCGCTGTTTTGAGCTTCCGTTTTTCCTTCTTCAAACTTCTTGCCGTGGCGACGAGTATTTTCCGAAGGTTTTTATTCTCCGGCGGTGTGTCCGGCGTGAGGTCGACTGGACTGTTGGTTTCGCCGGCATGGATTGATTATCCGATTCATCCTGTTCGGACGGTTGCTTGTCCGCATGTTCGTCATCCACTGTTTTGCCCTGCTCTATTGCTTGGTCATGAGGAGCGCTGTTGTTGTCGAGGCGGGACTTAGGGCGGCGTCTACGTCGCCGTTTTGGTTGTTTATCAGTGGGACTATCCTTTGCCGCGTCCCGTTGGTCCTCGTTATCGCTTCCTTTTGAGGTATCCACCATGTATACGTCATGTGTTGGGGTGGTCTTCCAGTGCCCTGTAGGCGCTGGTTCTTGATCGTCTCCGGCATCGTCGTCCATACCGTCGATGTCTTTGGAGTCATAGTCTAGCATGTCTGTTAGATCGTCGACAGTGGCTACAAAGTGGGTGGTGGGTGGGCTTTGAATTTCTTCGTCGTCCGCATCCCAACCATCCTGGCCATGATCCGGCCAGGTCTCTCCGGATAGCGAGAGATGTTTTAGCGAATTTAGGATGTCGCCAAAGGGCGAGTGTTGGAAGATGTCCGCGGCGGTGAACTCCATGACCGGCGCCCAATCAGATTTGATTGGAAGGGGCGTGGGAGGTTCGGAGTCCAGCAGGGAGTCCGGCACCTCGGAGTCACAATCTTTGCAAGGGACAAGGTTAGTGTTCGGCTCCAATGCCGCAGAAGTTGCAGCTCCTGAGGCGGTGTCCAGCCACCAGTCCTCGATCTGGGCGATCGGCTCCGGACTAAGGGCCGGAGCGGATTCGTGTGCGGCCACCCACGCACTGTCCGGCGGCAGATATAGATCATGCCCATCGTGATAGTGCGGCACGCTCGGCTGTGGCTCGAGCCCGTTGAAGATCAAGTCCCCGCGGATGTCGGCCATGAAGTTTAGGCTTCCGAACCTGACCTGACGGCCAGGGGTGTAGCTTTCGATCTGCTCCAGATGGCCAAGTGAATTAGCCCGTAGCGCGAAGCCGCCGAATACGAAGATCTGTCCGGGGAGAAAAGTCTCACCCTGGACAGCGTTGTTGTTGATTGAAGAAGCCATCGAGCCTATCGGTGGCGGCTACGAGGAACTCTCAATGAAAGCACCAATGTCGGTGTCAAACCGCGGATCTCGGTAGGGGGTCCTGAATCGTGCGTCTAGGCGGATGGTAACAGGAGACGAGGGACACGATGTTTTACCCAGTGTTCGGGCCCTCTTGATGGAGGTAAAACCCACGCCCCGCTTGATTAATATTGATGATATGGGTAGTACAAGAGTGGATCTACCATGAGATCAAGGAGGCTAAACCCTAGAAGCTAGCCTATGGTATGATTGTTGTAATGGAGGTTATGTCCTCACGGACTAAAGCCCTCCGGTTTATATAGACATCGGAGAGGGCTAGGGTTACACAGAGTCGGCCACAATGGTAGGAGATCTACATATCCGACGCCAAGTGTCGGTGTCAAAACCGGCGGATCTCGGTAGGGGGTCCCGAACTGTGCGTCTAGGCGGATGGTAACAGGAGACGAGGGACACAATGTTTTTACCTGTGTTCAGCCCTCTCGATGGAGGTAATACCCACGCCCCGCTTGATTAATATTGATGATATGGGTAGTACAAGAGTAGATCTACCACGAGATCAATGAGGCTAAACCCTAGAAGCTAGCCTATGGTATGATTGTTGAGATGTAATGTTGTCCCACGGACTAAAGCCCTCCGGTTTATATAGACACGGAGAGGCTAGGGTTACACAGAGTCGGTTACAATGGTAGGAGATCCACATATCCGTATTGCAAGCTTGCCTTCCACACCAAGTAAAGTACCTTGGGACACGAGCCGAGTCTTCAATCTTCTATCTTCGTAGTCCGGGAGTCCGCGGATATTGATAGTCCGGCTGTCCGGACACCCCTAGTCCAGACTCCTCAAGATCCCTAACCAGGCTTCAATGACGATAAGTCCAACATGCTTGTAGTCTTGGCGTTGCAAGGCGGGTTCTCCTTCAATTCCATGTTCTGCCAGCAGTGTCCGCTTCTCCTCGAATATGTGCTTCTTGGCTTCTACGCCAAATTATGGCCCTCTTCCACGCGTCCGACGTCGCGAAAAGCCAGGAGTCTTTACATTTTACCCCCAGTCGTGCGGGTCACCCGCCTATTAAAGGGGCAGGGATCCAGATCCAAACCGCACCATCCTCCTCCCGCCAGATACTCCATCAAGCGCCTCGACCTGAAATCCATTCCACCATGGATCGTCAACGCGCTCTTCCTCACGCGCCCCAGCCCATCGCCGGGGATTGGAGGAGGTGCTCTATTTCGCACAACGAGCTAGTAAAGCTCCAAACGGAGGGATGGCTTCCTCCGCCTTCATGGTTCCGGGTCCGAGCGGACTGGTTACTTATCGAGGAGGGAGCAGGCGGAGGACACCGCAAGCCCCAATAGGGGAGTGGGTGTGCTTTGTCCCTTATCTAATAAGGGGCTCGGGTTTCCAATACACCCGTTCCTCCGCGGGCTCTCAAGTTCTATGGACTTCAGCTCCACCACCTCACGCCCGCTTCATGTTGCACATCATACACGAGCTCTTTGCGAGCTATTCACGGGCATCGAGCCCCATTTCGCATTGTGGAAGAGGCTATTCGCCTCGCACTTCGTTCTCACCAGGGGTCCATATACCAAGTGGGCGGCGCGAAATATGGCGATTCTTTGGGACGGATACCTATCCGGCACTCGAAGAGGGCGCCCAAGACCGCCTCGGAATGGTTTTATATTGTAGATGCTCCATTGCTGACCCAGTCCGGATCGGCCTCCGGAGTTTGATGCTGCTCCTTGAAGAAACTCCTCATTTGGCGCCATGAGCCCCGCTTGAGGAGGACAAGAGCGCCCATTACTTGATGGGCCGAATAAGACTAATGGCTCATTCCGCTTGACCATGATCGAGTCATGGCAACGCAGCATCAAGCGGGGGTGCAGCCGCTGCAATCTGAGGCCACCCCATGTGGGATTTCAATGGGGAGGACGATGCCACCCGCACGGCCGCAAAGGGTTCGGATTCGACCGAGGATCTGGTGAAGATCCTATCCGCCTGCATAAGGGGAGAAGGAGGACTTCTTCGTCTCGAACCCTGTGAATGGGTTTTCTATGGTCAATCCCGGAGGATGGGTGTTTAACACCTCAAAAGGGCCTTTACCCGTATTTTCGAAGTTTAAGCTTCTTATATTGCGTCTTCGGCGCAGAGTCCACGCCGGACTGTGGAGGACATGGTGAGTCCCGCTCCACAACCCGAGGACCCGGAAGGATCCCTGGGTCCGGCCTCCGAAGAGGATCCGGACCTCGGGGTGGAGCTAATCGACGGGGTGTATCACCAACTAAGCGTTGATGATGCGCTGGTCGCCATTACGGCGGACTACCCCGGGCTATGTTCGGCATCCCAAGTGACCAAGACCGAAGTCCGGACACCGTTATTTTATCCTTGCCTATTCTGACCTTCGAGAACGATGGTGTCTTGCAGGAGGCGCCAATCCGGCCGGGAGCCGAGCCTGCGGCGGCCGACTTACAGAGCTCAGGCCGAACCAGCAGGAGGAAAAGGAGCGCCGTGCGGGCGGAAACGTCGCCGCAGAGGTATAGCTCGCTTTTGATCTTTCTGAGCAATGTTCCGAGGAAACTTCTAAGCGCTCATGATCTTCATAGAAGAAAAAGCGCTCGCCAGACTGCGAGCACAGGAATTTCCCCCCCAATCAACTCCAGCTAGGCTCCAGCGCCCGGACTGGAGGGGGAGGCAAGCGCAAGACGCGAACCGGATCCTACTCCAACGGAGGATACCGACAGACTGTCCGCCACAAAGTCGGAGGTGGAGAGCGCTATGAATCATAGACGTCGCCGGACAGTTTTTCAAGAGGCGTGCTTTTCCCCTGAGGCATTGGATGCCTTTAAAGCAGGGGACGCGCATCTCCGGGCTGCCCACAACGGTTGTACCAGGGCCACGGAGCAGTATGTTGAAGACATACGGGTAAGGGAATTTTAATGGTTGTATACACCAGTAGCCCCCGAGACTTAAATTAGTTATGTTAACTGATTTAAGGATCATATTAACTTGCAGGCTCTTAACGAGAAGAATGCCCAATTGTCTCGGAGCTGCAAGATTGCAAGGCCCAACTTGGGGCTGCACTTGCTGCCCTTGAGGGGAGACGGAAGACCCCACCTGGTAACACATTTGTATAAATTAATATAAGCGTTGCCAGCGGCGTGCGACTGAGTCTAATAACGACATCAGAGGTGCTGCCGAACAAGATCCGGACAGCAATCATTACTACGCCAAACTAAAAGTCGGCGAAATGTCTTGAAAGAGTTCAGCAGGAAAGGAACAAGCTTCAAGATGCCAACGCCAAGCTCGGAGAAGAGCTGAAAGGCGCACAGGCCGAGCTATCCTGCTCCGTTAAGGAGAATCAACGGCTTCGTCGCAGCATCTATAGTAAGTGCTTGAGCGAACTCTCTTAGGAAGAGGATGTCGGCAAGGAAGCGATTTGACATAATATGTCTTGTAGGTATAATCACGGGCCATCCTGCGGAGGAGATGCCCGTATCAATGGGTGATCAACTTCTCGAACTGTTGCAGCTGTTCGAACGAGTTCGGCAGGCAATGAGTGGCGTCGTACAGGCTTTATGGCCATCCCTCGTCCCGCCCGAGGGCCTCGAGGAGCTTGCAGAGAAGCTACAGGGAGTGCGGCAGCGCTTCCATTTGTGGAAGGTTTCGGCCTGCCGTCAAGGTGCCAGGGAGGCTTGGGCCATGGTGAAGATGCGGTACAAGAAGGCGGATCCCAACCATATGGCCGAAGTTGGACCGGTGGGGCCCGACGGGAAGGAGATCCCTGTGAGTTTGGTGTACAGCCAGGTAGAACTGGCTGCTAAATTTTCCCAACGGGACTGTTTGCTAGACAGCCTGTTAGACGGGATTGAGGAGGAATACAATCAATGAACTTGACAATGTATGTTATCCTTTTTTTTAAAATGACATGTGAAATGTCTTCTAGCCGGATTGTAGATCGTTTGTCGTTGCCGACCTTTTCGCTTCAACCTCGGGACCCGAGAGTCCGGAGTGCGTCCGAATACCTTTGTGGTTAAGAAATAACCGTGGTATGCATGGAGACTAGGCGAGGGGTCATTAGTGCTTTATCGCATAAGTGCCCAACTAGTTATGTTATATTACATGGTTAGTAAGAAACATCTTCCAGAGAGAATAGTTCCGTTAAGGGTTCCTTTATTTGGGGTGGCATGCCCTAAAGTGCATGTCCGGACTGCCAATGGAGCGATAAAACATCCGGGGCAGATGGAGAAGAAAGGTAGGTAAAAGTCATCTTTTAAATCATCGACCAAATATTCCCTTAAGAACGCTTAGCTTTCGGCTTCACCGGTCGAGGTACACATCCGGTGACCGCAGTAATAATCACAGAGGTGCTCCTTTACCACCTAGCCGAACAATCGGGAACGAGGGGTAAGCACAGAGCCGAAGCAACCCAGCTTGGCCAAAACTTAAGTCATATCGATGCATATAATGGCGAGTAAAAGGTACATGTGGAAGCATGACACATGTGTTGGGTATAAAACGTATAGTTGAGCTTCGTGAAAGAAGCCCCGGGAATAACAAGTGCGGTGGCACATCGTATGTATGCAAAAATGCGAAAATAGGCCCCGAAGGGATTTGTTAATTTTAAAAAGGATAAAAAGAGAAAAAGAGGACAACCGAAATATATATAAGGTTGGACGGGGGAAGGGGACGAACTCTTAGTCCGGCGCTAGGCATAGAATCGTCGGAGTCGGGCTGCGTTCCATGGGTTCGGCTCGAGTCGGTTGTCCGACGCGTTTCGTAGGCGGTATGCGCCGCCGGTCAGTACTTGATCAATAATGAAGGGGCCTTCCCATCTGGGCTTGAGCTTGTCCTTTTTCTTGTCCGGCAGGCGTAGAACTAGTTCGCCGACGTTGTAGGTTTTGGCCCGTACTTCTCTGCTTTGATATCTTCGGGCCTGTTGCTGATAGAATGCGGAACGAGCCTTCGCAACGTCCCGTTCTTCCTCCAATGTGTCCAAGCTGTCCTGCCGATCTAGCTTGGCTTCTCTTTCCTCATACATGCGCACTCGAGGTGAGTCATGAATAATGTCGCAGGGCAAGACTGCCTCTGCGCCGTATACCATAAAGAATGGTGTGAATCTGGTAGTACGGTTAGGCATTGTCCGCAGCCCCCAGAGTACGGAGTCGAGCTCCTCGACCCATTGGTTGTCTGATTTAGTGAGTGACCTCACCAGTCTGGGTTTAATGCCGCTCATTATTAGACCGTTTGCTCTTTCCACTTGACCGTTGGTTTGAGGGTGATAGACTGACGCATAGTCGAGCTTAATGCCCATGTTTTTGCACCATTACTTCACTTCATCAGCTGTGAAGTTCGTGCCGTTATCCGTGATGATGCTGTGGGGGACTCCGTAACGGTGTACCACCTCTGATATGAAGTCTATCACTGGTCCGGACTCTGCCGTCTTGACCGGTTTGGCCTCTATCCATTTGGTGAACTTATCCACCATGACCAACAGGTACCTTTTCTTATGGGCTCCCCCTTTAAGGGGTCCTACCATGTCAAGCCCCCAGACTACGAACGGCCAGGTAATGGGTATGGTTTTGAGGGCAGTGGGTGGCATATGGCTCTGATTAGCGAAGAGCTGGCAGCCAACGCATCGCTGGACCAAGTCCTGTGCATCTGCCCGAGCCGTTGGCCAATAAAATCCTGTACGGAATGCCTTTCCAACCAGGGCCCGGGCTGCTGCGTGGTGTCCACCTAGTCCGGCATGGATTTCAGCCAGGAGGTTTCGCCCTTCTTCTTCAGAGATACACCTTTGAAGGACTCCGGTAGTACTTTTCTTATAAAGTTCTCCCTCATGAACCTTGTAGGCCTTCGATCACGGACTATGCAGCGGGCCTCATTTTGGTGTTCGGAAGTTCTGCCTAAGTAAGTAGGCCAGGAAAGGTTCATCCTGTGGCGATTCTGCCATTATGTCGTGGGCGGATTGTGTTACGTTATCCGCTGAATCACCGGTTGGTGCGGCTTTCTCGGTTTGTCGCTACCGGACTCCTCTTCCCACAGTACGGATGGCTTGAAGAGCCGTTCCAGGAAGATATTTGGAGGGACAACATCACGTTTCGCACCGATGCGTGCCAGGATGTCGGCCGCTTGGTTGTTATCTCGGGCTATGTGATGGAATTCGAGTCCTTCAAACCGAGGTGACATTTTCGGGACAGCATTACGATATGCTGCCATTTTCGGATCCTTGGCGTCAAAGTCTCCATTTATTTGGGATATTGCAAGGTTTGAATCTCGCACCTCTAGGCGTAGAATGCCCATGGAGACGCCATCCAGAGACCATGTAATAAGGCCTCGATTCGGCTGCATTGTTGGAGTCCGTGTACATTATTTGAAGTACGTCTTGGATCAGTATCTCCGGTGGGGGCGTCGGTCAACGCCAGCCCCGATCCGCCAACATTTTGGAGCCGTCGAAGTGCATAGTCCAATTGGAGTATGTGCCGTACTCTTTAGGTAGTTAAACCTTGTCCATTCGGCGACGAAGTCAGCCAAAACTTGTGACTTTATGGCTCGTCGAGGTTTGTAAGTTATGTCGAATGGCAAGAGCTGAATGGCCCATTTTGCAATCCTGCCCGTTGCGTCGCGGTTATTTATAATGTCGTTGAGTGGTACTTCAGAAGCCACTGTTATCGAACACTCTTGAAAGTAGTGCCGAAGCTTCCGAGACGCCATGAACACCGCATATGCTATCTTTTGATAGTGCGGGTAGCGGGATTTGCAGGGGGTTAGCACAGTGGATACATAATACACTGGTTTTTGAAGAGGGAATTTATGCCCTTCTGTTGCTCATTCGACGACGAGGACAGCGCTCACAACTTGATGTGTTGCCGCGATGTATAACAACATCGGTTCGCCTACGAGTGGGCGCGCCAGAGACGGTTGTTGCCAATATGGCCTTTATTTCTTGAGTCGGCGGTGGCGGCATCCGCCCACTCGAAGTGTTGGTGCGCCTTAGGAGGCGATAAAGGCAACGCCTTCTCTCCTAAGCGGGAGATAAAGCGGCTTAAGGCTGCCACGCATCCTGTTAATTTTGTATTTGCTTGAGGTCCTTTGGGATATCCAACTGTGATGAGCCCGGATTTTGGCGGATTTGCTTGATCCTCTACGGATCGATGAAGCCCAGCAGCTTCCGGCTGGTGCGCCAAAAACACATTTTTCGGATTCATTTTAATGTCATATGCTCGAGGTTGTTGAATGTGAGCCTCAAATCGTCTACTAAAGTTTCGGCGTGTTTTGTTTTGACGACTCGTCGTCTCGATGCCTCGATCTGTTTTGCCGATCTGGGTAGCGGACATGTTTGAATCATGCGCTGATATGTTGCGCGGCGTTTTTTGAGTCCGAAGGGCATCGTGTTGAAGCGAATGGCCCGTATGGAGTAATGAATGCCGTTGCGGCTTGATTCGCTTCCGCCATCTTGATTTGATGATAGCGAGTATGCATCCGGGAAGCACAACGAATCGTGTCTGCTGTGGCATCGATAATTTGATCGATGCGGGGGGGGAAAGGATCCTTTGGGCAAGCCTTATTGAGGTCTTTGAAGTCGACACGTAGACGCCGGATTTATCTTTCTTTGGTACCATCACCAAATTTGCTAGCCAGTCCGGATGTTTGATATCTCTAATGAATCCGGCTTCCAATAACAGCTAGCTCTTCTCCCATTGCCTGTCTTTTGGGTTCGGAAAATCACCGAAGAGCTGTTTGGTGGCTTAAATCCTTTAGGATATTTAGGCTGTGTTACGCCAACTGCGAGGGATTCGGGCATGTCCGAAGGATGCCAGGCAAAGATGTCCCAATTTTCCGAAGGAATTGGCGCGAGGCGGCGTCCATTTCGGGGTTCAACTGTGCCCCGATGGAGGCCGTCTTTGTTGGGTCCGTTGGGTGGACCTGAAATTTAACTATCTCATCTGCTGGTTTGAAGGAGGTGGACTTGGATCTTTTATCAAGTATCACGTCGTCCCTGTTTACCGTAGAGCGTAGCGCGGTGAGCTCCTCTGCCGCTAAGGCTTCGGATAGTGCCTCGAGGGCTAGTGCGGCTATCTTGTTTTCGGCGCGGAGTGCTGTATCCGGATCACTGACGAGAGTGATTATTCCGCTGGGGCCGGGCATTTTGAGCTTCATGTACCCGTAATGAGGTATTGCTTGAAAAATTGTGAATGTCTCTCGTCCTAATATGGCATGATAGCCGCTGCTGAACGGGGCTACCTGGAACGTGACTTCTTCGGATCTGTAATTGTCCGGAGGCGAACACCACATCAGTGTGATTTTTCGGTGCAGCGTGCTTCCGGCTAGGGATTATTCCTCTGAAGGTTGTGCTGCTTCGCTCAATCTGGCGCCAATCGATTTCCATTTTCCGTAGGGTTTCCTCATAAATGAGGTTTAGTCCGCCGCCGCCGTCCCCGAGGACTTTTGTCATCGAAAGCCGTCCACTATGGGACTAAGTACCGGTCTTGTTTGGGCTCTGGTAGTTCGAGTGTGGGCTCGTCGGCGCTGAAAGTGATAGCTGTGTCGCTCCATGGATTTTTGTTGCTATTTGGTAGACTTGGCGAGTTAGCGGATTGTTCGTTTCGCATATTATTTGATGCGAAAGTCTCAAGACTGTTGATACCGTCTTTGGTATTGTTGGAGTGGTTTCGGAGCTAGTAGCTCTTCGCCACTTTTGGCCACCTGCCGTAGTATCCAACATGCTCGAAGGCTATGTGTTGGGACAGCTCCCCCCGTATTATGAAGTTTACATGGTCCATTGAGCCATCCCTCCAGTACGGTTCCGTTTCCCTTGCTGGGTTTTTGCTTTTTGGTTTTTGCATTTGGGGCCTGATTGTGGGGCGCCCTTTTGCCGCAGACTGGGTTTGGTGTCGGATTATCCCAAAATTGATTTTCAGTTTTCCGGAAACTTTCCATCGCACAGTACTTTCGTACTATGGACGCCAGATCGGTAAATCGCGTAATCTTGCGACGATCAATGGCGTTCAGGATTCCCCTGTCCGTGCAGTTATTGCAGAAGATTGAGATTGCGTTTTCCTCTCGGCAGTCCTTTATCCCATCCATAACCGGGAGGAATCGGCGATAATGATGTCTCGCTTCGAGGGCTCTTGCGAATTAGGGATAGGTCGCATATGTCCGGGCGGTGGGTGGAATAAAGTCCGGATCCCTGCCCATCTTTGGGCTCAAAGGCGAGGGTCTTCGAACTTGGAAGCTTGATTTCTGGAAATAGCCCGGTGAGTGCGGGACGACGCATGATTTTAGGTTCAATGCTCGATCAGGTCCGTCCCTCCGGGAATCCGGCATGGAGGGTTCGGGGATCCGGACACAGATTGTTTTCAACAATGGCAACGAATTGCCGAGTTGTTCTTCTATCACTTCGACGTGGTGGGTAACCTAGGGGGAGTTAATCTCTCTCGGATCAGTTTTAAGCCCGATCTGGTCGTAGTCCGTTGCGACTCCCAGGGCGGCGATGCGATCCAAGAGCTCGTTAACAGACGAGATCTCGATTGGATCTAACTGTTCGGCAGCTTTAGGGCTGACTCGAAGATTGCTTTCGACGACTTGAGAAGTCATTGCGAAGCGGCGGCGGACAAAGCGGTCATAAGGAAACCGCCAAGCGGATTATCGACCGGCGGCCAAGGCCCTCGGTGAGAACACCGTCTTTGAAGACGGGTAAAGGCATCCACTCTATCGGCGACGACACAGAGGAACTCTCAATGAAAGCACCAATGTCGGTGTCAAAACCGGCGGATCTCGGGTAGGGGGTCCCGAACTGTGCGTCTAGGCGGATGGTAACAGGAGACAAGGGACACAATGTTTTTACCCAGGTTCAGGCCCTCTCGATGGAGGTAATACCCTACGTCCTGCTTGATTAATATTGATGATATGGGTAGTACAATAGTAGATCTACCACGAGATCAATGAGGCTAAACCCTAGAAGCTAGCCTATGGTATGATTGTTGAGATGTAATGTTGTCCTACGGACTAAAGCCCTCCGGTTTATATAGACACCAGAGAGGCTAGGGTTACACAGAGTCGGTTACAATGGTAGGAGATCTACATATCCGTATTGCCAAGCTTGCCTTCCACGCCAAGTAAAGTACCTTCCGGACACGAGCCGGAGTCTTCAATCTTCTATCTTCGTAGTCTGGGAGTCCGGCGGATATTGATAGTCCGGCTGTCCGGACACCCCCTAGTCCAGGACTCCCTCACCAAGCTTCCCTTCCACGCCAAGGAAAGTCCCATCCGGACACGGGACGGAGTCTTCAATCTTGTATCTTCGTAGTCTTGGAGTCCGGCGGATGATGATAGTCTGGCTGTCCGGACATCCCCTAGTCCAGGACTCCCTCATCGACGCTGAAGGCGGAGGAGGAGGAGCAGGAGACAGCCTCAGGCCCTCGGCCACCTTCGCCGACTGGCCCGAGGACGACACCGAAGGGGAAGTCGCCCCGCGCCACCAATCAAAAGCCGGCCATCCAGGCGCGAGTTCCTCCGCCGGCTTGGCCGGTCAAGTCAGCGCGAAGAAGCGCCGGGCCGGGCCGAGTTCGCTCGGCGGCCGGCCGTAGTAGTTCAAGGGGGCGGCCGCCGCGACCAAGCGGGAAGAGGCGGTCACGAAGGCCAACCGCTTCCCCAAGGAAGTGAAGAAGCCGCCACTAGTCTCTGGGTAAGTGTTTTCTGCCTTCGTCTTGTTTTCTTTTGATGAATCTTTTCCGAGTCTTTATATTCCTTTGTTGCTTCAGGGCCCCCCTTTCCCTTGCGAGGGTCGCCGTCCCCTCCGTCATGGGGTCGGCCGAGACATCCGCTAATACTTGGCGGATTGACCCCGCCGCCGACCTCCGGGAGGCGACGGAGCGAAATGCGCAGGAGAAGCGCGACGCGGAGGAGGCCGTCCGCCTGGAGAAGGCAGAGGCCTCTGCCCAGAAGAAACTGGAGGAGGCCGAAGCCGCCGTCGCAGCAAGACGGCGAGCTGAGGAGACCACGCACCGCCAATCGGCGTTTCTCGTCATCCCGTTGAACTCCGCACCGCCGCCCCCAGAGTTCACGGGGCAGACTGGGGAAGCCGGTGGGGAGAACCCCATCATGGAGAAGGACGGCAGCGAAGCCTCCACGTCGGACACGGCCGCGCCGCCACCGCCGCCTCCACCGCCGTCTGGGAGTGCGCATGGTAATCAGCCGGCGGGCCCGCCGGTGCCGCCGACTGAAGACGAGGCTGTGGCAAAGCTGCTCCTTCAAGTCGCCTCGCCAGCGCGCCGCCGCCTTGAGAAGGCCACTTCGGCGCCATGGCCCTTGGAGACCGGTGCCGCCAGCTCGGCCATCCCGGACGCCGAGGCAACGAGCGTCGCGCCCGTCGGGTGGGTGCGAGGAGGCGGCAACGGCCTGATGAATGAAGGTGCTCCTGGACGTCCAGGCGAAGCTGCGAGCTGAAGGCGACGCCATCCAGAGCTGCACCAAGGTGCATCTGGCATCGCGAGCAGCTATCCGGATATGCTTTCTTCTTTGACTTTGTTTTTTTCTCGTTCTTCTCTGTGGGGGTGCGCCAGCGCACCCATTGGGTGTAGTCCCCGAGTTTCGGGCGGCTCTTGAGCGGCGGCCCAAACTCCATCGCGCAGTTCGAATATTCACCTTTGTCTGATCGTTTATCATAGGAGTATCACAACCTCCGTGTCACTGCCTTCAACCGCAACGTTGAGCAGCTGGGGAAGCGGACTGCCGACTTGTCGGAGAGCCGGAGTGAGTCCTTCTTTTTCGCGGGGGCGCGCTGGCGCACCCGCGGGCTGTAATCTCGAGATTCCGCCGATGGCTGGCGGTCAGGCGGATCTTCAGCGACCTTCTTTGTTGACGACTTAACGTCCTTTTCCTTTTGTTCCTCAGAGGCCAATGCCGCTCTTCAGGAACGGCTGGGCGAAGCCAGCGCTGCCTTACGTGCCAAGGAGGAGGAGTGCAGCAAGCTCGCCACGGAGCGCGACATGCTGGTTGCGCAGCTGGCGGAGCAGAAGGAACTGCTTAAGGCGGCGCAGGACGAGGCAGAGAAGAGAGAGACTACTCTCCTGGCCGAGTTCGAAAGCGAGCCCTCCTCCTGGACTGACAAGGAGGCGATGCTGACCTCTGGCTTCCATGAGATCGAAGACATCGTTGATGGTGAGTTTCTTTAATTTCTTTCTTTGAGCCGCTGATTGCAAGTCAGGCCGACTCCTGACTCTTTGTCTTGCTTCTTTTTTGTTTTGGCAGACTTCTTCCCTGGCCACTCGCAGGCGGTCACTCGAGCCATCAAGGTTGATCGCGAGGCGCGGAGGGCAAATGGCGCGGAGATCGCCGCCAACGCCCCCTGACCATCGACGAGCAGCTTCTAACCATCGAAACTCGTCTGTGGCCTGCCCATCAGCTGCTGCGCCGGCTTCAACGCGCCGGTGCTCAGGCAATTGCCGCCCTGTGGCCAGACATGCCGGTTCTGCGCACTCCCAGTCAGACTGCCGACTGGTTGGAGGTCACGGCTGGCCGTCTTGAGGCCTGGAAGGGTTCCTCGGCCCGGACTAGAGCGCGCCGGGCCTTGGAATTCGTCAAGGCTTGGTATCCGGGGCTGGACCTGGACCGGCTGGCCGCGTTCCGGTCAGAGGCCCAGGCAGAGCTGGTGGCTGTGGAAGGGGCCCTCGTCGAGTGTGCGGTGGTGATTGCCGACTACCCAGACACCAGCGTCTTCGTCCCTGAGCGGGCCGCAAACGGCGAGGAGGTGCCGCCGGAGTGGTTCGGGATGAACCCGGACTACGACGAGGACTCGGCGGAGGTGATCGGCTCCAGCGCCGAGGAGGAAGGCGAGGCGGAGGACGGAGGCGAGACGGAGGCCCCAGAAGACGGAGCGGGCGACCAGCCTCAGCTCGATCGCACCTCCTGCAACGAGCCGCGTCCGACCGGGCCGGCTGCCACCGGAGACGATCAAGCCGAGACTGCCCAGCCGGCCGCCCCGGCAACTGACACCGCCGTCTCCTCTGACCCTCCGAACTCGTCTGCCGCTTCCTAGGTTGCCGTCTTGCCTTTAGTTTATCTGCTTTCATAGTCTTTGAAGAACTTGTTAATTTGCACAATTCCACCCGCGGGGTGTATTTTGAACTTGGCCAAGGGCCTATGTTATGTAAATATTTATCTGAATTCTATCTTTCCTTGCTCATTGCTCTTTTGGCTTTTTCCTTTGCCGCCTTCCATCAGTCGCCGTCTTGCCAGACGGACAACCGCTCTATGGACTGCCGCTGGATCAAATGCTTGGCTACCTTAGGGAAGGCAAGTACTTGGCCTTTTTTAGAGTCTTTTAACAAGTTGGATAGCAGGCGGCAAGCCGACTATTCAGGAGTCGGCTCTGCGAAGAGAGGCTGGAAGCCGGCTTGGGCTATGTTTATGCTTTGAGTCCTTAGCCATTTTTCGTGTGGGCGCCCATTCTTCCTTACTCCTGCCCGCCAAACAGTCGCTCTGCGAGCTGCGGCTTCTGGCAGGAGACGGCTTAGGCACCGCACACTACTTGTCCGACTTCAGGAAGCATTTCATAGCGTAAGGCGGCGAGTCCCCGGGCCGACTAGTCGAACTCGGTGCCAAGCGGCGTAACAAAGAACAGCATACTCGAAGGCATAATTCTTATCATACAGATAACAAAAAAGGGCAGTCCCCGAGCTCGTCTCGAGGGGCCCGAAGTCTCGGTACTTTAATACAAAGGGTAGCGTGGTACATACAGCATCAACTGTAAAATCTTCGGAGAAGATTTGCATTCCATGGCCGTTCTGACTCTTTGCCGGAGTCGTCTCTCTTGCGTGCTCGGGGCTTCTGGGCGTCGATCAGGTAGTAGGAGTCGTTACTCAAGATGCTGGCGATGATGAAGGGGCCTTCCCAAGGCACCGACAAGCATGTGCTGGCGGCTGTTCGCTGAATCGGTCGAGACACAAGGTCGCCCTCTTGGAAAGATCTCGGCTGACCTTCTGTTGTAATATCGGTATGAGCTCTGCTTTGGTAGATCTTTGGACCGGTGAGTGCCAACAGCCGCCCTCTTCAGCAGATCGGCGCCGTCTTGACGTGCTTCTTCTGCTTCCTCCTCGGTGTACATGGTGACTCGCGGGGAGTCGAACTCTATGTCCGTCGGGATGACGGCTTCAGCACCGTAGACGAGGAAGAAAGGCGTGAAGCTGGTTGACTTGTTTGGAGTCGTGCGCAGACTCCAGAGGACGACTGGCAACTCCTCAAGCCAACAGCCGGCCGAACGCTCAAGTGGTTCGGCCAGCCGAGGCTTGATGCCGGACAAGATGAGGCCATTTGCTCGCTCTACTTGGCCGTTTGACTACGGATGGGCAATGGACGCTAAGTCCAGTCGGATGCCCTACGTCGCGCAGAAATGGGCCAAGGCGCCTTTGGCAAAATTTGTGCCATTGTCGGTGATGGTGCTGTGTGGTATGCCGTACCGAACCGTGATGTCGGCGATGAAAGTCACTGCAGTCGGACCATTCAACTTCTTGATGGGCTTTGCTTCTATCCACTTGGTGAACTTGTCCACCTCAACAAGTAGATGAGTTAGGCTGCCTCGTGCCGTCTTGAATGGTCCCACCATGTACAGGCCCCAAACCGCAAAAGGCCAGGCGATAGGGATGGTCTTGAGTGCGGAAGCCGGCTGAAGCGGCTTGGAGCGGAACTTCTAGCACCCCTTGCATTTTTGGACTAACTCCTTGGCCTCTTCTAGGGCAGTTGGCCAGAAGAAACCGTGTCGAAAGGCTTTGGCGACGAGTGCTCTTGAAGCTGCATGGTGACCGCACTCGCCTTGATGGATGTCTCTGAGAATTGCTTGGCCTTGCTCTGGCTCAACGCAGCGCTGGTAGACGCTGGTGACGCTGCGCCTGACCAGCTCTCTGTTGATTATGGTGTAGGCTGCCGCTCGGCGTTGCACTTGCCGAGCCAAGATTTTGTCGGTTGGCAGCTCTTTGTTCACTAGAAACTTGAGGATGGGCTGCGCCCATGAGGGTGCTGCTATTTCTTCAATCGCCACCACTGCGACTTGGACAAGGGCGGCTGGGTTGGAGTCTGCGGCCGCTTGCTGGATTGACGAAGTCCCCGAGCCGACTGGCACAGTCCCCGAGCCGACTGGTGCGGTCCCTGGGCCGAGTTCTGAAGTCTTCGGGATGGTCGCCGCAGTCCCCGGGCCGGGTTCTATAGTCCCCGGGCCGGCTTCGACTGCGGTTTTCTTGGAGCCGTCTGTAAGAATTCTCGTGCAGTCTGCTGGGGCTCTTGAGTCGGATCCGACTTCTTCGGAGGGAGCCGACACAAAGATGGAGTCTGATTCTGGTGAAGGCTTGATAGACGGCTTGAGGAGGCGCTAAAGGGCGACGCCGGATGGTATCACTTGGCGGGAGGATCCGACTCGTGCCAAGGCGTCTGCTTGGTCGTTGTCATTTCTTGGCACGTGAAGGAACTCGCACCCCTCGAAGTATCTGCTGAGTTGCTGCACCAGGAAGCGGTAGCTCGCCATGTTTGCATCTTTGGTGTCCCAGTCGAAAGATGACTGCTGGACCACCAAATCGGAGTCGCCATAACACAGGATCCGGCGAATGCCGAGTTCTTTGGCAAGCCGGAGCCCATGAATGAGCGCCTCGTATTCGGTGACGTTGTTGGAGGCGGCGAAGTGGATTTGCAGCGCATACTTGAGCTTGTCGCCTTTGGGGGAGGTGAGGACGACGCCGGCTCCCAAGCTGGTGCGCATCTTGGAGCCATCAAAATGCATCCGCCAATGGGTGGAGTCGGGCATTGGTGGTAGGTACTGGGTCTCGGCCCAGTCGACGAGGAAGTCGGCCAGTGCTTGCGACTTGATGGCGGTGCGGGGCTGGTAGTAGATGGTGTAGGGAGCCAACTCTATGGCCATTTGGCCACTCGGCCAGAAGCATCTCGGCTCCCGATGATCTCGGCCAGTGGGGTTGTGCAAACCACAGTGATTGGATGCTCTTGAAAGTAAGGCTTCAAATTCTTGGCGGCAAAGTGCACGCCATAGCACATCTTCTAGTAGTGGGGGTAGTTCTGCTTGGAGGTCGACAGTACCTCGCTCAGATAATATACCAGTCTCTGGACAGGGAGCGCCTTGCCTTCCTCCTTGCGCTCGACTCGATGACCGTCTTGACTACCGGCTGGTGGCGGCAATGTATAGGAGCATGGGCTCTTTAGGAGTCGAACCGCCAAAGCCAGGGGAGTAGTCAACATCTTCTTCAGCTGGAGAAATGCTTCATCCGCCTTGTGGTTCCACTCGAAAAAGGTGGTTTTGTTCATTAGCTGGTACAAAGGGAGAGCCTTCTCGCCCAGCCGTATGATGAATCGGCTGATGGACGCTAAGCAGCCGGTGAACTTTTGCACATCTAGCAGTCGGCTGGGTACCTCCATCCTCTGGATGGCCTTGATCTTCACAGGGTTGCACTCTATGCCGCGTTCAGAGACCAGGAAGCCAAGGAGTTGGCCGGCTGGTACTCCGAAGACGCACTTCTCAGGGTTGAGCTTGATCTGGAATCGGCGTAGGTTCTCAAAGGTTTCCTTGAGGTCTTCCAGCAGCGTCCCACGCCTTTCCGTGTTCACCACCACATCGTCTACGTAGACGTGGGCGTTTCTGCCGAGTTGCCTGAGGAGGCACTTCTGCATGCAATGCTGAAAGGTGGCGCCGGCATTCCTCAAGCCGAACGTCATGGTCAGGTAGCAGAAGGCTCCAAACGGCGTGATGAAGGCAGGCTTTAGTCTGTCTACCAGGTTCAGCTTGATCTGGTGATATCCTGAATATGCATCAAGAAACTCAACAGCTCGCATCCAGTTGTGGAGTCTATCACCTGATCAATTCTTGGCAGAGCAAAGGGGTCCTTGGGGCAAGCTTTGTTGAGGCTTGTGTAGTCAATGCACATCCACCACAGCCTGTTCTTCTTCAACACCAGGACCGGGTTTGCTAACCATTATGGGAAAAACACCTCCATAATGAAGCCGGCTGCCAGGAGCCGGGCTATCTCCTCTCCAACAACTCTTCTCTTCTGACAGGCGGTGCAAGGGCTGCCTGACGGGCTTCACATCAGGTCGGACATGTAACTTGTGCTCGGTGAATTCCGTCGGTACACCTGGCATGTCTTTAGGGGACCATGCAAAGATGTCTCGATTCTCACGCGAGCTCGCCTTCCTATTTGCTGTCGAGGTTTGCACCTATGACAGCGTACCTCTCTGGGTGCTCTGGGTCCAAGGGTATCTTCTTTGTTTCTTTGGCTGGCTTGAACGAACCCTCAGCTTCCGACTCCTTGGGGTCGGGCGACATCTCTGGCTGCTTTCCGGCCATCGCCACGACCCGATCAAGGAGCCGCTTCTCAGTTGCGATTACCAGGGACTCGGCCCGCCGACTGCTCTGAGCCGCGCAAGAGGACGACTTTCTGTAGTCGTCGGCTATGGTCAGAATCCCCTTGGAACTCGGCATCTTCATCTTGAGGTAGGCGTAGTGGAAGACCGCCATGAACTTGGCCAAAGCAGGTCGGCCAAGCAACGCATGGTACGAGCTTTTGAGGTCCACCACTTCAAACCAAACTGGCTCTCGGCAGAAATGATCTTTGTCTCCGAAGAGGACGTCTATCAATATCTTGCCGATTGGCGAGCAGGAAAGGCCGGGTACAATGCCGTGGAACACAGTCCGGCTGCTCTGAAGCTGTCTTTGCTTGATTCCTAACTTCTCCATGGTATCCTTGTACAGGATGTTGATGCTACTACCTCCGTCTATCAGTACTCGCAAAAAGCGAGCGGCCCGCCTATCTGTAGCCAAGGTGGCACTCAAAGCCAGGGCGTAGGAGCCTGGATTCGGCATCACCTCTGGGTGATCAGCTCTGCTCCAACTGATAGGCTTCTCGGACCAGTGCATAAATTCTGGAGTATCTGATGCTACTGCATTTACTTCTTGCTGATGCAGCCGCCTGCTGCGTCGATCATCAGCCACACTGGTGAACACCACATAGGCTCCGTGCTCTTCCGGGTACTAATCTCGTACTGCGCCGACTGGCCGGGCAGCCGGCTGCTGGGGCGGCGGTGGAGGTGGCGGCCCAGCAAGCGGGGGAGGAAGGAGGCCGTCTCCCTTGGCGATTCTGGTGAGCCAGTGGCACTTTCGGGTGGTATGGTTTGACGGCTTCGCGCCGCTGTGGAACTTGCAGGAACCATCTAGAGTCTACTCGTAAGAGAAGGCCAGCAACCAGTTGGACTTGCCGCCTTTCTGTCGCTTGGTCGGTGACTGCCCCTCCGGCTGTTGGTCTTCGACTGTCACAACCTGCCAACTGCTGGAAGTCGGCTGTGAGGCCTTGCGCTTGTTGTCGTTCTGTCGTTGTCGCCGACTGGCGTCTCTAGCCGGAGTTCTGGGAGCCTGAGGGGCCACTTTGCCAGTCACATTAACTTGAATCTCCGTCTTCATGGAGGAGTCGGTTGTGGCGTACTTGTCTGGTATGATCAGCAGCTCGTCGAGGGTCTCCGGCTCGTCGCAGAGGAGCTTGTGCTTGAGGAGGGTGCCTTCTCTGCACCCGGCGGTGAAGTATTCGATGGCCTGCACCTCGTGCACGCCCTCGCAGGAGTTCCGAAGCTCGGCCCAGCGCGTGAGGTAGTCGCGTGTTGACTCGTCGGGGCCTTGCACGCACAAGGAAAGCTGGCGAGGCTTGGGAGGTCGCTTGTACGTGCTTGTGAAGTTGCGGATGAAGGCCTCGGTGAAGTCGACTCAGCTGTTGATGCTGCGGGGCTTTAGACTGTTCAACCACGTCCGGGCCGTGCCCTGGAGCATGAGTAGAACATACTTCACGGCAACACGCTTGTTGCCGTTCGCTATGCTGACGGCTGTGGAGCAGTCAACTAGCCAGTCTTCCGGCTTCACGGAGCCGGTATACTTGGGCGTGTCTCGGGGGAGCGTGAACCCTTTGGGAAAGCGCTCGTCTCGGATGCGGGGTCCGAAGCAAGGCGGACCCAACTCATCTTCTTCTTCCAGCGCTAGGGATCGGTGGAGTCGGTCGATCCGGTGGCGGTTGTCATTCTCTCCGACTCCCTCCCGGCGGCCAAGGCGGCCACCGAGAGTCGGATGCTCAACAGGTGGCGGGGAAACTCGCCTTTCTCTTCGCGGTGGGGGAGGCAGATAGTCGCCTTGCCGTTACACTGCTCTTGGGCGGCCGTCTTGGTCGCGCTCGATGGTGATGCGAGTCTGACTGTGGCTGACAGCCGGCTCTTTGTCTTTTCTTCCGTGGACTCCGCCAGTCGGCGTCCGAGATGTCGCGCCTTGATCTTGGCGGGGAGGCAGGGTCGTTGTTTGGTTGCTGCGGCGCCTCCGTGCGGCCGCCGACTGCATTCTGCGCGGCAGCCGCGTCGAGGAGCTGCTGGACTCGTTCTGTCATCATGCGGCGCTCTTTGCCATCAAAGTTTTTTAGCTCGTCAGTCGCCGCCTGGGCGGCGTGGATGTTCTCCGCAGGCATGGCGTATATGGGGGCGATTGGCCCCGAACAGGTTGGCGATGGTTGCGCCGCGCTGCTAGACCGCGCCTAGGCGGCTAGGCCCAGTCGGTGCCGGCGAGCCGCCCACAGCGTGATCCATCTCACGCTGGTAGGCTTCTGACAAGCTCCTCATGCTTGCCAGCTTCTTCGCGCCTTCGATGATCTGAAGGCGGTGCGCCTCCTGTGTCTCGGCGTCTGCGTCTTCCGGAATAGGCGCGGTCAGGTCTCGTAGAGCCGCGTCGAGTGGGTCGTGAGCTCCATCACCGGAACGCTCGTCATGACTGATGACGAGCACCTCCGTGACGGCGCTTCCGCCGCTCTCCTCGTGAGGGAGCGGCTCGTCGTAGACCACCACGTTGGTGGGGAATGCATCGAGCGACGCGGCGTCGGAGTCGGCCAGCATCGGGTCGGTGGAGCCTACGGACTCCAAGTCCATGGCAGGCTTGTCGGTGACGTGGAGTTGGTCGAGGAGGCCCGCGAGGAGGCTCTCGGGGCCGCTCGTGCCTGCGTCGGACGCAGGCTCGTCGGAGAGGCAAACCTCGCCGACAAGTTCGGCGAGGCAGCTGGCGGCGCAGGCGGCCTCAGTGCCGCGCAGCGCCTCGATGCAGACTCCGTCTGGCGAGCCTGGCTGGCTGCGATCGCCAGGGAGGAAAAGGGTTCCCGTCCAGAACAGATCTTCGGACGACGGTGCACCTCGCCCCATGGTGGGCGCCAAATGTCGGGGGTAGGGTGCGACATATGCCAAAGGATGGCTTATCATGGTGGGGGTGAGTAGAACGTCGCCGGTGCCTGGAAACGGGATGAGGCGAAGACATGCACGCCGGCGGATCTTACCCGGCTTCGGGGCTCTCCGTGGAGATAACACCCCTACTGCTGCTCTGCGGGGTCTCCGCATGATCACTAAGGCAAAGTGAGTACAAGGTAGGAGAAGGCAAGGCTAGCTCTGTCCTTCCTATATGATCTGGTCTAGTGCTAATGGATTCCAACCCTTTGCATGGGTGCCCTGGGGGGATTATATAGGCCTACCCCCCAAGGGTAAAATTGTAAAACCGGCTGGGCGTGGGTCCCTGCCGTCTGTCTCTTAGGCCACCGTCTTCTCCGCCGACTACTGGGGCCCGCCGACTGGTGGGTCCCGCCGACTGGCCTGGTACGGGGGCGTCAGCCCTTGTCCTCCGCGGGCGGGTCCTGCCGGCCGCGGATCACTGTAGTTGTGCTTCTAATGACGATGGCTTGGTCACGGGGTCATGGCAATAGTGCCGCCGCCCGACGGGCGATCACTGTCGCCATTCCCCATCGCGTCTGGTTAATGGCATGTGGGTCCCATGGGAGGGGCCAGCTGACTCCATGGGGCCAACTCCGAACGGGTCCGTCTTCTGGTGCTCTCACCGTCTTCTGTGCTCCCGCCGACCGGCGGGACCCGCCGCCCCTGGGTCGTACAGACAGGCCGTCGTGGGCACAGGGCCCCGCCCCCAGGGGCTGATGTTAGGGCTGGCATGGCAACCGTGCCGCGCCGGATGGAGATCTTAGTCGGTACGGCGCACTGTGGCCATGCCTTCCCTCAATTAGATGGGGTGGTTGGAGTTGCAGGCCGACTCCCTATAGCCGGCCTCTTCGGAAGTCGCCGGCCAGGAGTCGGATTATCTTGGAGTCGCCTCAGGGACTCGGCTTATCTTGGAGTCGCCTCTGGGACTCGTCTTATCTTGGACTCGAGGGGCGTAGCCTGCCCTGATGTCTTGAAAGGTTCTGGGACTCGAGTTAGCCTACCCGTGGCCCATTACTCTGACAACAAGAATACATGCATAATCCAAGGAAACAAGCACAAGGTAAAGTTCTTCCCACTCCTAAGGAGGTGAGGTCTTGATGATAGTCTTCTCCAAAAAGGAGGTCTTGAAATCCACTTGGGATCCTCTCCTAAGAGGTATTGATCTCCAAGAGGAGTGGTAGATGAGCAAAGCCCTCTAAATATCTCTCATATACTTTGCTAACCCCAAGAAATGATCTAGGTACGGAATATATAGCTAGGAGGAGGAGGGAGACGAAGTGGAGGGGCGAAACAGGCCGTCATCGGGAAGCATCATGTAGAGCCCGTGCGCACAGGGTAAGTGGAGCCCGAGCGCACGTGGGTCCCGTGGGCACGGTACACGCCCGTGAGCACAGTCTTAGCAACATCTACAGCAAGGGGCCCCGTGTTCACGGGGTCTTCTGGGCCCATGCGCATGGGGTATCCAGATATTTTCTAGCAGCCCGTGCGCACGGGGTCTGAACTGCCCATGGGCACGGGGTCGCCTGGCCAGAACTTCTTCTTCCAATTGCTGGCCTCCGTTTTTGTTGCGACCTTCATGTCCTTCTTCTTGGACTTGCACTACTAGGGAAAAGCCTAGCAGCAGCGCGGGTTTTGGGCCTATTAGTAGCGCGGGTACCCGCGCTACTAATAAGCGCTTCTGACTAACTTATAGCGATGGCGGGTGCAACCAGCTTCTGACTAACGTATAGCAGTAGCGTGGGTAGAAACCCGCGCTACTACTAATCTGTGAATTTTTTTTTGAATTTTTTCGAAAAAAAATTTTGATTTTTTTTCCCTAATTTTCAAATTTCTGAATTATTTTAACCTCAAATCTCTAATCACCCCTCATCGCTGCTCAATTTAATCTCTAATCACCCCTCATCATTCCAAATCATCTAACTTCCCGGACGGTCACTTATCCTCTCACTACTCCAGCCTGAGCACGCTTAACTTCCGGGTTCTATTCTCCCTCGTTTCCAAGTCTGCACTTGTTGTTTTCCTCACAATAGTAAGATGTCAATCTTATTAACCTCAGGAATTTAGCTTGAGCATGAAGTCACACATTTCACTGTTTGAGTTTGAAACTATTGTTCCAAAAAATTAGTAACACTAATATTTCTTGAATAATTAGTTTGACCATAGTTTGACCACAGTTTGACCAGATTTGACCACAGTTTGACCATAGTTTGACCAGATTTGACCAAAATTCAAAAAAACTAAAATAATTATTTAGTAACACTAATATTCTTCAATAATTAGTTTGACCATAGTTTGACCAGATTTAACAAAAATAAAAAACTGATTTTTTTTGAATTTTTGCCTCGGATCTTAAAAGCCCGTAACTTTTTTCTGTTAGGCTTTTGAGGATTTTAAAATGTTTAACGAGGTTCCCCGGTTAAATTCGGATGTAACTTTTGAGTAGATGATTTTTCATATAAAAACTTTTTCATCCGAGTTCGTATGCAAAAGTTATGGCCATTTTACAAATTTCGGGAGATTTTGCAAATAAAGTCGAAATTCATATTTGTAAATTTTCCCAACAACTAGACCACATATCACATGGGAAACTTATTTTCTTTTATTTTTTTGACATTTTATCATTTTCTTTTATTTTTTAAAACTGAAAAGCGGTCCACGGGGGTAGACTTTGACAACTATGCCATACCCGCGCTACTACTACAGACGATTAGCGATGGCGGGTTTTAACCTCGCTACTACTAAGTTGATAGCGATGGCGGGTTAGTAATGTGAGGTTAAAACCCGCCATCGCTATCAACTTAGTAGTAGCGAGGTTAAAACCCGCGCTACTACTATGGCATATCGAGGGGCACGGTAGAGACCGCTTAGTAGTAGCGAGGTTACAAACCCGCGCTGCTGCTATCAACTTAGTAGTAGCGAGGTTTAAAAACCTGCGCTGCTAGTAAGTAGCAGTAGCGAGGGTTTTTAACCCTCGCTGCTGCTAAGATTCTGTGTATAGCCTTTTCCCTAGTAGTGTTGGTGGACCTTCAAAGCTTACTCATATGAGTCTTCCTCGTACCTAATGATGCACAACGTTACATGGTGAGGCAGTAAAGAAGTTCCATCTATGTCCATATTAATCTCGTAGAAGAGCGAGTTTACCTCAATTTCGATGGCGACTGATCGGGCTCTTGTCATAGGTCCACGTGGTGCTTGATGTGTTGGTGTAGAGTCCATGGGCATGATGGAAGGATGCTCCGCATCACAACACTTCATGCTCTTTTAATAGTATTGGCTTTCTTATGGACTCAATGTGATCTTGGATCACTTAAACAAAAATATAGAGTCTTGAGCTTTTGCCAATCATTTTCCTTAGCATTTTGAGGGTTCCACATCTCTAGTCCTTGCCATGCGAATCATTGAACATCCTGAAATATTTATCTTGAGTAGACATTAGTTCAATGAGATATATTTTGTTATGAATTACCAAAACCACCAGGGATTAGTTGCACTTTCAGTCTCACCCTTTTTGGTAATTGATGAAAACATATAGACCAAAGCTTTGACAAATGATTAAATGAATGAAATAAATTTTTGCTTTGAGAAGTATGTGATAAGTAAGAGCTCCCCCTAAATTTGTGCATTATTAAAAAATTGTGTTTGAATGCAAATGCACAATCGATTAGGATCATGGGCCACTCTTCCATGTCACATACAACTTGGTGGAGCGCACAAAATGATATGAATGGAATAGTAAGCATGCTCACAAAAACATAAGTGAATGATCATACACAAATAATGATAAAGATAAGCATTAAGAATCACATGGAGCATAATATGATCAATCACACATAACCAACGTAGTATCTCACACACATAACGAACTCAAGAAAAACAAACGAGCAAAAGCGAGACACTCTCTCTCGAAGCCTAATCATCTATAGAAATTCTCCCCCTTTGGCAATAAGTACCAAAAAGTTCAACGAGGTATAGAGCTATATGTCTCTCTAGGCACGGTCATCAGCAGCTCCTGAGGTGACTTCTGGATGGTGGCTCTTGTGTACGTAGATGGCATGGAGAGAAGTCCATCCGCGAAGGCTTTAGCTGACGTATGTTGAGCTGGTGGCCTAGAGACTGGAGGTGGCACTATGAAAGTGGTGGCAGGTGCAGAAACTGTAGCTCCCGTGTTTGTGTCATGCATTGCAGCAGACCTAGGTGCCCTAGGCACTGTCTGAAACTTTTCAGTCATCAGTAAGTCATCTCCACTGTCCTCAGCTGCAGCTCTGGCTGTATCAACTTCATCTCGTAGCTTCTCCATAATGGTCTGTTCCTCAGTGATCTTCACATCAAGATCATGAACCTTACTCTCGACTATCTGCTCTAGGCTATCCTGGTTCTTGGTGAGGTTGGCCAGACTTCGCTCAATCCTCATGGTTTTTTCTAGCAGATAAGTCATCTGGTCATTCTTTATCTTAAGGTTGGTTATGGGACCATTGGGTGCAGATGCCTTCTATGCTGCTCTAGCTGATGCAGTTGCCTATATTTCCTCTTAAGCTTGAGCAGACGAAGGCTGTGAAGGATTCATCACTACAACATTGTCCTCAAACTCAGGTTGCAATGGGATATGCTCAGGATCAAGTAGGTAGGTGCTCGTTCCAACCTTGGAGTTGATGAGAACCTGAATGAGCGGAGCAAATCCACATGATCTCTTCTGGTCAGTTGCGGTTCTCTTGATTGTCTCTACTATCAACCTCATTACTTTGAACTTTTGCGGAGTGTCAAACAAGTGTAACAAGTTGATGGAGTGGCCATGGATCATCTTGTCATCTACAGACTTGGGAAAAACAGTTCCTCAAGATAGTGTTGGTGGTGGCCAAACCAGCAAGATAGTGTTGGTGGTGGCCAAACCAGCAAGAAAATGTTTCACTCAACCAAGCTTATGTGTGTCAAGATCTTTCTTGTGAATAGGCTTGTACATGTTTGCCATAGAGTTATGATCCATCCTGGGTTTGCCATAGACATTAATGTCATTTTCTTCTTCCTTTCGGGCATCAAGAAGTTCAGGCCATTCAGAGATGGTTGACTGGTATTTGGATCCCTCAGTCATCCATACAATTCTGCCATCTGGATAGAAATGTGATGTGGAATAGAATCGCATGATCATCTCATCATTCCATTTGGTGAGCTACTTCCCAACAAATGCATAAACTCCTGCAAGCTTCAAGCTCTCATGTACATGGGGAAAGTGATCCTCATTGGCATTAATGTACTTCCAGTCTACCCACTTCATGTCACTAACTATGGGCTTCTTGTCAGGCAGAACGGCCTCATAGAAATCATGTTGCTCTCCGTGAAAGCGATAGTCACATGCAGTCCTCCTCCTGACAAAATATGGATCAGACATCCTCCATTGACGCAGACCGTTGTCCTTCCTGGGCATCATGTTTTTTGCTACTGGATGAAAGTTGTAATGGTCTGGAATCTTTGGCTTTAACTTCCTGAGCACTAGTGGCCCATCAACAATTTCAGCCTCAAGCACTGGGGCCTTGTTCTTCTCACTGGCACAGATGTTCCTAGTAGACCTCTTAGGTGTCGGAGGTTTGGGCTTGGACTTGGGCTTGGAGGGAGCAACATATTTCATAGCATCTGACATAAGATTTTGAGTCTTGGTTGGAGGTGCATCAACAGTTGGTTCCTCCTCATCATCATCGTCATCATGATCATCTGCACCCACGGAGGGTTTGCCAATAAGATGAGCAGTTGTCTTCCTTGGCCTTTTCTTCTTCTTGCTTGCATCAACCTCTATATCACTTGGCTCCTCAAGTGTGAATGTCATGGTTTCTTTGGGAGCCGTGGCTTTGTCTGCCTTGGAGATTGGGACCTTCCTCACAGCCAATATCTCCTTCGCACTTGGACTGGTAGATGTACCATACTCTTTCCTCAACACATCCCTTTTCTTTGATGTTGCTTCACTAATAACGAAATCCTCATCATTTGAGGTTCTCTTCTTTCTAGTCCTTGTGGCAGCCTTGGGCAATTCTGGTGAGTTCCTCGCTCCTTCATAGTAGCTGCCCTCAGGACTGGATCCCTCACTTAG
Organism: Aegilops speltoides; assembly: GCA_021437245.1. Taxonomy (NCBI): domain Eukaryota; kingdom Viridiplantae; phylum Streptophyta; class Magnoliopsida; order Poales; family Poaceae; genus Aegilops; species Aegilops speltoides. The sequence continues at coordinate 72,697,867 of CM038141.1, read as the reverse complement.
ATTGTCATGTTGTTTTGACACATTCTGACTGTCACTGGCACTTGACATCTTGCAAGTTGACCCAGTGAATAGATAGGTACGGGCAGAGTAGATGAGTCATCACAAAAAGCAGACATTTTCCATGAAAATGAGTTCAAATCTTAGTGTTAAGATTTCATAGAATGCATTTCGGATCAACCGAGTTGATGATCTCGGTGATACCAAAGCACTCAATAGAACCTAAACGCATCATTTCCGTCATATCGAGATGTGATTCGGTGTCTTCGAGTTGCTAGGGTTTCACATAAATGTTACTTTTGGTCTCACTGATTCATACTTCTCGGTGGCATCAAGACCAAATTGGTGGCATCAAAAATTCCAATTCGGTCGGGGCCAAATTGGTGGCATCAAAAATTCCAATTCGGTCGGTTTGAGATACTTTTGGCGGAAACCTAAACCTAAAATTTTAACTTGCATCTAATCTATAGAATTGATCTGGTGGATAGAAATGTTTCAAACGTAGAAAGATACATGGCGAATCCCTAGTGCATTGAATCAGAAAAAGTAAAGCACAAGGGGTTGGGATTTTATCCTAACTTGGCACAAATCCCCTATGGTGACAACGGTGGGAGGTATTTCCATTTACGGCGACAAAGTCCAACGGCAAGGGCGCACTAGACGCGACAGAAAAGTCCGAAGACCAGGGCGAAGGCAGCACTGGGGTGCGGGAGCGTGATGTTTGAGAATTTTTTTAACCGTACGGGCCCATGGGATATATATATATATACCCAGTTGTTGTCGGTGGCACCGAATGGATCAAATCGGTGGCACCGAGATGTGTTACTGCAAGCAGTTACAACATATCAGTGACTCCAAGTTGTTATAATCGGTAGCACCGAGATTGAAAACCTGGATCGATCAAACCATTTCGGTGAGTCTGACTAAGAGCGGATTGGTCACGCCGAAAGCAATCTGAAGGTTTTGGATGTCAGCCCTTTCAGATTGGTGGCTCCGAGTGCGCCTCACACGGAGAGTCTGAAAAAGACTTGTTCAATGTTTGTGATGTAGCATGAAGATAATTTGAGACAATAAAGCATAGATAGCTAAAGAAGGTTCTTATGCATTCTTGTACAACCACTTGGCCAGAAAAACCAAGATAATCCAAAAAACAAATGGATGTCCTCGAATGGAGAAAATATGCAAACCAACATGCTCACATAATAAAATAGGAAATGAAATATGTGTCAACCATACACAACCAATTCTAGCATCTATCAAGCAATTGGCGGTGACTAGGTCATCTATATATGAGTATATTGACTTGGGAGTCAAATGAGAACATTTGATCATAGGTCATACTCATCGTTTAAGCATAAGTGGGTTTACCACTTTTACAGAAAGCATTAATTTGTTAACACTATTAGAGTTGCTTTAGCTCAATTTTTATAGAAAATATCCCCCTAGATGTGATATCCCCCCAAGGAGGGATGAACTAACCTGGGTTTTGTTGATGATGACTTCATGCAGATAGTGAAGATGTGGATGCTCAATGTTGGTGTAGATCATCAAGAGTTCAGAGAAATCCTTTGCATTTTTGCACTTTCAGTACCTACATGGGTTAGTCCCACAAGGAACATACATGGATATCCATAGACATATAGGGAATTGCACATATGATGTTGTCCATGAAAGCATTAGGTTACCTTGTCCCTCGTCTTACCAACAAGAGGGTTTGTGACTCCATGAACTTAGTGCAAGATATGAAACTTGATTGCACAAGTCCTTGCCAAAATTAACATGGGTGAAGTATGTTGCGGGAGTCGCCCTCAAGAACACTCTAGTTTTTCTTCTTTGGGACCCACATCAACTTGATGGGAATCCTTGGAGTTCTAGTTGAACTTGATGAAGTAGAGTGATACGTCCATTTTGCATCATGTTTTCTTACTGTTATTTATAATTTTTTATCCATAATAATGCTTTTTGTAGTATTTCTAATGCCTTTTCTCTCATAGTTTGCAAGGTACACACCAAGAGGGAGAATTTTGGCAGCTGGAAATCCGGACCTGAAAAAGCTATGTTGGGCTACCTATTCTGCAAAACTCCAAACAAGCTGAACCTTCACGGAGAATTTTTATGGAATATTTAATAAATATTGGAGAAAATAACTACCAGAGGGGGCCCACCAGGTGGGCACAACCCACCTAGGTGCGCCAGGGAGCCCAGGCACGCCCTGGTGGGTTGTGCCCTCCTCGGCCCACCTCTGGTGCCCATCTTCTGGTATATAAGTCATTTTGACCTAGAAAAAATAAAGGGAGGACATTCGGGACGAAGCGCCACCGCCTCGAGGAGGAACTTGGGCTGGAGCACTTTTGCTCTCCGGCGGAGCATTTCTGCTGGAGGAACTTCCCTCCCAGAGGGGGAAATCATCGTCATCATCATCACCAACAACTCTCCCATCTTGGGGAGGGTTATCTTCATCAACATGTTCACAGCGCCAACTCCTCTCAAACCCTAGTTCATCTCCTGTGTTCAATCTTTGTATCAAAACTATAGATTGGTGCCCGTGGGTGACTAGCAGTGTTGATTACATCTTGTAGTTGATTACTATATGGTTTATTTGGTGGAAGATTATATGTTCAGATACATTATGCTATTCAATACCCCTCTGATCTTTATCATGTTATCATTTGTGAGTAGTTACTTTCGTTCTTGAGGTCACGAGAGAAATCATGTTTCAAGTAATCATGTGAACTTGATATGTGTTCGACATTTTGATGGTATGTATGTTGCCATTCTCTTAGTGGTGTCATGTGAACGTCGACTACATGACACGTCACTATATTTGGGCCTAAGGGAATAAATTGTGGATTAGTTATTAGATGGTGGGTTGCGAGATTGACAGAAGCTTAAACCCCAGTTTATGCGCTATTCCGTAAGCGACCGATTGGATCCAAAAGTTTAATGCTATGGTTAGAATTTATTCTTAATACTTTTATCGTAGTTGCGGATGCTTGCGAGAGGGTTAATCATAAGTAGGAGGTTTGTTCAAGTAAGAACAACACCTAAGCACCGGTCCACCCACATATCAAATTATCAAAGTACCGAACACGAATTAAGCCAACATGATGAAAGTGACTAGATGAAATTCCTGTGTACCCTCAAGAACACTTTGCTTATCATAAGAAACCATTTTGGCCTGTGTTTTGTCTCAAAAGGATTGGGCTACCTTGCTGCACTTTTGTTACTACTATTGTTACTTGCTCGTTACAAATTATCTTGCTACCAAACTACTCCGCTACTTACAATTTTAGCACTTGCAGACATTACCTTGCTGAAAATCACTTGTCATTTCCTTCTGCTCCTTGTTGGGTTCGACACTCTTACTTATCAAAAGGAGCTACAATTGAACCCCATACTTGTGGATCATCATAGAGCTTGACGTAGTCTTGGGAACCCACTTGACCATGACTTTGGGAGCTTCTTCAAATGAGTCAATCTCCTCTTGAAGCTTGTCTTTTCCTTTTAGCTTGTTGTCTTGTGGTGGAAGATCATCTTGAGCTTGTGTTCCTTCAAAAGAAGTAGGGTCATACTTCTCTTTTTGAGAAACAAACTTAGTCTTGGGGTATTGATCTTCTTCCCATTCAACCCAATTGGCATTGAACTTCCGTTTAAAACCAACACATCGATTCTTCCTATGTCTTCCTTGCTTGCGTACAATTTCCTCAAATTGCTTACTCCCAGCAAGACTCATGTAAACACCTTTCTCTAGAATTCCCTTCAATAAGCTATTTTCTTGCTCAAGTATAACTTGGATAAGAGAGTCATTAGTGGAATCAAGAGAATTACTAGAAGCAACAATATTGGATTTAGCATGGTTATTGTTACTACTAGAAGAAGAATCTTTCTTGCTCTTGTTACTAGATTTAACTTGTGGCGTGTAAGTAGACAAGAGGAGACGTTTGGCAATGTAAGAAGATCTCTTCTTTCAAACATCATCATTGATTGCTTTCAGAAACTCATGCTCTTGCTCTAAATTTAGCTTCTCGAAGCGTCGCTTCTCATGAGTTCTTAGGAGCTCTCTATGATCCTCTTGAGTTGTTTCATGAGTTAACTTAAGAGTGTTTAGTTCTTTAGCTAGACGCTCAATCTCCTTCTTAGCATTGACATTCGTTTCATCTTGACTACCATGATACTACCAAGTTCATTATAGCTCACAGTACTAGTTTCGTCAACAAGAAAATCATCATCACTGTCAACAAGAAAATCATCATCACTTAGAAAATCACTTCATCACTATTGAAATCAAGATACTCGGTGTGTGATACCTTGGGGCCTTTAGCCATGAATCATCTTCCAATTCCTTCATTCGGTGAATCAAATATGTCATAGGAGTTGGATGACACTAGAGCAAGTCTGACAACACCTTCATCTTGACTATAGTCGAAGTCGGAGTGACAACTTCTCTCGGAGTGAGTGTGGGAATTGGAGCCGGAAACCCATTCACCAACATGATCTTGATGTCTCCGTCTTGTGTAGCTATTTCATGACTTGTCTTTCCTTTTCGAATCCTTGCTTCTTCAAGAGAGTCTTCGTTCATAACGATCATCTCTACTCCTTCTCTCTCTATGAGGTGATTCATCTCTTCTACTCCTTCTTTTGGATGAATCTTCTCTCTTCTTGTAGGGAGTCGCACACTCATTGGAATAGTGTCTGGGTCTTCCACAATTACAGCAATTTTGATCACGGCTAGAAGATCTTTTCTCATTGTAGGACCTTGACTTGGAGCTTCTATCTTTGCTTCTACTCTTGTAGAATTTGTTGAAGTTCTTCACCATTAAGCTCAATTCTTCATTGGAGACTAGCTTGTCACTTGATGTTGTAGGAGCATCACTTGAAGCTTTGTATGCATCACTTGACTTGTTGTGGAGCTCTTCCTTATCGTTGAGTGACATCTCATGAGAGACTATTCTACCAATGACTTCTGTTGGCTTGAGATCTTTGTAATTGGGCATCATTTGGATCAATGTGCACACGGTATCATATTTTCCATCCAAAGCTCTAAGGATCTTCTTGATGATGAATTTGTCGATCATCTCTTCACTTCCTAAGCCGACAATCTCATTTGTGATGAGAGCAAGCCTAGAGTACATTTCAGCGACTCCTTCACCATCCTTCATTTTGAACTTGTCAAGTTGACTTTGAAGCACATCCAACTTGGATTTCTTGACGAACTCGGTACCTTTGTGCATATCAACCAAAGTATCCCAAATTTCCTTTGCATTGTCAAGGTGGCTAATTTTGTTGAATTCCTCGGGGCACAATCCATTGAAGAGAATATCGCAAGCTTGAGCATTGTATTGCAACATCCTTAATTCTTCCACGGTCGCTTCATGATCTAGTTCTGTATCATCCTCAAAGTATTCACCTTGCAAGCCGATACGAACAACAACCCAAACGGTAGGGTTATGACAAAGAATATGCATTTTCATCTTATGCTTCCAACTAGCAAAATTTGTACCATCAAAGTAAGGATCTCTACGGTGATAATTACCCTCACTAGACGCCATACTCTCCTAGGTTGAGAAACCAAGGCTATGATCACCAAAGCAATGGAAATCAAGGCAAACGGAGACCAAAGCTCTGATATCACTTGTAGGACCGAAAGTATGTCTAGAGGGGGGTGATTAGACTACTTGACCAAATAAAAATCTTTCCTTTTCCCAATTTTAGTTGTGGGCAGATTTTAGCAATTATTACAAGTCAAGTAACACCCTACACATGCAAGTCTAAGAGTATAGCAGCAGAATGTAAAACATTGCACATGTAAGTAAAGGGAAGGGTTTGGAGAAGGCAAACGCAATGGAGAAATGAAGATTTCTGGCGTGGTTTCGATAGGTGGTGCTATCATACGTCCACGTTGATGGAGACTTCAACCCAGGAATGGTAACGGCTATGCGAGTCCATGGAGGGCTCCACCCATGAAGGGTCCACGAAGAAGCAACCTTGTCTATCCCACCATGGCCATCGCCCATGAAGGACTTGTCTCACTCGGGTAGATCTTCATGAAGTAGGCGACCTTGCCCTTACAAACTTCTTGGTTCAACTCCACATCATGTCGGAGGCTCCCAAGCGACACCTAACCAATCTAGGAGACACCACTCTCCCAAAGGTAATAGACGATGTGTTGATGATGAACTCCTTGCTCTTGTACTTCGAATGATAGTCTCCCCAACACTCAACTCTCTCACCCATATTTGGCTATGGTGGAAGAAGGATTTGAGTGGAAAAGCAACTTGGGGAAGGCTAGAAATCAAGGTTCAAACGGTAGGATTGGAATCTCTTGATCTCAACACATGAGTAGGTGGTTCTCTCTCAAAAATGAATGGTGGAAGTGTAGGCACATTCTGATGGCTCTCCTTAATGAGACAGAAGGGGTGGAGGGGTGATGACCCGCAAGTATACGGGATAGTTGTAGCCTCTTTCGATAAGTAAAAGTGTCGAACCCAATGAGGAGCTAAAGGTAGAACAAATACTCTCTCAAGTCCTATCGGCCACTGATACGACTCTACGCACGCTTGACGTTCGCTTTACCTAGAACAAGTATGAAACTAGAAGTACTTTGTAGGTGTGATAGGATAGGTTTGCAATATAATAAAGAGCACGTAAATATAAACTAGGGGCTGTTTAGATAAAGAAGGAATAAAGTAAATATAGCGAGTGTGGAAACGTGGTGGTAGGAGCTGTGAAATTGTCCCTAAGCAATTGACTACTTTACTAGATCGGTAATCACTATTGCAATTCTATTTGAGGGAGAGGCATAAGCTAACATACTTTCTCTTCTTGGATCATATGCACTTATGATTGAACTCTAGCAAGCATCCACAACTACTAAAGATCATTAAGGTAAAACCCAACCATAGCATTAAAGTATCAAGTCCCCTTTATCCCATACGCAAGCAACCTACTTACTCGGGTCTGTGCTTCTGTCACTCACGCCACCCACCATAAGAAAATCATGAACATATTGCAAACCCTACAGCGGGAATCCCTCACGCTTGCGCGACATGGAGGGCACAATGGGATAGCACCAATAATAAAACATGCAATTCAAACCAATCATAGCAATTCATCAATCACCGATAGTTCGACGAAAATCTACTCAGACATCATAGGATGGCAACACATCATTTGATAATAATATGAAGCATAAAGCACCATGGTCAAGTAGAGGGTATAGTGGGTTGCGAGAGAGTGGAGCGCTGGATATAGAAGGGGGAAGTTGATGGAGATGTTGGTGAAGATAATGGAGGTGTTGGTGAAGATCGCGGTGATGATGATGGCCCCGATAGCGCTCCAGCGCCACCGAAAGCAAGGGGGAGAGGGGCCCCCTTCTTCTTATTCTTCCTTGACCTCCTCCCAAGATGGAAGAAGGGTTTCCCCTCTGGTCCTTGGCTCCCATGGCTTGGGAGGGGCGAGAGCCCCTCCGAGGTTGGATCTATCTCTCTGTTTCTGCGTTCTGGAATTCTGCCCTGGCACCGTTTCTTTTATATCTGGAGATCCGTAACTCCGATTGGATTGAAACCTTCGCCCAGATATTTTTCCAAAAATTACCTTTCTTGCGGCCAAAATAGAGCATCAATCGCCTTACGAGTGGCCCAGGAGGGTGGGGGCGCGCCCACCTAGAGTGGGCGTGGGCCCCTATCTCGTGGCCACCTCGGGTACCGTCTCACGTTGATTTTACTTCCCAAAAATCACAAATATTCCAAAATAATTCTACGTCCGTTTTTATCCCGTTTGGACTCCGTTTGATATGGGGTTTCTGCGAAACATAAAACATGCAACAGACAGGAACTGGCACTGGGCATTGGATTAATATGTTAGTCCCAAAAATAGTATAAAAAGTTGCCAAAAGTATATGAAAGTTGAATAATATTGGCATGGAACAATCAAAAATTATAGATACGACGGAGACATATCAGCATCCCCAAGCTTAATTCCTGCTCGTCCTCGAGTAGGTATATGATAAAAAATAATAATTTTTGATGTGGAATGCTACCTAGCATAATATTGATCAAATATCTAATCATGGCATGAATATTAAGACACGAGTGATTCAAGGCAATAGTCTATCATTTGAGATAAAAACAATAATACTTAGGGCATCCCAACAAACAATCATGTCTTTCGAAATATCAATGCTTCCAGAACGTTATCCCTACAAAATCATATAGTCTTGTATGCTCCCTTTTCTTAACACAAGGTACCCCTCATGCCTATCCCGGTGTCAGCCAAGCAATTGTTTCATACTTTAGTATTCTCAAACTTTTTCAACTTTCACGCAATACATGAGCGTGAGCCATGGATATAGCACTATGGGTGGAATAGAATATGATGATGGAGGTTATGTGGAGAAGACAAAAAGGGAGAAAGTCTCACATCAACGCGGCTAATAAACGGGCTATGGAGATGTCCATCAATTGATGTCAATGCGAGGGGTAGGGATTGCCATGCAACGGATGCACTAGAGCTATAAGTGTATGAAAGCTCAAACTGAAACTAAGTGGGTGTGCATCCAACTTGCTTGCTCACGAAGACCTAGGGCATTTGAGGAAGCCCATCGTTGGAATATACAAGCCAAGTTCTATAATGAAAAATTCCCACTAGTATATGAAAGTGACAACATTAGAGACTCTCTATATGAAGAAGATGGTGCTACTTTGAAGCACAAGTGTGGAAAAAGGATAGTAACATTGCCCCTTTTCTTTTTTTTTCTTTTTTTCGTTTTCTTTTTTTGGGTGGGCTTCTTTGGCCCCCTTTTTTATTTAGGCTTCCTTGGCCTTTCCCTTTTTTCTTTCTTTTTTCTTTCTTTTTTCTTTTTTTCATGGGGCAATGCTCTATAATGATGATCATCACATTTTTATTTACTTACAACTCAATATTACAACTCGATACTGGAACAAAGATATGACTCTATATGAATGCTTCGGTGGTGTGTGCAGGATGTGCAACGATCTAGCGTAGCAATGACATCAAAAAACAGACAAGCAATGAAAACATCATGCTAGCTATCTTACGATCATGCAAAGCAATATGATAATGAATGCTCAAGTCATGAATATGATGATGATTGAAATTACATGGCAATATATCTCGGAATGGCTATGGAAATGCCATGATAGGTAGGTATGGTGGCTATTTTGAGGAAGATATAAGGAGGCATATGTGTGATAGAGCGTATCGTATCACGGGGTTCGGATGCACCGGCGAAGTTTGCACCAACTCTCAAGGTGAGAAAGGGCAATGCACGGTACCGAAGAGGCTAGTAATGATGGAAAGGTAAAAGTGCGTATAATCCATGGACACAACATTAGTCATAAAGAACTCACATACTTATTGCAAAAACTTATTATCCCTTGAAAGAAAGTACTACGCGCATGCTCCTAGGGGGAGGTTGGTAGGAGTTAACCATCGCGCGCCCCCGACCTTCACGCAAGGATAAACAATCAAAATACAATGCACGCCAATTTGGTTACATAGTTAATAGACCATACGTGCATGCTTCGGGAATCACAAACCTTAACACCAACATCCTTACTGAACACAACCATCTACCAATACCTCCCACATATTATCATCACTATAGCGCAAAACTATTGCAAGGAATCAAACATATCATATTCAGTGATCCACAAGTTTATGTAGGATTTTATGACTAACCATGTGAATGACCAATTCCTGTCATCTCTCTAAATAGATATAAGTGAAGCAAGAGAGTTAAATTCTTTCTACAAAAGATATGCCCACGCTCTAACAATTATAAGTGAAGCAAAAGAGCATTCTACAAATGGCAGTTTTCTATGTGAAGAGAAACAGGCAATCCAAACTTCAAATGATATAAGTGAAGCACATGAAGCATTCTATAAAGCCATACTCAAAAGATTTAAGTGAAGTGCAATGAGCATTCTATAAATCAACCAAGGACTATCTCATACCAGCATGGTGCATAAAAGAAAAGTGAAAACTAAATGCAAAACACGCTCCAAGACTTGCACATATCGCATGAACGAAACGAATACGAAAACATACTGATACTTGTTGAAGAAAGAGGGGATGCCTTCTGGGGTATACCCAAGCTTAGACGCTTGAGTCTCCTTGAATATTTACTTGGGGTGCCTTGGGCATCCCCAAGCTTGAGCTCTTGCCTCTCTTCCTTTTCCTCATATCGAGTCATCCTCGATCAAACACTTCATCCACACAAAACTTCAACAGAAAACTCGGTAAGATCCGTTAGTATAATAAAGCAAATCACTACTCTAAGTACTGTATTAAACCAATTCATATTTTGTTTTTGCATTGTGTCTACTGTAATATAGCTTTCCCATGGCTTAATCCACTAATATAAAATGATAGATCCATCAAAACAAGCAAACTATGCATCAAAAACAGAATCTGTCAAAAACAGAACAGTTTGTAGCAATCTGAACATCCACCATACTTCTGGTACCCCCAAAAATTCTACCAAAATTAGGAAAAATAAACAATTTGTACAGAAAGACAGTGCAAACCAAATCAGAACCATTAATCGTTCCAGCTAAAAATGTAAAATCGCGCACTACAGCCAAAGATTCTGTCCTGCGCCGTACAAACCAACAAGCATTGTAAACATCCTAAAGGCAAATCTTGGCACATTATTTTTATAATACAATGAAATTGTACAAGGGGATTATTATTTTTGTTGAAAAGTTTCTGTTATTAAGATTCACAAAGTTTCCGTGAGCATGAAGAAAGTTCAAGGAGCTCTCCCACTTCAACAATGCTTGTCTCTCTCACTTTCACTTTCCTTTTTGAAAAGGTTTTAGGTTCCCCTATTTATTTTTTTATTTTTAGACTATATAAAAGCACTCAACAGAAATAAATGACTCTCTAAAACTTTCGGGTTGTCTCCCTGGCAGCGCTTTCTTTAAAGGCATTAAGCTAGGCATATAGTGCTCAAGTAATGAATCCACCCGGATCCCAAGGTATATCAAAACCAATTTTAATTAACAATGATTTGTAATTTAGTAGTGAGAACAAAGTAACTTATATCATGCAACAACAAAGTCTAACTCTCCTCCTATGCATCAGCATGTCATAGAAGAACAACTCATGCACACATAGTAAAGACCAATGCATAGTATAAACAGTTTCTTGCAACTTTATCATATTGGAAACATAGAGAGGTGGAGATATAGTTCCTCTCCCATAATAATTGCAAGTAGGAGCAGCAAGCACATTCATATTATATCTATCAAAATCATCATGTGCAATGGTAAAAGGCAACCCATCAATATAATCCTTAATAAGCACAAACTTCTCCGATATAGTGTAGTTTGGAGAATTCAAAAAGATAATAGGACTATCATGCGTGGGTGCAATAGCAACAATTTCATGTTTAACATAAGGAACTACAGGAAGTTCATCTCCATAAGCGTAATTCATATTGGCATCTTGGCCACAAGCATAGCAAGCATCATCAAAAAGGGATATTTCAAGAGAATCAACGGGATCATAACAATCATCATAGCAATCATCCTTCGGTAAGCATGAAGGGGAATTAAACAATGTATGAGTTGAAGAGTTACTCTCATTATAAGGTGGGCACGGGTGATCAATCCGCTCTTCCTACTTTTGTTCTTCGCTCTCCTCATCATCTTTTCATCCAATGAGCTCACAGTTTCATCAATTTCTTCTTCCATAGCTTTTTGCAAAATATTAGTCTCTTCTTGGACAGCGGAGACTTTCTCAATAAAAGCGTAAATATTGTAATTGTATTCATAATTGTCATAGCAATATTTCAATATAGCAAAATTTTCAGGCCTATAAACATCATCATCTAAAGCTTCATACTTCTCAAACAAAGATTCAATTTCATAAGCAGCCTTAAAAGCAACAAATTCTTCAATTCGTTCAACATCATAGTAATCATATATACCATTAGCATAAGAAGCTAAGGTTTCATTATCATTAAATTTGCATGAAAAGGGAAGGTGTGGAGCCTTCATCCTAGAGCAACAATTATAATCATATCTCAAGCATAGATCCCGAGCATACCAATGCAACATATTAATTTGAACCCATAATAGTTTCCCTTTTTGTGTCAAGCGATAATCCCTAAAGTATTTACGTTGATCCAACGTTAGTCCCATTATAAAGTTGAATAGGGTTTTCTCAGGATTATCAGAGTAGTACACAATATTTTTCACATAATGATGATCAAGGGTTTTAGGAGGTTCCCCATCTCCATGAGTAGCAAGTACACCTAATTTTTCTGGTATTTCGTGTTCCGTATCCATAACTAAAGATAGAGAACAACTTAGAACAGCAAATGAAAATTACTTAGTGATAAAGCAAACAAGCACACACGAGAATATTCACCCCACGCTATGACTCCCCGGCAACGGCGCTAGAAAAAGGCCCTGATGACCCGCAAGTATACAGGATAGTTGTAGCCTCTTTCGATGAGTAAGAGTGTCGAACCCAACGAGGAGCTAAAGGTAGAACAAATACTCTCTCAGATCCTATCGGCCACTGAAACGACTCTATGCACGCTTGACGTTCGCTTTACCTAGAACAAGTATGAAACTAGAAGTACTTTGTAGGTGTGATAGGATAGGTTTGCAAGATAATAAAGAGCACGTATATATAAACTAGGGGCTCTTTAGATAAAGAAGCAATAAAGTAAATATAGCGAGTGTGGAAAAGTGGTGGTAGGAGTTGTGAAATTGTCCCTAAGCAATTGACTACTTTACTAGACCAGTAATCACTACTGCAATTCTATTTGAGGGAGAGGCATAAGCTAACATACTTTCTCTTCTTGGATCATATGCACTTATGATTGGAACTCTAGCAAGCATCCACAGCTACTAAAGATCATTAAGGTAAAACCCAACCATAGCATTAAAGTATCAAGTCCCCTTTATCCCATACGCAAACAACCTACTTACTCGGGTCTGCGCTTCTGTCACTCATGCCACCCAGCATAAGCAAATCATGAACGTATTGCAAACCCTACAGCAGGAATCCCTCACACTTGCGCGACACGGAGGGCACAATAGGACAGCACCAATAATAAAACATGCAATTCAAACCAATCATAGCAATTCATCAATCACCGATAGGACAACGAAAATCTACTAAGACATCATAGGATGGCAACACATCATTGGATAATAATATGAAGCATAAAGCACCATGTTAAAGTAGAGGGTACAGCGGGTTGCAGGAGAGTGGACCGCTGGATATAGAAGGGGGAAGGTTATGGAGATGTTGGTGAAGATGATGGAGGTCTTGGTGAATATCGCAGTGATGATGACGGCCCCCAGCAGCGCTCCGGTGCCACCGGAAGCAAGGGGGAGAGGGGCCCCCTTCTTCTTATTCTTCCTTGACCTCCTCCCTAGATGGGAGAAGGGTTTCCCCTCTGGTCCTTGGCTCCCATGGCTTGGGATGGGTGAGAGCCCCTCCAAGATTGGATCTATCTCTCTGTTCCTGCATTCTGGAATTCTGCCCTGGCACCGTTTCTTTTATATCTAGAGATCCGTAACTCTGATTGGATTGAAACCTTCGCCCAGATCTTTTTCCAAAAATTAGCTTTCTTGCGGCCAAAGTAGAGAATCAACCGCCTTACAAGTGGCCCAGGAGGGTGGGGGTGCGCCCACCTGGAGTGGGCGTGGGCCCCTATCTGGTGGCCACCTTGGGCACCGTCTTGCGTTGATTTTACTTCCCAAAAATCACAAATATTCCAAAATAATTCTCCGCCCGCTTTTATCCCGTTTGGACTCTGTTTGATATGGGGTTTCTGCGAAACATAAAGCGTCTGACAGATGTGAGCAGCCTTTGAGCCTTTGGATTAATATGTTAGTCCCAAAAATAGTATAAAAAGTTGCCAAAAGTATATGAAAGTTGAATAATATTGGCATGGAACAATCAAAAATTATAGATACGATGGAGACTATCAAGGGGTATATATAGCCTCCACACAAAATCCAGCCATTACACACTTTTGACCCATCTCGGTGGCACCAATCAGAAAACTCGGTGGCACTTATGTGTGTAAAATTGTGAATGTTAGGAATCTCGGTGGGATCGACTGGAACAACTCAGAGAGACTGATGTGCAAGGGCTTAGGGCAAACCTCATCTTAGTGGCACCGATTGCATCATCTAGGTGGGACCGAAGTGAAGCAACAAGGCAACAGAGAATCGGTCAAGCCATCTTGGTGAGACCGATTGCAATTCACGGTGAGACCAAAATAATTGCAACAAGCAATAGAGAGCTGGCAAGGCCATCTCGGTAGGACCAACATCCATATTGGTGGATCCAAATTGTTAGGGTTTTGGCAGTGGCTAAGTCCAGAAGAACTTGGTGGCTCCAGGTAGGAAATTTTGGTGGGTCCGAGTTGGAATGTAGGATTTGGACATATATGGATGGAGAAAGTGGTTGAGGATTTTGGAGCAATGTCACTAAGCACTTTGAGCAAATAGATCATTAAGCAACAGATCATCCCCTTTTAATAGTATTAGCTTTCCTATGGACTCAATGTGATCTTGGATCACTTAAACAAAAATGTAGAGTCTTGAGCTTTTACCAATCCTTTTCCTTAGCATTTTGAGGGGTCCACATCTCTAGTCCTTGCCATGCCAATCAATGAACATCCTGAAATATTTATCTTGAGTAGACATTAGTTCAATGAGATATATGTCGTTATGCATTACCAAAACACTACAAAAAAAGACACATCCGTGACATTTTGGGCCAAACAAAAAATTTTCTATCATACTTATGACACTTCTATAACGATAATTGTGACAAAACCCGGTATCATCATAGATGTGGTGGGCTCTTACTTCAATGACAAAAAATCATGACAGAAAATGGGCTTTTCGTCCTAGGCGGGCCGGAGACGCAGCTGCATGACATTCTTTGGGCGTCCATGATGTAAAAAATCATGGTAGAAGCGAGGGCGAGGAAAATTTCGGCGAGTTCCCGGTTACGGTGGGTGGTCGGGGCCGAGCGATGCGCATTTCTCTCGTACACATATGTGTGTGTGTGTGCAAGGCGTTGGCTCTAACTGAACCCGAGTGAGGCGTTGGGCTCTAACTGAACCCAAGCGATTGTGCTGCAGGCTACGCGTTACTGAACCCGAGCGATCAATCGATGGCTTTTAACTGAACCTGATCGAGCGATTCCTTCGCCACTGCTACTAACTGAAGCCGATCGATGCTGCCTCTGGATGAACAGTGAGCGTTGCGCGGGGGGTGGATGAACAGTGAGCGGTGGGGGTGGATGAACAGGACCCCGTGGCGTTGCCTCTGGATGAACAGGACCCCGATTGATTGAGCCAGTTTGGGCTGGACGAACAGGACCCCATGGAGGGCTGGATGAATAGGACGACCCCGTGGAGGGCTGGATGAACAGTAGATGGTGGAGGGGTGGTTGAACAGTAGCCGGTGGAGTAGCGCGCGGTGGAGGCTGGATGAACAGGAGCCTGTGGATGAACAGGAGCCCGTGGAGGCTGGAGGAGGTCGATGGTGGATGAACAGTAGCCCGTGGAGGCTGGAGGAGGTCGACGGTGGAGATGAACAGTATCCCGTGGAGTCCTGTTTTGCGATATGCCACAACCCTCCCGATGAACAGGACCCATGTTTCGACCGTAGTGCTCCAACACAAGTCCGTTCGTCCGTTTTGCGGTACGCCACACCCCTCCTGATCAACAGGACCCTCGTTTTGACCGTAGGAGGTCCGTTTCTTCCGTTTTGCGGTTGCCAGACCCCTCCCGATGAACAGGATCCCGTTTCGAACATGGCCGGTGGTACACAAGGCCGTTTCCTCTGTTCTGTGGTACGCCAGGCCTCGTTTCCATCGCCTATTCCATCCAAGCCCTCCCGATGAACACGACGACACATTCCGTTCCGACCAAGCCGGTTGGCTCCCCATGAACACGATGACGATGCAGTTTCTCTGTTCCGACCCAGCCATGTACACGAGCCCTGGCCGTACGTATGCGCGAGTAGGCGTTTGAGACCCCGCACGTATGTACGTACGTGGCCGTATTTTCTTTCTTGCACCCTGGCCATTGTACGTACGTGTACATGCTACGTGCGCGCCTATACTACGGCACGTCCGCACCTCTACATCCACCAGTATGTACGTACACGTTCACGGCCAGAATAACAACGCTACGTACGCTTCGACCAGGTGGGTCTCGACTGTCAGGCACTTCCTTGCGTGCGAAGATGTAGATGGTGGGTCCCGGCAATCGTCGGGACGAATCATTTTTTGCGGGGCGCACTTCCTTGCGTGCGAAGATGTTCTTTGGTGGGTCCCAGCGATCGGCGAATCGTTTTTTGCCGGATGCACTTCCTTGCGTGCGAAGATGTAGCTGGTGGGTCCCAGTAGTCAGGGGGAAACGTTTTTTTCGCGAAATATGGTGGCCCGTCCGGTGGGTCCCTGCTGTCAGGTGGAGGAATCATTATTTTCCGCGTAATAAGGAGGCACTTCCTTCCTACGGCCGTGGACCCAGCTGTCAGCCTCTCCATGTACAGTCCACGTCCGATAGAAGTCGTTCCTTGACCATGTTGACCATGCCACACCGAGAGCACCAGGGCAGTGGACGACGGCGAGGCCTAGGAAGGGGACGACATGGAGTCGGGGAAGACACGATAGTGGATGCCCACGTGTAGAGGAGTATGAGGGTTCACTGGTTCGGCTGCAGTGTGAGGCTGCCGTCGCCGCAGAATAACAGGGGGTGTGGGTGAGTAGAGGGATGGCTGGTCGGTGGTGGGAGTAGTAAGGCGGTGAGGCCTCGCGGCATCACAACCCGCCACGGAGGCAGGAGCATGCGGCACGACCGGCGCTACTTTGGGCGGCTGGAGCAAGAAGACCAGAGGTTGAAGAAGCACTACAGCCGTTGGATGGACATCGTACGGTCACTGGAGCTAGAATCATTATTTTGCGCCTAATAAGGAGGCATTTCCCTGTGTGGGCCCCTACTGCCAGCCTCTTCCGATGGCTGTTGTTTGTTGACCATGTTGACCTCGCCGCGCTGAGAGCACAAAAGCGGTGGACGAGGGCGAGGCCCAGGAAGAGAACCACCCGGAGCCGGCGAAGCCACCGCGTGGATGCCCACGCTAAGGGAGTCTGAGCCCGGCCGGTCGGCTGCGGGGTGAGGTGACGTCGCCGGAAAATAACAGGATGTGTGGGTGGTTAGAGGATGGCTGGCGGCGGCCTGACAGCCACCACGGAGGAGGGAGCAGGAAATCCCTTGAGGCTGGTTTGGTAATTTGGAGTAGGAAAATTAGAGATTGAAGAAGCATGGCGGCCGTTGGATGGACATCCAACAGTCATTGTTGTGTGTTGACTAAGTTGACAAAGCCTTGCGTATGCGTCAAAAAAAAAATTAGGACAGCGTCATCGTCAACCTAGTAGGCCCAGAAGTCAGCCTCCAAATCTGTGGAAAACAGCATACAACCCATAAGCCATTATTTTCAATAATTTACAGACCATTTGCTAATTCTTAAGGATATTTGAAGCCCATATTCTTTTTATTAGCATTACAGACCATATATTTTGGCCACTGCTAAAAAATTCAACGAAATTTTGCATGTTTCGGTGGGGTCCGAACTCTTTTAATCACGAAATTTCGAGTCACGTTAAAAATAATTTTCAAAAAATTATATCAAAATAAAATTCAAAAAACAATTCTCCACAAAAAATGAATGAAATTTAGAATCTTAACTAGCAAGATGCCCGTTCGTTGCAAAGAACATGAAGATGCATTTGTATGAGTAGTTTATCTTGTGGGAGAAAAGATGATATTTTAATGTAATTGCCAGTTGGCTTTGGTTTTATCAGAGTAGAGAGTAGAGAAATCCTGGAAAAAATGATATTTTAATGCAATTGCCGGTTGGCTTTGGTTTAAAAATTTACAGCCCGTTTCTTACAACTTATAGCCCATTTTCCGGGGAAGCCCATTTCTTAGAACTTACATCCCTCCTCGTCTTGAAAGATTTGCAGCCCAACAGGGCTAAGAAAAGCAAGTAGGCCGCGGTTTTGGTATTCTCCAAAAATAAGAACTGGGCTAGCCAATTTCAGAAACAAAAAATATATCAACTGGGCTCGTCATGTGCTTAATAAAACCGTAAGCGTGGGCTAGACGGGCCACAGCCCCCGCACAGCGCACAGTTGAGCTCCGTCTCTGAAACTAAAAAACAACTGGGTGAGCTGCTGGGTCCCTGGTGTTATCCGCTCGTTGTGTAATTTTCTCGTTTATTGACTACATTGACAATGGCGTGGGACCTAGTTGTCAAACAAATAGGAGGAAGTATTTTTTGGCTTGTAATAACGAGGCACCTGCTTGCGAAATGCAATGACCCTGGTGGGTCCCTACTGTCAGCCTCTCCACGTACAGTCATCTCCTGATTCCTCTTGGTTGTTAACCATGTTGACAATGGCAGACGGCGGCAGGCACAGCGAGCGAACCAAGCTGGAGAACAACGGCGAGGCCTTGGACGGGAACGAACAGCAGCCGTGGAAGGTGCGGCAGTGTAGTGGAAGGTGGAGGGGAGTACGAGGACAACAACATGCAACTCAAGCATACAAATGGTACAAAAAGCCCAAGGATTAATTTTTCATCAAATTTTTAGACAAAACCCATATTGAACATGAACGTAACATCTAACCCAACCACTTGTTTTTGCAGTCACAAACAAATGGATCGGTCTGATCCATAAAATCAACATCCCTGTGCAAAACAATTTATTTCAAGGTGACTACAACTTGTTGTAAATAGAAGCCGAGCACGTTTAGAAGCCCATTTATCCACCTGAAACTTCTTTTTTGCTGTTCAACATGTCCGTCCATGAGAAATCTCTTGCGGTAAAAATTAAGCCTCATGGACAATAGTAACCTCGCATTCAACAGGAAGAATGTGACAAAGCTTCTGTTTGCCTGGTTGGATGCATATCGTTCCATCGTTATTGTCCTCAAACGAATGTCATGAGAACTGAGAAAATCCTTGTGCTTATTACGCCACCGATTGGTTATACGTTTCTCTCCATGTGGTTCTGCCTAAGTAGACATGAAGATTGAAAACAGTTAAGGTCTGAAAAAAGAGTATGTCGAAAGAACGACGGCTAAACAGTTAATTCTAGTACAATATATACGGGCTTTCAATGTGCATGAAATCATCACCTCTATGTATAAATTCTCCAGAGATCGAAAGCATCGCAGCAAGCCAATAATTATGTCCAGATCAAAACTATACATTCTGATATATGTGATCTTGACAGAATCAAGCAGCATTGATAGGCTATCAATGGACAAACTCTTCATTGAGCATATAACATAATATTAGTACCCAAAGTGTACTCCAAGATGATATAAAACTTATGCGCACAAATGAAAAATGCAGCATATGATTACAAATGTGTAGATGATAATATACGGTACCTGAAAAAGTGAGGAGCCAAACACCAACTCCTTGTGATTATTAAATGGGACACGAATTACACCCAAGGTCTCTAGTTTGGGCGCAGAGACGACAGTTATTTGTGAAGGTGTATAACAATTATCAAGGAGCAACCTTTCAAGTGAAGGGGCATCTTCGATGATTAGCTGTTGTAATTTAAAACAAATTCCAATGTTTTTAAGGTGAGGCGACTTTATTTGGAGACAACTGATACCAATATCTATTCCCAAAACAATCAGCAAGCGCTCCAGGGCAGGGCAACTGGAGTGGATGATGTTGTGCAGTGAGGCCTCTGACAGATAAACCACCACAAGCGAAAGTTTTTTAGCAGTGGGAGTCCAATCAATGGTGTGGGCACGAATTCTTGGTGTGTTCGTGGTATGAAACTTTTGTTGTAATGGTACAATTCAAACTGCTGGAGTTTTTCGAATTCAGGGGATGTCAGCCAAGCGTCCACCTTGTCGGGTATGGACAGCAGGTACGTGTCGGGATGCAGAGGCATTGAACGGGGCCCTGCTGGTGAGAAGATATGATGGCTCTGAGGAGATCAAATTCAGGAAGGACGGATGTCGGCGGCGATCGAGATTGAGGCGCGATGCACCATAGAGGGCGCCACCGAGTTGAGAGGACTTGTGTGCGACAGCAATCCTTGGTGGGGAGAAGCGAGATGATCTCCTCAAGGATGACGTTTGGGAAATCGCTGATGCGATCCACCGAAGATTCTACCGGTTCCTCAGATCCGGGTGGGAGGGCTCGCCTCTTCTCCCCGCGCTACCAGGTGCGGGATCTACAACCAGCGTCGCCGCTGGCAGGAGCCTCATCTTATTGGCACTGGGGCCAGCCGACTCCATTTTCCTTGTGGGCGTCGCGCCGAGCTCACGGGTTTGAGCAGAGTAGCCAGAGACAAGCCTAGTGGCAGTGCGTGTGGGGAAGGAGGGCTGAGGATTTCTATAGGAGTGTAAGAAGAGGCGCATGCGTTTTCTGTACGAGTGAGGAAGAAGGTGAGCGGGGGTTTTCTGGACGAGTGAGGAAGATTGGGGAGCGGGGGGGATTTTGGGGGGGGAGACGGAAGCGGGAGAGCGAGTTGTTCGTGTTTATAAGGCCCGCTGCACTAACTACTCGCTTTTTCCCAAGAATCACTCTTTTCTTTTGCGTTGCTGCATTGGAGCTGGCGCATGGACTTAGCTGACTGGCCATGCATGCAGGATGCATGTGCCCGCCGGCCACTGCATGGGCCTGGTTTGTTACTAGGCCTATTTAATAGGGTGGTTATGGAGTAAATTAAGGAGATTTATTTCCTCTGTGTGCATCCACCAAATTAGAGGATGCGGTACTGGAAGCACACACTCACATTAAACTTAGCTTCAGAAGATACGGATGCATACTAACATTCAGAAGAACAAAAGTTCAGCATGTCTATGCATCTCAATGATTCACCATACTATAACCAATACAAAGCTATGAGAAGGTGTGGAAATAAAGAAAATCGGTTGCACTGCTTGTTTGCTCCTCCACACATGACAGGATCATTCCACACTGCATTCAGCAAGTCAACGTCCGAATAAGCTAATTTCATCTTGCGGTCGTCATTGTACCTAGTTACGAATGTAGGAATACCTGGAGCACCATGAGGTTAGCTGACAGTAGGTAGATGCAGCCATATAAATTTTGTGTGGTGCTACCAAAATTGAGGTTTGTATCCCTTCCTGTTATGAGAATTCTTATTGAAGTTGATAGAATGTGACGGCTTGTTCTTTGCATCAAACTTGCCTTTCCCCTGAGATTTGTTCTTGTTGTTTTGGGGCTGGTTGGGCTGGAAGTTCTTCTCGTGTACCATGTGGGCACTAGAAGCTCCCTCAGCGACCCGAGCACGTGTCTTTTGCTCTCGCCTTCTCCTAAAAATCAAGAGTGCTAATGAGATCCAAAACAGAAAACTCATGTCTCTTGTTTTTAGAGAAGCAGCAAAATTGTTCCACGAAGGTGGAAGCTTGGCAATGATGGTCCCGGCAACAAATTTGTCTGGCAACACACACTTAAAGTACTCAAGTTCCTTAAGTGACTGTATCTCATGAGTCTACTGAACAACAGAGCGCTCATCAGTCATCTTGTAGTCACAGAATTGCTCCATGACGTACAACTCGTTGCCAGCGCCCGAGGGCCAAACGTGGCCTCGAGCGCAGCCCACATGTCTTTGCCGCTGTCAAACGACATATATTAATCCACAATGGAATCGTCAAGAACAATCAGCAGGGTGGCTTTGAAGAGGGTATCCATGTTCTGAAAAGCTTCCTGCTGTGTAGGATTAAGATCGCCCTCAGGCTTACCCTTAGTGGCGTCATAGCAGTACATGATCTGAAACCAGTATACTGCTCTTGTGCGCCACCTTTTATATTGCACCCCCTTAAAAGTAGGTGACTCCAAAAGCGCAGCAAAACCACTCGGAGTAAATTTCATGTGATCAGGTTTTTGGACTGGATTGTTGAATATATGAGCAATTAGTATGAGATTTAATCCGAATCAGCAGTAAATAGATCATGACGACAATTGCAAACATCAAAGTAATTATGCGGACTAAACCAGGAGGACAGAATCACATACTGTATAGCGGGAGCAGAACCGATGTGGTTGATGTTGTCACTCATGTCGTTGATGAAGAGGTTACCAAGGTCGGGGAAGAAGGCTGTCATTGAGGAAGTCGTCGCTGGCAGCAGCCACAGGAGTGTGCTCCCCAAAAACCTGATCGCCCCTCTCCTGTACAGGATCACAAAAGGCGGGGTTCGGATGACTGTTGTCCCTTCTCGCGGTGCACGCCGGAAGGAGGGCTGGAGAAGAATTGCGTGGCGGTGCTAAGATCTAGAACGGTGCGAAACCATATGATACAGCGGCGGCTAGGGTAGAGCATGTCAAGTTGGTCGTGCGAGTATAATAGTAGGCCTTTGGCCCCCAAACCCCACGTCCAAGTCAATAATAGCCCCACCAAGGTTTGTCTCAAAAAACGGAGTAATTAAGGCATCCGTTAGTCCCTTTAGTATAAATACTATATCATTAATAATGGCCCAACCTTTTGTCTCACAAAGTATGTTGGAGTACAACCGGCTACACGTTTATTACAATCCGCTTCTCTTCTCTCTCCTCTTCTCTCTCCTTCAACTAAGCACAAATACTATATTTAAATCCTTATAGCCTGCTTATGTCATCTAATTGTAGTACTTGTTCTAAAGTTACTCTCCACTATGTAGTCTGAAATGCCGGGCGTGCAGCAGGCGGTGCCCTCGGTCGGCGCGCCACTTCAACGGCGGAAGCAGTGAGAGGTCGCGTCGCCCTGACTTGCCATCAATGTTGAGCGGCGGGCTCAGCTGGCGCCGGGCGGGAAGCGAGCCTTGTAGGGGGGGAGGGGTTTTTGTTGGGCCAAGAAGGTGAGAAGCCAACTTGGGATCGGTCCGGACGGGGAAATATCATGTGCTCCCATACTTTGCATATGACACTAGTCTATGTTACTACTCCCTCCTTTCCGGTTTATAGAGATGTTTAGAGTAACATAGTGATATGTTACAGTATAAGTTACTCCCCACTATGACCAGCCTTGGCCTCTCCCAGTGCTCCACCATGTATAGCTGCTAAGCCTGCCACGTAGGCATAAAATATGATGTGGCACCAATAAACTAAGCACCTATGCATTGAAGACTTGAGTTACTAAGCCATTTGATGCACTTAGCACCTCATCTAAGCACATCTAAGCACTTACTAGAACCCCCTTGACCGTGGACCTTGACGGTGTACGTCGCCTTGTGTCTCATAATTTTCCTCGTCATCATCTGAGTCCTAAAAGATCTCACCCACATCTTCATTAGCATGCAGCCGCCTTGATAGACAATGTGCGCAGAAGGAGTAGAGGCGACTGGGGACGCACCACCACCACATCGTGGGCACTCTGTACGTGCTCATGTGCATGCATAGTGCGTATTTTTCCATCGGTGCTAGCTCTAAGGCCAAGGCTGATGTCGTATTCGTCTCCGACTAGTTGTTGAGCAACGACGGCAAAGAGGTGCTGCAAGAGATGCATAGGCGTTGTTGCGTGCGAGCTTCGCCGTAGCACGACGAACCGGACATTGCCGCGGATGGCGTACGCCTCCATGCAGCCGAGTGTGTGCGCATGCATGTGTTATTCACGTGCATTCTGCGGCCGAGCGTGTGTGCATGCACGTGTTATGTGCTCCATGTTGTGCGAGTTGGATCGGATGGAGTTAGTGCGTAGGCTTGTGTACATGCGTGGCTGCATGCGTCCTGTACATACGTGGCTTGTTGCGTGGTTATCAATAATTCAATATAAACTACTCCCTCCATTCCTAAATATAAGTCTTTCTAGCCATTTCAAATAGACTACAACATACGGATGTATGTAGACATATTTTAGAGTGTAGATTCATTCATTTTGTTTCGTATGTAGTCCCTTATTGAAATCTCTAAAAAGACTTATATTTGGGAACGGAAGGAGTATAAAACATCTTCAACTTAGCATCCTGATGTACCGTTTCTAGTGGTTAGCAAAAAGTTCATGTTCTTTTATTTGTTTACAGGTGGGCAGGCGGCAAAAAACAGGGGAAAACGCGCAAGGTTCCTTGCACACGCTCCACCGCGAGGTTCCTTGCTCCTTCTTGGTCGTCGGGAATCTATGCTCTTCAACTCTTTTCTTTTACGTGAGCTTTTTTCATCCTTTTCCCAACACGTGAGACATCTAGCATCAAGGTG
Organism: Aegilops speltoides; assembly: GCA_021437245.1. NCBI lineage: Eukaryota > Viridiplantae > Streptophyta > Magnoliopsida > Poales > Poaceae > Aegilops > Aegilops speltoides. The sequence continues at coordinate 72,673,635 of CM038141.1, read as the reverse complement.
CACGTGTCATGCAAGAAAATGGAGATAATCAGATAAGCAGTGTGTAAATGAGTCATGCACTTTGATGGCACCTACACAATATTTTTTCTCCTCGATAGCACGTGAATAGTGCACGTACTCAACGACGGAGCACGGGATGGTAGCAATGACATGGTCGGCCCTTTTTTGGAGAGAGTACGTACTAAATAACTTTGATGTGTCCCGTCAACTCGCAGAACGACGAGAAGCTTGATTACGCCTTCTCCCTCGCCAACGCATGCGCGGTGGCTCGCAGCACGAGGAGAAGCTTTTGCTTACAAGCATGGATGTGCATCAGTTCATTTGGTGTCAGATTGCCAGAAGTACTACTGTAGAACCATCGACTTCCGGAAGAGGCGAAGAGCCAAGCGCAAGGTCACCTACTAACCTTAGGCTAGGCGTAGTGGGAGTAACATAAGTAGGGGTACCTCATTTTTTTATTCTAGAAACAACCACACGCGAATATCGAACAAATTACCTAGAGTCCGTGCTCAGCCCTCCTCTATCTCTCTTCTCAGCCAGCTAGCGAACGAGCGGAGCCCATCGTCTGTTTGCTCACATGCTATCCCACATGTCAGTGAAAACACAAGAGGACCCACTGAACCTGCACATCTTTCACTTTGATGTGCTGGTGATGAAATACAAATCCAATAAAGATCTTCGGTGGCCTGCTACCTCTTGAGCACTGCGTTGGATTTCCCTGAAGAGGAGAGGATGGTGCAGCAAAGTAGTGTAAGTATTTCCCTCAGTTTTTGAGAACCAAGGTATCAATCCAGTAGGAGACCACGCACAAGTCCCTCGTACCTACACAAAACGATAGCAACTCGCAACCAACGCGATTAGGGGTTGTCAATCCCTTCACGGTCACTTACGATAGTGAGATCTGATAGGGATGATAAATAATATTTTTGGTATTTTAGATAGATAGATGCAAAGTAAAAAGTAAAAGGCAAAGTAAAAGCAAAGCAAGTAAATAAAGTGATAGAGATTGATATGATGAGAATGGCCCCAGGGGCCATAGGTTTCACTAGTGGCTTCTCTCAAGAGCATAAGTATTCTACGGTGGGTGAACAAATTACTGTTGAGCAATTGACAGAATTGAGCATAGTTATGAGTATACCTAGGGAATGATCATGTATATAGGCATCACGTCCAAAACAAGTAGACCGAAACGATTCTGCATCTACTACTATTACTCCACTCATCGACCGCTATCCAGCATGCATCTAGAGTATTAAGTTAAAAACAGAGTAACACCTTAAGCAAGATGACATGATGTAGAGGGATAAATTCATGCAATATGATAAAAACTCCGTCTTGTTATCCTCGATGGCAACAATAGAATACATGCCTTGCAACTCTTTTTGTCACTGAGTAAGGACACCGCAAGATTGAACCAAAGCTAAGCACTTCTCCCATTGCAAGAACTACCAATCTAGTTGGCCAAACCAAAAAGGATAATTCGAAGAGACTTGCAAAGATAACTCAATCATACATAAAATAATTCAGAGAAGAACCAAATATTTTCCATAGATAATACTGGATCATAAACCCACAATTCATCGGTCTCAACAAACACACCGCAAAAAGAAGATTACATCGAATAGATCTCCACGAGAGAAGGGGAGAACATTGTATTGAGATCCAAAAAGAGAGAAGAAGCCATCTAGCTACTAGCTATGGACCCGAAGGTCTGAAGTAAACTACTCACACTTCATTGGAGGGGCTATGGTGATGATGTAGAAGCCCTCCATGGTGGATGCCCCCTCCGTGAACTCGGAACAGGCCCCAAGATGGGATTTCGTGGATCTGAAGGTTGCGGCGGTGGAATTAGGTTTTGGCTCCTGTTACGATCGTTTGGGGATCGTGGTATATATAGGAGGAAGGAGTACGTCGGTGGAGCGTCAGGGGGCCTACGAGGTAGGGGGCGCGCCCTCCACCCTCGTGACCGCCTCTGGCACTGCTTGGAGTAGGGTCCAAGTCTCCTGGATCATGTTCGATTGGAAAACCACGTTCCCGATGGTTTCATTCCGTTTGGACTCTGTTCGATATTTCGTTTCTTCAAAACACTGAAATAGGCAAAAAAAACTGCAATTCTGGGCTGGGCCTCCGGTTAATAGGTTAGTCCCAAAAATAATATAAAAGTGGAAAATAAAGCCCAATATAGTCCAAAACAGTAGATAAAGTAGCATGGAGCAATCAAAAATTATAGATACGTTGGAGACGTATCAAGCATCCCCAAGCTTAATTCCTGCTCGTCCTCGAGTAGCTAAATGATAAAAAAGAATTTTTGATGCAGAGTGATACTTTGGCATAATTTGAACGTAAATCTTCTTAATTGTGATATGAATATTCAGATCCGAAAGATTCAAGACAAAAGTTCATATTGACACAAAAATAATAATACTTCAAGCATACTAATCAAAGCAATCATGTCTTCTCAAAATAACATGGCAAAAGAAAGTTCATCCCTACAAAATCATATAGTTAGGCTATGCTTCATTTTCATCACACAAAGATGTTCCCAACTTCTATAACCCCGATGACAAGCCAAGCAATTGTTTCATACTTAAATAATCTCAAACTTTTTCAACCTTCACTCAATACATGAGCATGAGCCATGGATATAACACTATGGGTGGAATAGAATATGATGATGGGGATTGTGTGGAGAAGACAAAAAAAAGGAGAAAGTCTCACATTGACAAGGCTAATTAACGGGCTAATTAATGGGCTATGGAGATGCCCATCAATTGATGTCTACATGAGGAGTAGGGATTGCCATGCAGCGGATGCACTAGAGCTATGAATGCTCAACAAAAGAAAACTAGTGGGTGTGCATCCAACTCGCTTGCTCATGAAGACCTAGGGCATTTGAGGAAGCCCATCGTAGGAATATACAAGCCAAGTTCTATAATGAAAAATTCCCACTAGTATGAAAAGGACAACTTTATGAGACTCACTACATGAGGAAGAAGGTGCTACTTTGAAGCACAATATATGAGACTCACTACATGAAGAACAAGGTGCTACTTTGAAGCACAAGTGTGGAAAAAGAGATAGTAGCATTGCCCTTTTTATTATTATTTTTGGGCCTTTCTTTTTTTTCTTTTGGCCTTTCTCTTTTCTTGGGGGGGGGGCAATGCTCTAATAAAGATGATCATCACACTTCCATTGATTACAACATAAGGATTACAACTCAAAACTTAGAACAAGATATGACTCTATATGAATGCCTCCAGCGGTGTACCGGGATGGTGCAATGAATCAAGAGTGACATGTATGGAAAATAATGCATGGTGGCTTTGCCACAAATACAATGTCAACTACATGATCATGCAATGGCAATATGACAAAAGTAATGTATGTCATGATGATGATGGTGGAAGTTGCATGGCAATATATCTCGGAATGGCTATGGAAATGCCATGATAGGTAGGTATGGTGGCTGTTTTGAGGAAGATATAAGGAGGTTTATGTGTGATAGAGCGAATCGTATCACGGGGTTTGGATGCATCGGCGAAGTTTGCACCAACTCTCAAGGTGAGAAAGGGCAATGCATGGTACCGAAGAGGCTAGCAAAGGTGGAAAGGTAAGAGTGCGTATAATCCATGGACTCAACATTAGTCAAAAGAACTCATATACTTATTGCAAAAGTTTAGAAGTCATCAAAAATCAAGTACTACGCGCATGCTCCTAGGGGGATAGATTGGTAGGAAAATACCATCGCTCGTCCCCGACCGCCACTCATAAGGATGCACAAGCCAGGTACACTTCATGTTTCAAATTTGTTACACAACTTTAACCATACGTGCATGCTACGGGACTTGCAAACTTCAACACAAGTATTTCTCAAATTCATAATAACCCAACTAGCACGACTTTGATATTATCACCTCCATATCTCAAAACAATTATCAAGCATCAAACTTATCTTAGTATTCAACGCACTCAAAAGAAAGTTTCACATATCTTGAACACCAAGTATATTAACATTAAGAAAATTACCATGCTATTAATGACTCTCAAAATAATCTAAGTGAAGCATGCGAGATCAATAGTTTCTTTAAAACAAATCCACCACCATGCTCTAAAAGATATAAGTGAAGAACTAGAGCAAAAATTATCACGCTCAAAAGATATAAGTGAAGCACTATGAGCAAAACTATCAAGCTCAAAAGATATAAGTGAAGCACATAGAGTATTCTAGCAAATTCCAAATCATGTATGGCTCTCTCAAAAGGTGTGTACAGCAAGGATGATTGTGTTAGACTAACAAGCAAAGACACAAATAATACAAGACGCTCCAAGCAAAACACATATCATGTGGTGAATAAAAATATAGCTCCAAGTAAATTACCGATGGAAGTGGACGAAAGAGGGGATGCCTTCCGGGGCATCCCCAAGATTTGACTGGATTATCTTGGGGTGCCATGGGCATCCCCAAGCTTAGGCTCTTGCCACTCCTTGTTCCATAATCCATCAAAAGAATTCACCCAAAACTTGAAAACTTCACAACACAAAACTCAACAGAAATCTCGTGAGCTCCGTTAGAGAAAGAAAACAAAACACTACTTCAAGGTACTATAATGAACTCATTCTTTATTTATATTGGTGTTAAACCTACTGTATTCCAACTTCTCTATGGTTTATAAACTATTTTACTAGCCACAGATTCATCAAAATAAGCAAACAACACACGTAAAACAGAATATGTCAAAAACAGAACAGTATGTAGCAATCTGTAACTAATGCAAACTTCTGGAACTCTAACAATTTAAACAAATAGGAAGTCCTGGACAATTTGTTTATTGATCATCAGCAAAAATAATCAACGCAAAAGCACGTTCCTGTGATTTAACAAAATTATATTTGTGTGCGCAAAGTTTCTGTTTTCAGCAGAATCAAATCAACTATCATCGTAGGTTATCCTATAGGTTCTACTTGGCACAAACACTAATTAAAACATAAAACCACATCCAAACAGAAGGTAGATGGATTATTTATTCCTAAACAGAAGAAAAAACAAAAACACAAAATAAAATTGGGTTGCCTCCCAACAAGCGCTATCGTTTAACGCCCCTAGCTAGGCATAAAAGCAAGGATAGATCTAGGTATTGCCATCTTTGGTAGGCAATCCATAAGTGGCTCTCATGATAGATTCATATGGTAATTTTATTTTCTTTCTAGGGAAGTGTTCCATATCATTCTTTAAGGGAAATTGGAATCTAATATTCCCTTCCTTCATATCAATAATTGCACCAATCGTTCTAAGGAAAGGTCTACCAAGAATAATAGGACATGAAGGATTGCAATCTATATCAAGAATGATAAAATCTACGGGCACATAATTCCTATTTGCAACAATAAGAACATCATTAATTCTTCCCATAGGTTTTTTAATAGTGGAATCCGCAAGATGCAAGTTTAGAGAGCAATCATCAAAGTCACGGAAATCTAGCAAATAACATAAAGTTTTGGGAATAGTAGAGACACTAGCACCCAAATCACACAAAGCATGAAACTCAAAATCATTAATTTTAATTTTAATAGTAGGTTCCCACTCATCATAGAGTTTTCTAGGGATAGAAACTTTCAACTCAAGTTTTTCTTCATAAGATTGCATCAAAGCATCAGCAATGTGTTCGGTAAAGGCTTTATTTTGACTATAAGCATGAGGAGAATCTAGCTCGGATAGCAACAAGGAAATACAACCAATCAAAGAGCAATTTTCATAATTAAATTCCTTAAGATCCAAAATAGTGGGTTTAGCAACATCTCGGTTTCTATTTATTTCAATCCCACTTTCATCAATTTCATCATCAAGATCTAGAAACTCTGAATTCTTAGAACGCCTTCTAGGTAAAGGAAGATCATATTCAGATTCATCAAGATTCATATTGCAAAACAAAGATTTAATAGGGGACACATCAATAACTTTTAGATCTTCATCTTGATTTTCATAGGAATTGGAAGAACACGCTTTAATAAAGGCATCTTTGGAAGTACGCATCCTAGCGGTTCTTTCCTTGCACTCATCAATGGAAATTCTCATGGCCTTGAGAGACTCATTGATATCATGCTTAGGAGGAATAGACCTAAGCTTTAAAGAATCAATTTCAAGAGAAATTCTATCGATGTTCCTAGCCAAATCATCAACTTTAAGCAATTTCTCTTCAAGCAAAGCATTAAAATTATTTTGTGAATTCATAAACTCTTTAACACTACTCTCAAATTCAGAGGGCATCTTATTAAAATTTCCATAAGAGTTATTGTAGGAATTTCCATAATTATTAGAAGGATTACTAGGATAAGGCCTAGGATTAAAATTCCCTCTATAAGCGTTGTTTCCAAAACTATTCCTACCAACAAAATTCACATCCATAGATTCATTATTATTCTCAAGCAAAGTAGATAAAGGCATATCATTGGGATCAAGAGGAGTATTTTTAGGAGCAAACATCTTCATAAGTTCATCCATCTTTTCACTCAAAACATTGATTTCTTCTATAGCATGCACTTTTTACTAGAAGATCTTTTGGTGTGCCATTGAGAATAATTAGCCATAATATTATCAAGCAATTTTGTAGCATCTCTAACGTAATTTCCATAAAAGTGCCTCCATGGCGAATCTAAAAGATTTCTAGAAGCAAAATTCAATCCGGCATAAAAATTTGTATGATCATCAATAAATTCAAACCATGAGTAGGGCAATTGCGAAGCATTAATTTCATTCTTTCCCAAGATTGGGCAACATGCTCATGATCAAGTTGTTTAAAATTCATGATGTCGTTCCTAAGAGTGATAATCTTAGAGGGAGGAAAATACTTAGAGATAAAAGCATCTTTGCACTTGTTCCAAGAATCAATACTATTTTTAGGCAAAGATGAAAACCAAACTTTAGCACGATCTCTAAGTGAAAATGGAAATAACTTCAATTTGACAATATTGTTATCCGTATCTTTCTTCTTTTGCATATCACACAAATCAACAAAATTGTTTAGATGAGTAGCGGCATCTTCACTAGGAAGGCCGGCGAATTGATCTTTCATAACAAGATTCAGCAAAGCGGTATTGATTTCACAAGACTCATCATTATTAAGAGGAGCAATCGGAGTACTAAGGAAATCATTATTATTGGTATTCGAGAAATCACACAATTTGGTATTATCTTGCGCCATGGCAACAAGTAATCCAACACACAAGCAAACAGAAAGGCAACAAGAAAAAGGCAACCGGGAAAGACAGGAGGAGAATGGGAAAGAGAGGGCAAATAAAACGGCAAAGGTGAAGTGGGGGAGAGGAAAACGAGAGGCAAATGGCAAATAATGTAATGCGAGAGATAGGGATTGCGATGGGTACTTGGTATGGTTGACTTGCTTGCGTAAGCCTGCCTAGCAACGGCACCAGAAATTCTTCTTGCTACCTCTTGAGCACTGCGTTGGATTTCCCCGAAGAGGAGAGGATGGTGCAGCAAAGTAGCGTAAGTATTTCCCTCAGTTTTTGAGAACCAAGGTATCAATCCAGTATGAGACCACGCACAAGTCCCTCGTACCTACACAAAACGATAGCAACTCGCAACCAACGCAATTAGGGGTTGTCAATCCCTTCATGGTCACTTACAATAGTGAGATCTAATAGAGATGATAAATAATATTTTTGGTATTTTTGATAGATAGATGCAGAGTAAAAAGTAAAAGGCAAAGTAAAAGCAAAGCAAGTAAATATAGTGATAGAGATTGATATGATGAGAATAGACTCGGGGGCCATAGGTTTCACTAGTGGCTTCTCTTAAGAGCATAAGTATTCTACAGTGGGTGAACAAATTACTGTTGAGCAATTAACAGAATTGAGCATAGTTATGAGTATATCTAGGCAATGATAATGTATATAGGCATCACGTCCAAAACAAGTAGATCGAAACGATTCTGCATCTACTACTATTACTCCACTCATCGACCGCTTTCCAGCATGCATCTAGAGTATTAAGTTAAAAATAGAGTAACGCCTTAAGCAAGATGACATGATGTAGAGGGATAAATTCATGCAATATGATAAAAACTCCATCTTGTTATCCTCGATGGCAACAATACAATACGTGCCTTGCAACTCTTTCTATCACTGAGTAAGGACACCGCAAGATTGAACCCAAAGCTAAGCACTTCTCCCATTGCAAGAACTACCAATCTAGTTGGCCAAACCAAAAGGATAATTGAAGAGACTTGCAAAGATAACTCAATCATACATAAAAGAATTTAGAGAAGAATCAAATATTTTCCATAGATAATACTGGATCATAAACCCACAATTCATCGGTCTCAACAAACACACCGCAAAAAGAAGATTACATCGAATAGATCTCCACGAGAGAGGGGGAGAACATTGTATTGAGATCCAAAAAGAGAGAAGAAGCCATCTAGCTACTAGCTATGGACCCGAAGGTCTGAAGTAAACTACTGACACTTCATTGGAGGGGCTATGGTGATGATGCAGAAGCCCTCCGTGGTGGATGCCCCCTCCGGCGGAGCTCCGGAACAGGCCCCAAGATGGGATCTCGTGAATACAGAAGGTTGCGGTAGTGGAATTAGGTTTTTGGCTCCTGTTCTGATCATTTGGGGATACGTAGGTATATGTAGAAGGAGTACGTCGGTGGAGCGTCAGGGGACCCACGAGGTAGGGGGGCACGCCCAGGGGGGCACGCCCTCCACCCTCGTGACCGCCTCTGGCACTGCTTGGAGTAGGGTCCAAGTCTCCTAGATCACGTTCGGTTGGGAAATCACGTTCCCGAAGGTTTCATTCCGTTTGGACTCCGTTTAATATTCCGTTTCTTCAAAACACTGAAATAGGCAAAACAAACAACAATTCTGGGTTGGGCCTCCGGTTAATAGGTTGGTCCCAAAAATAATATAAAAGTGGAAAATAAAGCCCAATATAGTCCAAAATAGTAGATAAAGTAGCATGGAGCAATCAAAAATTATAGATACGTTGGAGACGTATCATGGCCACTTTTGGTGTTACTCAAGAGTAGTAAGATTCTATTTACAGTTTAACCCAAGATGCACATCACGTGGCTTCAACTACCACTCTATTTTCTTGCATGACATGACCTGGATGCTGGATGTCCCACGTGTCGGCAAAAGGAGGAAGAACCCGACCAAATATTCTGTTGTGCTCTCGGATTAGACTAGTTGTGCTAACTCAAAATTTTTATTGTGTAATAGAATGGATGCAAGTTTTGGTATTGGGAAGAAGAGTACATTGATATATTAATAGAGCGCAATTTAGTAGATGTTCTAGCAATTTTAGCTACTCCCTCTGTTCCATAATGTAAGACGTTTTTTGACACTACACTAGTGCTAAAAAACGTCTTACATTATGGGACGGAGGAAGTAGCATAGAGGCTAGAGATGAGACTAGTGCACTTGTTGATACTCCTACTAGAATAGAGGCTAGACATGAGACTAGATGCGAGGAAGCAATGTCTACTTCTTTACACTCGAAGAGGAAAGAAGCACGCAAGATCGAGCCTCCTCAGATCAACAATGAATGCATAGAGAAGGCACTAATCCAACTTACAAGAGCAGTTATGGAAGTTGGATATCTTCTAAAATGTATTCTTGTGGTTCTTGTTTTCTTTGGCCCTGCTTTTCTAGTCAAAATTATCATTGGAGTCCGTGCAACACATAGGTCCGTTTGGGGTCGTGCGTTGGAGTTGTCCTTACAAGTGGGACCGCAGTTGAGGAAACCGACTATCGGCAAACCCCGACCTCGCTCGCTGCGCGATGGCTGAAGTTAGAGAAATGACGAGGTTGAAGAGATTTCTCTAGCACAGACTCCAAGAAATATGGTGTCAGATGGATGTCGTGGTGGTGGCGTGTGCCGTACTCCTGGACGTGAATGCTTGTTCTAGCCCATGCCACCCTACTACTCCTACTACTTATATAGTACTCCTACTACTAGTATCGAGGATTCGAGGTGCTTGTTACGTACAACGAACACATTAACATATGGCTACAGTAAAAACACCCGCCCGATGCGCGAAGCATGTGAAGCTAGTACAAATAGTGTACTACTATTGTTGATTGGCCCCATCCGATAACCTGTTGCAATGCACGTAAAAAAATGTATTCGGAAAATATATTTTTGCCTCGTCGCACCACTCACTCAGAAGCGACTCGAAAGCCATTCATAAATTTAATAAGTTTATCACAGGCATATCATTTTATTACATACAACAGGTCATCAACCCACATCGACAATGAGGATACATTATAAATACTAAAGTTTTCATCACACAACAAATAACAAGCAATGAAATGAACTTCAACTCAACCAATCCTCGGCGTTGGAAACGCTTGCTTTGAACCACAAGTGATTCTCTGGGACGGGCCATCCATTGTCAATCTCGAGACCAACGTAGGGTTGATCATCCAGGCTGAAGCGGCCTACTATATCAGTACCAGGGTAGGGAACCACCCAAATGTCCGAGGTATAGACACAATTGCTTCTCATAAATGGTACTAGTAACATTGTGTCAACAGCAGTTGGATCGCCTTTCACCATCATTGGATAGTTTTGTCCAAGGAAGAGCGAGTTTTCTCCAAGACTATCAATTCTGTACTAGGGAGAAGGTGTTGGCGCTAGCACACTGGTATCCATCCTGAATACCATGCAACGGGTGTTGGAATAGGTCCGGAGAGTGCGACCATGGGAGACTACACCTGCTTCCTTAGTAGTAACATCATCAGTGGGCTGCATACACACAAGAAGAGGTGATCCATCAGAATTAGTTCCCAGGCGCCACAGAGCATATGGGTACTGATCGTCCTCATGCTCGTGATCATCACCATTGTCATCTCCCCCTTGGTTATAAAAATTTTCAACTATAGGTGGTGGAATGTTCACAGGACCTTGGAAACACAAGAAGAAGGTTAATTAGTAAACGGAAACTTGATAACCCTCATGCATGTGGATGAAACAATTACAATTACGATGGAAGACAAACTTACCGAAACTATGAGGATCCCATGCAAAAACAGTGCCATGAATGGTGGAAGCAAACACAAGGCCCTCGTATTGAATTGCATCACAGTACTCATCCGTGTACAAAAACTGATTTTTGAGCAATATCCATCCAGTCGAACCATGAAGGACGGCAACAAGCTTGTCGAAGATAGCAACAACTTCATAGTTCTTGTAATTCCAAGAGCGGTTGGGAACTCAACAAATTGCTATCTTCCGTAGAAGACAGTCACCATGATCGTATTTGAACGTGCGTACAATACCGGTGTGCTTAACCTCTGGGCAGTCTGCTGAGATTTTTGGAAGTGGAACCCAGTCACGAGTGTACACATTCACAAGTTGCCACTCGCAGTTGGACCCAATGTAAACAACCCAATATCCATTTGCGCCTGCCCAAGCCTTACCCTCAAGCGATGGCATCTTAACATCATACGTATCATTATCAAGCGGCATCAACTTGCACAAGACGAGGCCTCCGTCGTCCCCGCGCCAGTCATCAGGGTCACGGCAAACAAGATAGGAGATATCAAACCGCTCCTTGACTCTTGGGTTCCTTGTAATGATGTTATTAGTTGAGTCGAGAATGGTCTTGAACGAACCTGCCATGCTAGCCGAGGTGATGACGTCGCACCGATCAATGAGTTCCTCCACCACATCATCTTTCAGATCGGGGCAAGAATAACGGGGTCGTTCCCGGCCTGTTCCCTCCATGGAGAAGACGATCGAACAATGGCATAAGGAAGGGTGAAGGAAAATGGAGGAGGGAGAGGAAGAGCGTGCGACAGCAGTTCCAAATCGAGAGGTAAAGGCGAAGAGTCGGTGGACGGTTGCCAGTTTGCCACGGTTCACGAAGAGGCGCCCTGGCCTACGAGTCCGTTCGGAAATACTAGTAGGAAAGGACTCACCGTCATCTCACTGATATGTTGGAACGGGACCACATGTCAACGAAACATGGTGTGTAATTTCTCGTGCAAAATGCGATATGGCCGCCTTGGCCTGAGGTGCCGCATTAGTTTTTTTTTTGAAAGTTTCCCGCATTAGCTATCGACCTTTATTTTTTTAACATACAATCTGAATGGATAGCTCCTGTGGTCATCACACGTGAGCGGATATAGTGACGGTTGATTTGCTCAAGCAACTTATTACTGTGGGAATATGGGAGTACCAGCGGATTCAAGGAACAGAGAAATGATGGTTGCTTCGTCCGAGCAACTTACTGTGGCGAAGGTGGGGCTCTGTGATTTGACTGCTCACTAGTCATTACTACTGCGGCGCAACGACCGAGGTGAATCTTTCCCTGTAAGTTGTGTTGTGCACTCAATATTGCTGCATGGCAGGTGGAGCCGGATGAAGGATGTCCAACATGTCGGCGAAACAAAGTTGAATTGTTCCTGGCATTGCAATCAACCCTTCAGGATTTGTTTATATGTACCGATGTACGCATAATTTTAATGAAATTGTACTATGATGCTATGAAGGTTTCAACTTTGGTTCCAGCAGGAAAAAAAGGTTTCAACTTAGGATTCATGTGTCTTGCCTTGAGATTATCTCGTTACAACATTCCATCAAATACAAATGAAACTACCATGGCTACCATGGCTAATGCATCTCAATGGTTCGCAGATCAGCGCCAATATTCACATCTGGCGAAGACAAAGTTGTGAGAAGGTGTACAAATAAAGAAAAAAATATAATTGATCGATGTTGTTCGTAGGCATGGCTCCATTTCCTTGGCACAGTGTTCATTGCTTGGCAGCTAGTTTCACCCAGCTTTGTAGCCAAAATAGAGGTGTATGGAGGACACCACAATCCGATCATTTTGTGCAGCTCCACTAAAATCGAGCGGACCATCCCTGTTTGCAAAGATATCCAGTCAGTGTGATTACAATAATAGTGGAACTAGATGATGAAACATAACACACATAAATAAAAGCCGATCACCTCTACGATCTTTCTTTAGGACTAACTTCTTGTTGGAGAAGATTAGGCACGGAGTTGGATGAGGAGGATAGCAAAACCAATCTCCCTTTCTGCAGTCACACAGAAATGTAAAAACGTTGCCCGTGTGACATTTTGGCGGAACTTCACAAGACACTCTTAAGAAAAAAGTGATTTGTGCAGTTCACCAAAAGGTCGCAATAGCAACGACGTGAAAATGGATAGCCCTGTTTGCAATAGGAGGTTGAAAGGAAACAATTACTGCCCAATAACACGAGTTGAAGACACATACGCCGACAAAAAAGAAGCATATTCCATGTAATAAGGGAAAGATAGCACATGGTGGTTTACCAAAAATGGTTTGAGGACGAGATTGCAAGATGGAAAGTACGCCAACCGAGATACGATTTAAGCAAACAACTAAAGAAGATCCACATGCAGCAACGTGGGAAGATGGGCAGTGGAGCAAGGCCGGAGGAAGCTGTACCTGAGGGTCGTCGGGATGTTACTAGGAAGGCGCCGACAACCGAGATCTGCCCATACTGTGGCAGGGAGCAAGTGGCGAAGGCCCTACCGCGCCGGAGCTTGGTCAGAGAGAACGGCAGGTACCGCAGATCGGGACATGCTGCCTCAACGCCGTCGAACGGAGAGACGATGCACATCCTCCCTTTCCACCGGCGGACGGGATGCGGTCGGATCACTGACCAACGCTGAGAGAGAGAGAGGCCACGGCCTTGTGTGAGATGGTGTGACGAGAGACAAACCCATTTTTCCATTTTCCCCACGGTAATCGTTTTATATTCAGTTCCATCTAGGCGTGGTACCCGACCCTCCTTCGAGTAAACAACCGCTACACGCGTCAAATTATCACGTGGGCTGCCTTTTCATACAGAAACGAACTCCACCATGTACCCGCGCATGTGTGGCCGGGAACGAGACGTGAGTACGTGCGCCCTGCGTGCACTTCTTCTTTAGGTGCAGGTACGTATGTGGGTGGGTGTGAGAGAGATGGTTTGTGTGATGGCAATGTGTTGATGATATCTCAAACAGAAAAATGTAACATATGCAATATGTGTGAAATGGAGTCATGGACGTGAGATATAGATAGAATTGAAAACAGGGATGAAGTGTGTGGCTCCGCGATTGATAAAGGGTGCCATCGAATTTGTGTTTGCCCACGTCAAAGATATAGGGCGGCTGGCCTACTGGAATTTGAGAGGGCAGAGGTGTAGTTTTTCTCCGTGGCATGGATACCTACCTAGAATGTTCGACTATCGGTGTGTGGGGGGGAGGGGGCAGAGACCGATCGACTAGTATATGTGTGGGGAAGGAGAGAGACCTAGCTATGTATTGAGGGAGATCGATCGACATCCATGGATATGTGTAGCAGAGGAATAAGGTTGGGAGAAAGACAAAGGTAGAGCGTCGGAGGGTTGGTGGTGGAGTGGCGTCTCACAAATGGTGGCAGAGGCATGCTAGACAAATGGAGGGTATGAGTGCAATATCAATAAGAGAGGGCGGGGGATGTCTGTCTGTCTATGCACGTGCATGTGAGAGACGGGTTGGGAGGTATGCAAGGATGATGAGGGGAGAAGATATGGTTGTGGTAAGCATACATAACTACATAGGAAGATCAACCATTGTGTGTCCGATAAAGGGAGAGACATAACTAGCGAGGCAAGTGTAACGTGCTTGGGGAAAACGAGTTATAGTCGACCTGGCTATATGTAGGGAGATTGGTTCATATACATGCCTGCATGTGATAGAAGCAAATAAGGTCCGGAGAGACAGACAGGGGGAGAGGGGTGTAGCTAGGAGGTGGTGCGAGAGGCCTACCATGTCGAGGGGGAGGAGTGTGCGAGTATGTGATCAATATAAAGAGGGGCGGGAGTGTGCACCTGCGTGGAACCGTATTGGACATAGGGGGGCATGGACGGTGAGAAGAGAGGAGGGGAAGTATATATGTGTTTGTTGTAGGCACACTTGGCTAGAGAGGTATATTGACCAGTGTGTGCCGGAAAGGAGCCGGGGGCCTACACACACGTCGGGTGGAGGACCTAAAGAGAAATAATGAATGTGCATGATGGAGGGGACGTTAAGGGTGGGTGAGAGGGGGGTGGGCGTGTGCATGCACGATAGAAAGTTAGCACTAGCTAGCTACAAATAGAAGAGGATCGTGAAGGTGTAAAAGATGAACAAAGATCATAATTCATTATAAAAAAGTGGATACGGATACTTGAAGAAGATATCATAATGTAGAACATTGATTATAATTTGGGCTAATGTGTGGCTTTTGCAACTCAGGTCTAAATACTTGTCATAATGTAGGGGGCGGGGCACTATACTTTGTGTGATAAACACGGTGTACGTATGGAACATGGTTTAGATTACGAATATATAGTTAGTACATCAAATGTACTACTATTTGGAATCAACATCAAGTGTATTCAAAAAATAGAATTCGAGTTCATGTAGTACACATAGTTCATATCTATCTCTATAGTAATCATGTGGTGTGTTATTAAGGTAATACACGAATGATGGTTAAAGTTGGCAACAATAATGATTGTAGATTCTTATTGAAATAGAGAAATGAATTCAAATTTGGTTCCAATTGCAGCGGTAGTATAGACATTTGGAATGCACTAAAATTTTGGTATGAGTAGGTTACATGCATTATATAGCAAGCGAAAAAAATTAATTAGACATAACATGGATTCATACTCCCTCCTTCCATCTATATAGGGCATAATGAGTTTTTTAAGACCGCCTTTGACTATTGACAAGATTAATAGTACATGACATGCACAATGTGAAAATTATATCATTGAAAGAACCTTTCACAGACGAATTTAACAGTGTGCTTTGTGTAAGTTGCATGTCATATATTATAGCTCTAATATTTGGTCAAAGTTAGCATCGAAAAATGCATTAGGCCCTATATAGATGGAAGGAGGGAGTAGCTTTGAATAGCATTTGTATAGTAAAACGGGGCAAGACTCTCTCTTTGTGTGGTGTGAATAGTTTTATTTTTTTGTTTTCTTTTTGGTTGAGGGAAGTGTGAATTGATTTGGTACGTACAAGTACAATATTACTACACGTTAGGCTTGTCCCTAAAATTCAACCCGCGTCTTGTTATATCCCAAAAATTCAGATATCATGCTCTCAAAACTGGCGCCTTCACAACCCGCACCTTGCTATCCCGAAATTACAACGCGCGCGAAAACTCCCTCCAGCTACCAAATCCCGACACACAAAATCCCCCTTCTAACCCTGAGCCGAAAGGGCTGCTAGTTCAAATCGGTGGGGGGTACTTTTGTAACACACCCTACATTTTGGACAAGCGCGTCCCTAAGTCATGGTTCACCCCCTCCCATCGCCCCCTTTTTGCCATTCGAAATCCCAGGCCGCCATAACCTCTCCGCTCCAGCCGCGAAACCCCACCCTCCTCCGTCCGCCACCTCACCGCTACCCAGTCGGAGCCTCTTCCCCGATGACGTCGTCCACCACAACAGCTCGATGTCCCTCGTCTACCTTCCCGGATGAGGATTCGTCGTCCATGTCGTTGTCCCGCCGGTTCAACAGCCCCGTCCTCCACCTCCAAGGAGCTGCTCCGACGATCGCCTCACCTATCGCGGCTGCTCCATCCCCATAGCGCCACCTTAACCTGCTCCACCGGAACCGCAGCATCCTCACCGACTCCTCGGACGAAGCCGAGGCCTACTCGGCGCCACCATAGAGGTTGTACACTCATCGCATCCCACCTTCTCCTTAACTCGACCTCCCGGCGCCGACGGTGCTCCATCCCGCACCCCCATGGAGCGGCTACCTTGAAGCCGGTACCACGGGCGACATCTCCACGGTGGCTCTCCCCCAGCGCAAGGCCCCTTCGGCGTCGGCGGCCATACCAGCCGGATCTTCTGCTGCTGCTCCGGCTCTCGCTCGATTGCTCGCTCGCCCAGCTGCTTTTGCTGCTCTCCCCCTCGCTCGTGTTGCTGCTCTGCTCCAATTTAGCCACACATCAGTCGACTAAATCAACGTTTGGGTCAGTCGATTTTCAAGGGTTGGGGGGCTCGCCGGAGTTAAGGAAGAACCATCCACAGCGGGGACAGGGGCTCACCGGAGAGGTACCCCACTATCTATCTTAGGGTTCAGGGTGGGGGCGGGAGGCCTAGAGGGCTAGCCGGGGCGGCGGTGGGGAGTTGTTTCGGGGCGACGAGGCGGCGCTAGGGCCGGCGGTTCGGCCGGTGGTGGCTGTTGGCTCAGGGGGGTGCAGGTTGAAGATGAACTGCAGGCCCTCCCTAAACTACATGTCAAGTGCCTCTCTGCTACCATTGCGTTCAGTTTTAAGCGAATAACATTGATTCCACATGAAATTTCAGTTTCGATAGTTAAGTTGAGTCACAGTTTTTACCTCATCTGTTGTAGTCGGTGGTTTTTGGTGATGTAAATTTTACATCTATTTTACATCATCTATTGGAGATGCTATTAGAATCCCACTTGAGATTGACGATGTCTGTCTTGTCTGCTTCAGCCTTGGCGTCTTCACGGCTCACGGAGCTGCTCCAACGACAGAACAATCCATCACTGTGAGCAGTGCCACGGGCGCTATCTCTGATTCCTCAGATCTTCCTCCACACCTCCAACAGCCACCTCTGCCTCAACTGCTTTAGCGACCAACCCAACGATGTTGAGGTCTACATGGCTACGGCAGAGAGGTTGTACACTTTTTGCATCACTTATTACTATACATTCATGTCGATCCATTAGGGCTATTTTGGTTCAACGGAAAAACATAGCAATAGGGAATTTTCCAATGGCACTCTACTATTCAATTATTCATGCATTTTGTTGAAAGGAATGAAGCAAAACATCCACCTGGACCTACTTTTCAAAATCCTATGCATGAAAACAAGACCAAGTGCATTAGTGGCAGAATAACATTCTAACTGTACATGCTTTCATATGGTTTCACTTTATTTTGGCCATGTTTCTTTGCATTCCTCTGCTCTTCCAATTTCGTAAACCAAACACCAAAGTTGGCAGAAATCTGTGTTTACAAATGCTCTGTTTACCATGTGCATTCCTATCCTATTCCGGTGTTTTTCCTATCCCTGCGTTTTTAGAATCATGCAAGCCAAATGAGCCCTTACAGAATTACTTCAGTTACAGGTAGGTGTCGAAGGGAACTTTGTGTGGTTTGTCCTGCTCCTGTCGCGACGTCGTCCACCTCACCTAAGCTGCTCCATCGACAAAAGCATCCACCAAACCAGACATCACGACTCCTGACCATCTTTCGCTGCCTCAGATCTCCTTCCCTGCCGTCGGCACCCGCCGCAATGGCATCACCATAATCGACTCAGCAGATGAACCTGAGGAGTACATGGGTCCACAAGAGAGGTCGCACTCTTTTGTTTCTGCTTATGTTATGCGTTGCTTAAAATTACCTGCTACTTTATCATCATGTTCACCTCTTGGACTCCAAGTCAGGTCCAAATTAATGTTCAAAATTGAGTTCTAAATTAGTTGTGGGGCACATATCGAGGCAGCAATGAATAGTATGTCCGTCTAATATCTGGTTCACCTAGGGTATGCCTATGTTGTTCATCTTGGGTGGGAAACAAATAGTAAAGGAATCATCATCTGTCTTTTTATTAAAATAAAGCAATCATCAGCCTGCTATCATTATTTTTGGATCCATCCACTGGTTGTTACCATCACTCTAAATTTTTGCATGCTCTCCTTACATAATCTCACCATATTTTTTTCATATGCATGTCAGATATTGTACACAGTCATGCTGAACATGTAGAGAAAAAGAGAAGAGTTTTGCGCGGCAATACAATGTCATGTAGACATCGCTCCATGGTGGGTTCAATGGCAAACCCTCCCCACCCCTCTCCAGTTGTAATCGAGAGGAAGATATCTATTACGAGGCGGATTCAGCGCCACGACCACTCCTATTTACCCCCAAGGTGTTTGCTCTACCTTGGCATGATGATGTTAGTCATATCATGCATATGTTGCCTTCAAATGCCTACTTTTGACATCATATATGTCATCTACTTAGTTTAGACATGTTCTGTAATGCCACTTGTTTAGTTTCTATATCATATATGGGAATTATTCAGTCTCCTTTCTTTTAGCCAGCCATAATATATGTGAAATGTGCAATGCCATCCTGTTTAACCAGGCATCATATATTTGAATGATATCTTGCACATCCTTTTCTTCATTACATTTCCATTTGTCGACAATGTTTGTACATTAAACTACTCTTCCTGTGAATCAGCCATTTGGGTGGGAGATGGAAAAATCTGGAGTGAAAACAAGGCCTTGAGCGAGCAGTGCTACCGTCAAGCAGATCTCTTGTTGGGTCCCGATAGCTCCTCAGAGATGCATTCAGAGACAGATGACCAGTCCTATTCCCCCATCGAGGTGTATGCTCTAACTTGGCACGGTTATACTGCTCATATCATGCATATGGTGTCTTGCGTTGCATAGTTTAGACATCATATACACAATATTCAACACCATGTTCTTAGTTCAGACATCATATTGAATGCCCTCTGTTTAGCATATAAATCACATGTGTGAATTAAATGATGCGGTCCTGATTACTTAGATAACATGTAGGTGAATTATGTCATGCGATCCTTTTTAGTTATTCATCATATCTTTGAATTATGTTATGCTATGCTATCCAGTTTAGATAGACAGCATATATGTGAAATTATGTCATGCTATCCGTTTTAGTTAAACAATATACATGTCAACTATTTCATGCCCTGTTTTTTCCACACTATCTATTGCATCTATCTCTCATAAAATGTCTCTACATTCAACTATGTTTCCTGTTTATCAGCCATTTGAATTGGAGTAGGTGATGCCAGTATCTAGCGGACTAAAAACACGGTCTTCAAATAAAACAGTGCTACCTCTTGGTGGAGATAGCACCCCGGTTGTACATGCACAAGAACCAGCCCTACCACACATAACCCAAACTCTCACAGATTGTACCCCTACTGCGATGGATAGAGAACCAGCTTCACCCGATCTAACCCCAACCCCAACCGATAGTAACCCAGTTCCTGTTGACACAGCACCCTCTCCACCACAGAGCTCCCAAACAAGAGCAGTTAGTAACGCAGCTCCAGTGCCCAAAGGGCCAGTACTATCACGGCGAACCCCAACTCCACCAGTTAGTACGCCTATTCCTGTGGAGGAAGCACAACCAGCTAGTCATAGTTTAGCATCTATCGCATTTGATGTTGTTAAATGGTATGTGCATATCTTCCCATCTTGGAAATATTATACTGAAGATGAAGGAAAATGCCAGTTGTAGGTGTTTGTCCAGGAGTTATGTGTAAGTAATGTTATTCATGGAAATACTTTGCTTTGTCCCATACATCCTACCTCCATGATGGTTATAATACATCAAATTTTCCCATTTTTCTCTATAGAGAAGGACCGATTTGGAAACTCAGGATGAGGTAACCTGTGCTAATACCTCTGCTATCTTCAAGAAAGCTTGGTGGCAGTATCGGATTACCTGAAGAAAACGTACTTCACTGGCAAAGAAACTCATCAAATTCCCATACGTTCTCCTGAGACACATTCTTTGGACGATATTTGGAATGCCTTGTTACATCTTGGTCCCGAACCAAGAATGTGGTAAGGTCTATGGGCTCATTTTCTATTTTTAAGTATTATATTCTTGCGTCTTATTGTACTCTGTTCATGTAGAACAAGTGCCTAAACCTGAAGAGCAACTGTTCTAATTTAAGATTTCATTGCTATCATAGTTCAAAAAAGCGCTAGGTGTTAATTGTGCGTTTTGCCACTGCCTTGCGCTTTATTGACCAAAGCACATGCTTATGCGCAGTTATGCACAGATTAAGTGTAGTTATGTGCTATGCGTTTTGCCAACGCCTAGAGCCTAGGCGCGCTTAAGCGCTAGCTTAGGCGCGCCTTTTTTAACTATGATTGCTTTGCTCTTGTATCACTGAATTTACTCATACAAACTTATTTTTAAATTGAAGGATCCAATCGAAACTCCAATGGCACAGCAGGTATGTTCACGCATGTTTCTTTAACAGGTTTGCTCTTATCAATAGCTCTGTTGATTTCAATTTTAATTGTGTATACAGTTGACTTTCATATCATGCACATTACTAGCATCACAACAGAGCTAATAGTGTTGTTGTACATGTAGACCCGTGGTACCCATCTGAAATCTTGTTGTGTCATGTAGTTTCCCACGCTTTGTATTCTTTCGCTGCTACTTTGTCTTGAACTGATATGATTTGAACCGTGTCTCTATTTTGATTTGGCAAGACAATGCAGTGGCCATAGGACATAGATATATGTTTGTTTGATGCTTTTATTATGTACTAGTACTTGGCAATAGAAGACTTGGTAGTTTAAT
This sequence comes from Aegilops speltoides, assembly GCA_021437245.1. NCBI lineage: Eukaryota > Viridiplantae > Streptophyta > Magnoliopsida > Poales > Poaceae > Aegilops > Aegilops speltoides. The sequence goes on along the minus strand of CM038141.1, from coordinate 72,652,229 downwards.
CCTGTCCACCTTACTAATGAACTGGTTCACCGAAATGAGTTTCATATACTAGTACATGCTAAACTTGTTATGTGTCTGCTTGTTTCTTCTTTTAGAATGTTGACAGAATATTGGGGAAGAGTGCCTTATTAAGCAATGGTAAAGGAAGTAACGTAGATAAGGTTCAGGATAGTGACACATCCTTGTTGGTCTCCAATAAAGCTGATAAAACAGCTAAGGAAGACTATCTTGAAGACAACGAGACAACCCAAAGTCCTGTCTTGGTTTAGTGTTCGAGTTACTGGCCACTACCGCTTGCACAAGCTATTCAAACTCACTATCTGAATCAGTTCGGTTTCTTGAGTCTCAACTGCAAGCTGAAAGACATCGATCAGCTGTGCTGTGGCAAGAAGCGGAAGGACTGTGAAAGTCTCTGGAGCATTCAGATGCATACTTTCTGGTGCAACAGCAAGCATTGGAGGATTTTAGTGCCAAACAGGACAAAGCTAATAAGATTGCTAAGCTTATTGCCAGCATGGTGGATACCCAGGGTAACATTTCTTGAGCTCTTCTGAAGTTGTTTCAGTTATGCTCTTGTTTTGCTGCCGCGTTTATTTGCACTGGTGGCCAATTTTGACGGCTAGTGTATGTAATATGTTGCTTTGTTCCCTATATTTGCACTGGTGGCGAACTTTGATGCCCAGTGGATGTAATATGTGTAATAGCGGTAATAGGCTAGCATTAATTGCTTGCTTATTATTTCCTTATTGTCTTGTTTAGTTGTTTGCTTGTAGTCACTGCAGTTCTTTTTCTGTGTTTTTCTAGTGGCCACAATAGCCTATTTTTTGTAACTAGGCCAAAATAATCATGGCAACACACAGACTTTTGTAACCATGGGCCTCCTGCGGCCCGTATGATCCATGGGCCTACTTCGGGCCGTAGGATCCATTGGCCTTTGATACATCTCCAACGTATCTATAATTTTTTATTGTTCCATGCTATTATATTACCCCTTTGGGATGTTTATGGGCTTTATTTTACACATTTATATCATTTTTGGGACTAACCTACTAACCGGAGGCCCAGCCGGTATTGCTGTTTTTTTTGCCTATTTCAGTATTTCGAAGAAAAGGAATATCAAACGGAGTCCAAACGGAATGAAACCTTCGGGGGCGTGATTTTTGGAACGAACGTGATCCAGAGGACTTGGAGTGCAGGTCAAGAAGCAGCCAAAGCTTCCACGAGATAGGAGGGCACCCCCCCCCCCTATAGGGCACGCCCCCTGTCTCATGGGCCCCTCGGGCGTCCACCGACGTACTTCTTCCTCCTATATAAGCCTACGTACCCCAAAAACATCCAGGGAGCACCTGAAACACAATTTCCTCTGCCATAACCTTCTGTATCCGCAAGATCTCATCTTGGAGCCTTTGTCGGTGCTCCGCCGGAGGGGGAATCGACCATGGAGGGCATCTACATCAACATCCTTGCCCCTCCGATGAGTTGTGAGTAGTTTACCTCAGACCTATGGGTCCATAGTTATTAGCTAGATGACTTCTTCTCTCTTTTTGGATCTCAATACAATGTTCTCCCCCTCTCTTGTGGAGATCTATTCGATGTAAACTCTTTTTGCGGTGTGTTTGTCGAGATCCAATGAATTGTGGGTTTATGATCAAGTTTATCTATGAATAATATTTGAATCTTCTCTGAATTCTTTTATGTATGATTGAGTTATCTTTGCAAGTCTCTTCGAATTATCAGTTTGGTTTGGCCTACTAGATTGATCTTTCTTGCCATCGGAGAAGTGCTTAGCTTTGGGTTCAATCTTGTGGTGTCCTTACCCAATGACAAAAAGGGTTGCAAGGCACGTATTGTATTGTTGCCATCGAGGATAACAAGATGGGGTTTATATCATATTGCTTGAGTTTATCCATCTACATCATGTCATCTTGCTTAATGTGTTACTCTGTTCTTATGAACTTAATACTCTAGATGCAGGCATGAGTCGGTCGATGTGTGGAGTAATAGTAGTAGATGCAGGCACGAGTCGGTCTACTTGTTACGGACGTGATGCCTATATACATGATCATGCCTAGATAATCTCATAATTATTCGCTTTTCTATCAATTGCTCGACAGTAATTTGTTCACCCACCGTAATACTTATGCTATCTTGAGAGAAGCCACTAGTGAAACATATGGCCCCCGGGTCTATCTCTTATCATATTTGCTTCCAATTTACTTTTATTTGCATCTTTACTTTTTGCATCTATATTATAAAATACCAAAAATATATTTATCTTATCTTACTTTCTTTATTAGATCTCACTTTCGCAAGTGGCCATGAAGGGATTGACAACCCCTTTATTGCATTGGTTGCGAGTTTTTTGTTTGTTTGTGTAGGTGCGTGGGACTTTTGAGGAGCCTCCTACTGGATTGATACCTTGGTTCTCAAAAACTAAGGGAAATACTTACACTACTATTGCTGCATCACCCTTTCCTCTTCAAGCAAAACCAATGCAGGCTCAAGACGTAGCAGCCTTCTATATGGGCCGTAGGATCCATTGGCCTTCTATACAGGCCTTAGATCCATGGCCCTTCTACGGGCTGTAGGGTCCATGGGCCTTCTACAGGCCGTACGATCCATGGGCCTTCTACGGGTCGTACGATCCATGGGCCTCATACGGGGCGTAGGATCCATGGGCCTACTACGGGGCGTATCATCATTTCGCCAATCATGGGTCATACTATTTGTGGACCATAACGGGCCGTTAATAGGCAGTATTTGATAACTCTAAGAAAATAGCCCAAATGTTTTTTTTACATGAAAACGGCCCAACGTATTAATGGTCCACAAACGGGCCGACTGTAACGACGGGCTGAATTTGTCCCACAAGCAGAAAATGATAGTAACGGGCCGTATGTAACCGAATGCTCTAAATGAGCCCAAGAATCAATGGGCCCTGAGAAGGCCAAAAGATAACTTGGGCTGGAAACAGCCCAATGGAATAACGGGCCGTTAATGGGTATAAAGTGATACATTGTTCATTACGGGCCAGTTTCACCACGGGCCGTTAATGGGCCAAGAGTTACAAAGGGCCTCATATGGGACGAAAGAAGTCATGGGCCACACATGGGCCGGAAGTTAAAATGGGCTGGAATCATATTGGATGGCCCAGATGACGCTACTGGGCCTAATTCGGAGAGGTTGTAACGGGCCCTGGGTTAGCGGGCTATAAATGGGCTATATGGAGACAGGTTGTTAACAGGCTTTCCGTGGGCCGGCCCGCCACCTTTTGACCATGTCAAAAGGGCCAGCCTTTTCACAGGAATGGGTTTCTGTTGGGTCGTGCCACGTGTTGACGTATCATAGGCGCCTTGGGTCCAATGAGTAGATGACATCTGTCCCAATGGTGAGCTGACACGTGTTTCCTCCAGCCAATGATGATTTTACACGTGGAAAATCACCATTGTCGGGGCTGATAACGGGTTATCGGATCCAAAATCGGACCCGATAGCTTAACGGCGTTCCGTTACGGTGGATGCCACGTGTCGGTCACCCTTGACGAAAGCACTTCTGTGACGCGTGATTTATCGTCATGGAAGTGGACACTTCCGTGATGATAATTTTGGTAATGTCATGGAACACTTCTACGACAGACAGTATGACTATCTTGATTCTGTCATAAAATCGTCATGGATGTACATGCATGACAAAAAACGCGACCTACTGTGACAAACATGTATCATCACGGAAGTGTATTTTTTTTTGTAGTGAAACCACCCGGGGATTAGTTGCACTTTCAACTACCTCTCCCTCAATCTCCCCTCACACTCTCTCGCTCGCTCTCACCGTCGCGTGCTACATCCACTCCCGAGGTATCTCCCTCCCTCCTCTTCTCACCCTCCCGCCTCCCTCTCTCCTCCCTCCGTGGACTGCCTCCCTTCCTCCCTCCCTCCCTCCATCCCAGTCTCCTTCCTCTCTCCTCCCTCCCTGGCCTGCCTCCCTCCCTCCTCCCTCCTACCTTCATCTCGGCCTCCTCCCTCTCCCCTACCTCCCTCATACCTCCCTCCCTCCCTCCCCCTTCCCTCCTGCCTCCATGCATCCCGGCTACTCCCTCTGTTCTTGTAGAATGTAGGGTTTTTAGTGCTTTTTGAATAGAGTAGAAAATTTTCAATAAATGTAGGTCTTTTGAATAGAGTAGAAAATTTTCAGTAAATTAGTAAATGTAGGTCTTTTGAATAGAATAGAATACTAAGTGTTGAACAGAGTAGGAAAAGCAATGAGCACCAAGTTTGAAATTTTCTATATAAATGCTCATGTGTGGCGCAGGGTAGATCACCGACAAGCCGGTCGACGACGCCCAGAAGATCACCAATGACACCCGCGCATTGTCAATAGCTATTGTCTATAGTGAGTAAACATGTCTATGTGGTTGCTTAAATACGAAAATGAAGGATATGTTCTTGCCCTAATGGCCTAGGTTTGCAGGGAACACCTCTGAGTGGCCTATGTTTTGCAGGAGTGTTGATTCATTTCCATTCCGAAAAATTTAGGTGCTCGATATGTCCTATTTTAGCAAAGGTCATGCCATAATTTCCGTGAATTTTAGCATGACTTGTGCTATAATATATGAAATATCGAGTACCCTAAATTTTCTTGAAAGAGAATTAAATGATATTCGGGTTGACTTTAAGTCAGTCGAGGCTCCATACATGACGGTCAAAAAACCAGTGAGGGAGAGTGTCCACTAAGGATGGCAATTTTACCCATGGGTACGGGTACCCGCGGATACCGTACCCGCATGGGCAGGGTATGGGTACAATTTTATACCCATGGGTAGTACCCATACCCTACCCATTAAGTCGTGGGTAGGGTACGGGTACAGCCTTTTACCCATGGATATGCCCATACCCTGCCCATTTATATTAACATGTGAATTTTACATGTGATTCAAAAGTGTGCCTATGTTAAAGTTGTTTCGTGAGTTTATGAACCTATGTTAAAGTTTGCATCAATTGTCAATTTGAATTGAGATAATTATCATGTACTCATCTAACTGTTATTTAGTTGAAATCAATATCTTTTTTTGTTAAATGTGCTGTAGATGGATGTAAAATTATGAATAACTTATTTACTATTTGATCTTCCCGTTAGGTACCCAATGGGTATGGCTACCCGTCGGGTATGGGTACGGGTAAAGTTTCATACCCGTGGGTACGGGTATGGGTAGAATTTTGTACCCATTGACTACACGGGTATGGGTATGGTATTGCTCTACCCACCCCATACCCTACCCATTGCCATCCTTAGTGTCCACCATATATGAGAGAATAAGAATGCCGAATGTTGTCGTGGGGGTCGCTCTTCCTCTTCTTTCTCATGATAAACCTTTTGGTAATGCATGGGAAGGAAGAGAAGAGTGACCATCACCAATGGTAGAAAAATCAGTGAGGGAGTGTCCACCATATACGGTCGAAATGTCAGAGAGGAAGAATCCCGACTGTTATCGTGTGGGTCGCTTCTCCTTCTCTCCCATGTGCTAGACATTTTGGTTTAATGCACTCCGGGACGAAGGGAGGAGCGACCATCACCGACGGCCGGATAAGAGGGAGTGCCCACCATATACACCACATGAGATGAGAGTTTTCAAGGAAGACTCGACAGACTAAAAGTCAACCCGTGTTGAATAATGATCAGTGTGTTGAGTTCCTGGTAATAGCTCTCGATTTATAATCTTTGAATTATGAACACAGGAAATGGTTGACGATGATAGGATCCCCGGGTGCGAATACTGCGGCGATGACCAGGATATGTGCGACAGGCATCACCTGGAAAATGGTAGATTCTTCACCATCAAGCTAGACGAGACCTTCGATGTTTTTACGGTATGTAATGACGACAAGTATTTTTTTGTAATTAAGCATGACTTGTACTTATTTGCTTCACTGTGTAATTTCTGTTTTTTACAATTCAACTAGTGCATCCCCTGCCATGCAAGACTGTTTGTCTTGGATAAGCTTGATTTCCAAGATAGTGACAATATGGATACGAAGATAGCTCACCTTAGGACTCAACATGGTTACGCTTTTGCGATTCAGGTCTACAATGCAGTTAATCACACACATTTTGGTTGCTCAAATTGGAGAGCTCTATGCAAGGCCTATGAATTTAAGGAGGATATGCAAATAACCTTCGATATTCGTCCTGAAGATGATGTTGAAAATAATATCGACATCTGGGTGCATGTGGATATGCTTCCAATTCTACCTCTATGTGAGTTTGTCAAATAAATTTCTTAAGTAATTTATAATTTTTATTTAAAAATAGTTGACAACTTATTTCCGTTCTTCAAGAAATGTACGGAAGGTAGTAGACAAAACCTACTACACTAATGGCTCTGAACTAACTTGCGAGGAGAAAAATCATCTTGTCTCATTTATTACTAATGTTGATACTTTCAATAACAATTATAAAACTCCTCCATATTATGGTCAATGCGTGCCACTAGTCCGCATGTTGAACTATGGTAACATCCATGGAAATAACATGGTAATATTTTTTACTATTATGACACCAGTGCATCTTTTGCATACATTCTTACGTTATTATTATGTTCTTCAACAGAAAATCCCGAAGGATAGTGTGCCTCATCTGATACATATTAAAGGTGACATGGATATTGTGAGATTACGGCCAAATATGCCTACGGCTCTCTGCGGTGCATACAAGATTTCTCGAAGAGATGAAGACCTCACAATCAAAGGATGGAGAAAAGTTATGAATGATCGTAGGGAGCTACTTGGAGGCAACATGGTGCGAAGCCCACAAATTGGAGACAGTTGGAACTCCATTCTCTATAATGAAGAGTCAGGGGCTATCCTGTTTTATGCTATTTTACCTTAGAGAGGGTAGCAGGTCCTAGCTAGTACTCATCATGTGCTAAGAACAATTAACTAGTGTTGGTTATGACTATGATGACGAGGAGGAATTGTTATGATGATGATGATGATGAGTGATGTGCTAGAATGAGATCAGTTGTTAGATGACTATGATGATGAGTAGGAGTTCTTATGATGATGATGATGATGATGATGATGATGATGATGATGAGTTGTTATTATGATCATGATGAGTTATTATATCAGTGGGTGAAACAAACATGGATTAGATTCAAGTGGAGGCAACATGATGTAGATCCAAAGTATTACTAATCCAAACTTGGTCACTTTGGATCCATCCACTTGAATCTAATCAACGTTTATAACTCATCATGATCATAATGATATAGCAATCTCTAAATTGCAACCGTATCAAAACTTGTATAACGGTGTATAAATACAATATAAAACAAAAGAGAATTGGAATACAAACGAATATTAGTAGCGTGGGGCTAGGGCGTGCTGCTAGTAACTATCAATAGCGCTCATGGGAACAAACACTACTACTATCTGAGTTAGCAGTAGCGGGGGTAAGGCCACGCTACTACCACACAGTAGCGCCCTATTAGTAGCGCGGGTACCCGCGCTACTAGTAGGCTAAAAATCCGCGCTACTGCTAGGGTTTTCCCTGGTAGTGATAGTACAATAAGTTTTAAACGAAACCCAAGTCATAAACCAACAACCAACAAGGAATAGGCAACAGGAGCTCAGGCGGTCACGGCGAAGGAGTTGTCATGCTCCTTGCACTTGGTTACCACCTCCATGCCCTCGTCGTTGAAAACGAGCACCTTCATGGTGTCGAGGGTTAGCAGCTTGAACGTCAGCATGTACCCGATCATGATCTGGTGAACGGCGGCGAGGGTGGCCCAACCCTGATTAAGGTTGACCCTATCGTTGATCACCCTCACCGTCACCCTCCATGCGTAGCCGATGTTCATCTTGAGCTTGAACTCTGGAGGCATTGGCAGACTCTGCAGCTTCGGACCAAGGATAACCTTGCAGAAGTGGCTTGGTCCAGACTCCTCATGGTAGTGCCCATAGTTCCTCCGCTTGGCGCTTTGGTGTTCTTGCACCAGCACCTCCACCAATGGTGCCACGACCTCCATGCCCTTCTCCAATGGTGGCATGACCTCCTTGCCCTTGTCCATATGCATTATTAACAACACGTAGTTCAATGGTCAGCATTCATTCATATTGGTCTAACGCTCCTATATTAACTCACTGTACTAACCTAGCACCACACTTAAACCCCCTCTGTTTCACCACCTCTCCCTCGCCATGAAGTCCAACTCCAACCCCAACCCTTTCCTTCAGCATTGGATGGAGGGCCTTCTTCTTTGGGTGCTTGCTCGGTGACCGCAAGAAGTTCGAGCACACCATGGAAGTGTGCTCGAACTTCAGCAGCATCGATGACATGCACAAGGAGGTCAACGCTGTGATGAAGAAGGCTACGTCGGACAAGCTGAAGACACTGATTCTGGACCCAGCCAAGGGCGCAATGTCAGTGAACATCCTGCACTGGGCCATGAACCAGGCAGACTCCGGCGACGCTGGACAGAGGGCAAGATGGGCCAAGTACAGGCAGTACAAGGCGCCCCAAGAACAGCGTGCCTTAGCGTACCGGAGTAGGACATTCGGGTCATCGGAGGCCGACAATGACGAGGTGCAGATGGTGGCCAAGGCGCTGGTGGCAGGCGACCGTGCAAGACCCATCGTTCTTGACGAAGACGATGACGACGAAGACGATGAGGAAGAAAAGAAGTTGGCTACACCCCACCGCTCGACGCGACTCCAGGATCGTCGCGGCTAGACAAGAAAGTTTGTACCCCAATCCCCACCCCCGATGTCATCGAAAAATGACCTATGAACCCTAGAAGTCGTCGGTGCAGAATCGATCGATGGCAGTATTGTAATTCAATCCTCCACCCCAGATGTGTTCACAATCCCCTCCCTTACTCTCCACTCGCGTGCTCAAATCTAATCTAGCCCGAGTCGAAAGCAGTAAATCTACAGAGATGGCGAGGACTTACCGCCATGGCCGATGCGCTTTGGTGGAGGACTGCAGTCGCTCCGGTGGTAGCCGTCGTCTTGGATCATCCTGTTGTCGCTCCGGTGGTCGCCGCCGCTGGTGTGAGTGGGGAGGAGGGGAGAGAGCGGTGAGGAAGGGAGGTGAGGGCAATTTATGACGACGCGTCAGGAAACAACGTGACTTCTCGGGACTGCGAGCGTGTTTGGATAGTGTCCTCAGCTCTGTGCCTAGAACAAGTTCGTGCCTGAGTTCTGCATGGTATGGTGGTGTTTATATGCCTGGTCAGGCTAGCCTGCACTATATGTGTTTGGTTGAATACCTCGCCTGATAAATTATTAAATGTCCTGGCAGACCACCAAGTACATCATGCAATGCTTGTTAGCTTGGAATTAACGCCAGACTGCTCCCAGGCTACCGGTTTCAGATGCCTGGTCCAGGCTAAGCCACATGCCTGGGTAAGCAGTCCAGGCTAAGTACAGTTCAAGGAAACCAGGCCAGGCACGTATGCATTTCTCCAGGGTAGCAAGCAAACACACTCCAGGCACATCCCAGGCACGCTTCAGGCCAGGCATTTTCTAACCAGGACATGATCCAAACACGCTCTGCATCCACGCGTGCAACCGTCCATGCCCACATGTTCAGGGTTGCATCGTTCGGGTCTGGCTCCATAAAAACGACCGGTTTGAGTGTTCCTCTAGATGCAGCCCAGAGATGCTTTAATGTTTGTCCTACACGGGCGTGGCTAAAGTATACGCGGGTCGCGGGCTACCAAACGCATCCTTGACGATCAGCCGCGCGCGTCCAATATCACGACCATGCATATGCATGAAGTAGCACAACATCTGTAGGAGTATGATTGTACCGCACACGCAAGCGTCGCGCTATACTACGTGGCGCCGTAGTCGATTGAAATTCTCCAGCTGACAGAAAGCATCAGTACAGCATCCACCCTGGGGGAGAAAGAGACCGATGGAGGATCTGTACAGCATCCACCCGGGGATCTCGCGCCGAGGCGAGGGCGGCGCGGCCTGCAGCGTGGCGTCAGGGGTCGCCGGTGATGCCAGCTCTCCTCCCCCTCCCCCGCCACCGGCAGATCTGACGGAGCTGATGAAGGCGCAGATCGCCGGGCACGGCCGCTACCCCTCCCTCCTCTCCGCCTACATCGAATGCCGCAAGGTCCGTCTGTGTCCAAATCCATTTTGCATGCTGTAGTAGTCCATAAGTAGCTCGAGCTAGCTAGTTCACTCACTCGCTCATCATCCAAGAATTAATTGCCACGTCGATTCTTGATTTGTCAGGTGGGAGCACCGCCGGAGGTAGCTTCGCTGCTGGAGGAGATCGGCCGGCCAGAGAGGCGCGGCGGAGGTGCCGCCGCCGCCGCCGAGGAGATCGGCCTCGACCCCGAGCTCGACGAGTTCATGGTAGGTACAAGTGTACAGCCAGTTCACGGCAGCTCACTCCACTGATCCTCGCGCGCTAGCTCTTGCTGGTTATTACATGTGGAGATGACGATGCAGGAGGCGTACTGCCGGCTGCTGTCGCAGTACAAGGAGGAGCTGTCCCGGCCGTTGGACGGAGCCGCTTCCTTCCTCACCACCATCCGCTGGCAGCTCACGAAGCTCTGCGGCGGCGGCGGCACCGCCACCTCGCCGCACTCCGGTATAAAATCCGCATGCATATTATGCGAATTACTGAGTATTATGCATACATGCATTGCATCTCGCGCCTTGATTTTCTCCGGCTAGCCGCGTCCTCTGCAGCCTTGGATTCGGTTGCGTGAAAGTGTTTGATGCTTTGTGTGTGGATGTGGCTTTGATGAGTGTTCTTGATAGGTTAAATCGTGTCCATGCCAATGGGGCGCAGGCGTGTCAGACGACGGGACATCGTGTAGGGTTTTGTCCAAGGTTCCATCGTCCTTGTAGCTCAGCCTACCTACCTGTGCATGCTTCTCTCTCCATATCTCTCTCCAGATCCTTCTCACTCTCTCTCTCTATATCTCTCTCCAGATCCTTCTCACTCTCTCTCTCTCTAGAGAGAGTACTACAAGGAGTAGCTGCTAGCCTACCACTTGTAGACTTTGCAGGCCGGGCCGTTGATGGAACCTGAGAGAGACATAGGATGGGATGGCTTAGGGAAGGAAAGAATCTTGCTCTTGCTTGCTGGTTACTACTATGATTCTTGTTGCTCATTCACGGAAACTTTATTTTGTTTCGTCGTGCTTGATTGAATTACTTCCGGTAACACAGTCTCATCTAACTCCTAGACTACTTGATTAATAATCGAACAAAAACAAGAAAAGAAAAAATCCCTACGAATCTCCGCGTAAAATCCAAAGGTGTAGAAGTTAGATGAGTCATAGTTATTTCTCATCTAGATGAGAGGTAGACACACCTGTTTGACAGCCTCGGGAATTTTTTCTAATCAAATCTCATTTGAAGATAATGGGTTCGGGATTTTTTCAGATGTGCATTGTACACTTAAGGGCATCTTCAACGCCGTCCATCAAAAGCAAAAGACAGATACCTCAAACATACACAGACACATCCGGACGCATCCGTGGACAACGGGTAGCGGGGGGCATCCAACCCTATACACCAAATGTCTGTCCTTGTTCTTTTTTTTCTTATATCCAGAGAACTTATAAAATAATTAAAGATAAATACCATCCTTCATGCATAATCATGTTGTGCAAATATTCCAATGCAATGATAATTTAAATATAAATATTACAATTGAAACATGAAGTTTTTCAATAAGATAGCTCAAATTTGAATTCAACTTATTCAGAAATATTTTTAATTCGCCCCTCGAATCGTCCAACAAATGCTCAACTAGATCATTCTGAAACTGCTCATGAGTTGCTCGATGCAGAATCTGTTAATGCATTTGGATAAATTCCTCAAGCGTCGCCAAGTTCTGCTTTGGAAGATCGATAGAAGTACCATGCGGCTGAATCCATCGTGTTTGCTTCAAAGTAACAAAACGTCCGTAAATTTGGCTATGGCATTTGACCAAACACTTGCCAGGCGTAGTGTCTGCCATGGATGCAATGTGCAGGGGCGGAGGGTACCTGAGCGGCGGCCAGACCAAGGGTGGAAGGGAGGCGTAGGCAAGTCGGCGCTGGTGGCTGGGTGGAGCGGCGGAGGTCTGGCAAGGCCTGGGCGGCAGAGTAGCTGGTACAACGGCGTCATCAGTCTCGAACTATGAAGATACACAACAAGAATAGGGGGTGGAGTGAGAAAAGCGGTGCTCCGAGTTGGATATTTGTGTGGGTAGTGTCGGAGTCCGATGTGGCGGTTGTCTGGACATCCGTAAACCACCCCTAGCTTTGTTCTGGTTTACAGGAATTCAGATGTGCGGACCAGTCCATGGACATTTGTTGCACGACATTGGATGGCACAAATTGTCCGGACCACATGGTCCGGACATTTAGGGACGTTTTGATGGACGGCATTGGAGATGCCCTAAGTAGGAGTATGTATCTTGTAATCGCAGTTTCGATCATAGGATTTTATATTAATTTCTTGCGTACGAACTTAACTTGTTAAAGATTAACAAGGCTATGGTGTTGTTTTAGCCTGGAGCAATTGTTTATTAAGCCGTTCTACATCCACAAATCCATCAATATTTCCGAGAGCTTTCTCATAAAAATACATATCTTAGAAAAATTATTTGTAAGCGAACACATTTAGGCATGTTAGACACTTTTTTACATAGCATATCAGAAACCCAAGGTTTTATGGTTTGTGGTGGTGTTGAAAAACTAGGCCCGCTAACTATTCAATGCTTCATGTCAGCTTGTTAGCATTGTATTCTATGGAAAATTATTTTCCATGGACTATCAATGCTAACAAGCTGGCAAAGCTATATCTAAGAACGTGCAAGTTATGTCAAATCCATGCTTAAAAGTATGGTTTTCTGCACCTATTATGTCTAGAGATATCATAGTTATGCGAAATATACATTCTCAAAAGTGTGGCCTTGATTTGTAATATTGGCAAAAAGAAAAGGTGGTTGTATGAATTACTCATCTTTCCATCATGAACATGTGAGATTGTAGTAGTGAAAACACACAAGGTTTTGGGAACTTAAGATGTTCAATAAATTTAAAAGGAATTTTTTTTCATTGTGATAGTTGGGACATATTAAACATGTTATGGGTCTTATATATACCATATCAACAATTGTTCTTGTGGCCGAAACAGTAAAGGTTTGTTTTTCCGCCTTCTAATATATTTGGCACCCAAGTAGAAATGTACTGGGTACCAGTGGCAGAGCTTCAACGGGATTTGGGAATTGGGAGAGGTCTAAATGAACCTTAAACGGAGTTGGGGGCAGTGGTAATCTGGTACTATGTCAAATTTGACACAAATAGTTTTAGATATCATGTGTTAATATAAGGAAATATTTTTTGTTGGGGAGCATTGCTGCCCACTCTGGCCCTCACTAAGCTCTGCCACTGCTGGATACTACTCTACTCCCTCCGTTCCAAAATAGATGACTCAATTTTGTACTAACTTTAATATAAAGTTGGGTCATCTATTTTGGAACAGAGGGAGTACAAAGGAGCATGAAACATGATCATTATGGGACATGGAGCATGTGATCCCGAGCACCAGTTATCCCGGATGAACAGTAAAATCCGAAAAAATAGTAAAAAATCTGAAATTTTTTGTCAAGAAACGTTGATGTTGTTTCTACATGCGTCCCATTTTCATGATGAAATGACATTTGTGGAGGTCTCGGCAAAAAAAAATCATGCTCCAAAAAAACTGGTTTTGGAAGCATTTTGGAGCATCGATTTTTTTTGGCCGAGACCTGCAGGAATGTCATTTTGTCATGAAATTTTGCACGCATGTAGAAAAAACACCAATGTTTAACTTTTTAAATATATTTTTTGTGTCTACTGTAGCAAAGGGTGCCTGTGAGCTCGAGCTCACAATAGCACTTTCAATCATTATGTATGTAGAGAACTTTCCTAGTTTTCTATCAAATTTACCGGTTTCATTATCTGCCATTAAGGAGATAATTTTACCAAAACAGTGGGAAGTTCGTCTGCATGCATGTTAAAGCACTAATTCCATAGTCCATACAAATTGTGCTTGGTGATGTGTAGCCTATTTACCTGGTTAATATATGGATATAAAGGAACACACAATGACTTGGTCGAAGCTTTATGTGTCTATACATCGTAACAATGATAAGACTGAGTTAATGATGCCATATGCAACTGGTGTAACAATGCTTAAGTAGAAATACCATATAGCTTTGTTCATTCGGTCTAGGTAGGTCATATAGTGGATCCAGGAATGGGCCAGGCCCTGGGCTGCCTTCGTGGCCGCTGCCCGGGCCGCCTGGGGTCTGTCTCCACCCATGGTCACATATATGAAATATCACTAAATAGCTGACTACGTTCATAATAGTTCAAACCATTATGGTAAGAAGAACTCCAGCCGTTGCCCCCCCCCCCAGGCGGCCCGAATAATCGCCGCCTGGGGGCGAACCGGCGCTAAAATCGGCTTGGGGCCGATCGGGGTCCTAGCCGCCGCCCCCAGTGCCGGCCCTAGGACACCTATTTCAAACTTTTTAAAAATAAATTTGGCACAAATTCGGCAAGCATGACATAAACTTCGGCGACTTAACGCAGTTTTTACATAGCAAACTTAAAATTCACTTTAAAAAAACAAGGCCGTGACTACAGGCCGAAGAACTGGCTGAACACGGCGTAGTTGTCGTCGTTGCCGCCTTCATCGTCGTTCTTCTCCCCCTTCATGCAAACGCCACTGCTGGACCCCTGCTCGGGGTCACCCTGGCGGACCGGCGGCGGCGGCGCGTCGTCGTCGCTGTCGTCGAGAACGACGACGCCTCCCTCGTCGCGGCCCCGGCGCCGAGCAGCGATCTCCTCTAGGGCGCGGCGCTGGCGCTCCAACTCCAGCCGCGCCAAGTCCTCCCGCGCCCACTTCATGGCCGTCGAGCCCTGGCTCCGTCTTGACACCGGCGAGACCCGGCTCCGTCTTGACGCCGGCAAGACCTGGCTCCGTCTTCATGGCAGCGAGCCCCGGCTCCGTCTTCGGCTTGAGGAGGCAGGGAGGAGACGAGGAGGAGGAGCCGCGGCCGGCCTCGTTGATGACGATGCCGGCGCTGCGGGTGCGCCGGCCGAGCGACGTCTCCGCTGGCTCGTCCTTGACGCTGAAGAGCGCCGGCGACCCGGAGGAGTGCGAGGAGGAGCGGGAGGAGATGGAAGAGGAGCCGGTCTTCCTCGGCATCCATTCGCCGCCGCTCCGGCGGGGGACCGGGGCGGCAGGGTACGTCAACGGCGGCACGTTGCCGCCCTCGAGGTGCTGGAGGACGGCGTGGAGCGTGCGGCCGGGGCGCCCTACCACAGACGGCGGCCGTCGCTGTTCTTGGTGCCCCGCACCAGAGGAGCGCCGTTGGTGGAGGCCAGCCGCGCCGCCTGCCGGCGTCCGAAGTACGTCTCCCACGCTTCGTGGTTGCCGGCGGCGTACTCTGGGAGGGCCAGCTGCTCCTCTGTCAGCGACGCCCGCACGCGCTCGACCTCGTCGTTGAAGTAGTCGGGGCGCGTCACGTCGGGCAGTTGGGGGTATGGGCACGCCCCCGGCGCTGAGCCTCCATCGCCCCGGCGTGCACATGTTGGGAGGGCCGGGACGTTGGCTTCGAACAGGAAGTGGGCTTCTCACTCGTGCAGTGAGCGGTGGCCAAAGCCATTGGCCGCCACCCCATCACCGGGGAATCTCTCGCCCGTCGTCTGGCTCTGAACGGGAGAGAGAGAGAGAGAGAGAGGGGAAAGAGTTCGGCGGCGGCGGCTGTGCACGGGGAGAGAGGTTATGCATGTGTCTCCTCAACGTGCCCCCTCCATCAATTCTGATGTGGGAAACAATATTAGAATGATCCACTAAGCATGTCATCATTTCAAAATGCGGAGGTGCTCATAGGAGTAGGGTATGCGTGTGTGTGTTCATTGGGAAGTGTGCGTGTATGTATGTGATCATCTATGTCTGTACTCTGTTTCTCAAAAAAGATGTCCTATTGTTAGAATTTTGAAATATGCACAACTCAAATGCTAAAATGAAGCAGGTGCATGGTAATATTGTCTAGCTAGATTATTCAAATCCAAATATTCTTTATCTATTACATGACCTGCCAATGTGCTTATGAGAATTGGATTCTTTCATTCTTTTTACAGCTAAAAAATATGTGTTGGAATCTCATATAGCCATATAGGTATTTTTCAACTACAGAAATCCAATTTGGCTCCTGCGAGCACATTCTCCCCCGCGCTAAAAATGTTATTTTTGTCAAATGTCAAAAATATCTGAAAACTTTTAGATGTGTTCATGGTCACATCCAAATGCTACCTGCAATTTTTTAGGGGAAAGCTTAACCATTTTGACCCGTACAAAAAAAAATTGAACACCTAATGTTACCTCCAAATGTTACACTTAACTTTTTTTTTCACTGATGAAGCATTGCTAACCTCAACAGACTGAGTTGCTTGCTACACTAACATGAAAATCTACAAAAAAAATCAGAATTTTAAACTTTTATTTACTAGAGTATTTGTCTTGAATGAACTGTTCATCCTGGAGCATATGCTCCCCAGGGCCAAAACGGAAACCCAATTCGCTCCTGGGCTCATCTCCTCCATTTTTATGTCGCCACTAGATCTTTCATTTTATTATCATTACACCTAGAACTTCAGCCTCAAGTTCATTAACATCAACCATCCCCAATGTGGTTTGTATGAGCCCAGCATCTATTTGTGTCAAATTAAACAAATCTGCAGTTCCGAGTGCTTCTAATTGGACAGTGAGCTCTCTCTCTTTCTTAAACTGCCTCTTAAGGCCGAAGATATCAAAAATCAAATAAGCCTAGATAATGCAAAAAATGCCTCTTATCTTTCTCGCTTTGCAAATTCTTGAAATCTCAGCTGATGGCCAAACAGGCACTACAAATTCCAATCCTAACCATAGTTGCATCCATAATTAGATAGGTTGAAGTTGTTTTTTCTGATGCCTTGGTTGGTTCAAAAAAGGTTTTTTTTTTTTCGGAACTTAAGCTTCAGAAGGTACGACTTGTACTAATGGAACTCAACTCACAATACAAAAGAGCCATTTGCTTACATAGCACTTGATTGCAGTACACGAACTGTTTCCTACCGAGACAGCAGCTGGAGGAATAGCTCCACAAAACGCTGGTCACGGCGAAAGAATGCTTATATAGTCTCTGTTTCCCGAAGCACAAACTGAACAAATCACTTTGGCTGTGAACCAATGTTCATTCATTTAGGGTTTGATAGATAAAAGTGGCCTGCTTTTCATCCCATTTTCTTAGACTTACTGGGTTTTCGGGCTAATACTTGTTAGTACAGATTTATTAACCAATCGATAATCAGGTTTCATTCATTCCGGTGCTCTTTTAGAAGTATATTCTAGATACACTGCATAGCAGATTCTCATGGAAAACTTCAAGTTCTGAAGTTCATTTTCCAGAAGATTTTCTGTCTACAGCTTTCCATATTGTTGTCTCTTAAGTATCCAGCAGTGCCTTTGAGTTCTGAATGTGCTTCTGTGTAGTTTCTGTGCAACCAACTGATTATCTGCACTTGTCTGCCTATCCATGTTGTCCTGTTCTAGTTCTGTCTCTACACTGTATTACTGCCATGCAACCTGATCCCGACGCCACACATCTTTTTGTCTAAATGCATGTCTTATTTGGGGTGTCTCCATGATGCAAGATGAAATGGTAGAGTCATCGGAGGACGAGCCATGCTCAGGGGACACCGGTGCATCCGACGCCGGCATGCAAGAGCAGAGCTCCCGGTTGGCCGACCGCGAGCTCAGGGAGATGCTGCTCAACAAGTACAGCGGCTGCCTCAGCCACCTCCGGACCGAGTTCCTGAAGAAGAGGAAGAAAGGGAAGCTGCCCAAGGATGCCCGGCTTGCTCTCATGGACTGGTGGAACACGCACTACCGCTGGCCTTACCCGACGGTACATGCCGCGCCTCGCGCCTTTCTTTTCGGCAATGAAAATCTCCCACCCCTGCTGCATCAAACCTTGATCGGCGATCATCGTTCATGGGTAGATGCTGTGATGCTTTGCAGGAAGAGGATAAGGTGAGGCTCGCCGCGATGACGGGCCTCGACCCGAGGCAGATCAACAACTGGTTCGTCAACCAGAGGAAGCGGCATTGGAAGCCGTCGGAGGACATGCGGTTCGCGCTCATGGAGGGTGTCGCCGGAGGAGAAGGGGGATCCTCTTCCAGTACGGCACTCTGCTTCGGCACGGACAGCATGAGATAGTTGCTCATTTCCCGCGGGCATGAAGCTCTTCGGCACACAACCACGGTGGTTGTGTGACCAGCAAGGAAGGGGTGATATCAGATACGTACATCAATCGATGAATAGCCCCATGATCATTTCTGAAACTACTACCTACAGGGTGACCTGTAAAATCTTTTCTGAAGCTACTAGAGTACTATAATCAGATTGTCTGTATCCCCAGGGATTGCCAGTGAAATCACACTGGAATACTGGATAGGGAGGAATCAAAGGCAATGTGAATAAGTATCAGTTTCTTCTTTTTCCATCTTTGAAAGTATATACATAAATCATATGTCGCTGTCTTTGCTGTGGCAAATTTTGCTACAGCTGTTGACGAAAAACGAAGAGATTGGGTTCCTGTGGCGGCTCAGGATATATGCGAGCTGATTTTTAAGACTGAAGATGTCGTTATTTACTTTACCTCCATTATTGTTGCTACAGTCCTTCATGTCAATCATTAGCCGGAACTAAATTTGGGTTTGGGCCAGCTGAAGTTCGGCCTGAACGGTAGAAGTACCCAGTTCAGATCCCAGATATTTTTCTTTAGAGAAGGCCTTCATGGCTTCAAACAACAGCTTACGCAAGTTTTTTTTTTTTTTTGCGGGGGAACAGCTTACGCAAGTTAAGCTGTACGCACCGCGGTTTCACTCACCTGTGGGGGGCCTGTAGAAGCTGGTAATCTATGTTCTGTCGAGTGTATTGAACCATCCTGATCAATGGAAGTGTCCCATTTGCAAAAAGAAAATAAAAATGGAAGTGTCCCATTTGCAAACAAAAAAAACTGTAATGGGTTTCATTAACCAACAATGTATCAAACCTAGCTAATTCATAAGCCACCTCGTTCGTGTCACTTGGGCAATGGTTGAATTCAACCCACAAAATTAGAAAACCTTAATTGGGCATGCCATTAAAAAAGGTAGAAATTCCGATAAAGAATCAAAGTAGGATACTCCAAAAAATGAAATAAAATAAATCAAGGTACCCACCCACCCCCCCCCCCCCCACCCCCACAAAACAAAAAACAAAAAGCCCGGTCACTGCAAGACACCGATTTATAACTGAACGACAAGCCCGACACAGTACAAAAAGTCTTTTTTCTACACTTCCTTTTTTTTGCGGGTGCTTTTTTCTACACTTCCACCACTCGATAGAATGGAATTCGATGCTCCACCACTCCACCATGGGCTGCAAAATCCGATTACAAGTCGGTTGGGGACATCAAATCACATATGTACCATTTGGCTTCAACATGGGAAAAGACAGAGAAGCTTCAACTAGGTCAAAAAGCAAGATCGATATTGATGCCAGAAGAACACCGAGGAAGAAGAAACCCTCTTACATGATCTATAAAATATTTCACCATCGCCAACAAGAGCCAAGGGTCATCGAAGGAATGAGTAATCTAGTGTAAGAATTCAATCAATCAAATCCAAAAATCACGAGCTTCATGACTTCGCTAGAGATAGCATGCCTGGACGAGGATGGAACCAAGAGAGCCATATTCCACATGGTGCAACCTCCTTCACCATTGTGCCACCACCTCAGACATGTAAGGCATGTAGATCCACCTAAGGATGGATTAACTAGTTGCTCGGCTCGTTAAGCTCATAACTATTAAGCCTTGGCTTGTTAAGCTCGATATGCTTAACGAGCGAAACCATCCCCAACTATGTTTATTTGAAGCTCGTGAGCTCTCGTTAATACGGGTTACCCCCTTTTGCTTTGGGTGCACAGTATAAGGGGGGCCAACAGGGCAGAGGTGCGGCTATGATTTTATCAAGGGGGGTAGTGACATGGGAGGAGATGTCCTAGTTACTGCCACCCATGGGCTGGGTTGAGTGGATTCGATGGAATAGATAGGTTGAGATGCCATTAAACGTTGTCACTTAAGATAAGAAATATGTGTTGTGTTGTATTAGGAGCTTAACAAGTTTGATCGTGCGACTCGTTAGCTTGTTTGGTAAGCTACAACCAATGATTGACTCAGTTCGTTAAGAAGCGAGCTAGAAGCTTAACGCCTTAACGGGACTAATCTAATATTATTTTTTAAGAATAAAAACTACTTGAAGGATAATTAGCAAATAATACAAACATTCGAGTAGGGGCGGAAACAGAGCAGATACAATGGATATCACTTTTTAGTGTTACCATATCCTATACCTATAGGCAAAGTTGAACACAATTGGTGGTTCAGGATGCCAATGTTGTAAACAAAAGGCAATCACAATAAACGCAAATTTTCAATAAAATATCCATACAATGGCAAATGCTAGAGTATAAAATATCCATACAATGGCAAATGCTAGAGTATGGCATCTCCATTATGGCTTTTTAACAATTCTCCGGTCATCACAGGTTCACAACACATATATTAGGTAAAAAGGAGGGCATTCAGATACAATCCCTGTGAGTGATCTAATTTTGGCAAAAGGAGACTTAACATTTGGATCATTTCATAAAATTCAATCATACACTTGCCAAAGCAACACATAGCTAAATAATTTGATGCAAACATATATAGGTTCCATGTCAAGATGTTATTACAATTCAACCCAAAGATAGGCACAATCCGCTGTGCTCCACCACACATCAATTACATTGTTCTTATCCATATCCACTGGGTAGGAGCACAGGACACGATAGGCAAGATTACAATCACAAAATAAGTACTAATAATGGTCTAGGATTACCATAAGCAACACGAATCAACCCATAATTAAACATGAACCAAACAAACTAGTAGTACTAGTACTCTTCAGCAGGCAGCAGCAGTAATCAGCAACTTCTTATCCATGGTGGCGCAATGTCGCAGTGGCATGACTTGTCTTGCCTCAGAACTGGAACGCGTCCGGCATGCCACCGGCGGCGGCCAGCTGGGGCGCGAACGGGGACTGCCATGGGCGGAGCAGCGGGTCGGGGATCTCTGGGATGTCGACGGGCGCGCCGGCCACCTGGAAGATCTCCAGGACGCCGCCGAGCGCCTGCAGCCGCCCGGCGAGCTCGCCGTGGCGCGCGCGGAGCACGGCGTTCTCGCCGTCCACCTTGGTCAGCTCGGTCGTGTAGGCGCCGATCTGGGCCTCCACGCGCGCGTTCTCGGCCTGGAGGCGGCTGGCCTCGGCGATGAGCTCCTCCATCCGCTGCTGCTTGCGCGCGCGGGACCGCCTCGCCGACTCCCTGTTGGACAGCATCCTCTTGCGCTTGCGCTCGTCACCGGCGGAGCCGCTGCCGCTGCCGCCGTCGATGTTGCTCTCGGGGCTGGAGCTCCGGCGCGACGGCGACGACATGGCCGGTCGGGTTCTCGATCCAAGAACCAGAAAAAGAAATTCTCTTTTCTTCGATGGCGGGAAGGAGGAAGGCAAGAACGTGGAAGAAACGAGGCTGGATCTACTAATCAAACTAGAGGCAGGATGGATGCGGCGTTGTCGAGGGGCGAGGAGTTCATGAGAAGTCGTAGAACCAGTAGAGGAAGGCGACGGAGAAGGAGTGGGAGCGGCAGCGGACGCGCAGCTTCATCGGGGGGCGGCGGCCGTCAGAGGAAGGGGAAGGTAAACATGGGTGGTGCGGGGAGGCTCTCTAGATCGGATCTGCGACGAACTCCCCTCCCGAGACCAAGGAGTTGAGGCTAGAATGTGACAGAGCTCAGGGGCTTATTTGCAACGGAACAGGGAGTAGACTGCAAGGAAAACGAAACTACAAGGACTGAAAGGAAAGGAGAGCAGGACTTAGCTGCAAATCGAAGGCAACTCCGGGGGCTCTAATGCATAAGCAGGTAGAGATGATGGGGAAGGTTTCTAAGCGCTGGGAGAGGGTCTATTTATAGGTGGGGCGGAGGGCATTCTGGGTATTTTTGGAAATGGGGAAGGTGGGCGGCATTTTCTGAGGGACAACCTGTCATGGGCTATTTTTTAACTTTGAAGATATCTATTGCACTTTTGCAATTCCACACGCAGGAAAGCAGGATATTCGCTATAAGTCCATCTAGTTACTCCGAAATCCTACCAAGCAAACATCCGTTAATGCACATTAGTGGTAAATGGTTAAAAAAATGATGTTACTATTTTTCGTTGGCCCATGGGTCATTTCAGATGCAGCATAGGACATTCTCAACTAATCAACCAAAGGCCGGTGAATAAGCTTTGTAAAAAATGTAAATAAGTTTGTTCGAGTCCAGGGAGAAAGTGCGATTTCAAAAACTTGTATGTAGATTCCAGGACAATTTCTATATAGGTGTACATGTGGTGTGGCAAACTCTTCACGTCCATTACAAAATTTGGAAGATGTATTCCATTTTAAGTAAAATTTAGAGAAAAAATGCATTTGATAAATTAATTTTATAGAGAAACAAACGTAAGGAAAATCAAATTGAATTGTGAACCAACCAGTCGCTGTAAAGACATTGACGGCATTTGCGCATAATCTTCGAGAACAATACAAGAAATCATGTATTTAACGAGGGTGGAAACGCAAAGCTACACGTGAGGGAAGCAGCCCATTGATTGACCAAACCGAAACGACCGACGCGGCCAAAAAAGCTGTGACGGTGACCCCTTGACGCCTTCACGCACATGCCCCCAGCTGTTGCTGGCCATTAAAGTCCTCCCAAACTTTGCAAATATCTACTCCTAATCGACAACTAATACCCACTATTTATTAAAAAAAAAGTAGTGCCAAATTTGCCCATGGATTACATGTTTCAAATGCAATCCATATCCTCCACGGAAGGGGAAGACGGTAGGAAGACGTCCGATCAAGGTAAAGAAGCGTGGAGCGCCTGCCAACCAGTTGATGTCACGCATACAAATAAAATCGCCTCAAAACCAGCAGAGAGCAAACGCAGAGCAGCTGTTTTGGTTGTGAAAACAGAGGTTAGATCGTGAATCATTGACCAACACACCTCCTTCATCGTAGAATAATAACCACTTACTACTAAGAATTTATGATATCGTGTGTAAATAATTTCCGTATGTGAAAAAAGTTAATGGGTGAATAGAAGC
Source organism: Aegilops speltoides (assembly GCA_021437245.1). NCBI lineage: Eukaryota > Viridiplantae > Streptophyta > Magnoliopsida > Poales > Poaceae > Aegilops > Aegilops speltoides. The sequence continues at coordinate 72,628,948 of CM038141.1, read as the reverse complement.
ATGCACCAATGTGCATCTGGATTGGCCGAGGTTGACAGGGACCTTCTTTCCCCGGAGCATATTCCAGCTCTAGATGCCCGCCTCTTTTCTTGTCTTGTCTCTTGGAGTTTATCTCTTGAAGCCAAGCTAAACCCGGTCTACGAAGAAAAGGAGAAGAAAAAGGAAGGTCCTCGAAACCATCTGCCCTTTTCTTGCGCCGCCGGTCCTCGTGCGTGCCCTTGCCGCCAGGGCTGGCTTGGAAGCTTCCCTCGCCCTCGTGGTAAAGCACTCCGTCGGAGTAGTTAAGAAATGCTTAATTGCGTTTCAAGGCGAAGCATTCCTAGACCCGCCTTCAAGAGATGTCAAGGCCGTATTTGCGAACGAGGTGCATCCACAAGGAACCGGCCGAAGCCGGAGACGGTTGCCTTTTTCTTCTTGCGTTTTAAAGTGCAATTTTTTGCACAGTTTTACTGGCCGGTTACTTTTCTTTATATAATTGGTGTCGTTCTCTTTCTGTGATTTTTAACGGTAAATTCTGGGAGTGTTGACTTTGTCTCCTCTTGTGATCTTAGTGACAACATTTTACCTTGTCGACACAGAGAGTCGCATTTTACCGCTTATTAGTTCTGACGGCTTCTATCTTATTTTTATTATTCTCCGACTGACGGGATGAATTCTCACAAAAACTATACTGTAACTTGTAAGAAAATGGAAAGGCCGGATGGTGGGTCCATGTATTGGGATGATGTGGTGGCTGAATAGACTCGCAACTCATTATCGTATTTGCTAGGGTTGTATCTGAAAATTGCGCAAGAGCGCTAGGTGCACCTCTTCAGAAAATATAGTATGTTAAAAATGATAACAATTACACTGGACCTCTGCAATGGCACAATATCACAATCAAAAAGGTAAAAAAAGAGCAAGTAAAAAGAAAGAGAGCTAATGCGACTAATGACACGCAACAAAATAGTTGGAGCACCATGGATAATACACTACCGTGACTAAGCCTCTCCGAAAACTACTGTATTCAGTGACACCATTGCACGTGTAACCAATGACTCCATTGCACGTGCAACCAATGCAGGTCGGATCTAGAGTTTTCACCCTGAAGCTTGAGACCCAATATTCAAAGTGTACTACCAAATCGAAATCACCACGTGTTGTCCTCACCACTTGTTGAAGAAGGTATTGTGGCATGGAGGGGCACACCCACTCATCATGATTATAGGAAATCCGAAGTATCCAATGGCAATACATGCCGGGAGACAACAGCTCTCATGCAAAACATTGTCGTGGGCATCACCACGCGACAAAAGCCATGCACCCGAACACATACTGCCGCACTATGCGAAGAGTCAAATGTCTTCATGGGAGTCTCAACACCTTATTCACACGTGCTCTAGAGCCATTGTGATAGGGGCTAATGACGCCAAAAAAAAGTGGCAAGCGGTAGCCACACCATCCCCAACCCACCACATCACTGCTTTGCGCCACCATTGTTGACATCGCATCGTAGCAAAAGTTGCCTACCAAGTCCCGGACAGTCGCTGGACCACCATCGGCCAGATCATAGGAGGCAGTGATCTGTCATCTACCGTCGTTATCTAGATCAAGGGTGCCCCAATCCGCCGTGAAGATCCACCGCGATTGGCGTTGGCAGTCTCACATCGCACCTCATAGACCTCCTAGAAACGTCGGGGATAGAGCGGCGACACCATGCCAGGGGCAAACCATCGCCACTACAAGGGTGGAGGGAGTGTTTGGACGGCAAAATTTACCAAGTTTCATAGATTTGAGATAAATTGACAAAATTTTGCATGCTTCTAACTAGTTCGCCTCGAATGTTTGTCGATCGACTTGTTATCTAATCCTACCAAAGTGGATCTAGCTTTTTGGTATGTCGAAGAAAAACCCTAGGATAAAAGCTTCCACAATGTTTTTTAAATTGACTTCCACAATACTAAAATAAGGGGTAAAGTTAGCTGAGATTTTTAACTTGGATAAATACCATCACAATTTCACAACTATGATGTAAAAAGTATGTAATATTTTCTATTCCTTGGTTGGGATCTTCTCAACTGTCTCTTTAGTCACAATCTATTTGGGGGTGGTGCTGTGGCATGGGAGGCGGCGCCTGAGGGGCAGGGGCTGTAAGGAGCGGGGGCTGCACCGGGTCCGTGTCCGAAACGCCATCATGGAGCGCCGAGTCCTCTGCGGGAGATGGTACCTGGTGAAAGGGAAAACTGCGCTCATCAAAGTACACGTGTCGGGAGGTGTACACACGGTGGGAGACGGGGTCGTAGCACCGGTAACCTTTGGTGTTGGGAGGGTAGCCTAGGAAGATACATGCTACAGAGCGAGGAGCAAGTTTGTGTGGTGTAGTGGCGGCGGTGCTAGGATAACACAAACATCCGAAGATGCGAAGACCATCATAGGATGGAGGAGAACCGAAGAGAAGTTGGTGTGGGGTGAAGTTCCAGCGAGGACGACATGGCCTAATGTTAACTAGGAGAGTGGCGGTGGCGAGAGCATCGGGCCAGAACCGAGCGGGCACGTTGGAGTGAAACAACAACGTGCGGACGCAGTCGTTAAGAGTGCGGAGGATCCGCTCGGCATGGCCGTTCTGCTGGGATGTGTATGGGCATGTGAGACAAAAGGTAGGGCCATGAGATGCCAGAAGGTGACGCGTGGCAACGTTGTCAAACTCTTTTCCGTTGTCAGTTTGAAGGGCAAGAATAGGGCGCCCGAACTGGGTGGTGATGTAGGAGTAAAAAGCCGTGAGAGTGGGAAGAACATCGGACTTGCGACAAAGTGGAAACGTCCATGCAAAGTGAGAGAAATCATCAAGTAAAACAAGATAATATATGAAGCCCGTGTTGCTCGCAACAGGAGATGTCCAAACATCACTATGGATTAACTGAAACGGAAAAGAAGAAATAGTGTTTGACTCGCTAAACGGTCGACGAACATGCTTGCCGAGACGACAAGCATGACAGGTGTGCTCGTTGAATTTATTACATGAAAATGAAAAACTCTTGAGAATCTGGCGAAGGACGATGGAGTTGGGATGACCCAGGCGCGCATGCCAAAGGTCGACACCGGCGGCGAGGGCGACTAGGGCGGTGGCAGTGGAGGTGGAGGCGGAGTGCACCGGGTACAGGTCGTCGGGGCTGTCACATCGGTGGAGCACCATCCGTGTACGGGCGTCCTTCACAGAGAAACCAAGACCATCAAATTCAACGGTGAGAGGATTGTCACGTGCAAGACGACGAACAGAGACAAGATTTTTAACTAGGTTAGGTGAGACAAGAACATTAGACATGTTAATAGGCGTAGAAGTAGACGGAAAGAAACTATGACCAACATGAGTAATGGGTACGGATGAACCATCACCGAAGGTGATACAGTTCGAAGTGGTGACCGGGTAGGAAAAGACAAGGTTACCGGGGTGTGACGTCATGTGGGCGGTAGCTCCTGTGTCCATGTACCAATCACCGCCGCCTCCGTAGTTGGAGGGAGACGGTGCCGAGTGCAGCGCGGCGAGGAGGGCGGGGTCCCACGAAGCCGGCGGGAGGTGTTGGGGAACGTAGTAATTTCAAAAATTTTCCTACGCACACGCAAGATCATGGTGATGTATAGCAACGAGAGGGGAGAGTGTTGTCTACGTACCCTCGTGACCCAAGCGAAGCGATCACAACGTAGAGGAAGTAGTCGACGTTCTCCTCGCGATCCGACCGATCCGGCGCCGTTACTCCGGCGCCCCGAGTTCTTGACACACGACAGCTCGATGGCGTCCCTCGTACTCGATCCAGCCGAGTGTCGAGGAGAGTTCCGTCAAGACGACGGCGGCAGGACGATCTTGATGTTTCACCGGCGCAGCAGGCTTCGCCTAAGCTTCATGACAGTATGACCGAGGTGGAATATGGTGGAGGGGGCACCGACACGGCTAAGGAACGATCCGTAGATCAAACTTGTGTGTCCTAGGGTGCCCCTTGCCCCGTATATAAAGGAGGGAGGGGGAGGCCGGCCGGCCCCTATAGGCGCGCCAAGGAGAGGAGTCCTCCTCCTAGTTGGAGTAGGACTCCCTTTCCTAGTCCAACTAGGAAGGAGAAGGGGAAGGAAAGAGAGGAGAGGGAGAGGAAGGGGCCCCCTCCTTGTCCTATTCGGACTCCCGGGGCGCGCCACCTCTGGTGCGGCCCCTCTCTCTCCCTCTTGGCCCACTAAGGCCCATACTTCCCGGGGTTCCAGTAACCCTCCGGCACTCCGGTTTTCTCCGGAAACTTGGAACCTTTCCGGTGTCCGAATATAGCCGTCAATATATCAATCTTTATGTCTCGACCATTCCGAGACTCCTCGTCATGTCCGTGATCACATCCGGGACTCGAACTTCTTCGGTACATCAAAATACATAAACTCATAATAAGCATCATCGAAACCTTAAGCGTGCGGACCCTACGGTTCGAGAATAATGTAGACATGACCTAGAACTATTCTCGATCAATAACCAATAGCGGGACCTGGATGCCCATATTGGTTCCTACATATTCTACGAAGATCTTTGTCGGTCGGACCGCATAACAACATACGTTGTTCCTTTGTCATCGGTATGTTACTTGCCGAGATTCGATCGTCGGTATCCAATACCTAGTTCAATCTCGTTACGCAAGTCTCTTTACTCGTTCCGTAATACATCATCTCACAACTAACTCATTAGTTGTAGTGCTTGCAAGGCTTCAAATGATGTGCATTACCGAGAGGGCCAGAGATACCTCTCCGACAATCGGAGTGACAAAACCTAATCTCGAAATCGCCAACCCAACATTTGCCTTTGGAGACACTGTAGTACTCCTTTATAATCACCCGATTCACGTTGTGACGTTTGGTAGCACCAAAGTGTTCCTCCGTAAACGGAGTTGCATAATCTCATAGTTATAGGAACATGTATAAGTCATGGATAAAAGCAGTAGCAACATACTAAACGATCGTGTGCTAAGCTAATGGAATGGGTCATGTCAATCGATCATTCTACTAATGATGTGACCTTGTTAATCAAATAACAACTCTTTGTTCATGGTGGGAAACATAACCATCTTTGATTAACAAGCTAGTCTAGTAGAGGCATACTAGTGACATATTGTTTGTCTATGCATTCACACATGTATCATGTTTTCCGGTTAATACAATTCTAGCATGAATGATAAACATTTATCATGAAATAAGGAAATAAATAATAACTTTATTATTGCCTCTAGGGCATATTTCCTTGATCTCCCACTTGCACTAGAGTCAATAATCTAGATTACATAGTAATGATCCTAACACCCATGGAGTCTTGGTGCTGATCATGTTTTGCTCGTGGAAGAGGCTTAGTCAGCGGTCCGCAACATTCAGATCCGTATGTATCTTGCAAATCTCTATGTCTCCCACGGACTAAGTCCGGATGGAATTGAAGCGTCTCTTGATGTGCTTGGTCCTCTTGTGAAATCTGGATTCCTTCGCTAAGGCAATTGCTCGAAGATTGTCACGAAGATTTTCATTGGACCCGATGCACTAGGTATGACACCTAGATCGGATATGAACTCCTTCATCCAGACTCCTTCATTAGCTGCTTCGAAGCTGCTATGTACTCGCTTCACATGTAGATCCCGCCACGACGCTTTGTTTAGAAGCGCACCAACCGACAGCTCCTCCGTTTAGTGTAAATACGTATCCGGTCTGCGATTTAGAATCGTCCGGATCGGTGTCAAAGCTTGCATCAACGTAACCGTTACGATGAGCTCTTTGTCACCTCCATATCGAGAAACATATCCTTAGTCCTTTTCGGTATTTCAGATGTTCTTGACCGCTGTCCGATGATCCACTCTGGATTATTTTGGTACCTCCCGCTAAACTTATAGCAAGGCACACATCAGTCCGGTACACAAGCATTGCATACATGATAGAGCCTATGGTGAAGCATAGGAACATCTTTCATTTCTCTCTATCTTATTCAGTGGTTGGGCATTGAGTCTTACTCAACTTCACACCTTGCAATACAGGCAAGAACCCTTTCATTGCTTGATCCATTTTGAACTTCTTCAAAATTTTGTCAAGGTATGTGCTTTGTGAAAGTCCAATTAAGCGTCTTGATCTATCTCTATAGATCTTAATGCCCAATATGTAAGCAGCTTCACCGAGGTCTTTCATTGAAAAACTTTTATTCAAGTATCCCTTTATGCTATCCAGAATTTCATATCATTTCCGATCAGCAATATGTCATCTACATATAATATCGAAATGCTACAGAGCTCCCACTCACTTTCTTGTAAATACAAGCTTCTCCAAAAGTGCAGACAAACCCAAATGCTTTGATCACACTATCAAAGCGTTTATTCCAACTCGAGATGCTTGCACCAGTCCATAGATGGATCATTTGGAGCTTGCATACTTTGTTAGCTCCTTTGGATCGATAAAACCTTCGGTTGCATCATATACAACTCTTCTTCCGTAAATCCATTCAGAATGCAGTCTTTACATCCATTTGCCAAATTTCATAATCATAAAATGCGGCAATTGCTAACATGATTCGGACAGACTTAAGCATCGCTACGGGTGAGAAGGTCTCATCGTAGTCAATCCCTTGAACTTGTCGAAAACCCTTTGCGACAAGTCGAGCTTTGTAGACGATAACATTACCGTCGGCGTCGTCTTCTTCTTGAAGATCCACTTGTTTTCTATTGCTTGCCTACCCTCGGCAAGTCAACCAAAGTCCATACTTTGTTTTCATACATGGATCCCATCTCGATTTCATGGCCTCAAGCCATTTTGGAATCTGGGCTCACCATCGCTTCTTCATAGTTCGTAGGTTCATCATGATCTAGTAGCATGATTTCCGAACAGGATTACCGTACCACTCAGTGCGGATCTTACTCTGGTTGATCTACGAGGTTACGTAGTAACTTGATCTGAAGTTTCATGATCAACATCATCAACTTCCTCACTACTTGGTGTAGGTGTCTCGTAAACCGGTTTCTGCGACAAACTACTTTCAAGTAAGGGAGAAGGTACTATTACCTCATCAAGTTCCACTTTCCTCCCACTCACTTCTTTCGAGAGAAACTCCTTCTCTAGAAAGGATCCATTCTTAGCAACGAATGTCTTGCCTTCGGATCTGTGATAGAAGGTGTACCCAACTGTCTCCTTTGGGTATCCTATGAAGACACATTTCTCGATTTGGGTTCGAGCTTATCGGGTTGAAGCTTTTTCACATAAGCATCGCATCCCCAAACTTTAAGAAAGCGACAACTTTGGTTTCTTGCCAAACCATAGTTCATAAGGTGTCGTCTCAACGGATTTCGACGGTGTTCTATTCAGTGTGAATGCGGCCGTCTCTAGAGCATAACCCCAAAACGATAGCGGTAAATCTGTAAGAGACATCATAGATCGCACCATATCTAGTAAAGTACGATTCGACGTTCGGACACACCATTACTGTTGTGGTGTTCGGGTGGCGTGAGTTGCAAAACTATTCCGCATTGTTTTAAATGTAGACCAAACTCAGTAACTCAAATATTCACCTCCACGATCGATCGTAGAAATTTAATTTTCTTGTTACGATGATTTTCAACTTCACTCTGAAATTCTTTGAACTTTTCAAATGTTTCAGACTTATGTTTCATTAAGTAGATATACCCATATCTCGCTTAAGTCATCTGTGAAGGTGAGAAAATAACGATATCCGCCACGAGCCTCAACATTCATCGGACCACATACATCTGTATGTATGATTTCCAATAAATCTGTTGCTCTCTCCATAGTACCGGAGAACGGTGTTCTAGTCATCTTGCCCATGAGACACGGTTCGCAAGTGCCAAGTGATTCATAATCAAGTGACTCCAAAAGTCCATCAGTATGGAGTTTCTTCATGCGCTTTACACCGATATGACCTAAACGGCAGTGCCACAAATAAGTTGCACTATCATTATTAACTTTGCATCTTTTGGCTTCAACATTATGAATATGTGTATCACTACTATCGAGATTCATCAAAAATAGACCACTCCTCAAGGGTGCATGACCATAAAAGATATTACTCATATAAATAGAACAACCATTATTCTCTCGATTTAAATGAATAACCGTCTCGCATCAAACAAGATCCAGATGTAATGTTCATGCTCAACGCAGGCACCAAATAACAATTATTTAGGTCTAAAACTAATCCCGAAGGTAGATGTAGAGGTAGCGTGCCGACCGCGATCACATCGACTTTGGAACCAATTCCCACGCCGCATCGTCACCTCGTCCTTTGCCGTGTTCGCAATCCGTAGTCCTGCTTTGAGTTGCAAATATTAGCAATGTAACCGATATCAAATACCAGTGCTCTGCGAGCTCTAGTAAGGTACACATCAATAACATGTATATCACATATACCTTTGTTCACCTTGCCATCCTTCTTATCCGCCAAATACTTGGGGCAGTTCCGCTTCGGTGACCGGTCGCTTGCGGTAGAAGCACTCGGGCCAGGCTTAGGTCCAGACTTGGGTTTCTTCTCTGAGCGACAACTTGCTTGCTGTTCTTCTTGAAGTTCCTTCTTCTTCCCTTTGCCTTTCTTCTTGAAACTAGTGGTCTTATTGACCATCAACACTTGATGCTCCTTCTTGATTTCTACCTCCGCAGCCTTTAGCATTGCGAAGAGCTCGGTATAGTCTTTACTAACCCTTGCATATTATAGTTCATCACGAAGCCTTTGTAGCTTGGTGGCGGTGATTGAAGAATTACATCAATGACACAATCATCCGGAAGATTAACTCCCAATTGTGTCAAGTGATTGTAATACCCGGACATTACGAGTATGTGCTCACTAATGTAACTATTCTCCTCCATCTTGCAGCTATAGAACTTATTGGAGACTTCATATCTCTCAATCCGGGCATTCTTTGGAATATTAACTTCAACTCTGGAACATCTCATATGCTCCATGACGTTCAAAACGTCGTTGAAGTCCCGGTTCTAAGCCGTAAAGCATGGCACATTGAACTATAGAGTAGTCATCGCTTTGCTCGCAGACGTTCTTAACGTCGTCGGTTGCATCAAGAAGAAGTCTGGCACCTAGCGGTGCATCGGGGCGTAACTCTTACATGCAGCAATGAGGATAATCCTCAGATTACGGACCCGATCCGTGTAATTGCTACCATCATCTTTCAACTTTGCTTTCTCAAGGAACGCATTAAAATTCAACGGAACAACAAAGACGAGCCATCTATCTACAATCAAACATAAACAAGCAAGATACTATCGGTACTAAGTTCATGATAAATTTAAGTTCAATTAATCATATTACTTAAGAACTCCCACTTAGAAAGACATCTCTAGTCATCTAAGTGATCACGTGATCCAAATCAACTAAACCATAACCGATCATCACGTGAAATGGAGTAGTTTTCAATGGTGAACATCTTATGTTGATCATATCTACTATATGATTCACGCTCGACCTTTCGGTCTCCGTGTTCGAGGCCATATCTGCATATGCTAGGCTCGTCAAGTATAACCCGAGTATTCGCGTGTGCAAAACTGGCTTGCACCCGTTGTAGATGGACGAGAGCTTATCACACCCGATCATCACGTGGTGTCCGGGCACGACGAACTTTGGCAACGGTGCATACTCGGGAGAACACTTCTTGATAATTTAGTGAGAGATCATCTTATAATGCTACCGTCAATCAAAGCAAGATAAGATGCATAAAGGATAAACATCACATGCAAATCAATATAAGTGATATGATATGGTCATCATCATCTTGTGCTTCGTGATCTTCATCTCCACAGCAACACCATGATCACCATCGTCACCGGCGCGACACCTTGATCTCCATCGTAGCATCGTTGTCGCCTCGCCAATCTTATGCTTCTACGACTATCGCTACCGCTTAGTGATAAAGTAAAGCATTACGAAGCGATTGCATTGCATACAATAAAGCGACAACCATATGGCTCTAGCGATTGCCGATAACCGGTTACAAAACATGATCATCTCATACAATAAAATATAGCATCACGTCTTGACCATATCACATCACAACATGCCCTGCAAAAACAAGTTAGGCGTCCTCTACTTTGTTGTTGCAAATTTTACGTGGCTGCTACGGGCTTAAGCAAGAACCGTCTCACCTACGATAAAAACCACAGCGATACTTCGTCAAATAGACTCCGTTTTAACCTTCTCAAGGACCGGGCGTAGTCACACTCGGTTCAACTAAAGTGAGAGAGACAGCACCCACCGGTCACCTTTAAGCAACGAGTGCTCGTGGCGGTGAAACCAGTCTCGCGAAGCGTCGCGTAATGTCGGTGCAGGCCGCTTCATCTCACAATACCGCTGAACCAAAGTATGACATCTTTGGTAGGTAGTATGACTTGTATCGCCCACAACTCACTTGTGTTCTACTCGTGCAAAACATCAAACCATAAAACCTAGGCTCGGATGCCTTTGTTGGGGAACGTAGTAATTTCAAAAAATTCCTACGCACACGCAAGATCATGGTGATGTATAGCAACGAGAGGGAGAGTGTTGTCTACATACCCTCGTAGACCCAAGCGAAGCGATCACAACGTAGAGGAAGTAGTCGACGTTCTCCTCGCGATCCGACCGATCCGGCGCCGTTACTCGGCGTCCCGAGTTCTTGACACACGACAGCTCGATGGCGTCCCTCGTACTCGATCCAGCCGAGTGTCGAGGAGAGTTCCACAAGACGACGGCGTGGTGGCGATCTTGATGTTTCACGGCGCAGGCTTCGCCTAAGCTTGCGACAGTATGACCGAGGTGGAATATGGTGGAGGGGGCACCGACACGGCTAAGGAACGATCCGTAGATCAAACTTGTGTGTCCTAGGGTGCCCCTTGCCCCGTATATAAAGGAGGAGGGGAGGCCGGCCGCCCCTATAGGCGCGCAAGGAGAGGAGTCCTCCTCCTAGTTGGAGTAGGACTCCCTTTCCTAGTCCAACTAGGAAGGAGAAGGGGAAGGAAGAGAGGAGAGGGAGAGGGAAGGGGGCCGCCCCCTCCATGTCCTATTTGGACTCCCACAGGGGGGCGCCACCTCTGGTGCGGCCCTCTCTCTCCCTCTTGGCCCACTAAGGCCCATACTTCCCCGGGGTTCGGTAACCCCTCGGCACTCCGGTTTTCTCCGAAACTTAGGAACCTTTCGGTGTCCGAATATAGCCGTCCAATATATCAATCTTTATGTCTCGACCATTCCGAGACTCCTCGTCATGTCCGTGATCACATCCGGAACTCGAACTTCTTCGGTACATCAAAATACATAAACTCATAATAAGCATCATCGAAACCTTAAGCGTGCGGACCCTACGGTTCGAGAATAATGTAGACATGACCTAGAACTATTCTCGGTCAATAACCAATAGCGGGACCGGATGCCCATATTGGTTCCTACATATTCTACGAAGATCTTTGTCGGTCAGACCGCATAACAACATCGTTGTTCCCTTTGTCATCGGTATGTTACTTGCCCGAGATTCGATCGTCGGTATCCAATACCTAGTTCAATCTCGTTATCGCAAGTCTCTTTACTCGTTCGTAATACATCATCTCACAACTAACTCATTAGTTGTAGTGCTTGCAAGGCTTCGATGATGTGCATTACCGAGAGGGCCCAGAGATACCTCTCCGACAATCGGAGTGACAAAACCTAATCTCGAAATCGCCAACCCAACATTTGCCTTTGGAGACACCTGTAGTACTCCTTTATAATCACCCGATTCGTTGTGACGTTTGGTAGCACCAAAGTGTTCCTCCGTAAACGGAGTTGCATAATCTCATAGTTATAGGAACACGTATAAGTCATGGATAAAAGCAGTAGCAACATACTAAGCGATCGTGTGCTAAGCTAATGGAATGGGTCATGTCAATCAGATCATTCTACTAATGATGTGACCTTGTTAATCAAATAACAACTCTTTGTTCATGGTCGGAAACATAACCATCTTTGATTAACAAGCTAGTCTAGTAGAGGCATACTAGTGACATATTGTTTGTCTATGCATTCACACATGTATCATGTTTCCGGTTAATACAATTCTAGCATGAATGATAAACATTTATCATGAAATAAGGAAATAAATAATAACTTTATTATTGCCTCTAGGGCATATTTCCTTCAGAGGGAGTAGCCCGATGCAGGAGGCGCTGGGCGGCATGAGCCGCTTCTGGCGGGGTGGTCGACCGGAGGAGCGGGCGCCAACAGGTAGCCAGCGCCGCCACTTTGCACGGGTCGCAGATGTAGCAGCGCCTCCTGCCTGGTATGGGGTCGTGGCGTAGTGCGCCTGAGGGCCGGTGGGGTGCGGGCCGAGGATGCGCTGGGCCCGCGGCACCGGCATGTGGTATGCATGTACCACCCCAGTCCATGGGTTGGTGCCGACCGACCAAGGCAGGGGGGATGATGATGTCGAGCCCGTGCACCCGACCGCCGCTGCTGCTGTTGGGGTCGACCGCCGCTTCGCCAGACGACTTTGTTCGGCGACCGCCTCCCCCCCCACGGCGCCTGTTGCGGCGACCGCCGCCCCCGCCCTGCTGCTGTTGCGGAGGAGCGGGCGGTGCAGGCGGAGCGGGCAGGAGGGGGTAGTACCCCGGTGGCGCCGGCGGATGTGGTTGGGGCGGTGTGGGCTGTGGATGCCCACGAGATGTCCCGACGGCGAGGACGGTGTGGTGGACACGAGCCTTGACCTTCTTCATCCGGCTTTCCTCCAAGCGTAAATACGCGGTGACGGACTGGAAGGTCGGGTTCGGTAGCAGGGAGAGGTTCGAGGCCACGTTGCCGAAATCCTCATTGAGGCCGACGGTGAGGGTGCTAAGCATGAGCTTGTTCGACACCTTGGCGCCGATGTCGCGGAGCTGATCGGCGAGGCGCTTGAGGCGCATGCAGTAGTCATCAATGGAGGAATCATCTTGGTGGCACCCGAAAAATTCCTGTTGCAAAAACACAAGACGTTGGAGCTTGTTATCGGTGAAGAGGTTGTTGATCTTGGTCCACACAGCACACGCGTTGTCATCCTCCGAGACGACCGTGTGGAAGATGTCCGGCGAGACGGTGAGATAGAACCATCGGATGAGAGAGGCCTCAATGGCCGCCCAATCCGGATCGCCCGCCATGAGGTCGCCATCAACGCTCCCGTCGACGTGCTCGAGGAGGTAGTACTCGCGGAAGAGGAGGTTGAAGTAGGTCTTCCATGCGTAGTATGAAGAGTTGGACTGGTCGAGCTTGATGGGGACACGGATGTCGAGATCGCGAACGGCGGTGGCGTCAGGCGCGGGTCCGGCGAAGGGGTTGGAGTTGCTGGAGAGGGGAGACGCCATGGGTGAGATGCGGCGGTGGGAGGGTGGCGGCGGCTCGGATGGGTGAGGGTTAGGGTGGAGGGGTGCGGCGGCTAGGGGGAAGGAGCAGCGGCGGCAGGGAAGAGAGGTGGCGGCTGCGGTGGAGAGGGAGGCGCGGCGGCGGTGTACAGCGGCGGCGGCGGCTGTAGGGCGGCGGCGGCGGGCTTAGGCGGAAGCGAGGAAAGGGATCGGCGTGCTATCTGATACCATGTTAGTTGGAAAGAAGGGATTGCATGCATCGATAATTCATTGATCATGTGCATGACGCACATATATAGGTATAAGGTGGACCGGCCTTTACTTGTCTTCCAAGATGAACAAATATACGAGGGGGAGAGAGAGATACAACGGTATAAATACAACCCAAGTCCTATACACATGCGGTAGACAACGTACGCTCAACACTTTGTTTATTCATGAAAACATATATTTTACTCTTGTGCTCGAATATAAAAATATTTACTTGAAATGAAGAGAGTAACAGTAATTGCTCGCCGTTGTTTCGGAAAAATCTCACGATTTGAAACTCCTTCCTTGACTTTTTTCTAGATTTATGTTTATACTAGTAAGCATGAACAACCCTTCAGTTCATACAAAATTACAATTTTTTATGCCTTGTGTTAAACTTTGACAACTATGTTGCCTTAAATATTCATCTACTATCCCTATAAAAGAAAGAGAGAGGTAGATCCAAATAACATGGACCGTCTATTTACTAGTTCCAAGGGTCTAAAATATCTCCGTGTTTAACACAACAAGCCACGCTTAAGCCAGGATCATTAACCCACGCACACCCTTTCGAAAAAAAAACCGGTGCGCACTACGCCCACGCCCGTACGACCTCTCCGCTCCTCCTTCCTCCCACGCCGGCCGCACGCGTCCCTCGCCGCCTCCGCCTCTGGCTGGCCGACGCCTCCCTCCTCGCCTGCCTGCTGCCCGCGCCCCGCCGCCACTTCCATGCCGACGGCTGCTCCGGTCGCCGCCCCTACTCCTGAGGGCGCCGGGCGCCGAGAGGTCTAGGGGGTGGCCCATCGATGCCGTCCTCCTCTGCTTGGTGGCCTCCGTGGACGCGGGAGACCAGGTCGCCAGATCCGTCGCTGACCGACCAAGGGTCCCCGAAGGACGGCGGCCGGAGCCTCGCCATCCACCTCCAACAGCCGCCCGGCGCCCCATTGCTGCCCGCACGTCGCGTCCATTCCCAACCAACATCGCCAACAGCCTCCCAGATGCCGACATCGCCGGGCCTCATCGCCTCCCTCCCTGCTCCCCTCGGCAATAATATGGTATTTAGAAATTATCTTGCTATCTTTACCCACTGGCATTTTTTAGACTAATAATGTTAGTGCAGATTTTAGTTCGAGATTGCAGCGTTTCTTGGGAACCTGATTGATACCAAAGCTCTCAAGAAAAGCGCTTGTGTGTTTCAAACTCAAAACAAGACAATGAACATAGAAGTAGAGCTTCATCTTTTATTTGACAATATTATCTTAGTACATATTTTTCTTGTTCTATTCAATATTTTGTATTTTTGGGCAGCAATACAAGAACTGGGTGATAAATGTATTACTTATTACACTTGGATTCAAGCCACACGAAGGTTGAATTCCATCTTCTTGATTAGAATACACAAAGGATTTGAACTGTGAATCTTGTAAGAACTTCTATTCGTGAAATTTAACAGGACTAATTTTAGATCAGCAAAGAAGAACGGGCCAAAGAAATGCTGATATTAAGCTAGGTTTGCAAGGCGATATGTCGAGCTCTCTGCACTCTGGTTTCAATGGCTTATTTAAACAGGTGCCTCCTTTTCCTTTTTATGTGTTTTCGAGTCTCTTTTGTGTAAACATAGTCTGTACTCTGTAGATGTCCTGCGGTGTGATTTTATTTTTTTTCGAGTTGAGCTAGATGTTATCATAGAATTCAGGTTAGGGTGATCAAGAAGCAGTTCCATATGTTAGCAAAACTATTGAAGGATTTGCAGGTGACCAACTATTATATGAGTCTGGATGACTGAATATCAGCGATACATCAAAATCTACGGACTTTATATACTTTGTCACATACTGTCATATTCATATGTGATAACCATATCGACCGAGTGTTGTTTCTTTTTCATTCAGAGTGTACACTGCTTTCACTGTAACAAGAATGGAAAATAAAATACTCTCTAAATAATGTTATCTTGTATCGACTTCCAGTGCCTCTCGATGCCTCATACACACGCATGCTCTTCTTTTATCCATTGCTGTCAGTAAATCATTTGTTGTTTAAGCTATTTGATGGATTTAAGGTATTGGCCAGCATTTTCCCTTTACACAAGCACGCTCTTTATTTTTCTATATCTAGATTGTCCGAAGGACAAAATGATTGGCTATCTGAACATAAGTTTGTCGTAACTTGGTGGCTACATGAGCTCTCAAGTATTCACAGCTGATGTTATTCCTGGTATTTTTCAATGATGTGTTGCTTCAAATTTTGTTCGGTTAATCCCCAAATTAATGTGACCAAGAGTATACCTCGGACCACCGTTTTTGATTCTAGAGTTTATTGTCGTCAACCACTTGTTCTTTATTCTTCTAGCCTTCCTTCCATTTTTGTGTAATCCACCAACATAGAGTCACTCTGCACCAAGCAGATGATAGTGATAGCTGAAGACGGTACACCAAGAAAAGCAACCTCACTGAATTAAGCACCATAATTTTCTGTTACACACTTTGTTGTAAAAGATTTTGTACACCACAAAGATAACTTACATTTGGATGCATGTTTCTGGTGTAGCTGGTGCTAAATGTAACATAAAAGGTGACTTGATTGTGAACTTTGTTCAAACATGCATGGTTGTTGTATCCCCCTAAGACAATATAAAAGCTTTTGCCATGTTATTTAATTTTGCACTGCCATACATTGAATAATCTTCAAAATGCACACACAAGTCTTTTCATAGTGAAATTGTACCTGGGATGATACTTTCTTTTCCTACACTTCTGTATCTGTAATATTTCGAAATATCACGCTGCAAGGAAGACCTTTTTTTTGCTCTTCTCTAAATTGGGTGAATAAACAAGAGCATCATAGTATGTAGTTAAATTATACTTAGGTAATGGTAATCGGTTATTGGCAAAGTATTTGTTTTCTTCTATCATCTATGAGCTCATCATTGACTTTTTAAATGCTGAGACATATTTTGTAGAGTTTGATACTCTTGTTGTTATGTAGCCTCACACGGTTGATCCCTTGCTTTAAGATTTCTTAGCAAGAGATGCATATCCTGTTTATTTTCAATAGTTAGTGAGGAAAAACGAACAAGTGAATTTATGCATATCCTGCTACTTTTTATTATGTTTGCAGAACAACTAAACTGTAATTAAGTACCATGCAGTACTAGCATATAAGTGACTTACTAATTGAAGACCATGGTGTGAAAGGTATTATGAATTGTGAATTACAAGTATGAGTAAGCTCTTTTCAATACATTGTCATTCCACGGATTTGTACTCACTTTATAATTCAACATAGTTGGACTGTCAATGTCCAAAATGCATTTACTTCTATCTATCATCACGTTCTGTACACTCAACTTAGATGCCACTTGCAAGTTACATGCTTATAAATTATAATTATGAGCCATCCAATCTGAATGAATCACAGGAAATAGAGCATTTTACTGAGTCATTGGGAGAATTTTACATGCCATCGTCAGTAAAAGAGGGAATGATCTACATTAGAGGATACTAAAGAGTGTAAATTGCAGTTCTGTCTTCCTCTCCAAACAAATCTCTTCCTTGGGATAAATTTATGATGTCTCCTGAATCATGTTGTACTAAGAAGCATCACAATGGAATTAGCTTGTCCAATAACTTAATACATTTGAGACGCGCGTATTTCGGAAGAAATTGCTTGGAAAAATGCAAATTATGCACAACTTCTGGTGTATCTTTGGGATGCATATGAACTGAATCAACGTTTTGGAAGCCTTAGACTTCAAACTGAAATTTGTGGACGTGTTGTGTTTGTTCTTCTTTAGTGCAATAGCTGATTTCGTCCTTCCAACTTCTCATTTGGGAAGAGTATGAATTCCACCATTGCTTCCTTCCACAACTTTTTCATTCCCTAATAGCCGTCGTTCACAGATCATGATTATACTTTTCACAAAGATTGCCAGAAAAAATATTATCATTTGCAAAGCCCCCTCGAGGGTGTTTTATTTCTTGTGATCGGTAGCTTACATTTGAGATTGTTATGTCGATACATATCATTGCTAAAAACATGAAGGAACATGTAAGAAACATCACAATAATAATTTATATACATGCCATACTTTTATTGCCTCATAGAGATTCATAACAAGATGAATGAGAATTTTTTTTCTATTGTGTTATCGTGCGTTGCACGTGCAATCTTACTAGTGCTTGAAGCATGAAAATGATATCCATAACTTCTCAAAAATACTTCTACAATACTATAATTATCTGTCGATATTGTGACAAGTCTCTAAAACGTTTTAAATTTTTGAACAAAGGGAGTAACACAATACTAGTAAGCATGATACATATAATTTTGTCTTCGAAGTATAAATTAGTGATCAAAGGTGCATTTCAAAGACTGTACCAATATCTAAAAATCAACCCCCTCAAAATAATAATTAAACATCATTTTATTTGGGAACGTATCTAAGAGCACCTACAGCCGGATGCCTCAAACCATCCATCATACACCCATGGACGCGCCCGGTCAGTGACCAAACGGGAGAGAGAATGAAAAACATGACCTAACCAGACCCCTCATATCATCCCTATACGCCCATGTTGTCCGTGAACCCTCATATCCATCTCAAATATGGGGAGGATATGAGGGGTCGCGGACGCACCCGGGCGCGCGGCATTCCACCACATAGGACTCAACCCAGACCACATTTTCTCTTTCTTTATTCATTCTTTTATTTCTCTTTCTTCATCTCCATCAATCACGTGCAAGTCACTCGACATATGAGAAGAAAAATGAGGAGTGTGGCTATGCACACGGATAAATAGGGACTCAAAACGGACACGTCCGATCGCTAACCGGGCGCGTCCGCGGGCATTTAAGGGGTCATATTCGCTATGTCCGGCTATAGACGCTGTAAACATCATCTTTTATAAACTGGAGAGGAGTATATCAATTATTGTACTAGGAAAATTTCAAAAACACAATATTGGACTGAGAGAAAAGCATGCTTGGGCAGTGCGGGTCCGAGGGAAAGTAGACAATGACGGTGCGTACAAGTTGGTGCCGCGTCCACCGACAGATGACTGGGCTGCATGTACTATTGGACGACAGGCTGCTGCTCAGTGCCAACAGAAACAGCTCACAGCACCGAAACCCACATGCGAAGCTGTACCGCCGTATCTTATCATATCTTCCCTCTACGACCCTATTCACCTGTCGTCATTTCCGGTTTTTTACTTTCCACTTCAGGGCTGTCTGTTGCTCACTTTTCATGGCTTTCGCAGATTTGCACCTTTTTTTTTCCTTCACAAATCTCACATGGTGATGGTGTACGCACGCAAGAGAGTGCCGAAACAGTCGAAATCATGGTGTTTTAACCCCATCTACTAACAAATTACATTCATATATTGTTTGTTATCAATCGGAACGACCTGCTAAAATTTGCAAAATTCTGGCCATGCTTCTATGCAGTTCCTTATTCCACGTTGCCTCTAGAATGACTTTGATTGAATGAAAATGCCCTCTATTTCATCCACGCCAAGGGATGCAGATTAGAGAGGAAGATATTTCTATATTATTTTATTTAAGCGAAGTCCCATGTTTAGTTGATGAATTTTTCTTTTTTGTAGAAAGGACACTAAAGAGCATCTTAGAACTGAAAATTATCAAAAGAAAATAATCAAGACACCAAATGACCAATTAAAAAAATAAAATTACATAAATTAGCCATCTTTTTTTTTTTCGATTGTATGCCGCCCACAATCGCTCTCGCCATACAAAGCTTTGAAGACGGCAATAACCACTCATCAGTAGAAGTGAGATGTAATAGCAATTGAAAGAATGTCGGTTGGGGCATCACCCCACGCAATGCTGGCTTGAAATCCTTCACCATCAGTCCAGATGATTGGAAAAAATGTGCCATGCCACACAACAAATCAAAAGGAGAGGTCGAAGTCGCCAAATCAAAATCCAACCAACCGCTTTCTTTGGTTGACGAGCAGAATACTATTGAAGAGCAGACAAAAATTACACTTAATTCAAGCATGCATGCTATTATGCTCTAGCAACTCCGTACTAGACTAGAAATTGCACATGGTGCACAGGCATGGTGCCCGTTTCCAAAAAAAATATTTTCTACAGCGTGAAAATTTGATTTTTCTGTTTTAACACTCATACGCATGTATAGTATGTATGTGCAAAATTTCACAACAATATACCTTTGCAGGTGGCGTACACAAAAAAGGCAAATACATATTTCCAAAATTGGCTGATCTTTTTTGTTGGGCCGAAATTTTGTATTTTTTGTACAGCCTGCAAATCACAATATTTTCAAACAAATTTTCACACATTCATGCTGAACACAGATATGTTTCCATAGATTTTTTTCCTAATTATTTTGATACTTGTAAATATGCTTTCTGATTTTTTTTAAATACTGAAGTCACTGAAACTCGGTCACCAAAAGTCTGCACACGTACTAGACAGATTTTTGGGATGCCACATTTTTAGGAGTATTACAGAACTGTATGTTGATGGACAGATCAAACTAAAAGAATATCATTAAAGATGATGGCAGATTCCTTAATGTCCAAGTTACCCACATACTAATTCTTGATGGATACACCCTGGCTACTTCTTCTTTTTACATCATATACACCCTGGTTACTTAGTAGTACCCCCATGCGATTGCGCGCTTGGCTACGTCTTTCGTCATCGATGATAAAAAATATCGCGATCACTGACGGGTGCCTTTTCATTTTCATGGTGTCCTCCGTCCCACTAACCTAACTCGAGCATCATTAGTTGAAAGGTCACGATACGGGATGGAAATTTATGCTTAGATTAAGGCAATAATTAGGGTTAATTACGTCATGGCTGATGCAAACCATCACCCGGACCTTGCCATGCTCGATGACGACGTACCTTTGTCTATGCTTTAAAGGACACGAACGGCTATTAGTTTTACTTAACCGTCATGAACTTTCTCATGGTTGGCTCTTTTGATTGCTGCAATGGCCATTAGCGCTTAGAGGTGGGCTCTAGGCTCTAGCTAGTCATTGTCAACCTTTGGTTGGCCTAACTTCTGCTGGTTCGTATTCGATTTCCTTTATATTTATTTTTGTAAGGTTACATCCCCGGGTTTGCTAATGCCTCCTTCATGAGAAAAGCTCTTTTGGTTATATATTAAAATGGAGTTATATTGATTGGTTAAGTCGTATCTAGGCAATACAAAATCAGCAAAAATTCACACCCGGCATGCGCGTATCAAAATACACAAAGCGCAGAAGGATACAAGCTAGGACCAATTCTTTTGGTAGTACCCTCTAAAAAGAATGGATGAAAGACGAGTAACCTGCAACAAGAGAAATATTAGTATGTGCATGGGTTGCGTCGGTTCCCCTAACCTACCATTGGGCTCTTGGCTTGAAGTGCGCCCGATGCTTCGTCGTCACCGCATAATCTTTAGATCATCTAGAACAATTAAGAGTGCCACGGTCTTTAGGGATGAGCAGCTTCCACTGTCCTCCCTTGTCCACTCATCCTTGCTATCAAAATGATCTCGTTGTTTCGATCATGCCTCAAGCAACGCAATGAATCACTGATTGCTTTTGGGCGAGAGCGACCTGCCAGAGTTGGCTCGAGTGCTCGACCATTAACCGCTCGCAGCACTTAGCGACTGGGTCGAGCTAGTGAGCGCCAGATTTTTTTTCTTGTTCAGTATTTAATCAGTTTTTAGGGGTAACTATTTTGTGTTGTCAAGTGATTTTTTCACTCACTTTACAAAATTAAAATATTTTTTGAAATTTTGAAAACATTTTCAAAACGTTGTCAATTTTTTTGGAAAACACAAGCATTTCTTTTGAAACACTCAAACATTCTTTAAACCTATGTGAATATTATTTTCATAAAATTGAACATTTTCAAACCTTTTGATAACATTTTTATGTAAAGTGCAAACAATATTTGAAAACATGAACATTTCTTGAGAATTTGGGGTACATCATTTAGGAGCTTCGACCCAATTCATGGCGGATCCACCATATCGCGGGGATAGCGATCAAACACGTACGCCAGGTTGCTACCCATGTTGTATGGTCCGGCCCATTAAGTTTTTTTCCACCGGTTTTGGAAAGAATCTAAATCCTTCCTTGAACCGTTATTTATTTATTTTTTCTTTGTTTTCTTCTGGTTTTTCTTTTATCTTTATTACATTTTTAATTTTCCTTTAATATTTTCTACACTTTTACATTTTCATTTTGCGAACTTTTTCGAATTTGCAAATATTTTTTGAAACTGTAACCATTTTTGAACTCTTGAAAATGTTTTGAACTTGCAATTTTTTTTGAATACAAGGTCATTTTAAAAAAATCACATTTTTTTCTGAATCACCAAACATTTTATGAATTCCCTGGTTATTTTTACAAACACGCGAACATATTTTGAATATGCAATTTTTTTTCAAAATGATGAACAGTTCTTTAAATACACAAAAAAAATTATGATTTCTTGAATAACAATTCAAAAGTGTGAACATTTCTGGAATTCATGATTTTTTGTAAAACTCAACCATTTTTTGAATACACAAACATTTTTTGAATCTACATACATTGTTTTCAAAATTCTGAACATTTTTCGAATTTATGAACATTTTTTGAGTACACGAACATTCTTCAAAATCAAGAACATTTATGTTTTTTGAGAACTTTTTTAAATCCCAGAATATATTTTTATTTCTTGAACATGATTTTTTAAATCGTGAACAAATTTTGAAACCATGAACTCTTTGTGGAAAGCTGAAGATTTTTTCTAATGCTTGGACATTTTTTGAGTTTTAGAACTTTTTTGAAATACCAAACATTTTTGTTTTTTGAGTACTTTTCTTTAAATCTCAGACAAAAAGAAATGAAAAAATAGGGGTGCCCCTCCATGCTGTTGGGCCGGCTCAAATCACGGGAGGGACAGGCGGTACGCGTTTCGTTGGCGAGTAGGTCAAGGAATAGGACCTCTCCCAATTCATGCCATAAGGGTAAAAAAAAACTTATTTGCCTATATATCTAACGGAAGCCCGAGAGGATACTACCGTGCACGGCTCGCCACCCTGACCTTGCCTCCGTTGTGGTGGTGTTACCAATTCTGGTTATCCCGATAAACCTTCCCATGCCAAATCTGTCGCCGACGACCCAAACTAGGCAACCTGGTGCCGGACCTTTGTTGGTGACGCCATGGCCGGCCCGTGTCGCCCCGCGTCGGCTTCGTTTCTTCCCCATTAAAATCAACCTAAATGCGAAAAAGAAAAAAAGGAAACAAAAATTACTAGAATTCTAAAGGCCAAAAAGAAAAAAGGAAACAAAAGCCCACTTTGAAAAACCTATTTCTAAATGCCAAAAAATTCTGAAAAAAGTCTCACACACACACCTTCATATTCTATGTGCACGCAGAAGTTTTGTGGAAAAATAACACTTTCTTTGGCCCGTGCAAAAAAGACAAAAAAAAAATTGTCGTGGATCGCTATTTAGAAGCACTGGAATTTGTCTTTTTCTGCGGAGGCAAAACAAAAAGAGATTTTTTTTCTCACAAAACTTTGTGCCGGGCACACATATTGCGAAGGTGTGTGCGTGAATTTTTTATTGCTTTTTTGACATTTTAAAACTTGTTTAAAATGCAGTTTTTTGAAAAGTGGGTTCATATGCCCATGCGTGCACGACGTGCCCCCTGAACGCTTATCTTCTTTGCACACACACTCACATTCAAATCCATGAATTAAAGCTTCTCTACATAGGATTGGTCTTTCAGAACTTGGATGTCTGTTGAAAAGTTGAAATGATGCATCTTGCTAGCGACGAAAGCTTTTGGGGGGAAACACATAGACATAGCACATAGGACCAAACTTAGTGAACGCACTAATCCTGCAAGGAGCTACAGGCCCTATGCTTCTGTCACGGCAATATACTTCTTCATGAGGAGCTCCATGAGAGCTGGGTTGCAACCCGTCTTCAGCTGCTCAAAACCACGTGTGGCCATGGCTGCCTTCAGATTACCCGGCTCGGAGAGGAACCGCGTGCAAGCCTCCTTGAGCACGCGGCAACAGTGCTGCTCCGCCAGCGCCAGCATGGCGGCCACCGAACGCACGCCGATGTGCCCGCACAGCTCCTCCTCGCAGATCAGCTTCAGCCTCTCGAGCTTGTACCTGTCCGCCGCCACGAGCAGCGGCCTCGCCATGGTTGCCAGCTCCATCTCCTTCGGCAGCGCGTCCGTGTAGATGAAGTGAAGCATGGCCTTGAAGACTGCAGCGTCCATGCCGTCGACGCGCAGCCTCGTCGTCGCGGTGGTCAGCGCGAGCTCCGCCTTGAAGGCGGGCGACCGGGCGGCGAGCATCCACCTGTGCGCCGCGAAGGTCTCCCCGCCGGCCTCGATCTCCACGTCCACCCCCTCCTTGGACTCCCACAGGACCTCCGCGAGCTGCTGGTGCAGCTCGCTCGGCGGCACCACCGTACCCGTGGATGTCGATGTGAGGCCGGCGCGGTAGTCGGCGGTGGTGTGCGTGTGGAAGACGGTGACGTCGCAGAGGATGGACAAGTTGTCATCATCCTTGACGTCGCAGAGGTGCAGGGCTTTGGTCTCCACGAATTGTGCCCAGCCGCATCTATCATAGCGGCCCGAGAATTTCCGGCCGCCACTTTTGGATGTAATTGTGTTGCCGTCGTGGTCGAGTACGCTCATGCGGACATCCGCCCTGGCGTCGCCGGTCTTGCTATGGTTGGCGCGCTCGAGGTAGAGGGAGAGCCAGCCGTCGTCCAACCACGCACCGTTCGGGTAGCACTTGATGCACCAGTCGTGGCCGCCGACGCCGAAGGTACCTGACTTGACCAGCGTGTCATTGATGGCCGTCTTCAGTGTGCACCCGTCGATCCTGAGCATGTAGGAGCCGGTAACCTGCGTGGTGGTGACAGTGGTGCCGGCGGAGAGCTGCTGACGGCCGGCGGAGAGCTGCTGACGGCCGGCGCCGCGGAGAGCAGAGATAAGCGCCGATATTGACATGGTCGATGCTAGAGTGGCTTGATCGGTCGATATTCAAGCTTGTGGTGTTTAAGGGTTATAAGTTTAGGGTGCATCACAGGCGATGCGTATAGTAGTTATAACACATTGTTTGGATGGATGCAGGCATTCGGCATGCATCACTGACTTAATTAGGTGATGAATGAATAATGTGTGTATACATGAATGAATAATAACCTTCCAATTACACTTCTCTTCGTCGACACGGTTGTTGTTCTGCTGCACTGGTTCTATGGGCCTTAGGACGATGACTTCCCGACACAACAAGTTTTGTCCGGCTTCAATGAAGGAGAGATGATGACGGCGGCACGCTTTCAACTTACTTCAGTACTTATAGTCGTCATTAGGTGATTTACGGATCTAGATGTAATTTGTGTTACTTATGTTGTTTTTTGTATTGACATTTTTTACGGAAAAAGTCTTTATATTGTCATGACAGATGTTGAATAGATTGAAAGTTGAATATGATCAAACCAAATTTAACCTACAAAATCGCACTTGGAGGTCTACCCAAGCTATACGGAAGCGGCATATTAGTGCTTGACATGGATGAGCTTGTCTAGTCGTTGCCATGGACGGCCTGCTTTGTGCCTCTGGACACCACGTGAACATGCGGCAACGTGCTTCTACGTACCAAATAACACATATTTTTGAAGGACAATTATCACATAATTATTGTTTTATTTTTCGTATCTCAAGATGCAAATTAAAAACAGATAAAAATATTTTTAAGCGGCAACTGTCACGGTGGTAAAAGGCATTGGTGGAACAAGCACACAAGCAAATAAGCAAACCAAGTTCAGGCAAAACATATGTTCAAAAGCAGTGCGACTTAAACTGAGACTATAGTCTAGTATAAGAGTAAGGGGAGGAGATCTACTGCTTCATGACAAGTTGCACCATCAAACTGGTTGGTTGCTCCTAGATTGGATTAGAACGAGAAGTCAGCGAGAAACTGCGTGCAAGCGTCCTTCAGCATGCTGCAACAATGCTGCTCAGCGAACGCTAGTGTGTTGGCCACAGATTCCATATCGATTTGCCCGCACAACGCCTCCTCGCAGACCAGCTTCAACTTCTCCAGCTTGTACCTGTCCGCCACAACGAGCAGCGGCTTCGCCATCTTGGCCAACGTCCCTTCCTCCTCTATCTCTTGCGGCAACTTGTCGGTGTAGATGAAGTAGAGCAGGGCCTTGAACACGTCGGCATCAATTCCATCGACGCGTACGTTTGTTGGCATCAATTCCTCCTTGAAGACAGGAGACCGGGCAGCGAGCATCGACCTGTTCGCCGGGAAGGTCACCCCGCCGACCTGTATCTCCATGTCAGGGTCAGCCCCCTCTTTGGACTCTGAGCGGACCTCGGTTGGTTCTCGGTGCAGCTCCGATGGTGGCACCGTTGTAGTCGTGGATGCCATCCCGTCACGGCACTCGATGGTGCGCATGTCAAGGACGGTGACGTCGCAGACGATTATCAGGCATCCGTCCTTGAGGTGCTCCTTGTCGTCCAGGTCTTCAACCTTCATGAAATCACTCCAGCCCCACATGATACCTTTGCCGATCGAAAAAGTTTGAGCATCACCTTCGCTCTCATCAGCGATTTCTTCCGACAATTGGGCATGACCCTCGGTCCACAATAGCTTCCCGGTGTGGTCAAGGATGCTCATGCGGAAATCCGCTGTGGCGTCACCGGTGCGGTCAAGGCTGGCGTGCTCGAGGTATAGGCCGATGAAGCCCTCGTATCCCTCTTCGCCGTTCGGGTAGCACCTGATACGCCAGTCGTGGCCACCAACTCGGAACGTTTCTGATTCGATCCTCGCGCCGTTTCCAAACATCTTGTTGATTTGCTTGAACTGCTCGATCCTATACAGGTAGGAGCCCGTCACCGGCCTCACGACGAAGGTGCCGGCGGAGAGGTGGTGTCGGCCGGCAGCGCGGAGGGATGACACGAGCGCCGACATCGACATGATCTCATCGGATCGATCCATCGAGGAGACGACGATTCGTATCGTGCCTTTTTTTCCTCTTTGTTTTTCAGGTGTGCTTGATCAATCTCTGGGTCTTACAGTATCGCGTCTATATGGGTGTATATATATAGCACAGATCCAATGACCAGAGAACCGACTCGAACTGGACGTGTCATCAAATACCTTTTTTTTTTCAGGGAAGTGTCATCGAATACTATTGGTAAGGCAAAGTCTTACACGGACAGGAACACGTGGTACATTGTATACCAACTCAAACTCAGGTTATGATTCTTAAAAAAAAACTCAAACGCTGTTTTGGATTTATTTTTTTTCGGCTCAGATTTTTTAGGACTTCCAATCGAACGCTGTTTTGGCCGTCGGATCAAACGCACGCATCCAAAAGCACTTTTGGCAGCCACGATTTTTTGGGATCGTTTGATTCAGGAACAATGCAAGAGAACTGGATGAATCGATGGATTCTGAGTTTGCGCGGTAACGTTACATAAAATCTCATTCTCACACCAATCAGTTTTCGTGAGATTCATGTTGCAGGGTCCACCATAGATCTATATATTTGCATGTCTCATAGATCTCATCACGTGTCAACTAAAGTAAGGGCATCTCTAAGGTGGACCCGCAAACCTCCCACATATCTGTGGCGCGGAAGCCATCCGACGCGGACATGTATCGGTTCACGGCGCAGTCTGGACGTAATTTCCCCCGCAAAGGGGGGGCTTTGCGTGAGTCCGGACCGATCCCACGCCCGCTTCTGACCGCCTTGGCCCACCAAATCCCCCAACCGCCCATCTCGTGCTTTCCATCGCACGCCTGGCGCCGCTTGCCACACCGTATTCATGTCGGCCCAGAGCTTGCAGCGGCCGACATTGATGCCGCGATTTGACCGGGCGGGGGGATGGCGCAGACGGACGCGACCTCTTGGGCGTCGCCGCCGCTTCAATGCGGACTACGCGTTCCGAGAAACCAACTCCGGCCACTGCGCCGTATTGAAGCGGGCTGACCGCCCTCCACCATGGACGAAGCTTCCTTGTAGGCATTGGGGTCAATTGACCCCAGTGAAATTAGAAATTTCTTCACTAATTTTGCACTAAACACTATCTATTTATTGTAGATGACCCCACTCCATAGACATGACCCCAGCAAACTTTTTTCCAGCTTGCCCTGGCCGCGACTATTTAAGCCGCGATCCGCCTGCCCTGGTCGTGACTATTTAAGCCGCGCTCCTGCATCGGCAAGATCCGCACCCTCCCGAGCACCGCACCGTCCTCCTCCCCCTTGTCAATCCCTTCCACCTCTCTGAGCCCAGCGGCGATGCTGAAGTCTTGGTTCCCCGTGCCGGCAGGCGGCACTGGTGGAAGTTATCGTTAGGCGGATTGTGGCATCGCCGCCCTCGCTCACCTGGACCATCCGCATCCAAGCACTACAAAAGAAAGACACAACCGTGACATTTTGGGTGGAGCGAAACTTTTTTCAGTCATACTTATGACACTTCTATGACGATAATTGTGACAAAACCCGGTATCATCATAAATGTGGTGGGCTCCTACTTCTATGACAAAAAATCATGACAGAAAATGGGTTTTTCGTCCTGGGCGGGCCGGTGACGCAGCTACATGAAATTCTTTGGGCCGTCCATGACGGAAAAAACCATTGTAGAAGCGAGGGCGAGGAAAATTCGAGGAGTTCCCGGTTACGGTGGGTGGTCGGGGGCCGAGGGATGCGCGTTTCTCTCGTACACGTACGCGCGTGTGTGCGAGGCGTTGGCTCTAACTGAACCCGAGCGAGGCATTGGGCTCTAATCGAACCCGGCGACAGACCGCAGCTACGCTAGCATCGAACCCGAGCGATCGATCGATGGCTGTTAATTGAACCCGATCGGCGATTCGCCATCGCCGCTAATCGAAGCCGATCGATTGGATGAGCGATGGCGTTGCGGGGGGTTGAATGAGCGATGGCGGTGGGGTCGATCACGGGACCCGTGGCGTTGCCTCTGGATGAACATGACGACCCCGTGGAGGGCTAGATGAACAGCAGACGGTGAAGGGGTGCCCGTGGAGGGGTGGTTGAACAGTAGCTAGTGGAGTAGTGCGCGATGGAGGCTGGATGAACAGGAGCCCGTGGAGGCTGGAGGAGGTCGACGGTAGCCCGTGGAGGCTGGAGGAGGTCGACGGTAGCCCGTGGAGGCTGGAGGAGGTCGACGGTAGCCCGTGGAGGCTCGAGGAGGTCGACGGTGGAGATGAACAGTATCCCGTGGAGTCCGTTTTGCGATGCGCTGTAGCATACGATGTGGCTATATCTCCCGTGTCGAAGCATGACTTAGAGGCATAACCGCATGGTGGTTTTGTGCAAGAAGGTCATCTTCACACAATCCCATGTAATGAACAAGAATGGGATTGTGTGAAGATGACCTTCTTATGCATAAAACCACCATGCGGTTATGCTCTAAGTTGTGCTTCACACGGGAGATATAGCCGCATCGTGCTATAAGTTGGTATCGAGCGATTCGATCATAGGAGCCCCCTTGATTGATCGTGTAGTTTGGCTGTTGTCGAGTCTAGAAGAAAACTTTTTTTTCGGAGTCTAGTTATATCGGAGAGTAGGACTTCTTTTTACTCCTCAGCCTCTTCATCGCTCTGGTGAGGAATCTTGACGTAGGTGTTTTGAATTACTCCTCTTCCAATTCAAATTTTTCTTTAGGTTCACGCAGTTGGTTTTCCGATCGTTGGTTCTCAGCTCTTTTATCTGGTGCATTTCTCGTCAAGTTGACTCGAGCCTCTTCATCTTTGCCAAGTTCAATCCTTAGTTGTTTTCTTTTTCCCACCCACCCACCCCTTTTTCTTCTCGGAGCCAGATTCAGTAATCGAGTATCCTTCCTACTCGTGCGAAGTCTTTGCTTTCTTTCCGCAATGATTTCAACCGGTGTTTTCTCTTCAAGTTATTCGTCGGTTCCCCCTTCCAAGTTGCCTTTGTTTTCCCGACCTCCCACCCTCTTCTTCCCGGAGCCTGAGTCTATTTCGAGCATCAATTTCATTCGTACGGAGCCTCTTCAGTCTTCCCTCAATTATTTCAACCTGTGAATTCTCGCCTAGTTCGTCATTGTTCGTCTTGTTTTTCTTTTTCGGTGGACTCAATTCAAGTTTTTCGGTGTTGATCGTATTCTTTCCCTTGGTTAAAATGTTCTCCTTGATCGTTTGCCTCTCGCCATTCAATCATTCCGGAGTTCAGAAGACATCTCAGGAGATTCGTCTGTGTGTGAATTAATTCGAGGTTGTCACCTCATTCTGAGTATTTTAGCATTTTCCAATACATTCTTATTTATAGCATTGCCACTGTTTTGTATTGTTAATAAGTAATCATGCATGCATCCAAATTAAACAAACAATATATGTAAAATTCTTAGAATTGTATCTAGTTTCACAATATGCAACTTTTATCCTTGTTAAAAATGTTTAAACATGTTGTTTGTTTAAATTTGCTCAAATGTCATATTAAAATGCTTTATTTCATAACTAAATAACCGTAGCTCCATTTTAAATAAACTTTATATGTAAATGGGGTAGAAAAATGCATAGATTAACTTGCTGCACTTTATTTTTCTGTTTAACAACATTAAAATTGTGTATAGGGTAGAACAGCACCAAATTCGAAATATGCATGTGAGGATTTTTCGGAATTGTTATTTGTTGTTCCGGCCTCATTTAAACTTGCCTAGATACATAGTTTTATTATGCTTCACCTCTTGCCATGTTAATAAACATTTAATATTGTTGGGTACCTAAACGGGAGCTAACTAAATAGTTGAATGTGGTGTTTGGTCAATATGCAACTCGTTGCATATTGAGCTCCATTTAATTTGTAGTATTGTTTGTTGCACTTTGCCATGCCATGACTCATTAAATCGGACATGCATCATGCTTGTTTGTGCATCATGTCATGTTTATGCTTGTGTGTTTACTATGTTGTTTGCTTCTTTCCGGTTGTCCTTCTTGTCATTAGTTCCTGTTTCGTTGCGATCGTGAGGATTCATTCGACTACGCTTGGTTCGTCTTCGTGGCTTCATCTTCTTCATGGACTCGTTCTTCTTCCTAGCGGGATTTCAGGCAAGATGACCGTCGCCTTGGATCTCATTACTATCATTGCTATGCTAGTTGCTTCGTTCTATTGCTTTGTCGCGCTACCTATCTCTTGTTGATCAAGCCTCCCAAACTGCCATGTCAGCCTCTAACCTTTTCACCCTTCCTAGCAAACCGTTGCTTGGCTATGTTACCGCTTTGCTCAGCCCCTCTTATAGCATTGCTAGTTGCAGGTGAAGTTGAAGATTGCCCCATGATGGACAGGATGATGTTGGGATATCACAATATTCTCTTATTTAATTAATGCATCTATATACTTGGTAAAGGGTGGAAGGCTCGGCTTTATGCCTGGTGTTTTGTTCCACTCTTGCTGCCCTAGTTTCCGTCATATCGGTATTATGTTCCCGGATTTTGCGTTCCTTACGCGGTTGGGTGATTTATGGGACCCCCTTGACAGTTCGCTTTGAATAAAACTCCTCCAGCAAGGCCCAACCTTGGTTTTACCATTTGCCTCACCACCACCTACTTTTCCCTTGGGAGTCGGTCTCTCGAGGGTCATCTTTATTTTAGCCCCCCCGAGCCAATGCTTCTCTAAGTGCTGGTCCGAACCGAGCAGCCTGCAGGGCCCCCTCGGGGAAACTCGAGGTCTGGTTTTACTCGTAGCTTGACTTATCCGCTGTTGCCCTAAGAACGAGATATGTGCAGCTCCTACGGGATTGTCGGCGCATCGGGCGGCTTTGCTGGTTTTGTTTTACCATTGTCAAAATGTCTTGTAAACCGGGATTCCGAGACTGATCGGGTCTTCCCAGGAGAAGGAATATCCTTCGTTGATCCCGAGAGCTTATCATGGTCTAAGTTGGGACACCCTGTAGGGTATTATCTTTTGAAAGCCGTGCCCGCGGTTATGTGGCAGATGGGAATTTGTTAATGTCTGGTTGTAGATAACTTGACACCAGATCCGAATTAAAACGCATCAACCGTGTGTGTAGCTGTGATGGTCTCTTTTTGGCGGAGTCCGGGAAGTGAACACGGTTTTGGGTTATGTTTGACATAAGTAGAGTTCAGGATCACCTCTTGATCATTGCTAGCTTCACGATCGTTTCGTTTGCTTCTCTTCTTGCTCTCATTTGCGTATGTTAGCCACCATATATTCTTAGTCGCTGCTGCAACCTCACCACTTTACCCCTTCCTTTCCCATTAAGCTTTGCTAGTCTTGATACCCATGTTAATGGGATTTCTAAGTCCTCGTGGCTCACAGATTACTACAACAACAGTTGCAGGTGCAGGTTATGCGATGATCATGACGCGAGAGCGATGTCTGTTTGTGTTGGAGTTCTTCTTCTGCTTCATCTTCGATTGAGGGTTAGGTTCCTGGTCGGCAGCCTGGGCTAGCAGGGTGGATGTCGTTTGAGTTTCTGTTTGTGATTCATCCGTAGTCGGATGGTGCTCTTATGTAAGATGATGTTGTATTCGTGTGGCATTGTATGCCTTTTGTATGTATCCCCATCTATTATGTAATGTTGATGCAATGATATCCACCTTGCAAAAGCGTATCCATATGCGGTTCTATCCTTGGTGGGACCTTCGTGTCTCTTTAGGATAGTATCGCATATTGGGCGTGACAACGCCACACCCCTCCCGATGAACAGGACCCCCGTTCGACCGTTGCGCTCCAACACAAGTCCGTTTCATCTGTTTTGCGGTACACCACACCTCTCCCGATCAATAGGACCCCCGTTTCGACTGTAGGAGGTCCGTTTCCTCCGTTTTGCGGTACGCCAAACCCCTCCCGATGAATAGGATGCCGTTTCGAACGTGGCCGGTCGAACACAAGGCCATTTCCTCCGTTCTGCGGTATGCCAGGCCTCGTTTCCATTGCCTGTTCCGTCCAAGCCGGTTGGCTCCCACGCATTCCGTTGCCTCCCGATGAACATGACGCATTCCCTTGCCTCCCCATGAACATGACGCATTCCGTTGCCTCCCCATGAACACGATGACGACGCTGTTTCTCGATTCCGACCCAGCCATGTACACGAGCCCCGGCCGTACGTATGCGCGAGTAGGCGTTCGAGACCCCGCCCGTATGTATGTACGTGGCCGTATTTTCTTTCTTGCACCCTGGCCGTTGTACGTACGTGTACATGGTACATGCGCGTCTCTACTCTGACACGTGCGCGCCTCTACATCCACCAGTATGTACGTACACATTCGTGACCAGAATGACAACCCTACGTACGCTTCGACCAGGTGGGTCCCAACTGTCAGGCACTTCCTTGCGTGCGAAGATGTAGCTGGTGGATCCCAACAGTCGGGGGGCGAATCATTTTTTTTTCCGGACGCACTTCCTTGCGTGCGAAGATGTAGCTCGTGGGTCCAAGAAGTCAGGGGGGAGAATCATCTTTTTTGCCCGGACGCACTTCCTTGCGTGCGAAGATGTAGCTGGTGGGTCCCAGCAGTCAGGGGGGGCGAATCATTTTTTGCCTGGACGCACTTCCTTGTGTGCGAAGGTGTAGCTGGTGGGTCCCAACAGTCAGGGGGAAACATTTTTCTCGTGAAATACGGTGGCCCGTCTGGTGGGTCGCTGCTGTCAGGTGGAGGAATAATTATTTTGCGCGTAATAAGGAGGCACTTCCTTGCGGCCGCCATGGACCCAGCTGTCACCCTCTCCACGTACAGTACTCTTCCGATGGAAGTCGTTCCTTGACCACGTTGACCATGCCGCGTGGAGAGCACCACAGCGGTGGACGATGGCGAGGCCTAGGAAGGGGACGATGCAGAGCCGGGGAAGATGCGACAGTGGAAGCCCGCACGGAGAGGAGTACGAGGGTTCACTGGTTCGGCTGCGGTGTGAGGCTGCCGTCGCCGCAAGGCCTGGCCAGCGGTGGGAATAGTAGGGGGCGGTGAGGCCTCCGCGGCAGCACAGCCGGCCACGGGAGGCAGGAGCATGCGGGACGACCGGCGCTGCTTTGGGCGGCTGGAACAAGAAGACCAGAGGTTGAAGAAGCACTACGACCGTTGGATGGACATCGTACGATCACTGGAGCTAGAATCGTTCATATTGACTAAGTTGACAAAGCCCTCCGTCCCCGTCAACTTAGTAGGCCCACAAGTCAGCCTCCCACCAAGGTGGGTCCCAGCTAGCCGGGTGAGTATTCATTTTTTGTGCGTAATAAGGAGGCACATCCGATGGGTCCGAGCTGACAGTGGGGGGAACATTTTTTTCATGAAATACGGTGGCCCGTCCGGTGGGTCCCAGCAATCAGGGGGAAATGTTTTTTCGCAAAATACTGGTGGCCCGTCCAGTGGGTCCCTGCTGTTAGGTGGAGGAATAATTATTTTCCGCGTAATAAGGAGGCACTTCCTTGCAGCTGCCGTGGACCCAGCTGTCAGCCTCTCCACGTACAGTACTCTTCCGATAGAAGTCGGTCGTTGACCACATTGACCACGCCGCGCCGAGAGTACCACGGCGGTGTTGGGGAACGTAGTAATTTCAAAAAATTTCCTACGCACACGCAAGATCATGGTGATGCATAGCAACGAGAGGAGAGAGTGTTGTCCACGTACCCTCGTAGACCGTAAGCGGAAGCGTTATGACAACGCGGTTGATATAGTCGTACGTCTTCACGATCCGACCGATCCAAGCACCGAACGTACGGTACCTCCGTGTTCTGCACACGTTCAGCTCGATGACAATCCCCGGACTCCGATCCAGCAGGGTGTCGGGGATGAGTTTCGTCAGCACAACGGCGTGGTGACGGTGATGATGTTCTACCGATGCAGGGCTTCGCCTAAGCACCGCTACGATATGACCAAGGTGGAATATGGTGGAGGGGGACACAGCACACGACTGAGGAACGATCACGATGATCAACTTGTGTGTCCATGGGGTGCCCCCTGCCCCCGTATATAAAGGAGTGGAGGAGGGGGAGGGCCGGCCCTCTCTATGGTGCGCCCTAGGGGAGTCCAACTCCCACCGGGAGTAGGATTCCCCCTTTCCTAGTAGAACTTGGAGCCCTTCCATGTAGTAGGAGTAGGAGAGAAGGAAAGGGAAGAGAGAAGGGAAGGAAGGAGGGGGTGCGGCCCCTCCCCCTAGTCCAATTCGGACTAGGCCTTGGGGGGCGCACAGCCTACCCTAGGCAGCCTCTCTCTCTTTCCCGTATGGCCCAATAAGGCCCAATACTTCTCCCGGCGAATTCCCGTAACTCTCCGGTACTCCAAAAAATACCCGAATCACTCGGAACCTTTCCGAAGTCCGAATATAGTCGTCCAATATATCGATCTTTACGTCTCGACCATTTCGAGACTCCTCGTCATGTCCCCGATCTCATCCGGGACTCCGAACTCCTTCTGTACATCAAAACTCATAAACTCATAATAAAACTATCATCGAAACGTTAAGCGTGCGGACCCTACGGGTTCGAGAACTATGTAGACATGACCGAGAACTGTTTCCGGTCAATAACCAATAGTGGAACCTGGATGTTCATATTGGTTCTTACATATTCTACGAAGATCTTTATCGGTCAAACCGCATAACAACATACGTTGTTCCCTTTGTCATCGGTATGTTACTTGCCCGAGATTCGATCGTCGGTATCCAATACCTAGTTCAATCTCGTTACTGGCAAGTCTCTTTACTCGTTCCGTAATACATCATCCCGTAACTAACTCATTAGTTACAATGCTTGCAAGGCTTAAGTGATGTGTATTACCGAGAGGGCCCAGAGATACCTCTCCGAGCAATCGGAGTGACAAATCCTAATCTCGAAATCGCCAACTCAACATGTACCTTGAAGACACCTGTAGAGCTCCTTTATAATCACCCGATTCGTTGTGATGTTTGGTAGCACACAAAGTGTTCCTCCGATAAACGGAGTTGCATAATCTCATAGTCATAGGAACATGTATATGTCATGAAGAAAGCAATAGCAACATACTAAACGATCAAGTGCTAAGCTAACGGAATGGGTCAAGTCAATCACATCATTCTCCTAATGATGTGATCCCGTTAATCAAATGACACCTCATGTCTATGGTTAGGAAACTTAACCATCTTTGATTAATGAGCTAGTCAAGTAGAGGCATACTAGTGACACTATGTTTGTCTATGTATTCACACATGTATTATGTTTCCGGTTAATACAATTCTAGCATGAATAATAAACATTTATCATGATATAAGGAAATAAATAATAACTTTATTATTGCCTCTAGGGCATATTTCCTTCAGTCTCCCACTTGCACTAGAGTTAATAATCTAGTTCACATCGCCATGTGATTTAACACCAATATTCACATCTGTATGTGATTAATACCCATAGTTCACATCGTCATGTGATCAATACCCCAAGGGCTTACTAGAGTCAATAATCTAGTTCACATCGCTATGTGATTAACACCCAAAGAGTACTAAGGTATGATCATGTTTTGCTCGTGAGAGAAGTTTAGTCAACGGTCCGTCACATTCAGAGCCGTATGTATTTTGCAAATATTCTATGTCTATAATGCTCTGCACGGAGCTACTCTAGCTAATTGCTCCCACTTTCAATATGTATCCAGATTAAGACTTAGAGTCATCTGGATCAGTGCCAAAACTTGTATCGACGTAACCCTTTACGACGATCCTTTTGTCACCTCCATAATTGAGAAACATACCCTTATTCTACTAAGGATAATGTTTGACCGCTGTCCAGTGATCTACTCCTAGATCACTATTGTACTCCCTTGCCGAACTCAGTGGTAGGGTATGCAATAGATCTGGTACACAGCATGGCATACTTTATAGAACCTATGGCCAAGGCATAGGGAATGACTTTCATTCTCTTTCTATCTTCTGCCGTGGTCTGGCTTTGAGTCTTTACTCAATTTCACACCTTGTAACACAGGCAAGAACTCTTTCTTTGACTGTTCCATTTTGAACTACTTCAAAATCCTGTCAAGGTATGTATTCATTAAAAAACTTATCAAGCGTCTTGATCTATCTCTATAGATCTTGATGCTCAATATGTAAGCAGCTTCACCGAGGTCTTTCTTTGAAAAACTCCTTTCAAACACTCCTTTATGCTTTGCAGAATAATTCTACATTATTTTCGATCAACAATATGTCATTCACATATACTTATCAGAAATGCTGTAGTGCTCCCACTCACTTTCTTGTAAATACAGGCTTCTCCAAAAGTCTGTACAAAACCAAATGCTTTGATCACACTATCAAAGCGTTTATTTCAACTCCGAGAGGCTTGCACCAGTCCATAAATGGATCGCTAGAGCTTGCACACTTTGTTAGCACCCTTTGGATCGACAAAACCTTCTGGCTGCATCATATACAACTCTTCTTCCAA
The DNA here is from genome assembly GCA_021437245.1 of Aegilops speltoides. Lineage (NCBI taxonomy): Eukaryota > Viridiplantae > Streptophyta > Magnoliopsida > Poales > Poaceae > Aegilops > Aegilops speltoides. The sequence goes on along the minus strand of CM038141.1, from coordinate 72,591,947 downwards.
AAACCCGTTCAGGAATGCATTTTTGACATCCATCTGCCATATTTCATAATCATAAAATGCGGCAATTGCTAACATGATTCAGACAGACTTTTAAGCATCGATACGAATGAGAAAAATCTCATTGTATTTAACACCTTGAACTTGTCGAAAAACTTTTTTTCGACAATTCGAGCTCTGTAAATAGTAACACTACTATCAACGTCCGTCTTCTTCTTGAAGATCCATTTATTTTCTATGGATTGCCGAGTATCGGGCAAGTCCACCAAAGTCCACACTTTGTTCTCATACATGGATCCACTACTAGGGAAAAGCCTATACACAGAATCTTAGCAGCAGCGAGGGTTAAAACCTCGCCTCGCTACTTACTACTAACAGCGCATGTTTTAAACCTCGCTACTACTAAGTTGATAGCAAGAAGCTGGGTTTGTAACCTCGCTACTACTAAGCGGTCTCTACTGTGCCCCGGGATATGCCATAGTAGTAGCGCGGGTTTTAACCTCGCTACTACTAAGTTGATAGCGATGGCGGGTTTTAACCTCGCTACTACTAAGTGCCCTCGGACCATGCCATAGTAGTAGCGATGGTTATAAACCAGCGCCATCGCTATCAACTTAGTAGTAGCGAGGTTAAAACCAGCGCCATCGCTAATCGTCCGCCATAGTAGTAGCGCTGGGTATGGCCTATTTGTCAAAGTCTACCCCCCTGTGGACCGCCTTTTCAGTTTAAAAAAATATAAAAGAAAATGATAAAAATGTCAAAAAAATAAAAGAAAATAAGTTTCCCGTGTGATATGTGGTCTAGTTGTTGGGAAAATTTACAAATATGAATTTCGACTTTATTTGCAAAATCTCTCTGGAAATTTGTAAAATGGCCATAACTTTTATATATGAACTCGGATGAAAAAGTTTTTTATATGAAAAATCATCTACTCGAAAAGTTACATCCAAATTTAACCAGGGGAACCCCGTTAAACATTTTTAAAATCCTCAAAAACCTAACAGAAAAAAAGTTACGGGGCTTTTAAGATCTGGAGGCAAAAAATTCATCAAATTTCAGTTTTTTTAATTTTTGTTAAATCTGGTCAAACTATGGTCAAACTAATTATTCAAGAATATTAGTGTTACTAAATAATTATTTTAGGTTTTTTGAATTTTGGTCAAATCTGGTCAAACTGTGGTCAAATCTGGTCAAATTATGGTCAAACTGTGGGTCAAACTAATTATTCAAGAAATATTAGTGTTACTACTTTTTTAGAACAATAATTTCAAACTCAAACAGTAAAATGTGTCACTACATGCTCAAGCTAAATTCCTGAGGTTAATAGGATTGACATCTTACTATTGTCAGGAAAACAACAAGTGCAGACTTGGAAACGAGGGAGAATAGAACCCGGAAGTTAAGCGTGCTCAGGCTGGAGTAGTGAGAGGATGGGTGACCGTCCGGGAAGTTAGATGATTTGAAATGATGAGGGGTGATTAGAGATTAAATTTAGCAGCGATGATGGGTGATTAGAGATTTGAGGTTAAAATAATTCAGAAATTTGAAAATTAGGGAAAAAAATCAAAAAAAAATTTCAAAAAAAAATCCAGAGATTACAGATTAGTAGTAGCGCGGGTTTTTACCCACGCTACTGCTATATGTTAGCTGTAGTGCCTTATTAGTAGCGCGGGTACCCGCGCTACTAATAGGCCCAAAACCCGCGCTGCTGCTAGGCTTTTCCCTAGTAGTGATCCTATCTCAGATTTCATGGGCTCCAGCCATTTCACGGAATCTGGGCTCATCATCGCTTCCTCATAGTTCGTAGGTTCATCATGGTTTAGTAACATGACTTCCAGAACAGGATTACCGTACCACTCTGGTGCGGACCGTACTCTGGAAGACCTACAAGGTTCTGTAATAACTTGATCTGAAGTTTCATAATCATCATCATTAGCTTCCTCACTAATTGGTGTAGGAATCACTGGAACTGATTTCAGCGATGAACTATTTTCCAATTCAGGAGAAGGTACAATTACCTTATCAAGTTCTACTTTCCTCCAACTCACTTCTTTCGAGAGAAACTCCTTCTCTAGAAAGGATCCATTCTTAGCAACGAATGTTTTGCCTTCGGATCTGTGATAGAAGGAGTACCCAACAGTTTCCTTTGGGTATTCTATGAAGACACACTTCTCCGATTTGGGTTTGAGCTTATCAGGTTGAAAACCTTTTTCATATAAGCATCGCAACTCCAAACTTTAAGAAACGACAGCTTAGGTTTACTGCTAAACCATAGTTCATACGGTGCCGTCTCAACGGATTTAGATGGTGCCCTATTAAACGTGAATGCAGCTGTCTCTAATGCATAACCCCAAAACGATATTGGTAAACTGATCAGATACATCATAGATCGTACCATATCAAGTAAAGTACGATTACGATGTTCGGACACACTATTACATTGTGGTGTTCCAGGTGGCGTGAGCTGTGAAACTATTCCACATTGTTTTATATGAAGGCCAAACTCATACCTCAAATATTCTCCTCCACGATCAGATCGTAGAAACTTTATTTTCTTGTTCTGATGATTCTCCACTTTACTCTGAAATTCTTTGAACTTTTCAACTATTTCAGACTTTATGTTTCATTAAGTAGATATACGCATATCTGCTCAAATCATCTGTGAAGGTTAGAAAATAACGATACTTGCCATGAGCATCAACACTTATTGGATCGCATACATCGGTATGTATTATTTCCAATAAGTCAGTAGCTTGTTCCATTGTTCCGGAGAACGGAGGTTTAGTCATCTTGCCCAAAAGGCACGGTTCGCAACCATCAAATGATTCATAACCAAGTGATTCCGAAAATCCATCTTTATGGAGTTTCTTCATGCGCTTTACACCGATATGACCCAAACGGCAGTGCCACAAATAAGTTGCACTATCATTATTAACTTTGCATCTTTTGGCATCAATATTATGAATATGTGTATCACTACGATCGAAATCCAACAAACTATTTTCATTGGGTGTATGACCATCGAAGGTCTTATTCATGTAAACAGAATAACAATTATTCTCTAACTTTAAATGAATAATCGTATCGCAATAAACATGATCAAATCATATTCATGCTCAACGCAAACACCAAATAACATTTATTTAGGTTTAACACTAATCCCGAAAGTATAGGGAGTGTGCGATGATGATCATATCAATCTTGGAACTACTTCCAACACTCATCGTCACTTCCCCTTCAACTAGTCTCTGTTTATTCTGTAACTCCTGTTTCGAGTTACTAATCTTAGCAACCCAACATGTATCAAATACTCAGGGGCTACTATAAACACTAGTAAGGCACACATCAAACACCTGTATATCAAATATACCCTTGTTCACTTTGCCATCCTTCTTATCCACCAAATATTTAGGGCATTTCCGCTTCCAGTGACCATTTCGTTTGCAGTGTAAGCACTCAGTCTCAGGCTTTGGTCCAGCTTTGGTCTTCTTCACGGGAGTGAAAACTTGTTTGCCATTCTACTTGAAGTTTCCCTTTCTTTCCCGTTGCCCTTTTCTTGAAACTAGTGGTCTTGTCAATCATTAACACTTGATGCTCTTTCTTGATTTCTACCTTCGTTGATTTCAACATCACGAAGAGCTCGGGAATCATTTTCGTCATCCTTTGCATACTATAGTTCATCACGAAGTTCTATTAACTTGGTGATGGTGACTAGAGAACTCTGTCAATCACTATCTTATCTGGAAGATCAACTCCCACTTGATTCAAGCGGTTGTAGTACCCAGACAATCTGAGCACTTGCTCACTAGTTGAGCGATTCTCCTCCATCTTTTAGCTATAGAACTTGTTGGAGACTTCATATCTCTCAACTCGGGTATTTTCTTGAAATATTAACTTTAATTCCTGGAACATCTCATATGGTCCATGACGTTCAAAACGTCTTTGAAGTCCTGATTCTAAGCCCTTAAGCATGGTGCACTAAACTATCAAGTAGTCATCATATTGAGCTAGCCAAACGTTCATAACGTCTGCATCTGCTCCTGCAATAGGTTTGTCACCTAGCGGTGCATCAGGGACATAATTTTTTCTGTGCAGCAATGAGGATAAACCTCAGATCACGGATCCAATCCGCATCATTGCTACTAACATTTTTCAACACAGTTTTATCTAGGAACATATCAAAATAAACATATGAAAGCAACAACGCGAGCTATTGATCAACATAATTTGCAAAATACAACCAGGACTAAGTTCATGATAAATTTAAGTTCAATTAATCATATTACTTAAGAACTCCCACTTAGACAGACATCTCTCTAGTCATCTAAGTGATCACGTGATCCAAATCAACTAAACCATAACCGATCATCACGTGAGATGGAGTAGTTTTCAATGGTGAACATCACTATGTTGATCATATCTACTATATGATTCACGCTCGACCTTTCGGTCTCCGTGTTCCGAGGCCAGATCTGCATATGCTAGGCTCGTCAAGTTTAACCTGAGTATTCCGCGTGTGCAAAACTGGCTTGCACCCATTGTAGATGGACGTAGAGCTTATCACACCCGATCATCACGTGGTGTCTGGGCACGACGAACTTTGGGTGCATACTCAGGGAGAACACTTCTTGATAATTCGTGAGAGATCATCTTAAAATGCTACCGTCAATCAAAGGAAGATAAGATGCATAAAGGATAAACATCACATGCAATCAATATAAGTGATATGATATGGCCATCATCATCTTGTGCTTGTGATCTCCATCAAAGCACCGTCATGATCACCATCGTCACTGGCGCGACACCTTGATCTCCATCGTAGCATCGTTGTCGTCTCGCCAACTATTGCTTCTACGACTATCGCTAGCGTTAGTGATAAAGTAAAGCATTACAGGGCGATTGGATTGCATACAATAAAGCGACAACCATATGGCTCCTGCCAGTTGCCGATAACTCGGTTACAAAACATGATCATCTCATACAATAAAATATAACATCACTTCTTGACCATATCACATCACAACATGCCCTCCAAAAACAAGTTAGACGTCCTCTACTTTGTTGTTGCAAGTTTTACGTGGCTGCTACGGGCTGAGCAAGAACCGTTCTTACCTACGCATCAAAACCACAACGATAGTTTGTCAAGTTGGTGCTGTTTTAACCTTCACAAGGACTGGGCGTAGCCACACTCGGTTCAACTTAAGTTGGAGAAACCGACACCGCCAGCCACACGTGTGCAAAGCACGTCAAGAGAACCGATCTCGCGTAAGCATCTGGCGTAATGTCGGTCCGGGCCGCTTCATCCAACAATACCGCCGAACCAAAGTATGACATGCTGGTAAGCAGTATGACTTATATCGCCCACAACTCACTAGTGTTCTACTCGTGCATATAACATCAATGCATGAAAACTAGGCTCTGATACCACTGTAAGGGAACGTAGTAATTTCAAAAAATTTCCTACGCACACGCAAGATCATGGTGATGCATAGCAACGAGAGGGGAGAGTGTTGTCCACATACCCTCGTAGACCGTAAGTGGAAGCGTTATGACAACGCGGTTGATGTAGTCGTACGTCTTCACGATCCGACCGATCCAAGCACCAAACGTACGGTACCTCCGTGTTCTGCACACGTTCAGCTCGATGACGATCCCCAGACTCCGATCCAGCAGGGTGTCGGGGATGAGTTCCGTCAGCACGACGGCGTGGTGACGGTGATGATGTTCTACCAATGCAGGGCTTCGCCTAAGCACCGGTACGATATGACCAAGGTGGAATATGGTGGAGGGGGGCACCGCACACGGCTGAGGAACGATCACGATGATCAACTTGTGTGTCTATGGGGTGCCCCCTGCCCCCGTATATAAAGGAGTGGAGGAGGGGGAGGGCCGGCCCTCTCTATGGCGCGCCCTAGGGGAGTCCTACTCCCACCGAGAGTAGGATTCCCCCTTTCCTAGTAGAACTAGGAGCCCTTCCATGTAGTAGGAGTAGGAGAGAAGGAAAGGGAAGAGAGAAGGGAAGGAAGGAGGGGGTGTGGCCCCTCCCCCTAGTCCAATTCGGACTAGGCCTTGGGGGGCGTGCATCCTACCCTAGGCAGCCTCTCTCTCTTTCCCGTATGGCCCAATAAGGCCCAATACTTCTCCCGGCGAATTCCCGTAACTCTCCGGTACTCCAAAAAATACCCGAATCACTCGGAACCTTTTCGAAGTCCGAATATAGTCGTCCAATATATCTATCTTTACGTCTCGACCATTTCGAGACTCCTCGTCATGTCCCCGATCTCATCCGGGACTCCGAACTCCTTCGGTACATCGAAACTCATAATCTCATAATAAAACTGTCATCGAAACGTTAAGCGTGCGGACTGTCGGTGTCAAAACCGGCGGATCTCGGGTAGGGGGTCCCGAACTGTGCGTCTAGGCGGATGGTAACAGGATACAAGGGACACGATGTTTTACCCAGGTTCGGGCCCTCTTGATGGAGGTAAAACCCTACGTCCTGCTTGATTAATATTGATGATATGGGTAGTACAAGAGTGGATCTACCACGAGATCGAGGAGGCTAAACCCTAGAAGCTAGACTATGGTATGATTGTTGTAACGGATGTTGTGTCCTACGGACTAAAGCCCTCCAGTTTATATAGACACCGGAGAGGGCTAGGGTTACATAGAGTCGGTTACAATGGTAGGAGATCTACATATCCGTATTGCCAAGCTTGCCTTCCACGCCAAGGAAAGTCCCATCCGAACACGAGACGGAGTCTTCAATCTTGTATCTTCGTAGTCTTGGAGTCCGCGGACGATGATAGTCCGCTGTCCGGACACCCCAAGTCCAGACTCCTCAAGAGCCCTCTGCACTGGCTTCAATGACGATGAGTCCGGCGCGCATAATGTTCGGCATTGCAAGGCGGGTTCCTCTTCCGAATAGTCCATAGAAGATTGTGAACACCTGGATAGTGTCCGGCTCTGCAAAATAATTTCCACATTCCACCGTAGAGAGAATAAAATGTGCACAAGTTCAATCTGCTGACGTACTCCATGGCATGACGTCACGCCACTACCAAGCCTTTACTTGAATCATTTTTTATTATACCACCTCAGCGCGTTTAGCGAAGCGGTTTCCTTGGCACGTCTTGTCGAAGCAGAGATCGTGTTCCCCTTATTCAGGGATTCTCATCAATACGGACGTGGGTAACCCAACCGCGCCCGTCGCCACGCCTCCTCTATCGAAGGAGAGTCCCAAACGGTCACGGAGACGGCTCTTGGTATTCTCCCTCTTTATAATAGGAGCAAGGCTCATTTCTTTTCTTCAATCTTCCACCGAATCTTCTCCTTGCTCCAAGTTCCAACACCCAGAGCCCCAGATTCGAGCGCTTCGGACCTTCAACAATGTCCGGCTCCGACCTTCAGGGCCGGTGGACGGAGCAGGATGTGCTAAAGCTGCGAGAAGCCAAGTACCTATCCTACGAGATTTCGCACAGGTTGCCCGCCGAAGGGCAGGCCATCCCCACCCCCGAGCCCGGTGAGTATGTCGTCTTTGTATCCCACCTCCGTCGGGGTTTAGGCTTCCCGATGGATACTTTTGTGAGAGGGCTCATATTTTACTATGGGTTGGAATTCCACGACTTGGCTCCGGAGTCCATCCTCCATATTTCCGCGTTTATTGTCGTCTGCGAAGCCTTCCTCCGCATCACCCCCCACTTCGGCTTGTGGCTGAAGACCTTCAATGTGGAGCCGAAGATGATCGGGGGGCGTCAAGCAGAGTGCAGCGGGGCGGCCATAAGCAGGAGGGCCGATGCCCCGTGGCCTGAGGGCTCCTTCCAAGAGGAGCTCGGCTTGTGGCAGCAGGAGTGGTTCTATATCACCGCTCCGAAGGGCAGCAGGCAGAAGCCGCCGCCTCCATTCCGCTCGGGACCTCCACGACGGTTGATGTCGGGTCAACCAAGGAGCTCAATTGGGGCCGTCAAAAGACGTGCCCCTATTGCGAGCAGATTCAAGACCTCCAAGCGAGAGATCGATCTGGTCGTGGTGATGCGAGTTATGCTAATTAGGCGTCTCTGCGCCTCGCAAACGCCGCCCTCTCCGGCTATGGGAGTTCAATCCGGAGGGACCACGGATTCTCCAACACTTCATGGGTACGACACCCATGGAGATGTACAAGTTGTTCTTCGGATCACAGGCGGTGTGTCCGGAATTGACCGAGGATGCCGGCCTAAGCTGCAATCGCCCGGATACTCAAGTAAGTAGCTCAGTGTTCGGACGCACCGTTTGTTTGCCTTTCTACAATTCGCCTTTTAACCCGTTATCCTTCAACAGGAGTGGATAGCGCAAGCAAAGCTGATACGGTGTCCGGCCCCCCTCCCAGAGACCGCGCCGGAGCCCGTGCTGGTCAGAATGTTGGAGGTTGCGCCTTCGAAAGAAGGCGAAGGGGAAAATGGAGGAGCTTCCGCTTCGCCCAAGGGGACGCTTGAAGAAGTGGGGCTCGAGAATCCCTCCCTCCAGGGGGAGAAGAGGACCGCCTCCGAAAATCCGGAGGCCAAAGCCCCTAAGCGGGGGAAGAAATCTTCGCCAGAGGGTCCTGCATCCGGGGAGGTCCCGGCCGCACAGTCTTCTCTAAAGAGTTAGCCCTCTAGCGAGCCGTGAGTAGAAAAGGGGGAGTTCATTAATAAGAAACATCCCTATTTGTGCTTCTGAGGATAACCGAAATTTTTACCTTGTAGTTCGGATCTGCGACCTTCTCAGATGAGCTCGTCTTCGGGGGATCTTCGTCCGGAGATGATGGAGAGCGAGATGCCTCCGTCTGCTGCGCCGTCGGATAGGGCGGACGAGCCTGAAGTGTCGTCACGGAGGGTATCCCCGAGCCCGGCAGAGCCGAAGAGTTCGGCGCCGACTAGTGTTCGGCCGGGGGAGCTGAAGGATCTGCTTGAGAGGGCGTCCATCTCAGAAGATCACCATGCATTGATGAATATGGTGATTGGAAGGATTTCCTCCGCCGAAAGCGGATTGCATAATGCCGTCAGGAGTTTGCTGGCGGGGTTTGAGGTACGTACAAATGACACACCTTTTGACAATTTTGCGCATGGAAGTGCGCCCTGTATAGATAGTAGCCCCTGAGACTCGGTAGGTTGTCGAAAGCGACAGCGTGCCGAGGATCAAAATCGCAGGTTTCAATCTTCGCCGTTCCTTTGCAGGTGGCGGATCGTCCGGGGGCCAGCCGGACTGATGGAGTTGCCGAACTAAAGCGGCAGCTCGATGTTGCGGAGGCGGACATCGCGCTAGTCAACAGGCGACTTGACGAGTCGCAAGGTAAAGAAAATTTTCCCCGCAGTCACCTAGTAAGGGAGCCGAAGCCCATATCTTATAATATTTGTGCTTGACGCAGATGGTGCTGCTGCTGTGGAGAGCCTTCGGGCCGAACTTGCTCAAGCCAAGGAGCAGGCCAGAAGGAGTAATGCGGCGGCCTTGAGGGCGACCGAGGAGTTAGAAGCCGAAAGGGCTGCACACTGCCAAAGCAGGGAAGAGATGGCCGAAATGGCCTGGAAGTTGAAAGATGCTACCGACCGCACTGAGGCTGTTGAAAAGGAGCACCTATCGGAGCAAGAAGACCTAGGGAAGGCCACCGCCGAAGCCAAGGACGCCCGATCTGCAATGCGGGCTATAAAGGAGGAGCTGCGCCAAGCCGGAGACATTGTGGCTGGCAAGCCCTTTCTGCTGCGCCGAAGGTTCACGGATCCTAAGTATGCTCAACTTGGCCAGCTGTGGGGTCTGGAGGATCCTTATATGGACTTAGCGGCAAGTGCGGCGGATGCCGTTGTGCACTTCCGGGGCCAGAAGGATCACAAGACGGAAGAGCTGTTTTGGTCTCAATTCCATAGTCCGCATCATTCACTTCCGCTGACCGACCGGTTGGCCGAATGGGCTGAGCTGAATAGGTTGTCCGGGCTTGCCATGACAGATATCGTGACTCATGTCTGGCCGGATAGGCCTAAGCAGAAGAGCTATTTTGGCTTGTTGCAGCAATTTCTTGAGGCGGTGCCGCATATTGAGGCGATGAAGCGGTCAGCCTGCATAGAGGGTGCGCGGATGGCACTTGCCCGTGTGAAGCCACATTGGACAGAGATGGATGCCGCCGCTGTTGCGACCCAGGGTTCGGACGAAAGCCGGTTACCCGCCGAGCACTATTTTGGGGAAGTTATGCGTGGTGCTCATGTAATAGAGTCGCAGTGCTCGAAAAATGTCACGTTCAAATGAACGTTTTATTTTGTAAAACAATGGTTATGATGTAAGCGGTTTTTATACTTGTGCGTTCAAGTGTTGAAATATCTCCTATGCGGCCGTTTATGTATACGTGTGTATAACCTGAAAGATGGCAGTCTTCGGCATCAGCCCCCACGCACAGGGTGCGGGGGTGTTCGCAAAATATAGCGCATTTTCACACTTAATCCGATGTCTCGGTCCTGTTGAGGAGGTGGTAGCGTAGCAAACGAGGCAACTGGACTATAACGCTTTATCAGTTTCACTTAGCCATTGGAGTTCGAGGGTGGGGCTACGATATAGCCCCTGGGGGCACCGCGCTCTCCGAATTCGGGGCGTGTATGTGCCTGACCGGGAAACGGTCCTTTGTCAAAGCGGAGGAATTCTAAACATTCCGTGGTCGATCGAGTGGTTGACCGGTCTCTCATTTATGTCAGACGATCGGTTTCGGCTTTCTCTACTAAGGTGCTCGCCAATTAACTCGGGGCACAATCGCAGAGTTCTCCTGGTGCCGCGTTAGCCGATGATCTGTAACGAAGGCAGCAAAACACAAGAGCCGCAAACCCAACATTTGACCAAAGACATGATTCGGAGCTGATGCATATAAGGCCTAACTCGAGACGCTGAACACTCCCTAAGGTGTTCGGTCTTTTATAATAACGGGCGAAACAATGCCCTAAGCCCCTTGTGTCTAGGTACAGGCGAGGTCCTCTGACGCGGCCGATGCCAAAACGTCGGTATCCTCTCTGGTTATCATGAAAAAACCAGGGGATTATAGCAACAAGAGACAGTAAAAAAGGTTTACGCAGGGTCTTAATCTGAAAAGAATCCTAGCACCGGGTCCCTACTGCACGTCTGCGCCTGTGTCTTCGTTGTGCCGTTATCCTGGACGGGTGTGCACGGTCTTCATCTGTAAAAAGAGAGGAACTTAGTTTGAAAAGAAATCGTGCGAAAAGTGCATAAAGAAAAATATTAATAAATTAATAAATCTGAGCCTATATTAGCCCATTGTTGCTTATATGCACAGCCCCCTGTGAAGGGGTGTGCGGCTAGGGAGCCCCTAGCTTATTTATGCCGGACTCGTCTAGCCGTGTCCGGGGTCTTTGAATGACCCTCTTAATGAAATGATGCCACGTGGACCGGGCATTTTGAGTGTAAGAGACGCGTAATGTGGTATGGCGTTGAAGCGAACAAAAGCTTCACGCCCCAATAGTGCTTGATAGCTACTTTTGAATGGGGCGACATGGAAGATTAGCTTCTCGCGTCGGAAGTTGCCCGGTGACCTGAACACAACTTCTAGTAATAAGGAGCCTGTGTACTTGGCGTAAGGGCCTGGCGTCACTCCTTTGAAGGAAGTGCGGCTATGTCGAATTTTAGTAAGGTCTATCCCCAACTTGCGGATTGTGTTCGGATATAGCAGGTTTAAGTCGCTGCCGCCGTCCATCAGGACTTGTGTAAATTGTAGTCCGTCGATTATAGGATTCAATATCAAAGCAGTCCATCCTGCGTTTCGAATGCTTCTGGAATAATCCGGGTTGTCGAAAGTGATTGGTTTTGACATCCAACTTCGAGGTTCCACTGGGGTGGACCGTGCGGCACTTATTTTAGCGGGTGCCGCATTGTTTTTCCGCAATATCACATGAAGTGAGTTTACTGTTTTGACTCCTTGTGGGAAAGTCTTTTGTTTTCCGGTGCTCTGTTGGTGGGGTTTATCATCGTCGCTTGATGCGTCGAGCCTCTTGTGTTCGGTGTTTAGTCGACCGGACTGTTTGAAAACCCAGCAATCTCAGTGGGTGTGGTTTGCAGGCCTTCCGGAGGTACTGTGGATTTGACATATCCGATCCAAAATCTTGTTTAAGTTGGATAGCTCATCATTGTTGTCCTTAAGGGGCAGTGTTTTGTTGTTTGGCCACGAGCTTTTGAATCCGGCATTGACCGCCGTGTTCTTTGGGCTTTTTTCTTTATTCCGGCGCTGATCCTTTTTGCGCCGTGATTTTCCGTTTCCATCTCTAATCTCGGATGTACTCGGGTCGCTGGTGCTGCATCTTGCTAGCCAGCTATCCTCCCCCGCGCAAAATTGGGTCATGAGGCTTGCTAAGCTGGCCATTGTCCTCGGCTTCTCTTGGCCGAGGTGTCTCATGAGCCATTAAATCACGGACGTTGTGTTTGAAAGCTGCTAAGGCTTCGCGTCCGGACAATCGACTATTTGGTTCTTTTGGTAAGGAACCTGTTCTAGAATTTGTCTTGCCGACTCTCGGGCTGTTGAGTTATATGACTTAGATAAATCAGATCTGGAGGGCGGAGAGAAGTCCCTTGAAAATTTGCTCTAAACGCGCCCCTCGAGCTCTTCCCAACTTCCAACAGTGTTTTCTGGGAGGCTTTTGAGCCAGTGCCGAGCTAGCCCTTTGAGCTTGAGGGGTAGATATTTTATGGCGTGGAGATCATCTCCTCTAGCCATATGTATGTGTACTATGTAATCCTCTATCAAGACTCCAGGGTCTGTTGTTTCGTCGTATGCCTCTATGTTTATGGGTTTGAACCCTGCTGAAAATTCATGATCCAGCACCTCATCGGTGAAACATAGTGGGTGTGCGGCGCCCCTGTATTTGGGTGTGCCGCTGTCTTCGAACACTTGGCGTGTTGTGATGCTTCCTGGGGCCGTCTTTTTTGGCCCGTAAATGGACCTGGCTGGGCCATCTGTTTTCCCAGGATCATGAGTCAGCTTGAGTGCGGCGCCGCTTGTCGCTTTTGGCCTGTCATCTGGTCATCTATCCGGCCAGGCAGCTTCTTTAATTTTTGACTGTGGTGGCTCTATGGCTTCCTCGTCAAATTCTGGCAGCAGCTTGCGCTTCGGGTAGCTCTTTGATTGATGGTCATTGCCATATTTGTCTGCGGTCTTGAGTACTTTGCTCCACCTCATTCTGAGTATGTCTTCCGCTGTTTTGAGCTTCCGTTTTTCCTTCTTCAAGCTTCTTGCGGTGGCGACGAGTCTTCTGTGAAGGTTGTTATGCTCCGGTGGTATGTCCGGTGTGAGGTCGTCCGGACTGTTGGTTTCGCCGGGATTGGATTGATTATCCGATTCGTCCTGTTCGGACGGTTGCTTGGTTGCATGTTCGTCGTCCACTGGTTTGCCCTGCTCTAACGCTGGGTCATTAGGAATGCTGTCTTTGCCGAGGCGGGGCTTAGGGCGGCGCTTGCGTCGCCGTTTTGGTTGTTTATCGGCGGGATTATCCTTTGTCGCGCCCCGTTGTTCCTCGTCGTCGCTTCCTTTTGGGGTATCCAACATATATATGCCGTGTGTTGGGGTGGTCTTCCAGTGTCCTGTAGGCGCTGGCTCTTGTTCGTCTCCGGCATCGTCGTCCATACCGTCGATGTCATCGGAGTCATAGTCTAGCATGTCGGTTAGATCGTCGACAGTGGCTACAAAGTGGGTGGTGGGTGGGCTTTGAATTTCTTCGTCGTCCGCATCCCAACCATCCTGGCCGTAGTCCGGCCAAGGCTCTCCGATAGCGAGAGATGCTTTAGCGAATTTAGGATTTCGCCAAGGGTTGAGTGTTGGAAGATGTCCGCAGCGTTGAACTCCATGATCGGCACCCAATCAGATTCGATTGGCAGGGGCGCGGGAGGTTCAGAGTCCGACAAGGAGTCCGGCGCCTCGGAGTCACAAGCTTTATAAGGGACATGGTCGGTATTCAGCTCCATCGCCGTGGGCGCCGCAGCCCCTGAGGCGGTGTCCAGCCACCAGTCCTCGATCTGCGCAATCGGTTCCGAACTAAGGGTCGGAGCGGATTCGTGTGCGGCCTCCAAGGTACTGTTCGGCGGCAGAGTTGATCATGCTCATCGTGACAGTGCGACATGCTTGGCTGCGGCTCGGATCCGTCGAAGATCAAGTCACTGTGGATATCCGCCATGAAGTTTAAGCTTCCAAATCTGACCTGACGGCCAGGGGCGTAGCTTTCGATCTGCTCTAGACGGCCATGTGAATTGGCCCGCAGTGCGAAACCGCCGAACATGAAGATCTGTCCGGGGAGAAAAATCTCACCCTGGACGGCGTTGTTGATTGGAGAGGCCATCAAGCCTATCGGTGACGACACAGAGGAACTCTCAATGAAAGCACCTATGTCGGTGTCAAAACCGGCGGATCTCGGGTAGGGGGTCCCGAACTGTGCGTCTAGGCGGATGGTAACATGAGACAAGGGACACGATGTTTTAGCCAGGTTTGGGCCCTCTTGATGGAGGTAAAACCCTACGTCCTGCTTGATTAATATTGATGGTATGGGTAGTACAAGAGTGGATCTACCACGAGATCGAGGAGGCTAAACCCTAGAAGCTAGCCTATGGTATGATTGTTGTAATGGATGTTGTGTCCTACGGACTAAAGCCCTCCTGTTTATATAGACACCGGAGAGGGCTAGGGTTACACAGAGTCGGTTACAATGGTAGGAGATCTACATATCCGTATTGCCAAGCTTGCCTTACACGCCAAGGAAAGTCCCATCCGGACACGGGACGGAGTCTTCAATCTTGTATCTTCGTAGTCTTGGAGTCTGGCGGGCGATGATAGTCCGGCTGTCCGGACACCCCCTAGTCCAGGACTCCCTCATGGACCCTACGGGTTCGAGAACTATGTAGACATGACCGAGAACTGTTTCCGGTCGATAACCAATAGTGGAACCTGGATGTTCATATTGGTTCCTACATATTCTACGAAGATCTTTATCGGTCAAACCGCATAACAACATACGTTGTTCCCTTTTTCATCGGTATGTTACTTGCCCGAGATTCGATCGTCGGTATCCAATACCTAGTTCAATCTCGTTACCGGCAAGTCTCTTTACTCGTTCCGTAATACATCATCCCGTAACTAACTCATTAGTTACAATGCTTGCAAGGCTTAAGTGATGTGTACTACCGAGAGGGCCCAGAGATACCTCTCCGACAATCAGAGTGACAAATCCTAATCTCAAAATACGCCAACTCAACATGTACCTTTGGAGACACCTGTAGAGCTCCTTTATAATCACCCAGTTACGTTGTGATGTTTGGTAGCACATAAAGTGTTCCTCCAGTAAACGGGAGTTGCATAATCTCATAGTCATAGGAACATGTATAAGTCATGAAGAAAGAAATAGCAACATACTAAACGATCAAGTGCTAAGCTAACGGAATGGGTCAAGTCAATCACATCATTCTCCTAATGATGTGATCCCGTTAATCAAATGACACCTCATGTCTATGGTTAGGAAACTTAAACATCTTTGATTAATGAGCTAGTCAAGTAGAGGCATACTAGTGACACTATGTTTGTCTATGTATTCACACATGTATTATGTTTCCTGTTAATACAATTCTAGCATGAATAATAAACATTTATCATGATATAAGGAAATAAATAATAACTTTATTATTGCCTCTATGGCATATTTCCTTCAGGCGGTGGACGACGGTGAGGCCTAGGAAGGGGACGACGCGGAGCCGGGGAAGACACGGCAGTGGATGCCCACGCGGAGAGGAGTACGGGCGTTCACTGGTTCGGCTGCGGTTTGAGGCTGCCGTCGCCGCAGAATAACAGGGGGTGTGGGTGAGTGGAGGGATGGCCTGGCCAGTGGTGGGAGTAGTATGGGGGCAATGAGGCCTTCGCGGTAGCACAGCCTGCCACGGGAGGCAGGACCAGGCGGCACGATCGGCGCTACTTTGGGCGACTGGAGCAATAAGACTAGAGGTTGAAGAAGCACTATGGCCGTTGGATGGACATCATACGACCACTGGAGTATTGACTAAGTTGACAAAGCCCTCCGGCCTCGTCAACTTAGTAGGCCCACAAGTCAGCCCAACAATATGGTGGGTCCCAGCTAGCAGGGGGTATTCATTTTTTTGGGCGTAATAAGGAGGCACTTCCTTGCGTGCGAAGATATAGCTCTTATAAAGAATGCAATTTCATCCTCTCCACATGATTCTCAAGAAACAACAAGCCTAAATGAAGATATTGAACGTAGCTCTGTACTTCAAGACCGCACTTCCCCTACACCACCATCACAGGTGCTTTCTCTAACTTCGCAGTGTGATATGTGGTTGCATGTTGCATACGGTGTCGAGCTTATAATGCTTCTAATTAGTGTAAATTGCATCTGCTTAGTTTACACACTATACCTGTGAATATGACATGCCTTCCTATTTTTGGTACACACTACATCTATGAGTTAACCTTGTTCTTACATGAAACTACCTCTCTTCTGTATCCTGCATCAATCACTTACGATGAGTCACCTTTATTTGTTGCATATTGCATATTATTTCTAGCATGTTGCCATGTATTGCTTCTAATTTGGTCAAATACATTTGTTAGGGCACCCTTTTAATTTGGCAGAGTGATATTGGTTTCATCTTTCATATGGTTTCTAGCTTGCATTGATTCTAACAAGTTCAAGCACCTTGTGCTTAGTTTACACTTTATACATTATACATGTCAATATGTCACACCGTCCTGTTTTTCATACATATTCCATCCTCCTATCATGCGGCTTCCTTACATGAAAGTAGTGTTCGTCAGTATCATGCATCAATGAGTTCTGAAGAGTAAATTTTATTCCTTTTTCTTGTGGATTTGACTTGACAAGGAAAAATCAAGAAATAGGAAGGAAAAGAGTATGGAAGGCGATGATGGTGGTCCTCTGCAGCAACGTAAATGGAGCATCTGTACCGATTCTCCTTGTACTGATAGTGCATTACAAGGTCCAAGTCTCCGCTCCCCTACCCCACCATCCAAGGTGCTTGCTCTAACTTGGCAGTGTGATATCTGGTTGCATGTTGCATATGGTGTCTAGCTCAGATTGCTCCTAATTAGTGTAAATCGCATCTGCTTAGCTTACACATGATACATGTGAATATGACACGCTTTCCTGTTTTTGGTACATACTATATCTGTCTATCACACCATGTTCTTACATGAAACTACTCTTCTTGTGTATCCTACATCAGTCACTTATGATGGGACACCTTTAAGTTGCCAGTGTGATATTGGTTTGCGTCTTGAATATGATTTCTAGCATGTATTGCTTCTAGTTTGATGAACGCCACCTATGACGAGACAATTTTATCTTGGCAGAGTGATATTGATTGCACCTTCCATATGGTGTCTTGTAGTGTTTCTAATTTGTTGAAGTGCCTTCTGCTTAGTTACCACATCATAGGTGTGAATATGTCAAGTTGTCCATTTTTTGTACATATTCCATCCTCGTATCATGACTTTGCCTTTCATCAGAGTAGTTTTCATCAGTATCATGCATGAATGAGTTCTGAAGAGCAAAATATTCCTTTTCCTTGTCGGTATGACCTCATAATGCAAAATCAATAAAGCTGAAGGAAATTGGCAAGGCATTGGATGATGGTGGTCCTTCTGAGCAACTGAAACGGAGGTTCTCTAACGATTCTACTCCGCCATCCTCCCAACAAGATTCGCAAGACAACGCAAGGCTAGACAGTCAACGTAGCTATGTAGATGATGAGCACATCTCCCCTACTCCACCATCACAGGTGCTTGCTCTAATTTTGCACTATTATATGTGGTTTCATGTTGCGTATGATGTCTAGCTTGTATTGCTTCTAACTTTGTTGAATTGCATCTGCTTACTTTACACATAATGCCCGTGAATATTACATGTGTTCCTGTTTCTACATCAGACTACTATTCTTGTATATCCCGCATCAGTCACTTATGATAAGGCACCTTTTAAGTCGCCACTGTGATATTGGTTGTGTCTTGCATATGATTTCTAGCATGTACTGCTTCTAATTTGTTGAAATGCCATACAGTTTGAACTTGGCAGAGTGATATTGGTTGCATCTTTTATATGGTGTCTAGCTTGCAGTGCTTCTAATTTGTTGAAATGCCTTCTGCTTTGTTACCACATCATAGGTATGAATACGTCACACCATCCTGTTTTTCATACATATTCCATCCTCGCATCATGTGTTTGCTTTTCATCCGAGTAGTGTTCGTCAGTATCATGCATGAAGGAGTTCTGAAGAGCGAATTTTATTCTTTTTCCTTATCGGTTTGACTTCAGAATGCAAAATCATTACAACTGAAGGAAATTAGTCCGACAGTGGATG
The DNA here is from genome assembly GCA_021437245.1 of Aegilops speltoides. Classification (NCBI taxonomy): domain Eukaryota; kingdom Viridiplantae; phylum Streptophyta; class Magnoliopsida; order Poales; family Poaceae; genus Aegilops; species Aegilops speltoides. The sequence continues at coordinate 72,573,584 of CM038141.1, read as the reverse complement.
ATGGTGGTCCTTCGGAGCAACTCAAACTGGGGGTCTCTACAGATTCTACTCCGCCATCCTCCCAACAAGATTCGCAAGACAACACAAGGCCGGATACCAACGAGTGTGTAGATGATGAGAACATCCCCCCTACTCCACCATCATAGGTGCTTGCTCTAACTTGGCACTATTATATGTGGTTGCATGTTGCGTATGATGTCTAGCTTGTATTGCTTCTAACTTGAATTGCATCTGCTTACTTTACACATAATGCCTGTGAATATGACACGTGTTCCTGTTTCTAGAACATACGTGTACATGATGAGCACATCTCCCCTACTCCACCATCACAGGTGCTTGCTCTTACTTGGAACTGTTATATGTGGTTCCATTTTCCGTATGATGTCTAGTTTGTATTGCTTCTTATTATGTTGAATTGCATCTGCGTAGCTTACAACTTATACCTGCAACAATCACTTACCCATAAGACACATTTAACTTGGGACTGTGATGTAGGTTGCATCTTGCATTGTCTTCTAGCTTGTACTGCTTCTAATTTCTTGAAATGGCACTTACAACGAGACACTTTTTACCTGATAGAGTGATATTGGTTGCATGTTCATATGGTGCCTAGCTTTCATTACTTCTAATTTTGTTGAAATGCCTTCCGCTTACTGTTTTTTCATACATATTCCATCCTCCTATCGTACGTGTGAATATGAAACGCTATCTTTTTTTTGTATATATTCCATCCTCCTTTCTTGCGCTTGCCTTACATCAAAGTAGTGTTCGTCTGTATCATGCATCAACCAGTTATGCAGAGCTAATTTTATTCATCTTCTTGTGGTTTTGACTTCATAAGGCAATATCAGAAAATAGGAAGGAAAAGAGTAAGTTAGGGGATGTTGGTGGTCCTCCGCACCGACGCAAACAGAGACTCTCTAGATTTGCCACTTCTACTGCTAATGAAGTTGAAGTCCCAAGTCTAAATGATGAGTTCATCTCCCGTACTCTAGCATCGCAGGTGCTTGCTCTAAGTTGACAGTGTGATAATTGGTTTCATGTTGCATATGTTGTCTAGCCTGTATTTCTTCTATTTTGATTAAATTGCACCTGCTGAGTTTATACGTTAGACATGTGCATATGACATGGCTTTCTGTGTCTAGAATACACTGCATCTATCTATCATACCATGTTCTTACATCAAAGTACTGCTGTTGTGTATCCCGCATCAGTCACTCATGATTGGACGCTTTTAACATGGTAGTTTGATAGTGGTTGCATCTTGCATTGATTTCTACGTTGTACTGCTTCTAATTTTTCGAATTGCCACTTATGACACGACACTTTTAACTTGGCAGAGTAATATTGGTTGCATCTTTCATATGGTGTCTTGCTTGCATTACTTCTATTTTCTTGAAAATCCTTCTGCTTAGTTGGCACATCGTAGCTGTGAATATGTCATGCCGTCCTGTTTTTCTTACATATTCCATCCTCATATGGTTGTCTTACATCAAAGTATTGCTTGTCTGTATCATGCATCAATGAGTTCTGAAGAGTGATTTTATTATTTTGTGTTGTGGGTACAGCTTGACATGGCGAAGTCAAAAAAGAGCAAGGAAAATAATATAGTAGGGAGTGATGTTACTCATCGGGTGAAACGGAAAAGGATCTGCCGTTGAGATTCTACTGGTACTTATAGTGTAGTAGAAGGTCCAAGTCCACCGGCTAAATCTACAAACACAGTATCACCTGCTCCACCAGCCGCAGCATCCGTTTCAACTGTACCAGCATCTCAACCAGTTACTCGTTCATTTGCTCCGGAACTGGCCAGTTCCCAAGCTGCCTTCACACCTAACACTACTTCCGAAGCATTGCTGACACAACAGGACTTGGCAAGATCAGATGAACCTCATGAGCATCAACACCAAGATGGTACCTGACTGAGTCAAGTTGCAGTTGCATGCTCCTTTATATGTACTCTCACAGTTTGATGTACACTAACACTTTCTATATTCATTGTTGAACTAGCACCACGGCACAAGCGGAAACAGACATCAGGGATAATGCTTGACAGATTAACAAAATCTAAAGGAGGAAGAATGGAGATCCATTTTGAGGCAGGTTTAAAAAGGCCACGTGATGTTACAGAGTCAGCCAAGTTAGTATCATAGGCAGCCGTTGCCATTAGGTGTCATGCACGTATCCTCCCAACGTGGATCCAGTACAGGAATGAGAAAGACAATACCCACTTTAACACCTTCCTTGACCATTTATCCGTAAGTAATGTTATTCATCGCAATTAGTAATATTGTCTTGCTCTGTCCCATACTTTCTAGCTTCCTCCTAATAAGACTCACATTCTTTTTTCAACAGATGAGGTTCAAGTTGGATCCGAAAGATGATGCAACTAAACAAGCATGCACTCATGTTTTCCACCGCTTCTGACAAAGATCGGTACCACCTTAGAAAATCTCACTTTGAAGGCAAGACTAACAATGAAATCGCCCAAACATCTCCAGTGGAATATATTGTTGGGGAACGTTGCAGAAAATTAAAATTTTTCCTACGGTTTCACCAAGATCCATCTATGAGTTCATCTAAGCAACGAGTAACGGGAGAGAGTTTGCATCTACATACCACTTGTAGATCGCGTGCGGAAGCTTGCAAGGTGATGATGGAGTCGCACTCGAACGTGATTCAGATCACCGATGCCAAGTGCTGAACGGACAGCACCTCGCGCTCAACACACACGACGGGACGAGCGACGTCTCCTCCTTCTTGATCCAGCAAGGGGAAAGAGAGGTTGAGGAAGACAGACCACCGGCAAGACGACGGCGTGGTGATGGTGATGAAGCAAGACTCGGCTGTGGGGCCGCCGAGCTCTACGGAGGAGGAGATGTGTTGGGAGGGAGGGCTGCGCCTTGGGAGATGTGTACAGCAGCCCCCCCCCCCCCTTTATATAGGCCCTGGTGGCGCCCTTGTAGATCCAATCTACAAGGGGCGGCGGCCAAGGGGTGGAGTGCCCCCAAGCTGTGGGCGCCCCACCCCTAGGGTTTCAACCCTAGGCGCTAGGGTGGGCCTGAGGCGCACCAGCCCCTGTGGGCTGGTTCCTTCCCCTATGGCCCATGGGGCCCTCCGGATGGGTGGCCCCACCCGGTGGACCCCCGGGAACCTTCCGGTGGTCCCGATACTTTGCCAGAACCCCGAAACTTTCCCGATGGCAAACACCACTTCCTATATATTATTCTTTACCTCCGGACCCTTCCGAACTCCTCGTGACGTCCGGATCTCATCCGGACTCAACAACATTCGTATTCACATACTAGTCTTCCTACTAACCCTAGCGCCACCGAACCTTAAGTGTGTAGACCCTACGGTTCTGGAGACACGCAGACATGACCGAGACGACTCTCGGGCAATAACCAACAGCGGGATCTGGATACCCATGTTGGCTCCCACATGCTCCTCGATGATTTCATCGGTTGAACCACGATGTCGAGGATTCGATCAAACCCTCGTATGCAATTCCTTTGTCAATCGATGCGTTACTTGCCCGAGACTCGATCGTCGGTATCCCAATACCTCGCTCGGTCTCGTTACGGCAAGTCACTTTACTGCACCAGAATGCATGATCCGTGGCCAATACCTTGGTCACTTTGAGCTCATTATGATGATGCATTACCGAGTGGGCCCAGAGATACCTCTCCGTCATACGGAGTGACAAATCCGATCTCGATCCGTGTCAACCCAACAGATACTTTCGGAGATACCGTAATGCACCTTTATAGTCACCCGATTCGTTGTGACGTTTGATACACCCAAGGCACTCCTACGGTAACCGGAGTTACACGATCTCATGGTCGAAGGAACAGATACTTGACATTGGCAAAGCTTCTAGCAAACGAACTATACGATCTTTTATGCTATGCTTATGATTGTCTTGTCCATCACATCATTCTCCTAATGATGTGATCCCGTTATCAACGACATCCAATGTCCATAGTCGAAACCATGACTATCTATTGATCACAACGAGCTAGTCAACTAGAGGCTCACTAGGGACATATTGTGGTCTAAGTGTTCACACGTGTATTACGATTTCGGATAACACGCTTATAGCATGAACAAAAGACAATTATCATGAACATTGAAATATAATAATACTTTTATTATTGCCTCTAGGGCATATTTCCAACAGTCTCCCACTTGCACTAGAGTCACTAATCTAGTTACATTGTGATGAATCGAACACCCATAGAGTTCGGTGTTGATCATGTTTTGCACGCGAGAGAGGTTTAGTCAACGGATGCGCAACATTCAGATCCGTGTGCACTTTGCAAATCTCTATGTCTCCATCTTGAACATTTTCACGGATGGAGTTGAAACGACGCTTGATATGCTCGGTCTTCTTGTGAAACACGGCTCCTTGGCAAGGGCAATAGCTCCGGTGTTGTCACAGAAGAGTTTGATCGCCCCGACGCATTGGGTATGACTCCTAGGTCGGTGATGAACTCCTTCACCCAAATCGCTTCATGCGCTGCCTCCGAGGCTGCCATGTACTCCGCTTCACACGTAGATCCCGCCACGACGCTTCGCTTGCGGCTGCACCAGCCATCGCTCCACCATTCAACATATACACGTATCCGGTTTGTGACTTAGAGTCATCGGATCCGAGTCGAAGCTAGCGCCGGCGTAACCCTTTACGACGAGCTCTTCGTCTCCTCCATAAAAGCGAAACATGTCCTTTGTCCTTTTCGGTACTTCAGATATTCTTGACCGCTGTCCGGTGTTCCTTGCGGGATTGCTTTGGTATCTTGCAACCAAACTTACGGCGAGGTTTACATCGGTGCGTACACAGCATGGCATACATAATAGATCCTATGGCTGAAGCATAGGGATGACACTCATCTCTTCTTTATCTTTTGTCGTGGTCGGTGATCGAGTGAGCTCAATTTCACACCTTGTAACATAGGCAAGAACCCTTCTTGGACTGATCCATTTTGAACCTCTTCAAAATCTTATCAAGGTATGTGCTTTGTGAAAGACCTATGAGGCGTCTCGATCTATCCCTATAGATCTTGATGCCTAATATATAAGCAGCTTCTCCAAGGTCCTTCATTGAAAAACACTTGTTCAAGTAGGCCTTAATGCTGTCCGAGAGTTTTGTATCATTTCCCATCAAGAGTATGTCATCTACATATAATAGGAGAAATGCTACAGAGCTCCCACTCACTTTCTTGTAAACGCAGGCTTCTCCATAAGTCTGCGTAAACCCAAACGCTTTGATCATCTCATCAAAGCGAATGTTCCAACTCCGAGATGCTTGCACCAGTCCATAAATGGATCGTTGGAGCTTGCATACTTTGTTAGCGTTCTGAGGATCGACAAAACCTTCCGGCTGCATCATATACAGCTCTTCCTTAAGATGTCCGTTAAGGAATGCCGTTTTGACGTCCATCTGCCATATCTCATAATCATAGTATGCGGCAATTGCTAACATGATTCGGACGGACTTAAGCTTCGCTACGGGAGAGAATGTCTCGTCGTAGTCAATCCCTTGAACTTGTCGATAACCCTTAGCGACAAGTCGAGCTTTATAGATGGTAACATTTCCATCCGCGTCCGTCTTCTTCTTAAAAATCCATTTATTTTCTATTGCTCGCCGATCATCGGGCAAGTCTGTCAAAGTCCATACTTTGTTTTCATACATGGATTCTATCTCGGATTTCATGGCCTCAAGCCATTTGTTGGAATCCGGGCCCGCCATTGCTTCTTCATAGTTCGAAGGTTCATTGTTGTCTAGCAACATGATTTCCATGACAGGTTGCCGTACCACTGCAGTGCGGAACGTGTCCTTGTGGACCTTGAAGTTCAGATAACTTGATCCGAAGTATCTTGATCATCATTAATGATTTCCTCTTGATTGGTGTGGGCATTACAGAACGGTTTCTGCGCCGCACCACTTTCCTGCTCGAGAGGTAGTACTTCATCGAAGTTCTACTTTCCTCCCACTTACTTCTTTCGAGAGAAACTCTTTCTCTAGAAAGCATCCGTTCTTGGCAACAAAGACTTTGCCTTCGGATCTTAAGTAGAAGGTATACCCGACAGCTTCCTTAGGGTATCCTATGAATACGCATTTTTCCGACTTGGGTTCGAGCTTTTTGGGTTGAAGTTTCTTGACATAAGCATCGCATCCCCAAACTTTCGAAACGATAGCTTAGGTTTCTTCCCAAACCATAATTCATACGGTGTCGTCTCAACGGATTTAGACGGTGCCCTATTTAAAGTGAATGTAGCTGTCTCTAGAGCGTATCCCCAAAATGATAGTGGTAAATCGGTAAGAGACATCATAGACCGCACCATATCCAATAGAGTGCGACACGACGCTCGGACACACCGTTTATTTGAGGTGTTCCAGCGGCGTGAGTTGTGAAACGATTCCACATTTCTTTAAGTGTGTGCCAAATTCGTGACTTAAGTATTCTCCTCCACGATCGATCGAGGAACTTTATCTTTCGGTCACGTTGATTCTCCACCTCATTCTGAAATTCCTTGAACTTTTCAAAGGTCTCGGACTTGTGTTTCATTAAGTAGACATACCCATATCTACTCAAGTCATCGGTGAGAGTGAGAACATAACGATATCCTCCATGAGCCTCAACGCCATTGGACCGCACACATCGGTATGTATGATTTCCAACAAGTTGGTTGCTCGCCCATTGTTCCGGAGAACGGAGTCTTGGTCATTTTGCCTAAGAGGCATGGTTCGCATGTGTCAAACGATTCATAATCAAGAGACTCTAAAAGTCCATCAAGCATGGAGCTTCTTCATGCGCTTGACACCAATGTGACCAAGGCGGCAAATGCCACAAGTATGTGGGACTATCGTTATCAACTTTACATCTTTTCGCATCCACACTATGAACATGTGTAATATTACGCTCGAGATTCATTAAGAATAAACCATTGACCATCGGAGCATGACCATAAAACATATCTCTCATATAAATCGAACAACCATTATTCTCAGACTTAAATGAGTAGCCATCTCGTATCAAACGAGATCCGGATACAATGTTCATGCTCAAACTTGGCACTAAATAACAATTATTAAGGTTCAAAACTAATCCCGTGGGTAAATGTAGAGGCAGCGTGTCGACGGCGATCACATCGACTGGAACCATTCCCGACGCAAGATCGTCACCTCATCCTTCGCCATCTCCGTTTATTCCGCAGCTCTGCTGTGAGTTACAAATATGAGCAACGGCACCGTATCAAATACCGGGAGTTACTACGAGTAATGGTAAGGTACACATCAATTACATGTATATCAAATATACCTTTGGTGTTGCCGGCCTTCTTATCCGCTAAGTATTTGGGGCAGTTTCGCCCAAAGGACCCTTCCCTTGCAATAAAAGCACTCGATCTCGTGCTTGGGTCCATTCTTTGACTTCTTCCCGCAATAAAGCTTACGGGCGCGGCAACATCTTTGCCGTCCTTCTTGAAGTTCTTCTTCCCTTGCCCTTCTTGAACTTAGTGGTCTTATTGACCATCAACACTTGATGTTCTTTCTTGATTTCAGCCTCTGCTGACTTCAGCATCGAGAACACTTCAGAATGGTCTTCACCATCCTCGCATGTTGTAGTTCATCACAAAGCTCTTGAAGCTTGGTGGAGCGACTAGAGGATTCTGTCAATGACCGCCTCATCCGGGAGGTTAATGTTCAACTGGGTCATACGGCGTGCAACCTGGACATCTTGAGGATGTGCTCACTTGTGTAACTGTTTTCCTCCATCTTACAAGCTGTAGAACTTGTCGAGACATCATATCTCTCGACCCGGGCATGAGCTTGGAAAACTAGTTTCAGCTCTTGAACATCTCATATGCTCCGTGATGCTCAAAACGCTTTTGGAGCCCGGTTCTAAGCTGTAGAGCATGCCGCATCGAACGAGGGAGTAATCATCGAACGAGAGTCGCCAGACGCTCAAATCGCCTTGCAAAGGTCTTTGGGAGAACAGTGGGTCACCTAACGGTGCTTCTAGGACATCTTGTTTCTTGGCAGCTATGAGGATGATCTCGGGTTCGGACCCGATCCGTATAGTTGCTGCCATCATCTTTCAGCTTGGTTTTCTAGGAAGCGTTGAAGTTCATGTTGACATTAGCGTTGGCCATTGATCTACAAGACATATTTGCAAAGGTTTTAGACTAAGTTCATGATAATAAAGTTCTTAATCAAAATTATGAACTCCCACTTAGATTAGACATCCTCTAGTCATCTAAGTGTTACACGATCCGAGTCGACTAGCCCGTGTCCGATCATCACGTGAGACGGACTAGTCATCATCGGTGAACATCTTCATGTTGATCGTATCTTCCATACGACTCGTGTTCGACCTTTCGGTCTCCGTGTTCCGAGGCCATGTCCGCACATGCTAGGCTCGTCAAGTTAACCCTAAGTGTTTTTTGTGTAAAACTGTCTTACACCGTTGTATGTGAACGTAAGGATCCATCACACCCGATCATCACGTGGTGCTTAGAAACGATTTAACCGTAGCAACGGTGCACGCTTAGGGAGAACACTTCTTGAAATTTTATAAGGGATCATCTTATTTACTACCGTCGTCCTAAGTAAACAAGATGTAAAAGCATAATAAACATCACATGCAATTATATAGTTGTGACATGATATGGCCAATGTCATCAAGCTCCATCGATCTTCATCTTCGGGCTCCATGATCATCTTGTCACCGCTTGACACCATGATCTCCATCATCATGATCTCCATCATCGTGTCTTCATGAAGTTGTCACGCCAACGACTACTTCTACTTCTATGACTAACGCGTTTAGTAATGAAGTAAAGTAGTTTACATGGCGTTCTTCAATGACACGCAGGTCATACAAAAAATAAAGACAACTCCTATGGCTTCTGCCGGTTGTCATACTCATCGACATGCAAGTCGTGAATCCTATTACAAGAACATGATCTCATACATCACAATTCAACATTCATCACAACTTTCGCCATATCACATCACATGATCAATCGCTGCAAAAACAAGTTAGACGCCCTCTAGTTGTTGTTGCATCTTTACGTGGCTGCGATTGGGTTCTAGCAAGAACGTTTTCTTACCTACGAATCACCACAACGTGATTTTGTCAACTTCTATTTACCCTTCATAAGGGCCCTGTTCATCGATTCCGCTCCAACTAAAGTGGAGAGAGCAGACACCCGCCAGCCACCTTATGCAACTAGTGCATGTCATCGGTGGAACCGGTCTCACGAAGCGCACGTGTAAGGTTGGTCCGGGCCGCTTCATCCCACAATACCGTTGAGCAAGAAAAGACTAGTAGAGGCAAGTAAGATGACAAGATCAACGCCCACAACAAATTTGTGTTCTACTCGTGCAATAGAGAACTACGCATAGACCTAGCTCATGATGCCCTTTGTTGGGGAACATTGCAGAAAATTAAAATTTTTCCTACGGTTTCACCAAGATCCATCTATGAGTTCATCTAAGCAACGAGTAACGGGAGAGAGTTTGCATCTACATACCACTTGTAGATCGCGTGCGGAAGCTTGCAAGGTGATGATGGAGTCGTACTCGAACGTGATTCAGATCACCGATGCCAAGTGCTGAACGGACAGCACCTCCGCGTTCAACACACGTACGGGACGAGCGACGTCTCCTCCTTCTTGATCCAGCAAGGGGGAAAGAGAGGTTGAGGAAGACAGCACCACCGGCAGCACGACGGCGTGGTGATGGTGATGAAGCAGTACTCCGACAGGGCTTCGCCGAGCTCTACGGAGGAGGAGATGTGTTGGGAGGGAGGGCTGCGCCTTGGGAGATGTGTACAGCAGCCCCCTCCCCCCTTTATATAGGCCCCTGTGGTGGCTGCCCCTGTAGATCCAATCTACAAGGGGCGGCGGCCAAGGGGTGGAGTGCCCCTGCCGGTGGGCGCCCCACCCCTAGGGTTTCAACCCTAGGCGCTAGGGTGGGCCTAGGGGCGCACCAGCCCCCGTGGGCTGGTTCCTTCCCTATGGCCCATGGGGCCCTCCGGATGGGTGGCCCCACCGGTGGACCCTCGAACCTTCCGGTGGTCCCGATACTTTGCCAGAACCCCGAAACTTTCCCGATGGTCAAACACCACTTCCTATATATTATTCTTTACCTCCGGACCCTTCCGAACTCCTCGTGACGTCCGGGATCTCATCCGGACTCAACAACATTCGTATTCACATACTAGTATTCCTACTAACCCTAGCGCCACCGAACCTTATGTGTAGACCCTACGGGTTCGGGAGACACGCAGACATGACCGAGACGACTCTCGGGCAATAACCAACAGCGGATCTGGATACCCATGTTGGCTCCTACATGCTCCTCGATGATTTCATCGGTTGAACCACGATGTCGAGGATTCGATCAAACCCTCGTATGCAATTCCCTTTGTCAATCGGTACGTTACTTGCCCGAGACTCGATCGTCGGTATCCCAATACCTCGCTCGGTCTCGTTATCGCAAGTCACTTTACTCGCATCAGAATGCATGATCCCGTACAATACCTTGGTCACTTTGAGCTCATTATGATGATGCATTACCGAGTGGGCCCAGAGATACCTCTCCGTCATACGGAGTGACAAATCCGAGCCTCGATCCGTGTCAACCCAACAGATACTTTCGGAGATACCGTAATGCACCTTTATAGTCACCCGATTACGTTGTGACGCTTGATACACCCAAGGCACTCCTACGGTAACCGGAGTTACACGATCTCATGGTCGAAGGAGCAGATACTTGACATTGGCAAAGCTTCTAGCAAACGAACTATACGATCTTTTATGCTATGCTTATGATTGTCTTGTCCATCACATCATTCTCCTAATGATGTGATCCCGTTATCAACGACATCCAATGTCCATAGTCGTGAAACCATGACTATCTATTGATCACAACGAGCTAGTCAACTAGAGGCTCACTAGGGACATATTGTGGTCTAAGTGTTCACACGTGTATTACGATTTCCGGATAACACAGTTATAGCATGAACAAAAGACAATTATCATGAACATTGAAATATAATAATACTTTTATTATTGCCTCTAGGGCATATTTCCAACATATATTACAGATGAAGACTGGACAGCCCTTGTTAAACAGTAGTCTGATCCAAAGTATCAGGTAGGCTATATGTATTTGATAAGACCACATATTGAACTTGTATTTATGTATGTGCCTTACAAGTGTATCTTCTTCTAGGCTAACTGTTTGAAGAACAAAACCAACCGTTCTAAAGTGAAATTCCAACAGACAACAGAAGCTCGTAGCTATATTGCACACTGCGAGGCTCTTGTAAATAGCTGCTACTTCCTTCTTTTTTTTGTGCCATATTATCGTATCTATATTGACTTGTTCCAAATACAGAGGAAAGCCCGTGCGGACCAAAAAGAACCTGAACTGAATGCAATGCAAATCTTCAAGGATTGCCACACCAGCAAGATGAAGGGCATGAGCACACTAGTTCAAGCCGCTATTGTAAGTCCTTACTCCTCCTGCCTTGAACTGATTGGTACTATGATTTGTTCATTTAACTACTTGGTTTGCAGCCAATGTCAGTTACTCTGTTCACTTTTATACACAGTTGTCTTAACGTATCATTTCACCTTACATGGTTTAAAAGAGATGAAGGATATTTTTTGGGTCTTGATCTGTAATCTAGTTGTTATGTTCACGCATGCACACAATGATAAAATAGCCTCGTTTGTTTTATATCTGTTTGCCCTCGATATGAATGATGTCATACTATGTTCATCCTACTTTAAACCATGTCTCTTTATCCTTAGATGTCAACGAATGTGAGGAAATATACAATCTGAAGAGGCATGCTACATGGACATATGTTTCAAAGTGATTTTTTTATGTAGTTGGCACTACAATACATGCTAATGTATTATAGTAGTTCACCAAAATAAGTTATGTATATACGTTTAACCTACTTTGTTTGTTTTTATCTCATTAGTAACTTATCTGGTACAATAATCTACAAGTTCAAACTTTTAGGAAGCTATGGGACAATCGATTGAACAGCCACAACCACCTGAAGGTGACGAGGCTACCACAGGCACAATGTCACCTCTTGTCAGAAAAGGCCAAGATCTCTCCACTAACAAAGGCAAAAAGCACCTTCTGCGTAATTCGGGTTGGTTGTCAAGGTAACCTCGCCCAAATCGCCCATCGAACAAAATCTTCCCGCTAGACAAAGTGATATATCGTGCTTCGCATACAAGTCCAATCCCTAATGGACGTTGTTTCGTAAACAAGAATAGTGGTTGAGAAATGTTGTCAAGATATGAATGGTTTTGAAACCGGACTATCGGACATTCGCCCGTTGTTCAAGAGCAATGGCGGAAAAAAGGTGGAGATCGTGGTTGCTCCATCGATTCTGACTCAAACATTAGCACTCAGGTCAAATGATTTGTGCTTCTATACATCGATGGTGCTTTTATCCGAAGGCTGTAAACTTTATGCCAACAGGCCTTTTATTGTATGGTTGGAATTTATTTTGTTGTGATACAACATTTATGATCCTGCCACAGGCTGCAGTAATTACGACGCTATTTTTGTATAGTGTAGGTTTATCTTAGTAATGTATTCGACGGAAAGCTTCATAGGAGCCCAACATGCCAACATTCGTTGGGCCCATTTCAATTGGGCTAAAAACGATTACGGGCCGAAATTGGCATGTAGCCCACTAAAAATATCTCGGCCTAAATCAGCATAAGCTTTCATATTTTTCTGGTAGGCCTGTGCCCATAGTGGGCCTTTAACAGCCTAAACATAATTTGGGCCCTCAAGAAAATAGGCCGTTATGGTGTAAATATCTCGAGCCCATAAAAACATGGGCCTTTAATAGACCGAAGTGAGATTGGGCCCTGATTGTGCCAAATAACCCACTAGTCTTAGCAGGCTGAAATGGTGGCCCATTTACGATGCGGATCTTTGACAGGCCGAAATTCGAACGGGCCGTAAATGGGCTGACCTAATACACGGGCCTTTAGCAGGCCGGAACTTCGGTCGGGCTAGATTATCGTCATTTTTATATGGGCCGTTAATGGGCCCGATATGACGTTGAGCCACATATGGCCCATGGTTTTCGTCCGACGTTAATGTGCCAAAACGACAACAGCCGAAGTGGCCCAAATCTATAGTGGGCCTCTAACAGCCGAATGTCGACATATTTAATATGACCCAAATCCTTCACGGTCGTTTATGGGCCAAAAGTTTTGATGGCCTGTAAATGGGCCCAAATGAAGCAGGACCTTTAACAGGCTGGAAATACATCGGGCTGTAATTCGGCCCAGTTACTTAGTGGACTGTTAACGGGCCAGAAGTGACCATGGGCCGCGTTGATGAAAAGTTTAGGACAGGCCATTGACGGGCCGATTTGACAAAGAATGTGGGCCTTTAGCTGGGCCGGCCCATTGTGGTCCGCAAAATCTTGTGGGCCTTTAGCTGGGCCGGCCCATTATGGTCTGCAAAATTGTGTGGGCCTTTAGCTGGGCTGGCCCATTATGGTCCGCTAAATTTTGTGGGCCTTTAGCTGGGCCGGCCCATTATGGTCTGCAAAATCTTGTGGGCCTTTAGCTGGGCCGGCCCATTATGGTCCGCTAAATCTTATGGGCATTCGGTTGGGCCAACCCATTTAAACTTTGTGGGCCGGTCCACATGTCAACATATCATAGGACCATCTCGACCGTTCGATGAGTGACACCTGTGCCAACGAGGAGCCGACGCGTGGATCCATGAGCCAATGAGAATTTTACACGTGGGAAATCGACATTGGTCGTGGCTGTTAGCGGGTTATTGGATCCAAAAAACGGACCCGATAGGTTAACGGCGGTTAACGGCGTCCCGTTATGGTGGATGCCACGTGTCGGTCACCCTTGACGAAAGCACTTCTATGACGCACGATTTATCGTCATGGAAGTGGACACTTCCGTGATGATAATTTTTGTAATGTCATGGAACACTTCTACGACAGCACATGTGTGACTATCTTCATTCTGTCATAAATTTGTCATGGATGTATATGGATGACAGAAAACGTGACCTACTGTGACAAACACATATCATCACGGAAATGTATTTTTTTTGTAGTGAAGGTGGCGGACTCCTCCGGCGAGGAGGAGATAGTCCTCTCCTCGGGCGACGAGGAGGACCAATCATAGCAATGGCCATGTCTACTCTCGGAGGTGGCTCTAATGGATGAAGAATTCGTCCACAGATGAGATCATGATGGAACGCTCACTCCGTCAGATGGGCCCGGCTCCACTGTCGCCGGCGCACGTGAAGGAGGAGCCAGAGTCAACTAGATAGTAGCCCACGGAGGATAGATATGGTGTTGACAAAGGTAGCCCACGGAGTATAGATACCGTCAATTAGATAGTAGTCTCATGCCATTGACAATATAGTGGCAAGGAGGAGATTTTCCTTCAGTCAACCTCGCAAACAATGATGATCACTACAGCACATTGATGTCATTGTGAGACCCGGGCATGCCAAAGAAAGCATGCCAAATCCAAAGATCATGTGATGCAACTGCTTTCAGAATGATAGCAAAAAGGCCCGTGCATTGCAATGGGAGAAAAAATACCACGTGCTCTTAATTTACAAAAAATGTTCTATAATCTAAGAATTTGTAGCTATTTCTTAAATACATGAAGAGTTAAAAAGGTTGTTCAAAAGATACAAGTTTTTTAATCATAAAAAGAGATATGTTTTTGTCTGGAAAAGAACATTTTTTATGGTCTCATGTTGGCGCAGGTACTTGCGCCCCTATTTCATAAGTACCGGTATGAAAAAAGACGGATAATTCATTGTTGATTAACATTGCAGCCAAGATAGTATTTTTTTAAAATTGTTAACAGGTAAAATAACACCATAATTAGATTCTACATATTCTATATATAATATGTTAAATTTGGAGTTACGATTTAAAAGATATGAGTATTTTAAAAAAACATTTGATATGTACCGCGGGTTTAATGCCAGAAACATGAGGGGGTTTTCTAAAAATAGCATGACGGACTAAGAATACCTATTTCTTTCAGTACCAGTATGAAAAAAGACGGATAATTCATTATTGATTAACATTGCAGCCTAGATAATATTTTTTTTAAGTTGTTAATAGGTAAAATAACACCATATTTAGATTCTACAAGTTTTTCTAATCAAATTTTATATAAAATATGTTAAATTTGGAGTTACAATTTAAAAGATATGAGTATTTTAAAAAACATTAGATATGTACCGCTGGTTTAATGCCAGAAACATGAGTGGGTTTTCTACCAATAGCATGATGGACTAAGAATACCTATTTCTTTTATTAGTAGGTATAGATGGTGGGTTTCTTAACATGACCGTGATATTTCCCTTGTAAAGTCTTCGGGCAGTTCTTCCATTTCCAATGCATGAACTCAAGAGATCCAAGCAAATTTGGCCACCCTCTTGTTGGAAATATGCCCTAGAGGCAATAATAAAAGTATTATTATATTTCATTGTTCATGATAATTGTCTTTTGTTCATGCTATAACTGTATTATCCGGAAATCGTAATACACGTGTGAACACATAGACCACAATATGTCCCTAGTGAGCCTCTAGTTGACTAGCTCGTTGTGATCAACAGATAGTCATGGTTTTCTGACTATGGACATTGGATGTCGTTGATAACGGGATCACATCATTAGGAGAATGATGTGATGGACAAGACCCAATCCTAAGCATAGCACAAAGATCGTGTAGTTCATTTGCTAGAGCTTTTCCAATGTCAAGCATCTCTTCCTTCGACCATGAGATCGTGTAAACTCCGGATCGTAGGAGTGCTTTGGGTGTATCAAATGTCACAACGTAATCGTGTGACTATAAAGGTGCACTACTGGTATCTCCGAAAGTGTCTCATTGGGTTGACACGGATCGAGACAGGATTTGTCACTCCGCATGACGGAGAGGTATCTCTGGGCCCACTCGGTAATGCATCATCATAATGAGCTCAAGGTGACCAAGGTGTTGGCCACGGGATCATGCATTACGGTACGAGTAAAGTGACTTGCCGGTAACGAGACTGAACAAGGTATTGGGATACCGACGATCGAGTCTCGGGCAAGTAACGTACCGATTAACAAAGGGAATTGTATACGGGATTTGATCGAATCCTCGACATCGTGGTTATCGGACACGGCCTAGTCGACTCGGATCGTGTAACACTTAGATGACTAGAGGGATGTCTAATCTAAGTGGGAGTTCATAATTGGATTAGATGAACTTAATTATCATGAACTTATTCTAAAAACCTTTGCAAATATGTCTTGTAGATCAAATGGCCAACGCTCATGTCAACATGAACTTCAACGCGTTCCTAGAGAAAACCAAGCTGAAAGATGATGGCAGCAAATACGCGGACTGGGTCCGGAACCTGAGGATCATCCTCATAGCTGCCAGGAAGCAATATGTCCTAGAAGGACCGCTAGGTGACGCTCCCATCCCAGAGAACCAAGACGTTATGAACGCTTGGCAAACCCATGCTGATGATTACTCCCTCGTTCAGTGCGGCATGCTTTACAGCTTAGAACCGGGGCTCCAAAAGCATTTTGAGCATCACGGAGCATATGAGATGTTCGAAGAGCTGAAACTAGTTTTCCAAGATATGATGTCTCCGACAAGTTCTATAGTTGTAAGATGGAGGAAAACAGTTCTGTCAGTGAGCACATACTCAAGATGTCTGGGTTGCAGAACCGTATGACCCAGCTGAACATTAACCTCCCAGATGAGGCGGTCATTGACAGAATCCTCCAGTCGCTCCCACCAAGCTACAAGAGCTTTGTGATGAACTACAACATGCAAGGGATGGTGAAGACCATTCCTGAAGTGTTCTCAATGCTGAAGTCAGTAGAGGCTGAAATAAAAAAGGAACATCAAGTGTTGATGGTCAATAAGACCACTAAGTTCAAGAAGGGCAAGGGCAAAAAGAACTTCAAGAAGGACGGCAAGGATGTTGCCGCGCCCGGTAAGCCAATTACCGGAAGAAGTCAAAGAATGGACCCAAGCCCGAGACCGAGTGCTTTTATTGCAAGGGAAGGGTCATCGAAGCGGAACTGCCCCAAATACTTAGCGGATAAGAAGGCCGCAACACCAAAGGTATATTTGATATACATGTAATTGATGTGTACCTTACCAGTACTCGTAGTAACTCCTAGGTATTTGATACCGGTGCCGTTGCTCATATTTGTAACTCACAGCAGGAGCTGCGGAATAAATGGAGACTGGCGAAGGACGAGGTGGTGATGCGCGTCGCGAATGGTTCCAGAGTCGATGTGATCGTCGTCAGCACGCTGCCTCTACATTTACCTATGGGATTAGTTTTGAACCTTAATAATTGTTATTTGGTGCCAAGTTTGAGCATGAACATTGTATCAGGATCTCGTTTAATACGAGATGGCTACTCATTTAAATCCGAGAATAATGGTTGTTCTATTTATATGAGAGATATGTTTTATGGTCATGCTCCAATGGTCAATGGTTTATTCTTAATGAATCTCGAGCGTAATATTACACATGTTCATAGTGTGGATGCCAAAAGATGTAAAGTTGATAACGATAGTCCCACATACTTGTGGCATTGCCGCCTTGGTCACATTGGTGTCAAGCGCATGAAGAAGCTCCATGCTGATGGACTTTTATAGTCTCTTGATTATGAATCGTTTGACACATGCGAACCATGCCTCATGGGCAAATGACCAAGACTCCGTTCTCGGAACAATGGAGCGAGCAACCAACTTGTTGGAAATCATACATACCGATGTGTGCGGTCCAATGAGCGTTGAGGCTCATGGAGGATATCGTTATGTTCTCACTCTCACTGATGACTTGAGTAGATATGGGTATGTCTACTAAATGAAACACAAGTCCGAGACCTTTGAAAAGTTCAAGGAATTTCAGAATGAGGTGGAGAATCAACGTGACCGAAAGATAAAGTTCCTACGATCAGATCATGGAGGAGAATACTTAAGTCACGAATTTGGTACACACTTAAGGAAATGTGGAATCGTTTCACAACTCACGCCACCGAACACCTCAACAGAACGGTGTGTCCGAACGTCGAATCACACTCTATTAGATATGGTGCGGTCTATGATGTCTCTTACCGATTTGCCGCTATCATTTTGGGGATACGCCTAGAGATAGCTACATTCACTTTAAATAGGGCACCGCCTAAATCCGCTGAGACGACACCGTATGAATTATGGTTTGGGAAGAAACATAAGCTCGTCGTTTCTAAAAGTTTGGGGATGCGATGCTTATGTCAAGAAACTTCAACTGAAAAGCTCGAACTCAAGTCGGAAAATGCGTCTTCATAGGATACCCTAAGGAAACCGTCGGGTATACCTTCTACTTAAGATCCGAGGGCAAGATCTTTGTTGCCAAGAACGGATGCTTTACGGAAAAGAGTTTCTCTCGAAAGAAGTAAGTGGGAGGAAAGTAGAACTCGATGAAGTACTTCCTCTCGAACGGGAAAGTGGTGCAGCGCAGAAACCGTTCTGTGATGCCCACACCAACCAAGAGGAAAACAATGATGATGATCAAGGTACTTGGATCAAGTTGCTCTTGAATCAGAGGTCCACAAGGACACGTTCCGCACTGCAGTGGTACGGCAACCCTGTCCTGGAAATCATGTTGTTAGACAACGGTGAACCTTCAAACTATGAAGAAGCGATGGCGGGCCCAGATTTCAACAAATGGCTTGAATCCATGAAATCCGAGATAGAATCCATGTATGAAAACAAAGTATGGACTTTGACAGACTTGCCCGATGATCGGCGAGCGATAGAAAACAAATGGATTTTTAAGAAGAAGACAGACACGGATGGTAATGTTACCATCTATAAAGCTCGACTTGTCGCTAAGGGTTATCGACAAGTTCAAGGGATTGACTACGACGAGACATTCTCTCCCATAGCGAAGCTGAAGTCCGTCCGAATCATGTTAGCAATTGCCGCATACTATGATTATGAGATATGGTAGATGGATGTCAAAACAGCATTCCTTAACGGACATCTTAAGGAAGAGCTGTATATGATGCAGCCGGAAGGTTTTGTCGATCCTAAGAATGCTAACAAAGTATGCAAGCTCCAGCGATCCATTTATGGACTGGTGCAAGCATCTCGAGTTAGAACAATCGCTTTGATGAGATGATCAAAGCGTTTGGGTTTATGAGACTTATGGAGAAGCCTGCGTTTACAAGAAAGTGAGTGGGAGCTCTGTAGCATTTCTCATATTATATGTAGATGACATACTCTTGATGGGAAATGATATAGAACTTCTGGATAGCATTAAGGCCTACTTGAATAAGTGTTTTTCAATGAAGGACCTTGGAGAAGCTGCTTATATATTAGGCATCAAGATCTATAGAGATAGACCGAGACGCCTCATAGGTCTTTCACAAAGCACATACCTTGATAAGATTTTGAAGAGGTTCAAAATGGATCAGTCCAAGAAGGGGTTCTTGCCTATGTTACAAGGTGTGAGATTGAGCTCGGCTCAATCACCGACCACGGCAAAAGATAAAGAAGAGATGAGTGTCATCCCCTATGCTTCAGCCATAGGATCTATTATGTATGCCATGCTGTGTACCAGACCCGATGTAAACCTTGCCATAAGTTTGGTAGCGAGGTACCAAAGTAATCCCGGCAAGGAACACTGGACAGCGGTCAAGAATATCCTAAAGTACCTGAAAAGGACAAAGGACATGTTTCTCGTTTATGGAGGAGACGAAGAGCTCGTCATAAAGGGTTACGCCGACGCTTAGCTTCGACTCAGATCCGATGACTCTAAGTCACAAACCGGATCGTGTATATGTTGAATGGTGGAGCAAGATGGTGGTGCAGGTGCAAGCGAGCGTCGTGGCGGGATCTACGTGTGAAGCGGAGTACATGGCAGCCTCGGAGGCAGCGCATGAAGCGATTGGGTGAAGGAGTTCATCACCGACCTAGGAGTCATACCCAATGCGTCGGGCCGATCAAACTCTTCGTGACAACATTGGAGCTATTGCCCTTGCCAAGGAGCCGTGTTTCACAAGAAGACCAGGCACATCAAGCGTCGCTTCAACTCCATCCGTGAAAATGTTCAAGATGGAGACATAGATATTTGCAAAGTACACACGGATCTTAATGTCGCAGATCCGTTGACTAAACCTCTCTCGCGAGCAAAACATGATCAACACCAGAACTCTATGGGTGTTCGATTCATCACAATGTAACAAGATTGGTGACTCTAGTGCAAGTGGGAGACTGTTGGAAATATGCCCTAGAGGCAATAATAAAAGTATTATTATATTTCATTGTTCATGATAATTGTCTTTTGTTCATGCTATAAGCGTATTATCCGAAATCATAATACGTGTGAACACATAGACCACAATATGTCCCTAGTGAGCCTCTAGTTGACTAGCTCGTTGTGATCAACAGATAGTCATGGTTTTCTGACTATGGACATTGGATGTCGTTGATAACGGGATCACATCATTAGGAGAACGATGTGATGGACAAGACCCAATCCTAAGCATAGAACAAAGATCGTTTAGTTCGTTTGCCAGAGCTTTTCCAATGTCAAGTATCTCTTCCTTCGACCATGAGATCGTGTAACTCCCGGATACCGTAGGAGTGCTTTGGGTGTATCAAATGTCACAACGTAACTGGGTGACTATAAAGGTGCACTACAGGTATCTCCGAAAGTGTCATTGGGTTGACACGGATCGAGGCTGGATTTGTCCTCCGTATGACGGAGAGGTATCTCTGGGCCCACTCGGTAATGCATCATCATAATGAGCTCAAGGTGACCAAGGTGTTGGCCACGGGATCATGCATTACGGTATGAGTAATGTGACTTGCCGGTAACGAGACTCAACAAGGTATTGGGATACCGACGATCGAGTCTCGGGCAAGTAAAGTACCGATTGACAAAGGGAATTGTATACGGGATTTGATCGAATCCTCGACATCGTGGTTCAATCGATGAAATCATCGTGGAACATGTGGGAGCCAACATGGGTATCCAGATCCCGCTGTTGGTTATTGACCGGAGAGTGGTCTCGGTCATGTCTACATGTCTCTCGAACCCGTAGGGTCTACACACTTAAGGTTCAGTGACGCTAGGGTTATTAGGAAGACTAGTATGTGACTACCGAATGTTGTTTGGAGTCCCGGATGAGATCCCGGACGTCACGAGGAGTTCCGGAATGGTCCGGAGGTGAAGTTTTATATATGGGAAGTTGTCATACGGACACCGGAAAGTTTCGGGGGCTTATCGGTATTGTACGGGGCCACCGGAGAGGTTCCGAGGGTCCATCGGGAGGGGCCACCCCTCCCGGAGGGCCACATGGGCCGCAAAGGGGAGGGAGCCAGCCCCTGGAGGGCTGGGCGTGCCCCCCACCTTGGGCCCATGCGCCTAGGGTTGGGGGGAAACCCTAAGGGGGGCGCCCCCCTTGCTTGGGGGGCAAGTCCCCCCCTCCCTGGCCGCCGCCCGCCCTCTAGATCCCATCTAGAGGGGTCGGCCCCCCTTAGCCCTTCCCCTATAAATAGAGGGGTGAGGGGAGGGCTGCTGTACACATCTTCCCGGCGCAGCCCCTCCCCTCCCCAACACATCTCCTCCTCCGTTACGTGCTTGCGAAGCCCTGTCGGAGTACTGCTGCACCAACACCGCCACGGCGTCGTGCTGCCGTTGGAGCAATCTTCCTCAACCTCTCCTTCCCCCTTGCTGGATCAAGAAGGAGGAGACGTCTCCCGCCCCGTACGTGTGTTGAACGCGGAGGTGCTGTCCGTTCAGCACTTGGACATCGGTGATCTGATTCATGTCGAGTACGACTCCATCATCACCATCCCCTTGAAAGCTTCCGCGCGTGATCTACAAGTGGTATGTAGATGCAAACTCACTCCCTTGACTCGTTGCTTAGATGAACTCATAGATGGATCTTGGTGAAACCGTAGAAATTTTTTTAATTTTCTGCAACGTTCCCCAACACCTCTTGCTTTTGAGATTGCTAAGAACCTCTCGGTGTCTACCACAGTTGGTTCTCTCAGGTACTGAGGTCCAAACACCTCGACCGCGACAGTTGCAAACCTGATCATGGCATCTCCACATGTGCTCTCAAACATCCGTAGGTTGTCGTCCCACGAATCAGCAGTCGTGTCATATGCAAGCATCCATAGTGTGGCCGTGCACTTCTAGTAACCAGAGAAACAATTCCTCCCCACGGCGTCTTTCTTCAAGATAAAGAGTCATCAAAGGACGGGACGCCATGGTAGAGATGATCGAAGAAATTTTTTCGCATCCGGAAGTACCACTGAAAATTGTCAGCGAAGAGGGCATCCCGCGCAAAGTAGCCACCCATCAGCGTCAAATGGCCATGTGCCCAGTTGCGGTTTATCACTTGATGGACCTTGTCGATCCCTTGAAATTGAGAGCATGCTCCTCCGCACGCCCCACGCCCGTGAGCACCGCCTGCATCATCGCCATCTCATCCATGTAGTCCTCCTCGTCGGATGAACCGTCAAATGACTCAACATAGTGCTCGTATATGTACTCCATATCTGAATAATTGCTACAAAGAAGATGTGACCAAAAAAATTTAGTTTGGGCAATTCATGAAACAGTTGCCGGGATGCTGAGCATCATAGGAGCGGATGGCACCTGTGCAGCGGTCGGAGGAGAGTTGTGGAATGCTGGCGAGGACAAGCGACATGGAGCCCAGGTGTACCATTGGAGGTGACGGATTCATCGAGTTTAGGGTAGGGGTGTGTCATGCTGGGCGGGGCGGTGGAGTGGCGGCGAAGGAAGGAGATGAGGGAAAATGGGAGGATGAAGGTGAGGGGTCTGGAAGGGTTTTTTGGTGGGGTTTCGGGTGGGCCTGGGGTGTCGGAGTCCTATGTGGCTACTGTTCAGACTACCACAAAGCCCCCAGTTTGTTTTGTGTTTTTCGAAAAAAGCACGTCCGGACCGCTTGGCGAACCAATACAGGCCCGTGTTGGATGACTAAACACGTTTGAACCGCGCAGTCCGAATGGTTGTGGGCGGTTTGAGGGTCCACTTTGGAGATGCCCTTAAAACCATCAATACAACACTACAAAGAAAGAGTAAAAGGCAAAAGAAAAACTTTGGCATGATACAAGGTCCCATGAGCAGCAACAAAGCCCAAAACACATTGACACCGACACACTGGAGCCCTCATACATGAGTGGAGAACCAATGCTGAAAAGGGGGGAAAATCGAGAAGGACATTTGTCGTCAAAGGAAGCCTTGCCACCACCGTCGTGATGCGGAGCATCCTACGGTCATCCCTATGGACATTTCATGATCACCTCGAACACCAAGTGGACCAATGACGAGAGCCCATGCACGTGATATCGAAACCGAGGTTACCTCTTTCCTCTTCAAGCTCCCTTTGGATTCACATAAGAAATGGATTCTACCTCAATCAGAAACTTTGTGCATGACTAGGTATCGAGGAGAAGATCATGATGGCAAGAGCCTCAAGAAAAAGGAGGAGAAGGCAAAGCTCCAAGACATGAAGCACCAGAGGCTCTCTGATCACCCCGGGTGCCTGCACCGTCCACCCACGGGTGCCTGCACCGCCACCCCCGGGTGCCCAGCCCCGCCAGCTGCTAAGGGCACTGGCCCTCTGAGCCGTCCGGGTGCCCCAAATCGGCCACCCCCGGGCAACTTTTTGCCCAACCCCCTGACCACCCGGGTCGCATGCACCACTTACGCCCGGGCACCTGGACCCCCCGGGCCACTTTCCTGCCCACCTCTCTGACCACCCCGGGTACCCTCACCCGCCCACCCCCGGGTGCCCGCACCCTCAGTTTTTAACCCAACTTCAAAAACCGTTTCGGCCATTACTAATTCATCCGGAGTCTGATTTTCAAGTTCTTTAGCTCGTTTTGTAGCTATTGACATCCTCCATCCAAAAAATACCACCACGACGATTTGACTCCATCAAAATTTTGGCATTTTGGCATCTTTGCCTAGGCCATCCACCATATCATCCGCAAAACCACCATAGCTTTCCGCAACCTAACCCATTTTGATCCATATAGCATTTGTGGTTGCTTGAGTGGTGACTTGAGTATCCTAAGGTGTTTCGGCTACTTAGGGATAGTTGCTTCTTCATCAACCACCACCACCACTTCCGCATTGTCAACTTCGAAACCACCTCCGCTTTTTGCTATCACCTTTTGACATTTGCCTTTGGAGATTTTGAGTTTGCGGTTTTTTCGTTTTCTTGGGTGTTTTGGCTACCTAGGAACGGTTCGACATCGACAACACTGCTGCTCAACTTTCTCAAGGATTCGTCATCGAACATTTTCACCATTTGACACCCTAACCGTAAGCAAGAACAGTAACCTCTATATCATCTTGGTATCGTGGTATCCCATCATTGTACATTCTTCTTGCCATACTATTGCTAACCCCAAGCCATTTTGCGTCACTTGCCTATCGAGACTAACCATTTGAGTATTGCCGTCAACGTTACTTGTACATATTAGTGATCCATACCTTCCATTGCATACATACCATATAATCTTGGTATCCTCATCTTGGTATCATCATATCATCTCTTGTGTCACAAGATTGTTCCCGCATATACACAATTACTATCTTGGTTTGTGCATTTCGCATAAGTGGCCATATAAAAAAAAGAATAAGCTTTTAATCACAAAAAAAAACAAAAAGCTTGTAAGCAATAGCCATAGCATCACCACATTGCATATTATGCTACCATATTGATCATCTTGGATCATCGTGTGCGACACACCGGAACATCATACATATATAGCATACTTGGATAGAAATGTTGGGAAACATTGCATGGAGAACAATTTTTTTATGCACATGCAATGATCTATCCATGGAGATGCATAGCAACGAGGGGGAGAGTATGCCTATGTACCCTCGTAGACCATAAGTGGAAGTGTTTAACAACGCGGTTGATGTAGTTGAACTTCTTTGCGCTCCAACCGATCAAGTACCGAACGCATGGCACCTCCACGTTTTGCACACGTTCAGCTCGGGGACGTCCTCTGCCTTCTTGATCCAGCAAGATGGTGAGGTAGTAGATGAGTTCCGATAGCACGACCGCGTGGTGACGATGATGGTGATGTGATCTTCGCAGGGCTTCGCCTAAGCACTACGAAAATATGACCGAGGAGTAAACGGTGGACGGGGGCGCCACACACGGCTAAGACAATGTTGTCTCCTTGTGGGGCACCCGCTCCCCACATATATATAGGTGGGAGGGGGGAGGAGGCAGCCTAGGGCAGCCAGGGCACGCCCCAAGGGGCTGGCCACTGGCCCTAGGGCTCCTGCCATCCTGCACCCCCCTTTCCTTGTATGAAGAAGGGGGAAGGAAAGAGGGGGGGGGGAGATGGAAAGAAGGGGGAGTCCTACTCCACACTTTCCTTTCCCTTCCCCTCTTTCCTTCTCCTCCTCAGAGGGATGACTTCCATAGGGGCGCACCAGCCCCTTGTGGGCTGGTGTGTTCCCTCTCTTTGCCCATAAGGCCCATATCTTTGTCGGGGGTGCCCAAAACTTCTTTCTAGTGACCCAATAAATACCCGGTACCATTCGAAACACTTCCGGTGTCCGAATACCATCATCCTATATATCAATCTTTACCTCTCGACCATTTCGAGACTCCTCGTCATGTTCATGATCTCATCCGGGACTCCGAACAACATTCGGTCACAAAATCGCATAACTCATATAACACTATATCGTCAACGAACGTTAAGCGTGCGGACCATACGGGTTCGAGAACTATGTAGACATGACCGAGACACCTCTCCGATCAATAACCAATAGAGGAACCTGGATGCTCATATTGGCTCCTACATATTCTGCGAATATTTTTATCGGTCGAACCGTTATGACAACGTACGTAATTCTCTTTGTCCATCGGTAGGTTACTTGCCCGAGATTCGATTGTCGATATCTCTATACTTAGTTCAATCTCGTTACCGGTAAGCCTCTTTACTCGTTCCATAATACATCACCTCGTGACTAACTTCTTAATCGTTTGCTTGCAAGCTTATGATGTGCATTACCGAGAGGGCCCAAAGATACCACTCCGATACACAGAGTGACAAATCCTAATCTCAATCTATGCCAACTCAAAAAACACCTTCGGAGATACCTATAGAGCATATTTATAATCCCAGTTATGTTGTGATGTTTGATAGCACACAAGGTATTCCTCTGGTATCCGGGAGTTGCATAATCTCATAGTCGAAGGAATAGGCACTACTGCAGGAGTTGCATAATCTCATAGTCAAAGGAATATGCACTACTGCAGGACGCTGCTAACGCGACACTATTATCAGAGACCCTTTGACGAAAATATGTGCGATGAGCCAAAAAAATACAAACTATTCGTGTAAACAAGATGTGTGTTATATGCGGCAAACATCCCACTCGGATGAACTATTTGCGATGAGAAAATATAACACAGACGATTACTAGAGTTAATTCGTGTGCGGTTCTGTGTGTACAAAAAACTATGAAATGCGTACTAGTTGCTTGCGATGGCTAGGAGTATCACACATGATGCGTGTGCGAGTACTCGTGTGCGATAATTAGTAATTTACACATATGTTTCCTTATGTTAACACGTGTCCGGTAACACATGACACCGCATATGGTTGTCGGGTTGTGTGCTCAAGTCCTCCCGTGCTCCAGTGAAGGCTTCGCGCGCTCCAGCGAAGGCTTCCCGCGCACCACAGGGGTGAATTGTAAAATCCCCAATCCCCTAGCCAGCTGCTAGCTATAAATAACCACAACAATGGCCACCGGTGGCGACTCGCTACTGATCCACTTGCTAGATAGTTACCCACACATACCGGCATACCCCCAACGGCCGACGACATGATGGAGTTACACATCGGGAACGAGCGTCAGGGATCATAGTTTTGGTTAATTAATTATACCTCCAGAGCCAGATGATTCTGGCACTGGAGGTATAATTAATTAATATAATCTAAGATCCAATAACTAAAGCTTCCCCAACGTGATCGTGCGCCGGCCCCAACCACTAGCAGAGCACGCGCGGAGGGACGACACACGACGCAACCCGAGCGAGACTTGGCGCCTAAACGGCGAGTAGAGCGCGCAGAGGGACGTGATCCGAGGGCGCCTAAACGGCGAGTAGAGCGCGCGGAGGCACGCGAGCAGAGCGCACCGCGGCTGCCTAAAGAGCGTGCAAGCACATGCATAATTATTGCATATAGCAGATGAACATACCCGGGAATAGCCATCCAACAATATTATTTTCGATGACATGCATTAATATATTCTTAGTTAAATCTAAGGTCAAAGTTTGGTACTACAAAATATGAAGGGGACAATAAAGAATAAACAACGACAGAGGTAGTACCTATACGAACACAGACACGCAGTATGAAAGAAAATGTGGGTCAAACCCTAGCTGAAAACGGCAACAATGTGTACCTCCACCTTACAAAAGGTACAGAAGCACGAGGATTAATTGTTCATCAGGTTTACACATAACCCAGATTGAGAAGGGCAATAACATCTAACTCAACCAAAGTTTTTGGCAGTCACAACCAAATGGATCGGTCCAATCCATAAAATCAAAATCCCGGTACAAAAGATCTACTGGTCCATGATGACGACAAGTTGTTGTAAATATAAGCCGAGGACGAGCAGAAGCCCTTAGGTCCACCTGAAACTTCTTTCTATGTTGTTCCACATACAGTTACATGAAAAATTTCTTTTTGAAAAATTTAATCCTCATGGATAATAGCGCCCTCACATTCAACATGAAGAATGTGACAAAGCTAGTGTTTGCAGTGTTGGATGCATATCGTTCCAGTGTTACTATCTTCAAATGAATGTCTTAAGATATGAGAAATCCCTGGTGCTTCTTGAACCATCAATTGGTTATACCTTTTTCTCCATGTGTTAGTGACTAAATAGAGATGAAGATTGAAAACAGTTAATGTCTAAAAAAGATTATGTTGAAAGAGCGATAGCAGAACGATTAATTATAGTACATTATATATGGGCTTTCAATGTGAGTGAAATCGTTACCTTTATATATGAATTCTCCAGACATGGAAATCATTGCAGCAAGGCAATGATGATGTTGAGATCAAAACACCACATACTGATATATAAGGTCTTGACAGAATCCACCACCAGTGATAGGATGGACAAGCTCTTCATTGAGCGTAGAGCATAATATTAGCACTTAAAGTGTACTCCAAGATGACAAACGAAAAATGCAAATTACAAAAGTGTACATCAATAATATACAGTACCTCAATAGGTGTGGAGGCAAACACCATCTCGAACCATTTAAATGGATCATGAATTGCACCCAAGGTCTCCAGTTTAGGCGTAGAGACCACAATTATTTGCGAAGGTGCATAACAATAATCAAGGAGCAACCTTTGAAGTGAAGGGGCATCTTCGATGATGAGCTCCTGTCCTTCAAAACAAATTCCAATGCTTACAAAGTGAGGCGACTTTCTTTTGAGACAAGGGATATGGATTCCATTTCCAAAAACAAGCAACAAACGCTCTAGGGCAGGGCAATTGGAGTGCATGATGCTATGCAGTGAGGCCTCCAACAGATGAACCAACACAAGCACAAGTTTTTTCAGTAGGGGGAGTCGAAGCATTTGTATCAGATTGTCTACTAGATGGCACTGGGTCAAGATGGCGGTGTGGAGAGAGAGGAGGAAAACCATGAGATGGGAATCAGTAGTGAGGGCACTGATGCAGCTCTTGGTGGTAACCTATCACTGTAGTAATGGTAGAACTCAAGCTGCTAGAGTTTATTGAATTGAAGGGATGTCAGCCCGGCGGCCATCGTGCAGGGTATGTCCAGCAGGTAGCATGACGGGATGCCGATGCGTTGAACGGAGCCCTGGTGGGAGGAGATGATGGCTCCGGGGAGTTCAGAATCATCATCGACAGATAGCTAACGGCAGTCGAGATTAAGAGTCACGGCGCGCCATAGAGTGCGCCACCGAGATGTGAGGACTTGTGCGCGGCAGCCATCCTTGGTGGGGAGATGGGAGATGATTGAGGGAGTCCTGGATTAGGGGGTCCTCGGATAGTCGGACTATGTACTTTTGCCAGATTGTTGGACTATGAAGATACAAGATTGAAGACTTCGTCCCGTGTCCGGGTGGGACTCTCCTTTGCGTGGAAGGCAAGCTTGGAAATTCAGATATGTAGATTTCCTTCTCTGTAACCGACTCTGTGTAACCCTAGCCCCCTCCAGTGTCTATATAAACCAGAGGGTTTAGTCCGTAGGACAAGGACAATCGTAATCATAGGCTAGCTTCTAGGGTTTAGCCTCTACGATATCGTGGTAGATCAACTCTTGTAATACTGATTTCATCAAGATCAATCAAGCAGGAAGTAGGGTATTACCTCCATAGAGAGGGCCCGAACCTGGGTAAACATTGTGTCCCCCGCCTCGTGTTACCATTAGCCTTAGACGCACAGTTCAGGACCTCCTACCCGAGATCCGCCGGTTTTGACACCGACATTGGTGCTTTCATTGAGAGTTCCACCGTGACGCCGAAAAAGGTTTGATGGCTAGCCTTGTTATCAAGGACAACATCACCTCTAGGGGAGCCCTGGCTTTAGGCCAAACCCTCCGACTAGGCGGCTTTGTCATGACCGCCCGTTCGGCCGCCATGCCGACGATGACTTCTCGGGTCATCAAAAACAGCCTCCACGTCAATTTGGAATACATCGAGCAGATGGATCCAATGGAGCTCTCGTCCTTGAACGAGCTCTTGGATTGCATCACCGCCTTGGGAGTCGCTATAGACTATGATCGGATCGGGCTTAAACCCGACCAAAGAGAGATTAACTCTCGGCCAGTCACCCATCAGATAGCGGTGGTGGAGGAGCAATGTAGCGATTCTTCCTCTATTTTGAGGACGAACTATGTCAGGATTCCCAAGCTCTCCGAGCCGGATACCTGTCTGCGGGAGGACATGACCCAAGCTCTGAACTTAGAATCGGACAGCGGGCCAGAAAAATTGGGCAACATCCCGGAACCCGAACTGCCAAGTTCGGAAGCTCCTCTACCCCTGGGTCTCAGATCGGGTCAGGGTTCGGACTTCAATCTACCCACCCACCCAGATACAAGCGATCTTTCCCACATTAGACAACAATCCCAAGAGACAGTACATCACTTTTGGGCCAGATTCCTCCTTGTAATGAGCAAGGTCAAGGACTATCGCGAGGAAGATGCAATCTCATTCTTTTGCAAAAATTGCACGGACAAGGGAATCCTCAACACCATAAGTCACCGTGACATTGCACACTTCACTGACTTGGCGGCCATAGTACAGAAGTACTGTGCGATGGAAAGTGCTTGGAAAGCCCAAGCAAAATTCTGGGATCCTTCGGCTCTCACTAAACCCCTCGTCCGAACTAAAAGGGTGCACTCTCGCAAGTCACCCGATCCAATTACAAAGAAACCAAAGACCACTACAGGGCGTCGAACCGTGTTGGAGGGATGGCTCAATGGGCCATGCAAAATTCACACCACACCGGATACCATACCAACACACAGCCTTAAAGCATGTTGGATACTTCGGCAGGTGGCCAAGAGCAGCGAGGATCTCCTCATTAACGATACCGCAGAGCATCATCCCGCAGAAAACAATGATACAATATTGACAGTCTTCAAGACTTTTGCCTCAAATAACAGGCGCAAGAGAGAACTCCACAGCCTCGCCGAAGTCTGCCACGTTGCAGCAATAAATCCATGAAACGACACAGCCATAACCTTCAATGCCAGTGATGAACCTCAATTCCGACAGTCCGAGCACTAGCCACTTTGGTCCTTAGTCCAATTGTGGACGGCTTCCGGCTTACTAAAGTGCTCATGGACGGTGGCAGCGGATTAAACCGCATCTATGAGGAAACTCTCAACAAAATGAAAATAGACAAGAGCCGCATTGAGCAAAGCAGCACGACCTTCAGAGGAATTATCCCTAGTCGGGAGGCATGATGTGTGGGAAAAATCACACTAGATGTGGTATTCGGCACACCGGAGAATTACAGGTCCGAAGATATCACATTCCAAGTGGCCCCGTTCAGTAGCGGATAACACACCCTTTTAGGGCGGGATGCATTCACGAGCTTCCAAGCTATACCCCATTACGGGTAAACGAAGCTCAAGATGCCAGGGCCCAATGGAATCATCACTCTAGCCAGTGATCCGGACATAGCACTCCTTGCCGAAAACAAAACTGCCGCCCCTAGCCCTTGAGGCATTATCCGAAGACCTCGCGGCCGAAGAACTAACTGCGCTGCGCTCCATAGTGGACAAGGACGACGTGATACTGGACAGACGATCCAAGTCCACCTCTTTCAAACCAGCGGACGAAATAGTCAAATTCCAAGTCCACCCAACAGACTCTACAAAAACAGCATCCATCGGGGCACAGCTGAACCCCACAATAGACGCCGCACTGCGGGCATTCTTGCGCGAGAATTGGGACATCTTTGCCTGGCACCCTTCAGACATGCCAGTTATCCCACGCAGGCTGGCCGAGCATAGCCTAAACATACTGAAGGGATACAACCCATTCAAGCAGACTCTTCGGCGCTTTTCAAAACCTAAACGACAAGCCATGGGAGAGGAGCTAGCCAAGTTACTCGAAGCCAGATTCATCAGAGAAATAAAACACCCGGACTAGCTAGCAAACCTGGTGATGGTACCAAAGAAGGACAAATCCTGGCGCCTATGTGTTGATTTCAAGGACCTCAATAAGGCTTGCCCCAAGGATCCCTTCCCTCTCCCCTGCATCGATCAAATCATCGACGCTACCGCAGGACACGACTCATTGTGCTTCCTCGACGCATACTTCGGATACCATCAAATCAAGATGGCAGAGTCCGATCAGGCTGCAATGGCATTCATCACTCCATACGGCCCTTTCTATTTCAACACCATGCCTTTCGGGCTCAAAAAGCCGGTGCAACCTATCAACGCATGATTCAGACATGCTTGGAAAAACAAATCGGCAAAACAGTTGACGCATACGTAGACGACGTGGTCATCAAGACTAGACACGTCGAATCTTTAATAGACGACCTGAGGCTTACGTTCGACAATCTCCGAACATATGACATCAAGCTCAATCCGGAAAAATGCATTTTCGGCATTCCTACCGGAAAGCTCCCGGGCTTCATAGTTTCCAATAGAGGAATTGAAGCAAATCTGGCTAAAATCCGAGCTTTCACACAGTTGGCTACCCCAATAGACCTCAAGCAAATCCATAAATTAACTGGATGCGTGGCTGCCTTAAGCCGCTTTATCTCCCGATTGGGAGAAAAGGCACTACCTCTCTATCGCCTTCTTTGATGTACCAGACACTTCGAGTGGACGGATGCGACTACGGCCGGACTGGAAGAAGTAAAGGCCCTCTTGGCTAGCAATCCAATCCTGGCCGCACCAAACATCGGCGAACCCATGCTGTTATATATAGCTGCGACGCACCAAGTTGTAAGTGCAGTGCTCGTTGTCGAAAGAGAGGAGGACGGACATAAGTCCCCACTTCAAAAGACGGTATACTACGTATCCACTGTCCTGACACCATGCAAGTCACGGTACCCACATTATCAAAAGATAGCATACGCGGTCTTCATGGCATCCTGGAAACTACGACACTACTTTCAAGACTGTTCAATCACGGTGGCCTCCGAAGTACCACTCAATGATATAATAAATAACCACGATGCCACGGGCCGGATTGCTAAGTGGGCCATCGAGATCCTCCCGTTCGACATCATATATAAACCACAACGAGCCATTAAGTCGCAAGTACTGGCTGACTTTGTCGCCAAATGGACAGAAGCCGAACTCCCTAAAGAGTACGTCGCATAATCCAATTGGATCATGCACTTTGACGGCTCTAAGATGCTGGCTGGTCTGGGAGCGGGCGTTGTCCCGACATCCCCCACTGGAGATACAGTCCAATACGTACTCCAAATATTATACACAGACTCCAACAATGCAACCGAATACGAGGCTCTATTGCATGGTCTTCGGATGGCAGTCTCCTTGGGCAGTCAACGCCTAAAAGTGCTTGGGGATTCGAACCTCGCAATATCTCAAATAAATGGAGACTTTGACGCCAAGGAGCCGAAAATGGCGGCATACCGCAATGCCGTCCTCAAGATGTCATCTCGGTTCGAGGGGCTTGAATTCCATCATGTGGTCCGAGAAAACAACCAAGCGACGGATATCCTCGCCCGCATCGGTGCTAAGCACGACCCCATCCCACCTAATATCTTCTTGGAAAGGCTATTCAAGCCATCCGTGGTGTGGCAAGGGGAGACCGGCAATACTAGTCCGGATCCGACCACAACCCCAAATCCCGAACACAATGAAATAATCGGAGGCTCCGCCAGCGAAATAACACCTTCATCCCACGTGATCATGGTTGTCATCGCCCCGTGGACAGAACCCTTCTTAGCCTACCTAAATAGGCAAGAACTCCCCGAGGACCAAAATGAGGCACGTTGCATTGTGCGGCGCTCTAAAGCCTACAAGGTCCATGTGGGAGAGCTTTATAAGAAAAGCGCTACCGGAGTACTCCAAAGGTGCATCTCTAAAGAGGAAGGGCGGCTGCTCTTGGCCGAAATTCACGTCGGACTCGGCGGCCACCACGCTGCAGCTCGGGCCCTTGTAAGCAAGGCTTTCCGCACAGGTTTCTACTGGCCGACAACCTGAGCAGACGCACAGGACCTTGTCCACATTGCGTCAGTTGCCAGCTTTTTGCAAATCAAAGGCATATGCCACCTACCGCTCTCCAAAAAATCCCCATAACTTGGCCCTTTGCGGTCTGGGGGCTCGATATGGTCGGACCCCTTAAAGGAGGAAGCCATAAGAAAATATACCTATTGTTCATGGTGGATAAATTCACCAAATGGATAGAGGCCAAACCAGTTAAAACGACCGAATCCGGACAAGTGATAGACTTCATATCAGGGGTTGTACACTGAAAGGATCGAGAAGAGGTGTCTAGAGGGGGGGTGATTAGACACTAAGTACCAAAAGTTGCAGTTTTTATCTTCTTTAAGTTGAAGTGGAGTTTAGGCACAAGTTTAACACTCACAATACATATAGAGCAAGCATGCAAAGAGTATATGAGCAGCGGAAAGTAAAGCATGCAACTTGCAAGAATGTAAAGGGAAGGGATTGGAGGATTCAAATGCAATTGGAGACACGGATGTTTTTGTCGTGGTTCCGATAGGTGGTGCTATCGTACATCCACATTGATGGAGACTTCAACCCACGAAGGGTAACGGTTGCACGAGTCCACGGAGGGCTCCACCCACGAAGGGTTCACGAAGAAGCGACCTTGTCTATCCCACCATGGCCGTCGCCCACGAAGGAGTTGCCTCACCAGCGGTAGATCTTCACGAAGTAGGCGATCTCCTTTCCCTTGCAAACTCCTTGGTTCAACTCCACAATCTTATCAGAGGCTCCCAAGTGACACCTAGCCAATCTAGGCGACACCACTCTCCAAGAAGTAACAAATGGTGTGTTGATGATGAACTCCTTTCTCTTGTGCTTCAAATGATAGTCTCCCCAACACTCAACTCTCTCTCACAGGATTAGGATTTGGTGGAAAGAAGATTTGAGTGGAAAGCAACTTGGGGAAGGCTAGAGATCAAGATTCATATGGTAGGAATGGAATATCTTGGTCTCAACACATGAGTAGGTGGTTCTCTCTCAGAAAATGTATGCTGGAAGTGTAGGTTCGTTCTGATGGCTCTCTCCACGAATGAAGAGTGGGTGGAGGGGTATATATGGCCTCCACACAAAATCTAACCATTACACACAACTTGCCAAACTCGGTGGGACCGAATCGTGAAACTCGGTCGGACCGATTTAGCAAATAATGTGACCGTTAGGATTTTCGGTGGGACCGACATGCAACTCGGTAGAACCGATACGGTTAGGGTTAGGGCATAACGTAATCTCGTTGAAACTGATTACACAAACTCAATAAGACCAATTTTGGTAATAAGCTAACCAAAGAGTTGGTCAGGCAAACTCGGGTTGACCGATTACACAAACTCGGTAGGACCAATTTTTGGTAATAAGTTAACCAGAGAGTTTGCATTGTAATCTCGGTAGTACCGATTGCTCAAACTCGGGGAGATCGATTTTGGTAATGGACATACATACAGAGATTACAATCCCATCTCGATGAGACCGAGATCCCTATCAGTGAGACCGATTTGCCTAGGGTTTGTGGCAGTAGCTAAGACATCTGAACTCGGTGGTGCCGGATAGAAGGAGTTGGTGGGGCCGAGTTAGACTTTTGGTTTAGGACATATGTGGATGTGAGAAGGTAGTTGAGGGCTTTGGAGCATATCACTAAGCACTTTGAGCAAGCAAGCCATTAAGCAACACCTCATCCCTCCTTGATAGTATTGGCTTCTCCTATAGACTCAATGTGATCTTGGATCACTGAAATAGAAAATGTAGTGTCTTGATCTTGGAGCTTGAGCCAATCCTTTGTCCTTAGCATCTTGAAGGGGTTCCACATCCTTTAGTCCATGCCACTCCATTGTTGAACTTGTCTGAAACATACTAGGTAAAAGTGTTAGTCCAACAAGAGATATGTTGACATTAATTACCAAAATCACCCAGGGAGCACTTGTGCTTTCAATCTCCCCTTTTTGGTAATTGATGACAACATACATCATAGCTTTAAATAAGGATATAGAGAATAACAAGTAAAGCTTTGGAAAGAGATGTAACAAGGATAGGCTCCCCCTACATGTATGCAATCATGTGAATATGGAATATAGAAGCATGTGAATGCATAAACATGATAGAGTAAGGAATGTGTTACATGTATCTTGGCTATATGCATCAGAGCAAAAGATAGCAAAAGATGTGAATGTGGGAAATGTACCTTCATGCTCATGAGTCCTTCTTGCAAACAATATGTACAACAACAAGAATTCCTCATACACATGATTGTGATGCATATACTTACCTTGTGGTCTTGAGTTGGCTTAGGATTGAATGAACCTATGAAAATAAGGTTAGATAACATAGATACACTTGCTGGCTAGAGAAAACAAAAGAAACCACAAGAGTACCAAGACTGGGATGACATGTTGAGAGTGAGTACCAAGTACCATATTTAACATAGACATGTCCCCAAAGGTAAAGATGTGCAATAAATTTAAAGAATTTCTTTCCCTTAGATGTCTTGCTCCCCTTGAATCTAGCATGGGATACTGGGAGAAGATAGGGAATAGAAAATTAGAGCAAAATGCAAAATCAGAGCTCAAAGAAACAAATGAACAGAGCTACTACAAATAGGCACATATGAACATGTCTTTCCCCTCAAGAAGACATGTGGCAACTCTCCTCTTGAACACCAAGCATCTGGGATCCTTGAAGATTACTCTCTTCTTGAGTATTCTCTCTCCCCCTGGAGATATCTTTCTCCCCCTGTTGAAGTGATAAGCTTAGATGTGATCTCTCTCTCCCCCTTTGACATCAATTTCCAAGAATGGCCTTCTAGAATTTGACGTGAATGGGTTTGGTCCTTGAGTCACAGCACAAAGCACTGATAAAAATGTGATGCTTGTAGAGGACAAGATTCATTGAGTGGAGCTAGATCAAAAGTAAAGCAGGAATAAGTGCGTCACGCCCAATATGCGATACTATCCTAAAGAGACTCGAAGGTCCCACCAAGGATAGAACCGCATATTGATACACTTTTGCAAGGTGGATATCATTACATCAACATTACATAATAGATGGGGATACATACAAGAGGCATACAAGCCACACGAATACAACATCATCTTACAAGAGCAACATCCGACTACGGATGAAACACAAACAGAAGCTCAAACGACATCCACCCTGCTAGCCCAGGCTGCCGACCTGGAACCTATCCCCTGATCAAAGAAGAAGCAGAAGAAGAACTCCAAACAAGCAAACATCGCTCTCGCGTCAAGATCATCGCATAAACTGTACCTGCAACTGTTGTTGTAGTATATGAGCCATGAGGACTCAGCAATCCCATTACCATGGGTATCAAGACTAGCAAAGCTTAATGGGTAAGGAAGGGGTAAAGTGGTGAGGTTGCAGCAGCGACTAAGCATATATGGTGGCTAACCAACGCAAATAAGAGCGAGAAGAGAGAAAGCGGAACAGTCGTCAACTAGTAAAGATCAAGAGGTGATCCTGAACTCCTACTTACGTCAAACATAACCCAAAGACCGTGTTCACTTCCCGGACTTCGCCGAGAAGAGACCATCACGGCTACACACGCGGTTGATGCGTTTTAATTCGGATCTGGTGTCAAGTTATCTACAACCGGACATTAACAAATTCCCATCTGCCACATAACCGCAGGCACGGCTCTCGAAAGTTTATAACCCTGCAGGGGTGTCCCAACTTAGCCCATGATAAGCTCTCGCGATCAATGAAGGATATACCTTCTCCCAGGAAGACCCGATCAGTCTCGGAATCCCGGTTTACAAGACATTTCGACAATGGTAAAACAAGACTAGCAAAGCCGCCCGATGCGCCGACAATCCCGATAGGAGCTGCACATATCTCGTTCTCAGGGCAACACCGGATGATACATCCTACGAGTAAAACCAGACCTCGAGTTTCCCTGAGGGGGCCCCACAGTCTACTCGGTTCGGACCAACACTTAGACAAGCATTGGCCTGGGGGGGCTGAAATAAAGATGACCCTTGGGTTAATTACTCCCAAGGGAAAGGTAGGTGGTGGTGAGGCAAATGGTAAAACCAAGGTTGGGCCTTGCTGGAGGAGTTTTATTCAAAGCGAACTGTCAAGGGGGTCCCATAAATCACCCGACCGCGTTAGGAACGCAAAATCCGGGAACATAACACCGGTATGACGGAAACTAGGGCGGCAAGAGTGGAACAAAACACCAGGCATAAGGCCGAGCCTTCCACCCTTTACCAAATATATAGATGCATTAATAATATAAGAGATATTGTGATATCCCAACATAACCCTGTCCACCATGGAGCAATCTTCAACTTCACCTGCAACTAACAATGCTATAAGAGGGGCTGAGCAAAGCGGTAACATGGCCAAGCAATGGTTTGCTAGGAAGGGTGTCAAAGGTTAGAGGTTCATGGCAATTTGGGAGGCTTGAAGAGCAAATTATAGGAAGCGCAACATAGCGAAAGAACGAAGCAACTAGCATAGCAATGATAGTAGTGAGATCCAAGGTAGCGGTCATCTTGACTGAAATCCCGCTAGGAAGAAGAACAAGTCCATGAAGAAGATGAAGCCACGAAGACGAACCAAGCGTAGACGAACGAATCCTCACGATCGCTACGAAAACAGGAACTATCGAGAAGAAGCACACAACATGGTAAACACACCACACATAGAAAAGACATGATGCACAACAAGCATGATGCATGACAAAGCTACATGAAGCTACTCATGGGAAGAGATGATGCAAACAAGAACAGCACATCAAGGCAAGTTTAAATGAGGCCGGAAACAACATATAGCAATTCCGGTAAGTCCTCATATGAAAATTTAGAAATTGGTCCAGAACTGAATAAACCTTATGTTCAAGTTGTTAAACAGCAAGTTAAGATGCACCAAGATGATCTACATGAAATTCTAGTCAAGTTACATATAAAATTCATTTAATTCGGAGCTACGGTCTAGAAGATATGAGCAACACAAGTCAAACATGGCATTGATGCAAAAGGCACTCAAACATCAAGCAAACACACCAAAACAAGGATGAAACATGATAATATGAAACTACATGCAAAATCAAGCAAGTTTCATATAGAGCACACTCAAAATGGAGCAACGGTTCAACACATACACTCTATACAAGGCATAACAACAATCTGTCCATAACAGCAACTAGGCATATTGTGAGCATCAAAACAACAAGATACAACACCCCAACATAAGAACAAAAGGCATGGGTATGAAGTACAGGTAAAGCATGACAAAACATGAACACTGAGCTAACTCCAGAAATCACTAGATCATGCTCAAGAGGACATGGCAAGATTGCAAATAATAACAGTTTCAGACTTATCAGGAAATAACATCAAGTTGCAATGTTTAGAGCTATCAAAAAACATGTTACAGGAACTTATCATGGCAAACAAAGGCATGGCATGAATCTACTAATTGCATAGAACAAAAGTCCCTTACTGACCATGAGCCAAAAAGGAGCAGAAGATATGATGGCACCCAAGTAAACATGGCAAATAATGACAGATTCATACATGGCAGGAACAACAATAAGTAGGCATGTTGGTGAGCCTGAACCACTCACCACAGAGCAATACATGGCATGGCAAGGCAACCAACAGTAAGAATACATGTTTATGAAGCTAATAATGGCAAGAACAAGTTCATAGGGTGCATGGATCACTAGCAACAATCATGTCAACATTGAACTTAATGTTAACAGGCTGACAGCGACATTATTTAGCAAGTTGAGAGCAAGATTACAACAAGTTACAGCAGGCTATAAATGCAACCAGGAGCATGAATGGATAGAGCATGACATGTATAACAAAACATCATTAGTGAACATCTCCAGATTATGCACAGAATGACTTGTAGCAGTAGGTTTACAAAGCAACAAAATATAACAGAATTAGTCAGGAAAACAGCAACCGTAAGTACCCTACTTAACAAGCTCGATGCACTCACTACACAACTCACAAAAATACATGGATGGCACCACTGTGAAGATGGCATGATATAGTTCAAAACACATGTAGAGCTCAACCTCATAGGATGCGCACATCAAACATGGCAAAAATGACAAATGAGCATGTTATAACAGTTCCAGCAGATTAACATCAACATGCACTCTTCCAACGATGATTC
Source organism: Aegilops speltoides (assembly GCA_021437245.1). Taxonomy (NCBI): domain Eukaryota; kingdom Viridiplantae; phylum Streptophyta; class Magnoliopsida; order Poales; family Poaceae; genus Aegilops; species Aegilops speltoides. The sequence continues at coordinate 72,533,596 of CM038141.1, read as the reverse complement.
AGGCATCAATATTGACTCAAATGAACATGATGCAATGGAATGAAATAAAGTACTCGTCGAGGCAAACAATTTGACATATTACACGCACGAAACGGAGCAGTATGCAACAAGTTATGACGCGATGAACATGGCATGATAATGCAAAATATTTCGGGACTTGGTGGAAATTTACCCCGCGAAAACGTGGACGGGACGGTGCAGGACGGAGGGATCCGGGACGGGCGGAGGCGCGTTTGGTTCGGCGAACGGGTGGATCTCGTCCACCTGCGGTGGATCTGGCCGGAGTGGACTCCGGCGAGGGGCGGGGTGACTCTGGCGAGCAGCGTGGAGGCCGGAGACGGCGGGACCGGCGAAGTCCGGCGAGGAGGCGGCGGTCTCGGGCGGCGGCGGATGGCGACAAGGCGTGGCGGAGCGGGCGCTGGCTGGAGCTGCGGGCGGAGGCGGCAGCCGCGTGGCGCAGGCACCGGGCCGGAGGCGTCTGCGCGCGGCGGGGCCGAGGGAGCGGGCGGCGGAAGCGGGCGGCGGCGGGGATGGAGGCGCGGCGCAGGCAGGCGGCGGGCGCCGATGTGGCTACACAGGCGCGATGGCGGGAGGCCGAGACGGCGCGGGCGTGGCGCGATGGGGCGGGGCCGGAGGACGGCGGCGGAGGTCGCGGCTCTCCTCGGGCCCGGCCTTGGTCCGGGCGGGCCCGATCTGGGCGTCATGGGCCCTGGCGGCGGGGCGGAGAGAGAGGGCATGGGGGCGACGTGGCGGTGGCTGATTCGCTGAGGGCGGCGGCGGACATGTCCGGGCGGCGGGGAAGAAACGTTCGGCGCGCGGAGGAGGAAGAGGCTAGGGTTTGGACCCGAAAATTTCGGGGGAGGTCTAGTTTTATAGGTAGGGGGAGCTAGGAGAGTCCAAATGGGGTGCGGTTTTCGCCCACACGATCGTGATCGAACGACCGAGAGCATGGAGGGGAGTTTGCTGGGTTTTGGGCCACTTTGGAAGGGGTGTTGGGATGCACACAAAAGAGGCCTTTGCGGTTACCCGGTTAACCGTTGGAGTATCAAACGATCTCCAAATGGCATGAAACTTGACAGGCAGTCTACCAGTGCTATAACAAGGCCGCTTGGAAAACCTCGGGCCATTCCGAGAATGTTTAACACCCGCTCACAACGAGAGACAAAAGGGGGACGCCGGAGGACATAGGAGTGCCGGATTGCAAAACGGACAACGGGGAAAATGCTTGGATGCATGAGACGAACACGTATGCAAAATGAGATGCACATGATGACATGATAGAATGCAACACGCATGCAAATGACATGGCAATGACGGCGAATAACTGGCAGACACCTGGCGCAACGAATCCGGGGCGTTACAACACTCCTCCACTAACAAGAGATCTCGTCCCGAGATCTTAGGACCGAGACGGAAGGGAAAAAGGGATAAGGTGAAACAAGAAGTCAAGAGAATAAGCAAAGAATCGAGAGCACTCGAGAAGTAGAGAGGGACGGGGAATATGACAAGAATCGAATGCTCACGGAATCAGATAGACCATGAAACCACTCCGGTTAGAATGAGATAAGAAACGAATAAGACTGGAAGGATTTAGACAGCGCTCCGGCTGAAGATGGAAGGAAAAGAACATGAACTTTAGAGGATAGAATGATACTTGATGAAGCCATGACACAAAGCCTCCGGAAAGAATTGAAAGAATGGAATGAAAAGAACTAATAAGAAAATGACAACTTGTGCCACGAATGGAATAGAAAGCATCTTTAGAAGGAAGGATTGAACGGAGTTGTTGAGAAAATCAACAACGAAAAGAATAAGCTAGTTGTGGTCTTATAGGTAACGTCTCAAGATCATAAGGTATTAAGTGGCCACAAACGGAAATGATCGGATAGCTTAGAAGAACAAAGAAATGCAAAAATCCACTTCAAAAGAATTCGGAGAATTAATTGCACTTTGAGACGTGAGAAGAAAGATACTTGAGCTCCTTCGATTAGAATCTTGATGAACTCTTTGAAGAATGAATTAAATCATGACGATCCACCATGAAGAACTCCGGTGACAAAAGGATGAGGAGATAGAAATGAAGGATGAAAGAATAAGATGAGTGTTGCGGTGATTTAGATGGAGGTTCCGAAGAAATGGCCGAGGAAATTCGAACTCAGGAAAAGAAAAGATGAAAACACTTGAAACTAGAATTTATTCATCAAGAACAAACTCCGAAGAAAAGGGATTACTCACTTGGAGGAAATAAGAATAAGATTTATTGTATGCTTATCCTTCATCAAATTTAATTGATGACAAGCAATGGATTTTGCATATTACTTATCCTTCTTGAAAAGGTTTAAGGGGGGTATAGCACAAAACTTGAGAAAGTCTTCTTGAACCACCGTTAGGATTGGAAAGAATGAATGAATTAAAAATGATAATGAAGGAAAAATAATCTTGAACGAACCACCATAATAATTTGGAAATGACTGATGAAAGAGAATGAATCACCGGGAAGAATTAGAAGAACCAATATGCTACAGGGGATTTAGATGCAAAATAACAAAGAGATCATGAGCTGATTAAAGAACACTTGAATGAAGCACCGGGATAAATAGAGAACGATAACAGGAATGATGGCCTCCGGTGAAAAGAAATGGAAAAAAAACTCCTGACATACTCCGGATGGGTAAGAAAAGAATATCTGACAAACCAAATAATATGAGAGGATAACATGAAGCTAGAACCATGAATCTTCGGAAGAACGGACAAGATTTAGAGGAAAAACTCTTCTTCAATCTTCAAATGATGACGAGAAACACCACCCAAAATTACTGAGATACACCGGGAGAATGAAAAACCGAAAAGGTTGAGTCAACAATGAAATGAATTTGAAAACGATCTTGGAAAGGCATCTGACTGATGAAATTCATACTTACGTCAACTTCGAAAAGGATTAGAAATGGCTCCGAAATAATTAGGAGAGTCAGGAAAGATCCTAGGAAAAGACCTGTGGGTTAGGGACCACTAAAAAGAAAACACCGTTGAAAAGGATTGTTGAAGAGATAGATGATGCACCGAAACAATTAAAATATTTGAATGAGGTGACAATCTCGAATTACTTGGAACATAGACGAATCTCCTGAGATGTCTTCCGAACTCCGGAATGATTGAATGACGAGAGGCAAACGAGTAAGGAGAACACTTTACAAAAGGAAAAGAATGTGATCAACCTGAAAAACTTGAATTGAGTCCACCGGAAAAGAAAAGAGATGAAGAATGACGAACGATACGAGAATTCACCGGTTCAAATAATTTACGAAAGACTGAAGAGGCTCCACACGAATGGAATTGAAGCTCGAAAGAGACTCAGGCTCCGGGAAGAAAAAGGGTGGGAGGGCAGGAAAAACAAAGACAACTTGGAAGGGGGAACCGACGAATATCTTGAAGAGAAAACACCAGTTGAAATCATTGAGGAAAGAAGGCAAAGACTTTGCACGAGTAGGATGGATACTCGATTACAGACTCCGGTTCCGAGGAGAAAAAGGGGAGGGCGGGTGGGAAAAGAAAACGACTGAGGATTGAACTTGCAAAAAACGGAGAGGGTCGAATCACTTTGACGAGATATGCACCGGATGAAAAGAGCTGAGAACCAACGAACAAAAAACCAACTGCATGAACCGAAAGAAAAATTTGAACGGGAAGAGGAGTAATTCAAAAGACCTACGTCAAGATTCCTCACCAGAGCGACGAAGGGGCTGAGGAGTAAAAATAATTCCTACTCTCCGATATAACTAGACTCCAAAAACAGTTTCTTCTAGACTCGACAACGGCCAAACTACACGATCAATTAAGGGGGGCTCCTAGGGTCGGTCGAGGCTCTGATACCAACTTGTCACGCCCAATATGCGATACTATCCTAAAGAGACTCGAAGGTCCCACCAAGGATAGAACCGCATATTGATACGCTTTTGCAAGGTGGATATCATTACATCAACATTACATAATAGATGGGGATACATACAAGAGGCTTACAATGCCACACGAATTCAACATCATCTTACAAGAGCAACATCCAACTATGGATGAAACACAAACAGAAGCTCAAATGACATCCACCCTGCTAGCCCAGGCTGCCGACCTGGAACCTATCCCCTGATCGAAGAAGAAGCAGAAGAAGAACTCCAAACAAGCAAACATCGCTCTCGCGTCAAGATCATCGCATAACCTGTACCAACAACTGTTGATGTAGTAATCTATGAGCCACGAGGACTCAGCAATCCCATTACCATGGGTATCAAGACTAGCAAAGCTTAATGGGTAAGGAAGGGGTAAAGTGGTGAGGTTGCAGCAGCGACTAATCATATATGGTGGCTAACCAACGCAAATAAGAGCGAGAAGAGAGCAAGAGGAACGGTCGTCAACTAGTAATGATCAAGAGGTGATCCTGAACTCCTACTTACGTCGAACATAACCCAAAGACTGTGTTCACTTTCCGGACTCCGCCGAGAAGAGACCATCACGGCTACACACGTCGTTGATGCGTTTTAATTCGGATTTGATGTCAAGTTTTCTACAACCGGACATTAACAAATTCCCATCCGCCACATAACCGCGGGCACGGCTCTCGAAAGTTTATAACCTTGCAGGGGTGTCCAAACTTAGCCCATGATAAGCTCTCGCGATCAACGAAGGATATACCTTCTCCCAGGAAGACCCGATCAGTCTCAAAATCCCGGTTTACAAGACATTTCGACAATAGTAAAACAAGACCAGCAAAGCCGCCTGATGCGCCGACAATCCCGATAGGAGCTGCACATATCCCGTTTTCAGGGAAACACCGGATGAGACATCCTACGAGTAAATCCAGGCCTCGAGTTTCCCGAGGGGCCCATGATCTACTCGGTTCGGACCAACACTTAGACAAGCATTGGCCCGGGGTGGCTGAAATAAAGATGACCCTTGGGTTAATTACTCCCAAGGAAAGGTAGGTGGTGGTGAGGCAAATGGTAAAACCAAGGTTGGGCCTTCTTTGGAGGAGTTTTATTCAAAGCGAACTGTCAAGGGGGTCCCATAAATCACCCGACCGCGTTAGGAACGCAAAATCCGGGAACATAACACCGGTATGACGGAAACTAGGGCGACAAGAGTGGAACAAAACACCAGGCATAAGGCCGAGCCTTCCACCCTTTACCAAATATATAGATGCATTAATGATATAAGAGATATTGTGATATCCCAACATAACCCTGTCCACCATGGAGCAATCTTCAGCTTCACCTGCAACTAACAACGCTATAAGAGGGGCTGAGCAAAGCGGTAACATGGCCAAGCAATGGTTTGCTAGGAAGGGTGTCAAAGGTTAGAGGTTCATGGCAATTTGGGAGGCTTGAAGAGCAAATTATAGGAAGCGCAGCATAGCGAAAGAACGAAGCAACTAGCATAGCAATGATAGTAGTGAGATCCAAGGTAGCGGTCATCTTGACTGAAATCCCGCTAGGAAGAAGAACAAGTCCATGAAGAAGATGAAGCCACGAAGACGAACCAAGCGTAGACGAACGAATCCTCACGATCGCAACGAAAGCGGGAACTATCGATAAGAAGCACACAACATGGTAAACACACCACACATAGACAAGACATGATGCACAACAAGCATGATGCATGACAAAGCTACATGAAGCTACTCATGGCAAGAGACGATGCAAACAAGAACATCACATCAAGGCAAGTTTAAATGAGGCCGGAAACAACATATAGCAATTCCGGTAAGTCCTCATATGCAAATTTAGAAATTGGTCCAGAACTGAATAAACCTTATGTTCAAGTTGTTAAACAGCAAGTTAAGATGCACCAAGATGATCTACATGAAATTCTAGTCAAGTTACATATAAAGTTCATTTAATTCGGAGCTACAGTCTAGAAGATATGAGCAACACAAGTCAAACATGGCATTGATGCAAAAGGCACTCAAACATCATGCAAACACACCAAAACAAGGATGCAACATGATAATATGAAACTACATGCAAAATCAAGCAAGTTTCATATAGAGCACACTCAAAACGGAGCAACGGTTCAACACGTACACTCTATACAAGGCATAACAACAATCTGTCCATAACAGCAACTAGGCATATTGCGAGCATCAAAACAACAAGATACAGCACCCCAACATAAGAACAAAAGGCATGGGTATGAAGTACAGGTAAAGCATGACAAAACATGAACACTGAGCAAGCTCCAGAAATCACTAGATCATGCTCAAGAGGACATGGCAAGATTGCAAATAATAACAGTTTCAGACTTATCAGGAAATAACATCAGGTTCCAATGTTTAGAGCTATAAAACAACATGTTACAGGAACTTATCATGGTAAAAAAAGGAATGGCATGAATCTAATATTTGCATAGAACAAAATTCCCTTACTGACCATGAGCCAAAAAGGAGCAAAAGATATGATGGCACCTAAGTAAACATGGCAAATAATATGACAGATTCATACATGGCAAGAACAACAATAAGTAGGCATGTTGGTGAGCTTGAACCACTCACCACAGAGCAATACATGGCATGGCAAGGCAACAAACAGTAAGAATACATTTTTATGAAGCTAATAATGGCAAGAACAAGTTCATAGGGTGCATGGATCACTAGCAACAATCATGTCAACATTGAACTTAATGTTAACAGGCTGACAGCAACATTATTTAGCAAGTTGAGAGCAAGATTACAACAAGTTACAGCAGGCTATAAATGCAACCAGGAGCATGAATGGATAGGGCATGACATGTATAACAAAACATCATTAGTGAACATCTCCAGATTATGCACAGAATGACTTGTAGCAGCAGGTTTACATAGCAACAAAACATAACAGAATTAGTCGGGAAAACAGTAACAGTAAGTACCCTACTTAACAAGCTCGATGCACTCACTACACAAATCACAAAAATACATGGATGGCACCACTGTGAAGATGGCATGATATAGTTCAAAACACATGTAGATCTCAACCTCATAGGATGTGCACATCAAACATGGCAAAAATGACAAATGAGCATGTTATAACAGTTCCAGCAGATTAACATCAACATGCACTCTTGCAATGATGATTCAGGCATCAATATGGACTCAAATGAACACGATGCAATGGAATGAAATGAAGTACTCGTCGAGGCAAACAATTTGACATATTACACGCACGAAACGGTGCAGTATGCAGCAAGTTATGATGCGATGAACATGGGATGATAATGCAAAATATTTCTGGACTTAGTGGAAATTTACCCCGCGAAAACGTGGACGGGATGGTGCGGGACGAAGGGATCCGGGACGGGCGGAGGCGCGTTTGGTTCGGCGAACAGGTGGATCTCGTCCACCCGCGGCGGATCTGGCCGGAGTGCACTCCGGCGAGGGGCGGGGCGACTCCGGCGAGCAGCGCGGAGGCCGGAGGCGGTGGGACCGGCGAAGTCCGGCGAGGAGGAGGCGGTCTCGGGCGGCGGCGGCGGATGGCGCATCAAGGCGTGGCGGGCGCGGCTCGGGCGGTGCGAAGCTAGAGCTGCTGGCGGAGGCGGCGGCGGCGGTTTGCCCAGCCGACGGCGGCGAGGCACCGAGGTTGAGGCGTCTGCGCGGCGGGCCGGAGGGAGCTGGCGGCGAAGCGGGCGGGCGGTGGCAGGATGGAGGCGCGGCGAGGCCGCGGAGGCCGACGGCGGGCGCCGGCGAGGCTACACACAGCGGGCGGCGGAGGCTAGGACGGCGCGACGGCTAGCGGGCCGGAGGATGGCGGCGGAGGTCGCGGGCTCGCTCGGGCCGCGCTTGCCCGGGCGGGCCCGATCTGGGCCTCACGGGCCCTAGTGGCAGGGAGGAGAGAGAGGGCGCGGGGGCGACGTTGCGGCGGCTGATTCATTGAGGGCGGCGGCGGACATGTCCGGGCGGCGGGGAAGAAGCGTCCGGCGCGCGGAGGAGGAAGAGGCTAGGGTTTGGACCCGAAAATTTCGGGGGAGGTCTAGTTTTATAGGTAGGGGGAGCTAGGAGAGTCCAAATGGGGTGCGGTTTTCGCCCACACTATCGTGATCGAACGACCGAGACCATGGAGGGGAGTTTGCTGGGTTTTGGGCCACTTTGGAAGGGGTGTTGGGCTGCACACAAAAGAGGCCTTTGCGGTTACCCGGTTAACCGTTGGAGTATCAAACGACCTCCAAATGGCACGAAACTTGACAGGCGGTCTACCGGTGCTATACCAAGGCCGCTTGGCAAACCTCGGGCCATTCCGAGAATGTTTAACACCCTCTCACAACGAGAGACAAAAGGGGGACGTCGGAGGACATAGGAGTGCCGGATTGCAAAACGGACAACGGGGAAAATGCTCGGATGCATGAGACGAACACGTATGCAAAAAGAGATGCACATGATGAAATGATAGAATGCAACACACAAGAAAATGACTTGGCAATGATGGCGAATAACTGGCCGACACCTGGCGCAACGAATCCGGGGCGTTACAAAGTGGCAAAATGTTTTTCCTGTAGTGAAATCGGTGGCCCCGAGTGGTATGCTTCAGTTTCACCGAATGATTTCGGTTAGACCGAAAACAAGACACTGGTGTGACCGAGGTCATCACAGAGAAAACACTTGTCATCTCAGCTCACCAGACAAGGAAGATCTCACAAGGATTTGCCAGGAATTAACTGAAGGATTTGCAATGAATTGGATGTAGGGAATGCTGAATAAATAGAAAAGAAAAGAAATCTAGATGAAGTTTTTTTTCAAAAGGGGATACAAATATGCATGAGACAGATGCAAGAGCACAGAAAAGAACACAAGATAACTTCATCTAGAAATGGTCGGCGACAAAGTCACCTATGTTAGAGTATATTGACTTAGGAGTCAAGTGAGATCACTTGATCATAGGTGATACTCATCATTTAAGCTCAAAATGGGGTTACCATTTTTCGTTTAAGCATCTTGATGTATTAACATATTGTCGAGTTGCTTTGACTCATGTCTTGGAGTAAAGCTTCTCTAAGATGGAATAACATACCTTGGGTGGTGGTGTTAATCGTGATCATGTAGTTGAACTTGTGTGGGTTGCTCAAGGTTGATGTAGCTCATCAAGAGTTGGGAGCACCACTTGGAATTTGAGTTCACCTACCTACATGGGTTAGTTTTTGCAAGGAAGAGCACTTGTGTATCCAAAATGACAATCATGAAACCCAACATGGAATTTGTCAAAGGATATGTTTGAATGGTTCCGTGCTTCCTTGTCTTCAACCACCATTGTGTAGAGACTTGGTGATGTAGAGATTGCTCAAGATGTGAGTGAGTTGCAATCTCATAGAATTATATTCATCCAAGTATGTCGGTGTACTAAGGTAGGGGTACCTCAGTACCCCAACTTGTGCACGGGCAGTCGCAGCTCCCCGCAGCTGGATCCACCACATGCTTGCCGGAGACTATTCCCGCTCCATATCAAGCCATTCAAGAACAAAGTGTACAAGACAGAAGATCGAGACCCCGGCAAGAGGAGCTTGCCGGGAAGGCCGTCCCAGGCTTAAGCTTACATCACTCACGCAAGGCCCCTGGCGAGAGGAGCTCGCCGGGGAGACGAGAAGACTACATCATAAAAGACACGCCTTGGCGCTATACGCGTCCCGGCAAGGGCCCGGGGAGCGGCAAGTTACAGAGCCCGACAAGCCACCGGGCCCGGCAAGATCAAGACCCCGGCAAGGTACTTGTCGGGAGAGCTGAACTGTGCGCCCGCACTCCAGCTCATCTGCCCACGCGTCGCCCTGGGGCCTTTCCAGGGACGCGTGGCGGGTGGCTGCGCAGCCTGGGGGGTGCGGTGGCACTCCACGGTGATGGATCCATCGCCGTGGCAAACGGAGACGCTAGGGCGGGAGCTTTCGGAGTCGACGGCGACGGGCATTAAATGCTCTTGTCCCCTACTGTCAAAGTAGGTAGAAACCACTGTTCGCTAATCGTAGCTCCTTTGTTCCCGCGACTTTGTTCCAACTACCACCACTTTTACGTTTTACCCCTTTCTCCACGTTGACACTGTCGGTGACCCTTGCCCTATAAAAGGAGGCCCATGCACAACGTGGGGGGGTTCGCTGATTAGCCACTCTCTCGGGGTTGGATCCTGGCCACTCGTGCCTAGGGTTCGTCGATTCAACTCACTCAACACACCACACCACCATACGCTCGCATTTCTCGAGCAAGATCAAATACAACACAAAGCAGCAGTAGGAGTTTTATCTCTCCGGAGAGCTCCGAAGCTGGGTAAAATCCGCCCGTGTGCATCGCCTCGATCTGCTCTCTGTGCTCCCTCCGCCCTCGTACCGCTCAGACAAGGGGCTCCGGCCCCATAGGTGCTCGCGGCGGGCGGGGTCCCCTCCGTTCCGGCCCCGACATCTTTGGCGCGCCAGGTAGGGGGCGTCGAGGTTGTGCGGACCTGATCCGGCGTTCGCACGGGCGTGTTCTTCATCAACCTCTCCAACTTCGTCAGCAACTTCATCGACAACTGCGCCATGGCCCCGAAGACGAGGGCCTCGAGGGTCGTAGACCCGTCTGCATCTCAGCCGCCGCCACCAGAGCCAACGGCGGGCGGAGGAGACGCCGGCGGAAGGGTGGACACCGACGAGGGCACTCGCGGCGCCACCGGATCCAGGGACAAGGCGGGTGACCGCGCCACGGTCTCCGCGGACACGCCGCATCCATCTCTGCACGATAACCCAGCAGCACCGTACCACGGGAGGTGGTATCCGCATGCTGGGGCAAGAACATGCCAGGGGCTCGCGGGATGCTCCGGACCGCTGTCCGTGCATGAGCAAAGCGAAAGGGTCGAGGCAGGATTCTGCTCCTCCTAACGCTGTTAGGAGTCCGAGCATATCCAGCTTCTCGCACCGCTCGCTCCCGCTCCCCTCCGCTCCGGCAAGCGCATCTCCCTGGAGCGCTATGATGTCGTCAAGGACGCGCCATCGAGCTCTAAGTCCGGCGAGGACGGCTCTGGTGCTCACTCCGACAAGCGTAGCTCCTCGGAGCGCTCTAAGCCCGGAGAGGGCAGCTCTGGTGCTCGTTCCGGCGAGCGCATCTCCCCGGAGCGCTGCGCTGCCGTCGAGGACGCACCATCGAGCTCCACCGGCAAGCGCGAGGAAACAGGAAACAGAAAAGCTAAGTTGCTCGAGCTTTTGTGCAGAGCACTCTTTAGTTCTATGCTTTTTTGTGTTATATCCCTCGTGCGTTCATCCTTTGTACGCAAAACCTGTGCGCGGAGGAGCCTGCCTGTGAATGGCCGCACCCTTATCTTGCTTCGAGCACACTCAACGAGTTAAAAGTGAGTTGCGACCAGCTTCGCGCCCTTGTTTCGTTTCGAGTCTGCTCAGCAAGTTAAGTGCGTCGCGACTAGACGCGGCAAGGTTGCTTGCTGGGAGAAACACCAGCCAGCGGGCTGCTGATGTTCCGCACTCAGCAAGTGTGTTAAGCACCGGCAAGTTCCCTAGAAGCGTGGGGCGAAAGCGTACAAAGGGTGTAAAGTAGAGGGTGTAACGTGGCAAGCCTTGCCGTGAGATGTCCTTCGTATGGGAGACTTGTGCGCGAGAGGAGCCAAGTCGTGGCCCAGTTGCGTACTTGTTTTGTTTCCGAGTCTGCTCAACAAACACAAGTATGCTGCTGCACCCTTATCTTGCTTTCGAGCTTGCTCGACAAGTTAAGCGTCATAATCGCCCGCAAGGTTGTTTGCCGGAAGCAACACCGCCAGCGGGCTGTCCCGCACTCGGCAAGCGTGTTCGCCCCGGCAAGCTCCCCGGGAGCGTAGAGTACAAACATACGAAGGGCAAGGCACGGCATCGTGTTGCACAATCAAGACTTATATACATAAGCATTAAATAATGAAGCTGTTGCAGATCTATCTCAGCTGTTTTCATGGCTGAAATTACAGCAACAAGGAGAAACCAAAAAGCACACCAGCACCTAGGTCCCGACAGGCCCGAGTCGCCGGGGGCTGCGGGTGCCAAGATTCTTCCCCAGCAAGCCAGTGTTGCTGGGGGCTGCAAGTACTCAGATTTGTCTCCGGCAAGCTAGAGTTGCTGGGGGCTGCTATATCAGATGAGTTTTTCATCCCTCGTCATGCATCCTCTTATGGACCGGGAAAGGCGGGGCTGCGTCTTTGAACGAGCGTGTCTTGTAAAACCCGTACGCGGAGGAGCCAAGTCGTGGCCCAGTTGCGTACTTGTTTTGTTTCCGAGTCCGCTCAACAAACACAAGTGTGCTGCTGCACCATTATCTTGCTTTCGAGCCTGCTCAGCAAGTTAAGTGTCGCAACTGGCCCGGCAAGGTTGTTTGCCGGAAGCGACACCGCCGGTGGGCTGTCCCTTTTCGGCAAGCGTGTTCGCCCCGGCAAGCTCCCCGATAGCGTAAGAACATACAAGACACGAAATCAAGTAAAAGACTCAGTCCGGCAAGCCTTCCTCTCTTTTCATTAAAAACATCCTAGTTTAATACAAGTCCATAGAGGATGAAAAACATGATAGAGAGGATTACAAGTTTTTAAATGCAGCTAATGCCCGAAGGCTTACAAATTGTAAGATAAGGTGCCCGTGATCCCTCTCCTGTTTCTCTGTTCAGGAGTTCAGGAGGTAGGCCAAGGAGCCCCCGGCAAGAGAAGCTTGCCGGGGAGGGCGAAAGGAGCGCCTAGGAGAGCGTGGCGGTGGCGCCGCCGTGCCCCAGGAACCGCGCAAGGTGACGGGCATGGGGAACGCATCCCCGGAGAGCCACGGGCGCCAGAAGACACCAAGAGAACACCCCGGGGGCCAGCCAGGAGCTTGGCGGAGACGAAGGCGTCGGAGGCAGAGCTTGAAGACGGGGTAGTGGGACGTCGGCACGCTCTCGAGGGCACCTCGCCCTCGTACTCCGACGTAACGGCCTTGCCGCCACTCCCCCTCTTCCTCTTCTGCTGCCTCTCTACGCCAGCCGCCCAAGGAGACGGCCCCGGGGAGTTCAGAAGGCCGGCGACCCAGAAGATGAGGTCGCCGGTGGCGCGCGAGGCAGCGGTGTCCGACGCCTAGTCGGGCCCGCCATCCCCCTCGTCGTCGCTGTCGCTCCCCTCCTCGTCACTCTCGCTCGAGGAGGGGCCTTCGCTATCCGAGGAGCTGTCCACACAGCAGCGCACCCGGGTCCCGTAGTCCCCGAAGACCTTGACGGCGAGAAGGTCACCCTCCATTAACTTAAAATGGAGGGTAAACCCCGCCGTCAAGCTATGGATCCGGGCGAACGTCTTCCACCCTCGGTCGAAGAACATCGCGCCGGGGGCTGGGGACACGACACTCACCCGAGTGCCGCTGATCCCGCAGCCCCTCATGCGCAACTCCATCACGTCGGGTGGACCCGGTCCCATCGCGTCCGCAAACGGGGCCGGCAACCGGAGACGGCGACGAGGCGCTCGGCGAAGCTTGATGAAGAACTCCCAGGGGTCATCTCCAGTGTGGACCGCATCGTGGACAGGAGACGCCGGGGGAGACGGGGGAGGCGCATCGCCACGACCGCCTCTCCCCCGACCGCATCGGCCACGCCCTCGGCCTCGTCCGCGGCCACGCCCTCTCCCCCTTCCCCTTGTGGCCGGCTCCGACACCACGGGAGCAGGATGGGGAGAGGTGCGCTGCCTGGAGGCAACCCTCGCCGCTACCGTCGAAGAACCGGGATTCCCTCCTTCCATGGCGGAGAAAAGAACAGAAGATGAAGACGAAGGGAGAAGAGGATGAGTGTGGCCATTGTGCTCCCCTTCCGCCCCTTTTAAAGGGGCGAGGTGGGGGCTCAACCGCCCCGCTCGGCCAATCGGGAAGCAAGAAGGCCAGGGGAGCGGGGCCGGCTCGCCTTCTCCGCCCGTGACGGCTCGGTCTCCCACCTTCGCCGCCCACGACCGCCGTGCATGAGGGCCGCGTGGCGAAAAAGCGGAGCCGGAGCGACGGGTGAAGCGACCTCGCTCTGCACCACGATCACGGGGTGGATGCTTTAAAAACTGCATGCGCCGCCCACGTCTCCCACGACGCCGCAATCGACGCGTGCCGTTGCGGGGGGAGGCGGCAGGTGCAGAAGCAGATTCGGCACGCCGCGGGCCGCGTGTGCCCGTGCACTGTCTTGGGCCTGGCCCAACAACGCTCGGCACCGTGTATGGCCCAGGCCCGGGGGCTCCTGTCGGTGTACTAAGGTAGGGGTACCTCAGTACCCCAACTTGTGCACGGGCAGTCGCAGCTCCCCGCAGCTGGATCCACCACATGCTTGCCGGAGACTATTCCCGCTCCATATCAAGCCATTCAAGAACAAAGTGTACAAGACAGAAGATCGAGACCCCAGCAAGAGGAGCTTGCCGGGAAGGCCGTCCCAGGCTTAAGCTTACATCACTCACGCAAGGCCCCTGGCGAGAGGAGCTCGCCGGGAGACGAGAAGACTACATCATAAAAGACACGCCTTGGCGCTATACGCGTCCCAGCAAGGGCCCGGGGAGCGGCAAGTTACAGAGCCCGACAAGCCCCCGGGCCCGGCAAGATCAAGACCCCGGCAAGGTACTTGTCGGGAGAGCTGAACTGTGCGCCCGCACTCCAGCTCATCGCCCACGTCATACAGGGCCTTTCGAGGACGCGTGGCGGGTGGCTGCGCAGCCTGGGGGGTGCGGTGGCACTCCACGGTGATGGATCCATCGCCGTGGCAAACGGAGACGCTAGGGCGGGAGCTTTCGGAGTCGACGGCGACGGGCATTAAATGCTCTTGTCCCCTCATCACAAAGTAGGTAGAAACCCTGTTCGCTAATCGTAGCTCCACTGTTCCCGCACTGTTCCAACTACCACCACTTTTACGTTTTTACCCCTTTCTCCTACGTTGACACCTGTCGGTGACCCCTTGCCCTATAAAAGGAGGCCCATGCACAACGTAGGGGGGGTTCGGTTGATTAGCCACTCTCTCGGGGGGTTCGGATCCTTGGCCACTCTCGCGCCTAGGGTTCGTCTGATTCGACTCACTCAACACACCACACCACCATACGCTCGCATTTCTCGAGCAAGATCAAATACAACACAAAGCAGCAGTAGGAGTTTTATCTCTCCGGAGAGCTCCAAAGCTGGGTAAAATCCGCCCGTGTGCATCGCCTCGATCTGCTCTCTGTGCTCCCTCCGCCCTCGTACCGCTCAGACAAGGGGCTCCGGCCCCATAGGTGCTCGCGGCGGGCGGGGTCCCCTCCGTTCCGGCCCCGACAAAGTACCTACAAGGGTTAGATAACATGCAAGATGCAAATATATCCAAGACATAAGATTATCATCATAAGAGAAATATCAAGGATTAGTCATAAGCTCATGTCTTGCATGTATCCAATGGAGTACCTACTCCAAGTTTGAAGCATCAATGATGTTCAATTCACCTCTTAACCTGCAAAACACTTTCTCATCAAGCGGTTTAGTGAATATATCTGCTAATTTCTTTTCGGTGCGAACATGCTTAAGATTAATGTCACCCTTAGCAACATGATCTCAAATGAAATGATGACGAACTTCAATATGCTTAGTTAGAGAGTGTTGCACGGGATTGTGAGCAATCTTGATAGCACTCTCATTGTCACAAAGTAATGGAACATGTTTCACATATATCCCATAATCTTCAAGAGTTTGGGTCATCCAAAGTAATTGAGCACAACGTGAACCAGCGGCAATGTATTCCGCTTCGGCGGTGGATAAGGATACCGAGTTTTGTTTCTTGGAAGACCAAGACATAAGAGATCTACCAAGGAATTGCCAAGTACCCAAAGTGGACTTTCTATTAACCTTGTCACCGGCATAATCCGAGTCGGAGTAGCCAACAAGATCGAAAGAGGCCGTCTTAGGATACCGAATGCCAAAATTTGGTGTATGGATTAAGTATCTCACTATCCTTTTCACGACCTTAAAATGACATTCTTTAGGAGCAGCTTGATATCGTGCACACATGCACACACTTAGCATGATATCGGGACATGAAGCACATAGATATAACAATGAACCAATCATAGAGCGATAAACCTTTTGATCAACCGGTTCACCATATTTGGTCAAATCAAGATGTCCACTAGTAGGCTTGGGTGTAGTCATACCTTTGCATTCTTGCATATTGAACTTCTTGAATAAGTCCTTGGTGTACTTTGTTTGAGAGACAAAGGTACCTTCCTTAGTTTGCTTGATTTGCAAACCAAGAAAGAATTTGAGTTCACTCATCATAGACATCTCAAACTTCTCCGACATTAGCTTCCCAAACTTTTCACTAAAATGAGGGTTAGTAGAACCAAATATAATATCATCAACATAGATTTGGCATACAAATAGTTCTCCATTGACCCTTTTAGTAAAAAGAGTAGAATCTATTTTCCCAATTTCAAAGCCTTTTTCAATAAGGAACTTGTCAAGCATTTATACCACGCTCTAGGAGCTTGTTTAAGACCATAAAGAGCTTTGTGAAGTTTGTAAACATGATTGGTTTTCTTAGGATTAACAAAGCCGGGAGGTTGCTTAACATAAACTTCCTCCTCTATTTCACCATTTAGAAAAGCACTTTTAATGTCCATTTGGTACAAGGTGATATCATGATGATTAGCATAGGCAAGTAAAATGCGAATGGACTCAAGTCTGGCAACGGGAGCATAAGTCTCACCATAGTCCATACCTTCGACTTGTGTGTAGCCTTGGGCGACAAGACGTGCTTTGTTGTGAACTACTTGTCCATCTTCATCTTGCTTGTTGCAAAACACCCATTTGGTACCGATGATGTTGTGGTTGTTGTCGGGCTTCTCAACCAATGTCCAAACTTGATTTCTCTCAAAGTTGTGTAGCTCTTCATGCATGGCATTTATCCAATCCGGATCTTCCAAATCTTCTTCAACCTTCATAGGTTCAATGCTAGAGATGAATGAATAGTGTTCACAAAAGTTAGCTAAACGAGTTTTAGAGCGGGTGATTCTCCCGGTTTGGATATCATTGTAGATTTGCTTGACGGGATGATCTTTAGTAATTCTTGCTCGAACTTGTGAAAGCTTTTGCTTGGGTCTTGGATGAATATCTTCTTCATCTTGTTCTTCTTCTTGGCCTTCTTCATTGTTGTCGTTGTCGTTCTCTTGTCGTGGTGGAGAAGGAGGTTGTTGACGTTCATCTTGATGCACTTCCTCGTTTTCTTCATCTTGGTGTGTCCCACTTGTGGATGCTTCCATATCAACTCTTGGTTCACCTTGTCGTGAGGTAGAAGCTCCCACTTGGACGGACGAGGTACTCTCCTTCACCTCCATTGGACGAATCTTGCCAATAGACAAGTCTTGGATTGCTTCCGAGGGATCTTTGTCTCCTACATCAATTGGCAATTTCTCTACTTGCGAGCCATTAGATTCATCTAACTTCACATATACCATTTCTTCAACCTTTCGGGTGAAATCGTTGTAGACACGATATGTGTGAGAGTTTGAGCCACAACCAAGTAGGAAACCTTCATGAGACTTCGGAGCAAATTTAGAACAATGATGCTTATCAAGAATGTAGCACTTTGAGCTGAATACTCGAAAGTATCCAACTTGGGGTTTGTTACCGGTGAGAAGCTCGTATGCCATCTTGCCAAGTAGCTTGTGAAGATACAAGCGATTTGTTGCATGACAAGCTGTCTCAACCGCTTCCGCCCAAAAGTGCTTTGGCATCTTGTACTCATCAAGCATCGTTCTCGCCATTTCGATGAGCGTCCGATTCTTCCTCTCAACAACTCCATTTTGTTGAGGTGTGTACGTAGCCGAGAAATCATGTGAAATCCCTTCTTTTTCAAGAAAGGTGTCCACATTTGCGTTCTTGAACTCCGTTCCATTGTCGCTGCGAACCTTCTTGATCTTCACTTCAAATTGATTTTGGGCCTTCCAACGAAGTTTTTGAAGATCTTTTGGACCTGCGATTTATCATCGAGAAAGAACACCCACGTAAATCTTGAAAAATCATCAACTATAACTAGACCAAAAGAATTTCCACCGAGACTTTTGTAAGCGTTGGGACCAAAAAGATCCATGTGAAGTAGCTCGAGTGGCCTCCTTGTGGTCATGATGTTCTTCACGGGATGCCTTCCTCCAACCTATTTACCTGCTTGACAAGCGCTGCAAAGTCTATCCTTATCAAATATTACATCATTAACTCCAAGGATATGATTTCCTTTAATAAGCTTGTCAAGGTTTCGCATGCCAACATGACCTAATCGTCTATGCCATAACCAACGTTTAGAGGATTTAGCAATAAAGCAAGTTCTAGGTTGAGCCTTTTTAGTGAAATCAACAATGTATAGATCACCTCTATGTACACCAGTAAAGACCATTTTATGATTATCTCTATGAAACACTTGGCAATCTACTTCAGTAAATAGGACATTGAAACAGAAACCAGCAAGTCTAGATACTGAAAGTAAGTTGTAGCCAAGATTCAACGAGCATGACATTTGTATGGATCTATCATGTGATATGGCCACCTTACCGAGGCCAACCACCTTACCCTTTGAGTTGTCACTGAAAGTGACATACTTTCGAGGACCATCATTTTCAGCAAGCTCACGAAACATGTCTTTATCTCCAGTCATGTGATCGGTACATCCACTATCAAGAACCCATTGCTTTCCTCCTGCCATATATCCCCGAAGATTTGCCATAAGACCAAAGTGTCTCATTGCATCATCAAGATCGAAGTCACTATCATCATCCTCATCATAGTATCCATGTTCAACATCGTCATGTGGTGGATCAAATCCTAGAGAGGGTGATTTGTTAGAGTGAGTTTGACAATGATCTTGTTTATGAATTTTAATAGCTTTAGAAATAATGTCACTAATAATTCCTACATCTTCTTTGGCATGCATAAGGTTTGTAAGCTCAAATAGACAATCACCAAACATAGGATCACTGGAATTCATCTTACTCAAGGTAATAGACTTATGGAGAATTTCATCTAGATTTTTCAAGGAATAATTTGGAAAACGTTCCTCAAGAAATTTCCATATGGTGTAGGCACACTTAAGAGTAGGCAAACATCCAATCAAGTTTCTAGGCAAGCCTCTAGTGATAAGTTCAACAGTTCTAAGATTGCAAATCATGTCAATTGACTCATCAAGAGTAGGATGCATAGGATCAACATGAGGTGCACAAGGGCTACCAATGTACTTGTTCAAATGATATTGATTGAAAATCACAAGGATCTCATTTTTCTACTCATGAAAGTACTCTCCATCAAGTATAGGCACTCTATGTCTAATACTCCCAATAGTAGACTCATTCATCTTCCTCCAATGGTGTTTAAACCAAGGCAATGGAGACGAAAGCTCTGATACCAATTGAAAGGATCGAGAAGAGGTTTCTAGAGGGGGGGGGGGTGATTAGACAATAAGTACCAAAAGTTGCAGTTTTTATCTTCTTTAAGTTTAAGTGGAGTTTAGGCACAAGTTTAACACTCACAATACATATCAAGCAAGCATGCAAAGAGTATATGAGCAGCGGAAAGTAAAGCATGCAACTTGCAAGAATGTAAAGGGAAGGGATTGGAGGATTCAAACGCAATTGGAGACACGGATGTTTTTGTCGTGGTTCCGATACGTGGTGCTATCATACATCCACGTTGATGGAGACTTCAACCCACGAATGGTAGTGGTTGCGCGATTCCTTGAAGGGCTCCACCCACGAAGGGTCCATGAAGAAGCAACCTTGTCTATCCCACCATGGCCGTCGCCCACGAAGGACTTGCCTCACTAGCGGTAGATCTTCACGAAGTAGGCGATCTCCTTGCCCTGACAAACTCCTTGGTTCAACTCCACAATCTTGTCGGAGGCTCCCAAGTGACACCTAGCCAATCTAGGAGACACCACTCTCCAAGAAGTAACAAATGGTGTGTTGATGATGAACTCCTTGCTCTTGTGCTTCAAATGATAGTCTCCCCAACACTCAACTCTCTCTCACAGGATTTGGATTTGGTGGAAAGAAGATTTGAGTGGAAAGCAACTTGGGGAAGGCTAGAGATCAAGATTCATATGGTAGGAATGGAATATCTTGGTCTCAACACATGAGTAGGTGGTTCTCTCTCAGAAAATGTATGCTAGAAGTGTAGGTTCGTTCTGATGGCTCTCTCCACGAATGAAGACTGGGTGGAGGGGTATATATAGCCTCCACACAAAATCTAACCGTTACACACAACTTGCCAAACTCGGTGGGACCGAATCGTGAAACTCGGTCGGACCGATTTAGCAAATAATGTGACCGTTAGGATTTTCGGTGGGACCGACATGCAACTCGGTAGAACCAATACTGTTAGGGTTAGGGCATACACAGAGAGATTACAATCCCATCTCGGTTAGACCGAGATCCCTATCGGTGAGACCGATTTGCCTAGGGTTTGTGGCAGTGGCTAAGACATCTAAACTCGGTGGCGCCGGATAGAAGGAGTCGGTGGGGCCGAGTTAGACTTTTGGTTTAGGACATATGTGGATGTGAGAAGGTAGTTGAGGGCTTTGGAGCATATCACTAAGCACTTTGAGCAAGCAAGCCATTAAGCAACACCTCATGCCTCCTTGATAGTATTGGCTTTTCCTATAGACTCAATGTGATCTTAGATCACTGAAATAGAAAATGTAGTGTCTTGATCTCGGAGCTTGAGCCAATCCTTTGTCCTTAGCATCTTGAAGGGGTTCCACATCCTTTAGTCATTGCCACTCCATTGTTGAACTTGTCTGAAACATACTAGGTAAAAGTGTTAGTCCAACAAGAGATATGTTATCATTAACTACCAAAATCACCCAGGGAGCACTTGTGCTTTCATACACCGTTACGGTGTCCCCCACAGCATCATCACCGATAATGGCTCCAACTTCACAGCCGACGAGGTGAATGCTTGGTGCGGTAACATGGGCATTAAGTTCGATTACGCCTCCGTCTATCACCCCCAAACAAATAGTCAAGTCGAACAAGCAAATGGTCTTATTATGAGCGGCATCAAACCCAGACTAGTACGATTCTTGAAGGAATCAGATACGCACTGGGTCGAGGAGCTCGACTCCATACTATGGGGACTGCGGACCATGCCAAATCGCACTACCGGATACACACCATTCTTCATGGTGTACGGCGCAGAGGCGGTATTGCCCTGCGATATCATTCATGACTCACCCCGAGTGCGCATGTATGAGGAGAGAGAAGCCGAGATTGATCGGTAGGACAGTCTAGATGCCCTGGAGGACGAGTGCGATGTTGCAAAAGCCCTTTCCGCATTCTATCAGCAACAGGCTCGAAGGTATCAAAGCAGAGAAGTACGGGCCAAAACTTATAACATTGGCGAACTCGTTCTATGCCTACCGAAGAAGAAAAAGGAGAAGGTCAAGCCCAAGTGGGAGGGTCCCTTCATCATTGATAAAGTTCTCATGGAGGATCGTACCGCCTTCATGATGCATTAGATAATCGACTCGAGCCGAACCCATGGAACGCGGCCAGGCTCCGAAGATTGTACGCCTAGCGCCGAACTCTGTGTTCGTCTCCTTACCTCCGCCCTTTTTAAATTATATCCTCTTTCTTTCTTTCTTTTTTATGGCCCTAAATAGCTTCAAGTGTGACTCGACTAGACAATCTTGACGCGCTATGTGCACTCACTATACCTGGGGGCTTCTTATACAGAAGCTTAATATAATTATCTTCCGGGCTTCATGCCCACTACATATGTGTCACTTTTCCATATGTACCTTTCCTTCGCCATTATATGCATCGATATGACTTAAGTTTTGGCCAAGATGGGTTGCCTGGCTCCTGTGTTTATGCCCTACGTTCCCATTAGTTCGGCTAGGGCATCAGGGGAGCACCTCTGTGATTGTTACTGCCGGGTCCGCCGGACGTGTACCTCAGACTGGGTGAAGCCGAAAGCTAGCATTCTCAAGGGAATATTCGGTCGGTGAACAAAAGATGTTTCTTACCCATTACAATATAAACCCCCAGATGTTTCATATCCTGCGTCTCTATTCGCAGTTCGGACATGCACATTAATGCATGCGTACTCAGGGAAAGGTACCCTTAACGAAACTATTCTCCCTGGAAGATGTTTCTTACTATGCATGTAATATAACATAGCTAGTCGGGAACTTGTCTATTCACGCACTTATGACCCCTACGCCTGGTTTCCACGCGTACCCCAGTTTACATAACTGAGCGGGTATTAGGATACACTCCGGACTGTTGGGTCCAGAGGTTGAAGCGAAAAGGTCCGCCATGACAAATGATTTACAACCAGGCTAGGGACAAAATATGTCATTTGAAGTACACAATCACTTAGACTGGCTAAATTCTTCTTCTATACCATCCAACAGGCTGTCTATCCTACAATCCTGTTGGGGATGCTTTGCGGCTAATCCTACCTAGTCATATACCAGACTAACGGGGATCTCTTTCCCATCTGACCCTACAGGTCTCACTAGGGCCATGTGATTCGGATCAACCTCGATGTACTGCGTTTTCACCATGGCCCAGGCTTCCCTCGCACCTTGTCGGTAGGCCGATATCTTCCATAATCGGAAGCGCCGCTGTGCTGAGCATCTCTACAAGCTCCCCCATGCCTCCTGGCAAGGAGGCGGACAGCCACAAGGCCTGGGCAATACCCTGCATCACCTGCCGAACTTGTTCGTGCAATTGTGAAAACTCTTGCAGAAGATCGCCTACGGATCCGGGCATCTCCTCTTCGGGACGACCTGTCAGCATACCTACAGACATAACTCTATTAGCCTGTTTCTTCACCGAACTGTATAAAGGTTCGTTTGAGCACATACTAAAAATGCCGCGTCGAAGCCTCTTATTATCCTTTACGGAGTTAGCAAGCTAGGCCCGAACATCTTCCAATTCAACGCCCAGCCGAGTATTGGCATCCTGGAGATCGTTTTTCTCTCGCCTAACCCGTGTAAGCACGCGCTCGCCAGCCTCTAGCTGCCGTTGAGCTCGTTGCTCATTCTCTTGTACAATCTCCGAATCCACTTCGGGATTGTTTGCAGAATCTATTGTTAGATTTGCAAGCATGCCGAATACTAACTGGTACATGTAATTACATTCTTTTTGATCGAGACAAGTATTACCAGATGAGGCCTTCTTGGATTCCTCCATTCCGGCAACTGCGGTCCTTAGCTGGGCTTTGCACTCCTCTAGCTCTTGAGACAAATGGGTGTTCTTCTCTGTAAGAACCTATTCATACAATGATCCTTAAATCAGTTGTGCCAACTATTTCAAGTCTCAGGGGCTACTGATATACATAATCATTAGATTTTTCTTACCCGTATATCCTTTAAATACTGGTCTGTGGCTCTAGCAAGCCCATCTTGACCAGCTCGGATGTACGCGTCTCCCGAGTTGAAGGCATTGAACGCCCCTTCGGAGAAATTAGGGCCGCGGAGTACGGCCCGTCGACGCCGGTGATTCATAGCGCTCCCCACTTCTGAATTCTTAGCGGATATTCTATCCGAATCCTCTTTAGGAGGACCGCCCGGTGTTGTCCCCATGTTAGCCTCCACCCTTAAGGCCGGTTCTGGAGTCCGGCTCGTGGAGGCGTGGCCGGCAGGATCTCCGGATATGGTCCGGCAAGTACTTTTTCTGCCAGGGGACAATGGACATTGTTATATTTTAAAGACGATAATCACGGAGCAGGTTTTAAATCATACCTCTGCGATGGTGTCTCGGTCCTGACCGCCTTCCTTTTAAGCCTACCCGGCTTGGGTGCCCCTTTTTGGTAAGTCACCGCGGGTTCGGCACGGCGCCCTGATGGCCTTCCCTATAAAGCGCAATACATGTGCGGTGGGTAAGGCGTAAAGAAAGGATCCTTCTCGGAAGTTAGGACTCTGGTTTTACTTACGTATGATGCAGGGAGTAGGCCAGGATAGTCGGCCATGATGGCCACCAAGGCACCGTCACAGGTTGCCTGGTAAAACATCCTGTCGACGAGCTCCACAAATATGTTCAGATCTTCTTCAAGTCCGGGGTCAAGGGCCCGGTTGTCAACCTCTGGCTGTGGAGGCGGGCTGTGGACCTCCCTCACTGCTTTTTGCAGTTCCTGCTATGAATTAGCAAGGTAAATATTTGTGATGAAAGAATGCGGGAATGAACAGAGTTGAGTAAAAGATAACGGATCACCCAGCTAGGGGGGTTGTACATGGAAAATCCATCCCGTGGCTTAATGCGGATAAAATCCTCTTCTTCTCCTTTATAGAAATCAGACAATATTTTGGCCAGGGCGGTGCCGGAGTCCGGACCTTTCCGACCGCAGCGGGTGGCATCGTCCTCTCCATTAAAGTGCCACATGGGACGCCCCCGATACTGGAGTGGCTGCACCCCTCACATTATGCATATTGACATAACCTCGATTATTGTCAATCCAGATTTGGCAAGAATTTTTATCCTGTCCATCAGATAAAGGACCTCTGTGCTATCTTCCTCCTGGGGGCTTCGGGGACACCAGCTGCGGCGTTTTTTCAGTGGGGCATTGGAAAACTCAGGAAGACCCATCCGGATAGGGTCCGGAAGGGGGATGTCCTCTATATAAAACCACTTCAAAGGCCAGTCTTCGGATGTCTTCTTCGGAGTGCCAAACAGGTATCCGGTCCCGGCGATGCGCCATATTTTGGCTCCACCCACTTGGTATATTGATCCCTCCTTATTGCGAGGGACGAGGCAGAATAGCCTCTTCCATAGCTCGAAATGAGCTTCGCAGCCCATAAATAGCTCACAAAGGGCGACATAACCTGCGATGTGCAGCATGGAGGCAGGAGTGAAGTTATGCGACTGGAGGCTATAATACTCCAGGACCCTGCGAAGGAACGGATGGATTGGAAATCCAAGGCCCCTCAGCAAGTAAGGGACAAGGCATACTCGCTCCCCCTGGATGGGTTGGGGAAACTCTCTGTTTGCTCCCCGCCATTGTAAGTGGCTAATCCGGCTCGGACGGGGACAAGATATGCAGGCGGGAGAAATCCCTGGGTCTGCAACTCCACCAATTGGCCGTGGGATACGGTGCACTTCACCCAATCACCTGGCTTAGCGCCATGGGAGCGAGAGGAGGAGCTGTGGTGGCCGGCCATGATGGGATGATTTTTCGGGCGCGCTCTGATGAATCCTTGCTTGGGGAAGATGGTGTGATTTTGATCTGACGATCCCCATCTCTTTAATAGACGATTTACTTACATGGTCGGGGTGGCAAATGTAAAAATGCCCCGACTTCTCGCATTCACTCGACATGTGGAGACTGCCATTATTAAGGTACAGAAGCCGAGGAGTGAACATTAATGGGAAGCCGGACACTGCTCGTTACAATAGGTACTCAGGGATTTGGAGAAGAACCTGCCTTGCAATGCCGAAGACAATATGCATGCTGGACTCATCGTCATTGAAGCCTGGTTCAGGGGCTACTGAGGGAGTCCTGGATTAGGGGGTCCTCAGACAACCGGACTATGTACTTGTGTTGGGCTGTTGGACTATGAAGATACAAGATGGAAGACTTCGTCCCGTGTCCGGGTGGGACTCTCCTTTGCGTGGAAGGCAAGTTTGGCAATTCGGATATGTAGATTTCCTTCTCTGTAACCAACTCTGTGTAACCCTAGCCCCCTCCGGTGTCTATATAAACCGGGAGGGGTTAGTCCGTAGGACAAGGACAATCATATTCATAGGCTAGCTTCTAGGGTTTAGCCTCTACAATCTCGTGGTAGATCAACTCTTGTAATACTCATATCATCAAAATCAATCAAGCAGGAAGTAGGGTATTACCTCCATATAAAGGGCCCGAACCTGGGTAAACATTGTGTCCCCCGCCTCCTGTTACCATTAGCCTTAGACGCACAGTTCGGGACCCCATACCCGAGATCCGCCGGTTTTGATACCGACAATGATCTCCCCAAGGATGCCATCCGGGAGATCGCTGATGCGGTCCGCCGGAGATTCTACTACAGGTCCAGGGGCCGTGGCCGCTTCTGGCCGTGCCGTCGGGTCCAAGATCTACATCCGGCGTCGGCGCTGGCCAGAGCCTCAACTGTGTACATACAAATCTGAAAGAAAAAAAAGGCAAAAACATACATGTAGGACATTCAAAATAAATTCTCAAGATCTGGAAGAAAAAAGACACAAACATATATGTAGGACATTCAAAATTAATTCTCAAGATCTAGACACGAATTATTAGCATGCAAGCTAACCCTTGTCAGATTATTAGCAAAAAATCATTTGTATAGAACAAACAATTAATCACTAATTCTATACGGATAACTTTCAAACAATCAATACATTACATGCATCTAATGGATCTTAATTACTCTAATTTCATGGACTGAGAGAACATAACCATATGATTTGTATTCCAAAAAAAATCGAGAGGGGGGGGGGGTAACCAGAGAAAACACGTGACATGTTTGCCGCACAAATGTGTATATAGATGACCAACTGGTTTTCTGTTGGAGTCGCAGTCGTAGTCGGAGTTGCTGTTGACCTCTGGCTCCGGCTGGGAGGAGAGCACGATGGTGCCGACGAAGTCAAGGTCGTGCTGCTGCCCGCGCGAGACCCCGTCGGCTGTGAGGGCAACCTATGTGCCCAGATTCACGCATTGCGCAGGTGCTTCACCAGTCCTGGCGTTGCCACTCCCTCCCATGCTGCGCTTCGATAGCATCCTCATACACTCCAGAGTCCAGACGTTGGTGACCACTGTGGACTGGGGTGAGGCCTCCTATTATGGCCGGCGGCTCGGGCGCGCAGTTAATACGGACCAGTGGGAGCGAGGCAGGCAACGGTCAAAGGTTGTCTCACCTCCCGGTGAGCCTCTGCGGCAAACTTCTACCATTCCTACCATTAGTTCACAAAGCAACTCGGACGCCTCCCGGTGACACTGCGTAGCGAAAATGCCTCCCTTCAGTATGCACACCTGCGGGCACACCTCCCGATCTGCCCGCGCGATGGACTACTCGCTTGCATTCCGTCAACTCATGCCTGCTCGCATGGTACACGGGGCACGTGGTAGCATGTTTTTTTGGTTTATTGATGATTCATTCTTGCCACTTTACTGCTTATCCGAAGCATGGTACGGTATAACACACACGGTCCGAATAAATAATCCATATGAGATATTGGTTGCTGGTTATTAACAATCTGTCGTTTGTAAGAATATTATATCAAAACGTGTCTCAAATTTGACGAAAAAATACAATATCACAGTCTACTAGTGTCCATATATGACACCCAATGATAAGTTTCATGAATTTCAACTAAGTTTTAGATTTACTGAATTTTAAAAATCCATATTCTCAATGTTTTGAAATATCTTGCATGGGGAAACATGCACCCAGGGACACATATGATTTTGCAATCCATTTTGGTGCACATGAACCTCCAATTTGATTTTTGCAAATTAAATCCCTCAGAAATCAATCAATGTATAAACGGTCGAATGATGTTTTTTTAAAACTTTTAACATGACACTCCTTTGGTCACATGTTCACTGCAGAAAAAGTTTTACATGCCTTGGAGTGGCTGTGGTGGTGTAGGATGTGTGTGTCTGTATGTGTGGGGGGTGGGGGGAGGGTCCAATAGTACACTACAAGTCATGAATCTTCGTGTGGGATTATTGATAATTTTGTGAGTCATATATGCCACATCAAAGTGATGAATTGGTTATCTAAAGCATTACACAACCCTTTCATACATACATGTTCAGGCCACATGCATGCATTGGTGGTCCTCTCAGACATTCTCCCTCATGCGGTTATTAGTGTCGTGCCCATTCGTTAGCCCGCAAAGGTTTTTAGTTTCCACCGACAACGAGAGGCCTTTGACCAAAAGGTGGATTCATCTTGGCATGTGTGTGGTGTGGATCATGCTGAGATTACATATCAAAGTTCGACCACATGCTTACACCCTCCCACCGGCTTGAAGTGAGGGGGCTACGCATCATGGTGTAGTGCATTTCCGGTTTGTGAAGCATTTGCCACGTCAAAGTTGTGCATTGGGTATTCAAACATCACATAACACATGGGCACATGCATGCGGTGGTTTTGTCCTATGACACTCATTCGCGTGTGACTCTCTCTGTGGGCCCACGAGGTCGTCATCGACCAGTTGAATTACAATGAGAGAGGTTAATTTGACCAACAAGGATTTTTCTTTTTTGGCTTGTGTTACGTATATGTACGGTTGGAGTATGTACATGTCAAAGAGGGGCAACATGAATACTATTGTATTATATATATATATATATATATATATATATATATATATATATATATATATATGCGTGTCATAACCTCGCTCCATGTGGGGACTTTCCGGTTCCCGAGGCAGGTACCACATCAAAGTTGTACATTATATTGGTATTCAAACATCACCCAATACAATGCAGATGGTGGTTGCCCTATAGGAACTCACTCGCGTGTGGCGCTTCCATCCGTGGGCATGCGAGGTTGTCCTCCATCACTTTGATCCAACGAGAGAGAGGTTAATTTGACTATCAAGGAATGATTCTTTTTTGGTTTGTGTTATACAGTAGAAGTACATACATACCACGGGTCGAATGGGGGCGGACATATAGCACATACCACACATCATGAACCTCGCGCTCTCTATGGGGACTTTTTGGTTTCCTATATATGTGGTGCCACATCAAAGTTGTGCTTGCGTATTCAAACATCACACAAACACCTCTTTGGGACACATGCAGACGGTGGTACGTAGTCCTATGTAGGATGATCACTCGCATGCGACGTACGCTTCGCTTCTGTGCTGGGCCCACGAGTTCGTCGTCCATCACTTTGACCCAGCGAGAGAGAGGTACGTTTGACAAACAAGGATGATTAATTCTTTTAGGGCTGTGTTACTAGGTGTATAGTACATTTCGAAGGGGGGTGGGGTGACCAACATATATGAACCTCACTCTGTGTGGGGACTTTGCGGTTTTGAGGCAAATGCCACATCAAAGTTGTGCATTAGGTATTCAAAACATCACAACCACACACCTCTCCATATATATGTTCTAGCACATGTGCAAGCACGATGGTTGTTCTCCTATATATGGCACCCACTCATGCGGTTATCGACGGTGCTTCAATCTGTCAGCCCGCTTGGTCCATCACTTTCACCGACAATGAGAGATGTTAACTAATTTGACTGAGGAGGGGATTAATTTTTTGTTTGTCTCACGATATAGATCATGATGTGAGATTACATATATATAATAGTGCATGTGTACACATGAATCCATCCCGCTGGATCGAGGGGGGGGGGCTAGCACACAACATGCCATGAACGACCTCTTGCATTGTGTGGGGACCTCTGCGATTTTCAACGCATGCACCACATCAATGTTGTGCATTGGTTCAGGTATTCAACACATATACATGCATCACACACCTCCATAAATATGTTCAGGATACACCCATGCAATGGTTGTCTTTGGACACACTCACACTCACTTGGTTATGGGCGGCAATCCTATATATATTTGTGGGCCCGCATGGACGTCCATCATATCGACCAACGACGAGAAAGGTTACCAGAGTGGATTCTTCTTTTTGCTTCGAGTTACCGTATAATAGGTCGACCATTCCAAGCCTAATTAAGTTTGAGAGCATGCTACGCGTCGTGAACCCTCGCTCTGTGTGCGGATTTTACGGTTCCAAAGCATGGTGCCACACCAAATTTGTGCATTGGGCATTCAAACACCACACACACCACTTCCATATACATACTTGGGCCACATGCATGATGAACCACAAGTATAGGGGATCAATTGTAGATCTTTTCCATAAGTAAGAGCGTCAAATCAATGAGGAGCAGAAGGAAATGACAAGTGGTTTTCAACAAGGTAATGTCTGCAAGTGTTGAAATTGTAAGTAATAGAGTAGTTTGATAGCAAGATAATTTGTAACCAGCAAGTAACGATAGTAGTAAAAAAAGTGCAACAAGGTAGCCCAATCCTTTGACAGGCCAAAACGCTCTCTTATGATAAGCAAAGCGTTCTTGAGGGTACACGAGAATTTCATCTAGTCACTTTCTTCATGTTGGTTCGATTCGTGTTCACTACTTTGATAATTTGATATGCGGGTGGACCGGTGCTTAGGTGTTGTTCTTACTTGAACAAACCTCCTACTTATGATTAACCCAAATATGGTGAAGTTTCATGTAGTCGACATTCACATGACACCATTAAGTTAATCACAACATACATACTATCAAAATATCGAACACATATCAAGTTCACATGATTACTTGCAACATGATTTCTCTCGTGACCTCAAGAACAAAAGTAACTACTCACAAATGATAATTATGCTCAAGATTAGAGGGGTATTAAATAGCATATTGGATATGAATATATAATCTTCCACCAAATAAACCATATAGTAATCAACTACAAGATGTAATCAACACTACTAGTCACCCACAAACACCAATCTATAGTTCCGGTAACAAGATTGAACACAAGAGATGAACTAGGGTTTGAGATGAGATGGTGCTATTGAAGATGTTGATGGGGATTGCCCTCCCCAAGATGGGAGAGTTGTTGGTGGTGAGGATGACGATGTTTTCCCCCTCCCGGAGGGAAGTTCCCCTGGCGGAATCGCTCTACCGGAGGGCAAAAGTGCTCCTGCCCAAGTTCTTCCTCAAGACAGTGGTGCTCCATCCCGAAAGTCCTCTCCTTATTTTTTCTAGGTCAAAATGACTTATATACCAGAAGATGGGTAGCGGAGGTGGGCCGAGGGGAGCACAACCCACCAGGGCGCGCTTGGGCTCCCTAGCGCCCAGGTGGGTTGTGCCCACCTGGTGGGCCACCTCTAGTACTTATTGGCTCCAATATTCCTCATATATTCCATAAAAAAATCTCCGTAAAGTTTCAGCTTGTTTGGAGTTGTGCAGAATAGGTAGCCTAACGTAGCTTTTCCAGGTCCAGATTTCCAGTTGCCGGAATTCTCCCTCTTTGTGTGTACCTTGCATATTATGAGAGAAAAGACATTATAATTACTCCAAAAATCATTATTATTCATAAAAAAATCATAAATAACAGTAGGAAAACATGATGCAAAATGGACGTATCAACTCCCCCAAGTTTAGACCTCGCTTGTCCTCAAGCGAAAACCAACATCGAAAAATATGTCCACATGCTTAGAGAGAGAGGTGTCGATAAAAACAAAATAGAGACATAAAAGCATCATGTAGATTATTATAACAGCAACAAACTTAAACAAAAAAGTTTTACCATAGAACTTTTATCATAAATTTCTCATGAATAAGAAACAATTCATCACACTATCAAAGTATAAAGCGTAAAATCTATTAGAAACCAACAAACTATGTTTTGAGTCAACTTTGCAACTGCAATTCATCATCTTTTCAGGAAGGATCACGCATCAGAGCCTTTAGGCAAGTCCACATACTCAACCACCATATAGTCTTCTATGATTGCTAATACTCACCGCATACACATGAGCAAAACGTTTCAACCAGACACATAGAAAGATATGGGCTTATAGTTTCGCTTCCAACGTATTCACCTCAAGGGTGATGTCAACAATAATAACTCATGCCACCCATATTCAACTGGACATATGTGCCTAGATCTTTCCTCACCACATGATTCTTGCCAAAGGAGAAAAATAGAAAGGAATAGAGGGAAAAACTTTGACTCTTGCATAAAAGTAAATACATAAAAGTAAAAGATAGACCCTTCACAGAGGGAAGCAGAGGTTGCCATGCGCTTATTTGTTTGTATGCTCAACCCCTTAGTGCAAAAGAACATCACATTGTATTGCCCCTTGTGATAGCGACCTTTATTATGTAGTCTTTCGCTTTTATTCTTCACCATCACAAGTTCGTACAACACTCAATTTTCTCTTACACTAAATGATCTCACACTTTTAGAAGCAATTTTTGTTGCCTTTTTGCACCGATGACAACTTACTTGATGGATCTTGCTCAATCCCTGGTAGGTATGGTGGACATTTGAAAATAAGATTTGGGTTTAAGGGTTTTTGGATGCACAAGTAGTATCTCTACTTAGTGCAGAATTTTTGGCTAGCAAAGATAGGGGAAAGCACCACATGTGAAAGGATCTATGACAATATGACTTCTATGTGAATATGAACAAACATAAATCATTAAGTTGTCTTCCTTGTCCAACAGCAACAATTTTGGCATATAATATTTTGATGGGGGCTCACAATCATAAAAGATTTCTAGGATAGTATATTTATATGTGAATCTTCTCTTCCCTTATTAATTTGTCCATGAGTTGCATCATTGACTAATGCTATGTTTGTCAATCTCTAATAAAATTTCCTAATTATACTTTTCCTTATGTGGTGTCATCACCTACCATAAGATTAGCATATGATCTTTTTCATTTATTTCCTTCCTTCTTTTATTTATTTCCTTTCTTTTTATTGCAACAAGAAAGTAAAGAAAGCAAAAACTCAAACTAAACTCTATTATATATCTCGCACACGATTACAAAGATAGATCACTAAGAAAACTCTCGATAAGAAAGGATCTAACTAAAATTTTATTTATCTAAAGCAAAAGATCGAACAAAAATAAGTAAATGCAAAAGATGGTGGGGAGGATACAATACCGGGCACCTCCCCCAAGCTTGGCGGAAGCCAAGAGGTGTGCCCATACCTGATACTCAATTTTCTTTTGGTGATGAAGAAGAAGGTGGCAATGAAGCGATCGTGTCCTTAAGGATCAAGAGATTCTCCAATCGACAGATGATGCTCCAGAGGTGGATGATGTGCTCTTGATGCAGAATATTTTCACAGGTGAGATACTTATTTTTCACACGAACCTTTTCAATGATGCGAAAGCCTTCAATCTTAGTAGGAGTAAGATGAGCATAGTAAGGTTTAAGGATATGTTCTTCTTCCTCCTCGGCTGGCAGTGCTTGCTCGAACACCAGGGGTTGATCTACGGTAGCCTCCTTGCTCTCGTCTCCCTTGATAGATTCTACGTGCTCTTCTCTCTTCAGCTATTGATGTTCATCAATCGAGCATCCTCTTCTACATTGTTGGAGGAGGAAAAAGACATGATGCCTGGCTTAATAGATCTGACCAAAAACAGCAAGAAAAGAGAACAAAAGATTTCTCCGTGATACAGTGGTCAACAGGTTCAGGGGGTATATGAAGATTTTTTTATCTTGGGAAAGAAGCAAGCTGTAGAAAAACGGAGTCCAGGAGGTACCCTAGGTGGGCACAACTCACTTGGGCGCGCTTGGCAAGCCAGGCGTGCCCTGGTGTGTTTTGTCCACCAGGGTACGCTTCCTGGAAGTTTCTTATTTTACTAATTTCTAAATATTCCAAAACTGATAAAAAATATTTTTGCGAATTTTTCGGAGTCCGTTTACTTACCGTATCACATACCTCCCTATTTTCACGATTCTCAAGTGTTCCGGAAGGACTCTTTTATGTGTTTTTCGGGTGTCAAAGTTTGGATAATATTACTTTCAACATTAATTGGCGTACCTGAGATATAATGTTTTATTCATTGCCCATTAACAACCTTTGGGTTAGTACCTTCGTCATTATTTATTTTGATAGCTCCAGACCAATAAACCTCCTCGACAACATAGGGTCCTTCCCATTTTGAGAGGAGTTTTCCTGCAAAGAATCTGAAACGAGAGTTGTACAAAAGAACATATTCTCCGACTTTAAACTCATGCTTTTGGATTCTTTTATGCCATCTTTTAACTTTTTCTTTAAACAACTTAGCATTTTCATAAGCTTAGGTTCTCCATTCATCTAACGAGCTAATATCAAATAACCTCTTTTCGCCGACACGAAATCATAATTGAGTTCTTGGATTTCCCAATATGCTTTATGTTCTAACTCAAGGGGCAAACGACAAGCTTTTCCATAAACCATTTTATAAGGAGACATACTGTCACGCCCAATATGCGACCCTATCCAAAAGGAACTCGAAGGTCCCACCAAGGATAGACCCGCATATTGAGACGCTTTTGCAAGGTGGATATCATTACATCAACATTACATAATTGATGAGGATACATACATAAGGCATACAATGCCACATGAATACAACATCACAATACATAAGATCAACATCCAGCTACGGATGAAACACAAACAGAAGCTCAAACGACATCCACCCTGCTAGCCCAGGCTGCCGACCTGGAACCTATCCCCTGATCGAAGAAGAAGCAGAAGAAGAACTCCAAACAAGAAAACATCGCTCTCGCGTCATGATCATCGCATAAACCTGTACCTGCAACTATTGTTGTAGTAATCTATGAGCCACGAGGACTCAGCAATCCCATTACCATGGGTATCAAGACTAGCAAAGCTTAATGGGAAAGGAAGGGGTAAAGTGGTGAGGTTGCAGCAGCGACTAAGCAAGTATGGTGGCTAACATACACAAATGAGAGCGAGAAGAGAAACAAAGGAATGGTCGTGAACTAGCAATGATCAAGAGGTGATCCTGACCTACTTACGTCAAACATAACCTAGAAACCGTGTTCACTTCCCGGACTCCGCCGAGAAGAGACCATCACGGCTACACACGCGGTTGATGCGTTTTAATTCGGATCTGGTGTCAAGTTGTCTACAACCAGACATTAACAAATTCCCATCTGCCACATAACCGCGGGCACGGCTCTCGAAAGTTTATACCATGCAGGGGTGTCCCAACTTAGCCCATGACAAGCTCTCGCGATCAACGAAGGAATAGACCTTCTCCCGGAAGACCCGATCAGTCTCGAATCCGGTTTACAAGACATTTCGACAATGGTAAAACAAGACCAGCAAAGCCGCCCGATGCACCGACAATCCCGATAGGAGCTGCACATATCTCGTTCTCAGGGCAACACCGGATAAGTCAAGCTACGAGTAAAACCAGACTTCGAGTTTCCCCGAGGTGGCCCCAAGAAGTTGCTCACCGGACCAACACTTAGACAAGCACTGGCCCGGGGGGGCTATAATAAAGATGACCCTTGGGTTAATTACTCCCAAGGGAAAAGGTAGGTGGTGGTGAGGCAAATGGTAAAACCAAGGTTGGGCCTTGCTGGACAAGTTTTATTCAAAGCGAACTGTCAGGGGGGTCCCATAAATCACCCGACCGCGTTAGGAACGCAAAATCCGGGAACATAACACTGGTATGACGGAAACTAGGGCGGCAAGAGTGGAACAAAACACCAGGCATAACGCCGAGCCTTCCACCCTTTACCAAATATATAGATGCATTAACAATATAAGAGATATTGTGATATCCCAACCAAAATCCTGTCCACCATGGAGAAATCTTCAACTTCACCTGCAGCTAGCAACGCTATAAGAGGGGCTGAGCAAAGCGGTAACATAGCCAAACAATGGTTTGCTAGGAAGGGTGTCAAAGGTTAGAGGTTCATGGCAATATGGGAGGCTTGAAGAGCAAATGATAGGTAATGCAGCATAGCGATGGAACGAAGCAACTAGCATAGCAATGATAGTAGTGAGATCCAGGGTAGCGGTCATCTTGCCTGAAATCCCGCAAGGAAGAAGAACGAGTCCATGAAGAAGATGAAGCCACGAAGACGAACCACACGTAGACGAACGCATCCTCACGATCGCAACGAAACAGGAACTATCGAGAAGAACATAGTAAACACACCACACATAGACAAAACATGATGCACAACAAGCATGATGCATGGCAAAGCTACATGAAGCTACTCATGGCAAGAGATGATGCAAACAAGAACAACACATCAAGGCAAGTTTAAATGAGGCCGGGAACAACATATAACAATTCCGGAAAGTCCTCATATGCATATTTCGAAATAGGTCCAGATCTGAACAAACCTTATGTTCAAGTAGTTAAACAGCAAGTTAAGATGCACCAAGATGATCTACACGAAATTCCAGTCAAGTTACATATAAAGTTCATTAGATTCGGAGCTACGGCCTAGAAGATATGAGCAAAACAAGTTAAACATGGCATCGATGCAAAATGCATACAAACATCAAGCAAACACCTCAAAACAAGGATGCAACATGATAATATGAAGCTACATGCAAAAACAAGCAAGTTTCATATAGAGCACACTCAAAACGGAGCAACGTTTCAACACATGCACTCTATACAAGTCATAGCAACAATCTGTCCATAACAGCAACTAGGCATCTTGCAAGCATCAAAACAATATGCTACAGCACCCCAACATAATAACAAAAGGCATGGGCATGAAGTACAGGTAAAGCATAACAAAACATGAACACTGAGCTATCTCCAGAAACAACTAGAACATGCTCAAAAAGACATGGAGATATTGCAAATAACAACAGTTTCAGGCTTTGCAGAAATAACATCAGGTTGCAATGTTTAGAGCTATCAAACAACATGTTACAGGAACATATCATGGCAAACAAAGGCATGGCATGAATCTACTAATTGCATAGATCAAAAGTCCCTTACTGACCATGAGCCAAAAAGGATCAGAAAATATGATGGCACCCATGTAAACATGGCAAGTTATATTACAGATTCATACATGGCAGGAACAACAATAAGTAGGCATGTTGGTGAGCTTGAACCACTCACCACAGAGCAATACATGGCATGGCAAGGAAACCAACAGTAAGAAGACATGTTTGTGAAGCTAAGCATGGCAAGAGCAAGTTTATAGGGTGCATGGATCACTAGGAAAACACATGGTAACAACTGAACTTCATGTTAACAGGTTGACAGCAACATCATTTAGCAAACTTTGGAGCAAGATAGCAGCATGATACAGTAGGATATAATTGCAACCAAGAGCATGACTGGATAGAGCAAGACATGTATATCAAATCATGTTTATAGAACATCTCCAGATTATGCATATAATGATTAGTAGCAACATGTTAACATAGCAACAAAATATAACAGAATCTGTCAGGAAAAACAGCAACAGCAACTACCCTACTTAACAAGCTTGATACACTCAGCACACAACTCACAAAAATACATGGTTAGCACCCCTGGAAAGATGGAATAGCATAGATCAAAACACATGAAGACATCAACCTCATAGGATGCACACAACAATCATGGCAAAAATGACAAATGAGCAAGTTATAACAGTTTCAGCAGATTAACAACAACATGCACACTTCCAACAACATTTCGGGCATCAAGATGAGCTCAAATGAAAATGATGCAATGGAACAAAATGAATTACTCGTCGAGACGAACAATTTGACATATTATACGCACAGAACGGAGCTACGGATGCAGAATTACAGCAGATCAAACCTGGCATGATTATGATGAAAACTCTCGGGACTTGGTGGAATCTGGAGGTCAACCTCTTAGCACGGATATCGAGGCGGCAGCGGATCTCGCCGGATCTGAGGCGCCGGCGGCCGGAGTTGTCGGGGACGGGGCCGGGGAGGTCGGAGGAGCTCGCCGGAGGAGGGACCCGGAGCGGGGCAGTCCGGCGAGGGGCGGCCGGTGGCGGGGGCGAGGCGGCGGGCGGCGGCGGCGGCGCTACGGCGGCGGGCCGGGAGCCGAGGCGCGGAGCGAAGCTTGGCGGCGGCGCCGACAGGCTCTGCGGGCCCGTAATGGGCTCCATGGCTCGGGCGCGCGGGGCTGGCGGCGGAAGACACGTGGCATGGCGCGGTTGGAGGAGAGGGGCGGCGGGGTGACGTGGCGGCGCGCGATTCGCCGGGGTGAGGTGTCCGGCGGACATGTCCGGCTCGGGCGGACGTGTCCGGCGGCGCGAGGATGAAGATGGCTAGGGTTAGACCGGGATTTTGGGGGAGATGCACATATTTATAGGTAGAGGGAGCTAGGAGACTCCAAATGAGGAGCGGTTTTCGGCCACGCGATCGTGATCGAACGACCGAGAGCATGGAGGGGAGTTTGGTGGGTTTTGGGCCACTTTCGAAGGGGTGTTGGGCTGCAAACAAAAGAGGCTTTGCGGTTACCCGGTTAACCGTTGGAGTATCAAACGACCTCCAAATGGCACAAAACTTGACAGGCGGTCTACCGGTGCGATACCAAGGCCGCTTGGCAAACCTCGGGCCATTCCAAGAAAGTTTAACACCCACACAAGAGAAGAGTTCAAAAGGGACCGCCGGATGACATAGGAGCGCCGGATTGCAAAACGGACAACGGGGAAAAGGCTCGGATGCATGAGACGAACACGTATGCAAAATGAAATGCACAAGATGACATGATATGAAATGCATATGATGACATGGCGAAATGGAACACGCAAGCATATGACATGGCAACGACAGCGAATAACTGGCAGACAACTGGCGCATCGAATCCGGGGCGTTACAACACTCCTCCACTAAAAAGAGATCTCGTCCCGAGATCTTAGGACCGAGACGGAAGGGAAAAGGGATGAGGTGAAACAAGAACTCAAGCGATCTTGGAGAAGGCATGTGACTGATGGAATCCATTCTTACGTCACACTTGAAAAGAAATGAGAATAACTCCGGGGAATCAGAAGAGTCAGGTAAGATCCTGGGAAAAGACTTGTGGGTTAGGGCCCACTAAAGAGAAACACAACGTTGGAAAAGGAATGCGGAATAGATGATGCACCGAAACAATTGAAATCTTTGAATGAGGTGACAACCTCGAGTTAATTGGAACACAGACGGAACTCCTGAGATGTCATGAGCACTCCGGGAGGATAAACTGGCGAGAGGCGAATGAGCAGTGAAAACACTTGATTCGAGGGAAAGAATATGATCAACCCGAAAAACTTGAATTGAATCCACCGGAAAGAAAAAGAGATGAAGAATATCAAACGAGACGAGAATTCACCGGTTGAAATGATTGAGGGAAGAACGAAAGGACTCCACACGAATGGAATTGATGGTCGAAAGAGACTCAAACTCCGGGAAGAAGAAAGGGTGGGAGGGTGGGAAAACAAGGGTAACTTGGAGGGGGAAAACGACGAATATCTTGAAGAGAAAACACCAGTTGAAATCATTGATTAGAGAATGCAAAGGCTTCACACGAGTAGGAAGGATACTCTATTACGGAGTCCGGTTCCAAGAAGAAAAAAGGGGAGGGCGGGTGGGAAAAGAAAGACAACTTCGGACAGGGAAAGCAACATCGATCGAAAAGAGCTGAGGATTGACCTCCCAAAGAGAGAGAGGTTCGAATCAGCTTGACGAGGAATGCGCCGGACAAAAGAGGCTGGACAACGAATGAAAACTAACAGCGTGATCCTAAAGAAAAATTTGAAGGGGAAGAGGGGTAATTCAAAACACCTACGTCAAGATTCCTCACCAGAGCGACGAAGGGACAGAGGAGTAAAAAGAATTCCTACTCTCTGATATAACTAGACTCCGAAAATAGTTTTCTTCTAGACTCAACAATGGCCAAACTACACGATCAATCAAGGGGGGCTCCTAAGGTCGGTCGAGGCTCTGATACCAACTTGTCACGCCCAATATGCGACCCTATCCAAAAGGAACTCGAAGGTCCCACCAAGGATAGACCCGCATATTGAGACGCTTTTGCAAGGTGGATATCATTACATCAACATTACATAATAGATGGGGATACATACATAAGGCATACAATGCCACACGAATACAACATCACAATACATAAGATCAACATCCAGCTACGGATGAAACACAAATAGAAGCTCAAACGACATCCACCCTGCTAGCCCAGGCTGCCAACCTGGAACCTATCCCCTGATCGAAGAAGAAGTAGAAGAAGAACTACAAACAAGAAAACATCGCTCTTGCGTCATGATCATCGCATAAACCTGTACCTGCAACTATTGTTGTAGTAATCTGTGAGCCACGAGGACTCAGCAATCCCATTACCATGGGTATCAAGACTAGCAAAGCTTAATGGGAAAGGAAGGGGTAAAGTGGTGAGGTTGCAGCAGCGACTAAGCAAGTATGGTGGCTAACATACGCAAATGAGAGCGAGAAGAGAAACAAAGGAACAGTCATGAACTAGCAATGATCAAGAGGTGATCCTGAACACCTACTTACGTCAAACATAACCCAGAAACCGTGTTCACTTCCCGGACTCCGCCGAGAAGAGACCATCACGGCTACACACGCGGTTGATGCGTTTTAATTCGGATCTGGTGTCAAGTTGTCTACAACCGGACATTAACAAATTCCCATCTGCCACATTACCGCGGGCACGGCTCTCGAAAGTTTATACCCTGCAGATGTGTCCCAACTTAGCCCATGACAAGCTCTCGCGATCAACGAAGGAATAGACCTTCTCCCAGGAAGACCCGATCAGTCTCGGAATCCCGGTTTACAAGACATTTCGACAATGGTAAAACAAGACCAGCAAAGCCGCCCGATGCGCCGACAATCCCAATAGGAGCTGCACATATCTCGTTCTCAGGGCAACACCGGATAAGTCAAGCTATGAGTAAAACCAGACTTCGAGTTTCCCCGAGGTGGCCCCGCAGGCTGCTCACTTCGGACCAACACTTAGACAAGCACTGGCCCGTGGGGGGCTATAATAAAGATGACCCTTGGGTTAATTACTCCCAAGGGAAAAGGTAGGTGGTGGTGAGGCAAATGGTAAAACCAAGGTTGGGCCTTGCTGGACAAGTTTTATTCAAAGCGAACTGTCAAGGGGGTCCGACAAATCACCCGACCGCGTTAGGAACGCAAAATCCGGGAACATAACACCGGTATGACGGAAACTAGGGCGGCAAGAGTGGAACAAAACACCAGGCATAAGGCCGAGCCTTCCACCCTTTACAAAATATATAGATGCATTAACAATATAAGAGATATTGTGATATCCCAACCAAAATCCTGTCCACCATGGAGAAATCTTCAACTTCACCTACAGCTAGCAACGCTATAAGAGGGGC
The DNA here is from genome assembly GCA_021437245.1 of Aegilops speltoides. NCBI lineage: Eukaryota > Viridiplantae > Streptophyta > Magnoliopsida > Poales > Poaceae > Aegilops > Aegilops speltoides. Next base: position 72,492,766 of record CM038141.1, on the reverse strand, counting down.
TGAGCAAAGCGGTAACATAGCCAAACAATGGTTTGCTAGGAAGGGTGTCAAAGGTTAAAGGTTCATGGCAATTTGGGAGGCTTGAAGAGCAAATGATAGGTAACGCAACATAGCGATGGAACGAAGCAACTAGCATAGCAATGATAGTAGTGAGATCCAGGGTAGCGGTCATCTTCCCTGAAATCCCGCAAGGAAGAAGAACGAGTCCATGAAGAAGATGAAGCCACGAAGACGAACCACACGTAGACGAACGCATCCTCACGATCGCAACGAAACAGGAACTATCGAGAAGAACATAGTAAACACACCACACATAGACAAAACATGATGCACAACAAGCATGATGCATGGCAAAGCTACATGAAGCTACTCATGGCAAGAGATGATGCAAACAATAACAACACATCAAGGCAAGTTTAAATGAGGCCGGGAACAACATATAACAATTCCGGAAAGTCATATGCATATTTCGAAATTGGTCCAGATCTGAACAAACCTTATGTTCAAGTAGTTAAACATCAAGTTAAGATGCACCAAGATGATCTACACGAAATTCCAGTCAAGTTACATATAAAGTTCATTAGATTCGGAGCTACGACCTAGAAGATATGAGAAAAACAAGTTAAACATGGCATCGATGCAAAATGCATACAAACATCAAGCAAACACCTCAAAACAAGGATGCAACTTGATAATATGAAGCTACATGCAAAAACAAGCAAGTTTCATATAGAGCACACTCAAAACGGAGCAATGGTTCAACACATGCACTCTATACAAGTCATAGCAACAATCTGTCCATAACAGCAACTAGGCATCTTGCAAGCATCAAAACAATATGCTACAGCACCCCAACATAATAACAAAAGGCATGGGCATGAAGTACAAGTAAAGAATAACAAAACATGAACACTGAGCTATCTCCAGAAACAACTAGAACATGCTCAAAAAGACATGGAGATATTGCAAATAACAACAGTTTCAGGCTTTGCAGAAATAACATCAGGTTGCAATGTTTAGAGCTATCAAACAACATGTTACAGGAACATATCATGGCAAACAAAGGCATGGCATGAATCTACTAATTGCATAGATCAAAAGTCCCTTACTGACCATGAGCCAAAAAGGATCAGAAAATATGATGGCACCCATGTAAACATGGCAAGTTATATTACAGATTCATACATGGCAGGAACAACAATAAGTAGGCATGTTGGTGAGCTTGAACCACTCACCACAGAGCAATACATGGCATGGCAAGGAAACCAACAGTAAGAAGACATGTTTGTGAAGCTAAGCATGGCAAGAGCAAGTTTATAGGGTGCATGGATCACTAGGAAAACACATGGTAACAACTGAACTTCATGTTAACAGGTTGACAGCAACATCATTTAGCAAACTTTGGGGCGAGATAGCAGCATGATACAGTAGGATATAATTGCAACCAAGAGCATGAATGGATAGAACAAGACATGTATATCAAATCATGTTTATAGAACATCTCCAGATTATGCATATAATGATTAGTAGCAACATGTTAACATAGCAACATAATATAACAGAATCTGTCAGGAAAAACAGCAACAGTAACTACCCTACTTGACAAGCTTGATACACTCAGCACACAACTCACAAAAATACATGGTTAGCACCCCTGGAAAGATGGCATGGCATAGATCAAAACACATGAAGACATCAACCTCATAGGATGCACACATCAATCATGGCAAAAATGACAAATGAGCAAGTTATAACAGTTTCAGCAGATTAACAACAACATGCACTCTTCCAACAACATTTCGGGCATCAAGATGAGCTCAAATGAAAATGATGCAATGGAACGAAATGAAGTACTCGTCGAGACGAACAATTTGGCATAGCATAGGTCAAACATGGCATGATTATGATGAAAACTCTCGGGACTTGGTGGAATCTGGAGGTCAACCTCTTAGCACGGATATCGAGGCGGCGGCGGATCTCGCGGGATCCGAGGCGCCGGCGGCCGGAGTTGTCGGGGCCGGGGCCGGGGAGGTCGGAGGAGCTCGCGGAGGAGGGGCCCGAGCGGGCAGTCCGGCGAGGCCGGCCGGTGGCGGAGGGCGAGGCGGCGGGCGGCGGCGGGCCGGGAGCGAGGCGCGGGCGAAGCGAAGCGGAGGAGAGGGCGCGGGCGGCGCTGGGCGGCTCTGTGGGTTCGCAATGGGCTCATGGCGGCGGCGCTGGCTGGCGGCGGAGGACACGTGGCATGGCGCGGTTGGAGGAGAGGGGCGGCGGGGTGACGTGGCGGCGCGCGATTCGCCGGGGTGAGGTGTCCGGCGGACATGTCTGGCTCGGGCGGACGTGTCCGGCGGCGCGAGGATGAAGATGGCTAGGGTTAGACCGGGATTTCAGGGGAGATGCACATATTTATAGGTAGAGGGAGCTAGGAGACTCCAAATGAGGAGCGGTTTTCGGCCACGCGATCGTGATCGAACGACCGAGAGCATGGAGGGGAGTTTGGTGGGTTTTGGGCCACTTTGGAAGGGGTGTTGGGCCGCAAACAAAAGAGGCGTTGCGGTTACCCGGTTAACCGTTGGAGTATCAAACGACCTCCAAATGGCACGAAACTTGACAGGCGGTCTACCGGTGCTATACCAAGGCCGCTTGGCAAACCTCGGGCCATTCCGAGAAAGTTTAACACCCGCACAAGAGAAGAGTTCAAAAGGGACCGCCGGATGACATAGGAGCGCCGGATTGCAAAACGGACAATGGGGAAAAGGCTCGGATGCATGAGACGAACACGTATGCAAAATGAAATGCACAAGATGACATGATATGAAATGCATATGATGACATGGAGATATGCAACACGCAAGCATATGACATGGCAACGACGGTGAATAACTGGCAGACAACTGGCGCATCTAATCCGGGGCGTTACACATACCATAGGATTTTTATATGCTGCTCTATAAGCCCAAAGTGCATCATCTAATTTCTTAGACCAATTCTTCCAGGACCTATTGACAGTCTTTTGCAAAATTAATTTTATTTCTCTATTGCTAAGTTCAACTTGACCACTAGACTAAGGATGATAAGGTGATGCAATTCTATGGTTAACATCATACTTGGCAAGCATTTTACGAAAAAGCACCATGAATGAAGTGTGAACCACCATCAGTCATTAGATATTTAGGGACTCCAAACCTTGAAAAAACACCTTCCTTAAGCATTTTAATAGAGGTGTTGTGATCAGCACTACTGGTTGGTGTATCTTCTACCCATTTAGTAACATAATCAACAGCAACCAAAATATGTGTATCCCCATTAGAGGAAGGAAAAGGTCCCATGTAATCAAATCCCCAAACATCAAATGGTTCAACAACAAGTAATTAATTCATAGGCATTTCTTGACGCTTATCGATATTACCTATTCTTTGACATTCATCACATGATAAGACGAACTTACGAGCATCCTTGAAGAGAGTAGGCCAATAAAATCCAGATTGTCCTTATGAGCAGTTCTATCTCCAGCATGATGCCCTCCATAAGCTTCGGAGTGACATTTCCATAGGATTTGTCCCTATTCATGCTCAGGTACACAACGTCTAATAATACCATCTACTCCTTCTTTATAAAGATGTGGGTCATCCCAAAAGTAGTGTCTTAGATCATAGAAGAATTTTTTATTTTGTTGATATGTAAAGCTAGGTGGTAAATATTTAGCAACAATGTAATTAGCATAGTCAGCATACCAAGGAGTGTTATGAGCAACATTTATTGCAGCTAACTGCTCATGAAGAAAACTATCATCAATAGGTAGTGGATCATCAAGCACATTTTCAAGCCTAGACAAGTTATCAGCTACGGGATTCTCAGCTCCTTTTCTATCAGTGATATGTAAATCAAATTCTTGTAACACGAGAACCCATCGAATAAGTCTAGGTTTAATATCTTTCTTTTCCATAAGATATTTAATAGCAGCATGATCTGTGTGAACAATAACTTTTGAATCAACAATGTAAGATCTAAATTTATCACAAGCAAACACCACTACTAAGAATTGTTTTTCAGTAGTAGCATAATTTCGTTGAGCACTATCTAGAATTTACCAGCATAATGGATAACATTCAATTTCTTATGAACTCTTTTTCCTAGAACAACAACAACAACATGATCATTAACATCACACATAATTTCAAAAGGCAAGTTCCAATCAGGTGGTTGAACAATAGGTGCAGAAATTAAGGCTTTCTTGAGTGTTTTGAAGGCTTCTAAACAATCATCATCAAAAACAAAAGGAACATCCTTTTGCAAAAGATTCGTGAGAGGCCTAGAAATTTTAGAAAAGTCTTTGATAAATCTACTATAGAAACCAGCATGACCTAGGAAACTATGAATACCTTTGATATCTTTAGGACATGGCATTTTCTCAATTGTATCAACCTTAGCTTTGTCCACTTCAATACCTCTTTCAAAAATTTTATGACCCAAGACAATGCCTACATTAACCATAAAGTGGCACTTCTCCCAATTCAAGATAAGATTTGTTTGTTCACATCTCTGCAAAACTCGATCAAGATTGTTTAAACAATCATCAAAAGACTTCCCATAAACAGAGAAGTCATCCATGAAAACCTCAACAATCTTTTCACAGAAATCAGAGACTATAGAGTCATACATCTTTGAAAGGTAGCAGGTGCATTGCATAAACCAGAAGGCATACATCTATAAGCATAGGTTCCAAAGGTACAAGTAAAAGTGGTCTTTTCTTGATCAAGTTGAGGAACAGGTGTTTGTAAAAAACCAGAATATCCATCAAGGAAGCAAAAATGTGTGTACTTAGATAATTTTTCTAGTATTTGATCAATAAAAGGCAGAGGGTAATGATCTTTTCTAGTTTCTTTGTTTAATTTTCTAAAATCAATTACCATTCTATAACCTGTAACAATTCTTTGTGGAATAAGTTTATTCTTATCATTAGGAACAACAGTAATACCTCCTTTCTTTGGTACACAATGAATAGGACTTACCCATCTACTATCAGCTATGGGATAGATTATTCCTGCTTCCAGAAGTATTAAGATTTCCATTCTTACCACTTCCTTCTTTTTTGGATTTAACTGACGTTGGTGATCAACAACGGGTTTAGCATCTGGTTCCATATTAATCTTGTGTTGATATAGAGTGGGACAAATGCCCTTTAAATCATCAACAATATATCCAATAGCAGCTCGGTGCATCCTTAGAACTTTCAATAATCTTTCTTCTTCATGTTCTGAAAGGTTAGCACTAATAATAACAGGATATATCTTCTTTTCATAAAGATAAGCATATTTCAAAGTGTTTGGATTTTCTTTAATTCAAACACAAGATCACCGTTAGGTGGAGGAGGACCTCCTAGAGTTTCAATAGGAAAATTGTGTTTAAGTAGAGGACATTGTTCAAAGAAAATCTTATCTATTTCATTTCTTCATGCATATGTAAATCATTTTCAATGTCTAGCAAATATTGTTCTAAAGGATCAGTAGGTGGTACAACAATAGAAGCAAGACCAATTATTTCATCCTCACCAGGCAATTCTTTTTCATGAAGTTTTCTACTAAACTTGGAAAAATCAAACTCATGAGTCTCATTACCAAAAGTAACACCGACAATTTGATTCTCACAGTCAATTTTAGCATTAACGGTGTTCAAGAAAGGTCTACCAAAGATAATGGGACAAAAGTCATCTTGTGGGGAACCAAGAACAAGAAAATCAGTAGGGTATTTTATTTTCCCACACAAGACTTCAACATCTCTAACAATCCCAATTGGTGATATAGTGTCTCTATTATAAAGTTTAATAGTAACATCTATGTCTTCTATCTCCGCGGGTGCTATGTCATTCATAATTTCTTGATATAAGGAATAAGGAATAGCACTCACACTAGCACCTATGTTACATAAACCATGATAACAGTGATATCCTGTTTTAACTGAGAAAACGGGCATGCCAACAACAGGTCTATGTTTATCCTTTTTATCAGGTTTGGTAATTCTAGCAGCTTCTTCGCAGAAGTAAATAACATGCCCATCTACATTTTCTTCCAAGAGATCCTTAACCACATCAATACTAGGTTCTACTTTAATTTTTTCATCAGGTTTAGGTGTTTTAATATAACTTTTGTTGACCACAATTGAAACTTTAGCATGTTCATTTATCCTAACAAGGAAATGTGGTTTCTCAATATAAGCAGTAGGAACAACTGGATCAAAATTATAAAGTATACACTGGTACGCGTCGGTGCTATACAAACGGTTTTAAACCCCTTTCCGCGACGACATTTGCAACCGTCGCCAAGTGAGTGTGGGGGATAGGGGGGGTCCTTCCCACACGACCCAGAAAACCGTCGGGGATATGCCCTCCTGGCACACACGCTCAGAAAAATGAGGTCGTGTGCGACCGGCGAGCAAGCAAATGCGGTTATACGTACAGTAGTGCTAAAAAAATACAATTATACACGCGAAATCGTTTCCGGTCGTAAGTACATCCCACATAGTCAGCTCCCGCTAAATATTTCAGCTCGTATGTACATTCCACATAGTCCATCCAAGGAGTACGTTTCCGTTAGTATGTACATCCCACACAGTTAATCCAAGAAGTACCAAACGTTTGTGATGCGCACAACATCACAAGCTGTCAATATTTAGAAGCGTGTGTGATAAGGTGACTATCGCAAACATTTAATAAGAAAGAACTGTGTGCGATGCTGTTGTTAATCGCACACGGTTTTTCTTGGCTGATCGTGTGTGCAGTGGAGATTGATCGCACACGTTTTTTCCTGGCTGATCGTGTGTGTGGTGGAGATTGATCCCACACGTAGTGGATCCTAGAAATGTGTTTGATCTCCACATATATCGCATACATTTCGCTTTTGCAAACCGTGTGCAGTGTAATCCCCAATTAATCTCTAGTTAATCCTGTCGGTGTACTAAGGTAGGGATACCTCAGTACCCCAACTTGTGCACGGGCAGTTGCAGCTTCCCGCGGCAGGGTTTATCACGTGCTCGCCGAAGACCTTCCTGCTCCATGTCAGACCATTCAAAGACGAAGTATACAAGACAGAAGATCGAGACCCCGGCAAGCGGAGCTTGCCGGGAAGGCCGTTCCAGACTCAAGGTTACCTCACTCACGCAAGGCCCTGGCAAGAGGAGCTCGCCAGGAAGACTAGAAGATTACATCATAGAAGACACGCCTCGGCGCTATATGCGTCCCGGCGAGGGCCCGGGGAGCGACAAGTTACGGAGTCCGGCAAGCTCCCGGGCCCGGCAAAGTCAAGACCCCGGCAAGGTGCTTGCTGGGAGGATTGCGCTGTGTGCCCGCGCTCCAGCTCACCAGCCCACGCGTCGCCCTGGAGCCTTTCCAGGGACGCGTGGCGGATGGCTGTGCAGCATGGGGGACACGGTGGCACTCCACGGTGGTGGATCCATCCCCGTGGCAGACGGAGACACAAGGGCGTGAGCTTTTGGGGTCGACGGCGACGGGCTCTAAATGCCCTTGTCCCCCACTGTCAAAGTAGGTAGCAACCATTGTTCAAGCACTGTAGCTCCACTGTTCCCGCACTGTTCCAACTACCACCTCTTTTACATTTTTACCCTTTTTCTCCTACGTTGACACCTGTCGGTGACCCCTTGCACTATAAAAGGAGGCCCATGCACAACGTGGAGGGGTTCGGTTCGAAACCTTCGCAACTCTCGCGCTCGGTGCAGCTGCTACTGTAGCTCTTCAAGCTCCCGAGCTCAATACAATCAAGCAGGAGTAGGGTTTTACGCGTCCACCGCGGCCCGAACCTGGGTAAAAACCGCCCGCGTGCTCGCTACGATCTGCTCTCTGTGCTCCCTCCGCCCTCGTACCGCACAGACAAGGGGCTCCGGTCCCATAGGTGTTCGTGGCGGGCAGTTTCCCCCGACATCTTTGGCGCGCCAGGTAGGGGGCGTCGAGGTTGTGCGGACCTGATCCGGCGTTCACGCGGGCGCGTTCTTCATCAACCTCTCCGGTTCCATCAGCAACTTCATCAACAATTGCGCCATGGCCCCGAAGAGGAAGGCTTCGAAGGTTGCAGACCCGTCTGCGTCTCATCCGCCGCCACCGGAGCCAACGGTGGGCGGAGGAGACGCCGTCGGAGAGGTGGTCGCCGGCAAGGACACTCGCGGCGCCACCAGATCCAAGGACAGGACGGATGACCGCGCCTCGGTCTCCGTGGACACGCCGCGTCCATCTCAGCACACGACAACCCAGCAGCGCCATACCACGGGAGGTGGTATCCGCCTGCTGGGGCAAGGACACACCGGAGGCTCGCGGGATGCTCTGGACCACCGTCCGGGCACAGGCACAGCGAAGGCGCCAGGGCAGGACCCTGCTCCTCCTAACGCTGTTAGGAGTCCGAGCATATCCCGCTCCTCGCACCGCTCGCCCCCGCTCCCCTCCACTCCGGCAGAAGCGCTCGCAAGGGCGCAACTGCTCCTCGACTTCCCTCCAGCGGCGGACAAGGCCGAAGACTGGAGGGCTACCATCCAGAGCCTGATCGCCTTCGCCAACAACGACTCTTCACAGCAGCCGGCGACCTCGCGGCCGCGGCAAGCTGAGAAGACGAAGGCCGACGGCGACAAGACCGCCGGGGGTGCAACCACCATGCACTCCCCGCCGCAGAAGCAAAAGACGCCGCCCCGCTAGAACAACGCCGACGACGGCTCCACGGCATCGTTGGATCCGCGGGCTCGTCGGGATCAACGCCAGGTCCTCGACGACCGGCGACAAGAAGACGCTCGGACCACAATCGAGCGCCGCCGAGAAGCTCGGCGACAATCAGACCAGAGAGCTGGGAACACTGTCGACGTGCGCGCGCCCGGTGAACCAGGCGACTTGCCGTACGCGGCAGGCTGCCCTGCGTTCACCCGCGAGCTGCGGCGCGTCCAGTGGCCCAGCATGAAGAATTTCAAGCCTGACGTCGAGAAATCGACGGCAAGGCGCACCCCTCGGAATTCCTCAGTGTCTACACCATCGCGGTGCAGGCTGCGGGCGCGACAAGAAGATTCGGCGAACTACTTCCGCTCGTGCTTAAGCCGAACGTTCGTTCTTGGCTTATGCACTTGCCGGAAGGCTCCATTTCTTCTTGGGCAGACCTTTGCCATCAGTTTGTTGGTGCCTTCACTGGCGGCCACAAACCCCACGGCCAGGAGAGCGATCTCCACATTTTGGCCCGAAGGAAGGAGAATCCTTGCGCAAGTATATCAACGCTTCACCGTGTGCAGCACAACATCCTCGATGTCCACCTGCCGCGGTTATCGCGCGTTCCACCGAGCGTCGCGAATCGCCGCATGCGTGAAGAGATGGCGATGACCAAGATTCGGGATGTCGCGAGCTCTATGCTCGGCTGATAAGTGCGCCGCTGAAGAGGGGAGGAGACTCCCGGGGAGGATCGCAGGAGAAAGCGGCAATGCGGCGGCGCCACACCGGCAAGGAAGAGCGGCGGAACAACCGAAAGAAGAACAAGAAAGAGGTGCTTGCCGTCGAGAAGTCCGGCAAGGAGGCTCCGCCAAGCAAACACAGGCTGGCGGCTGCGGCAAGGAGCTGCCTCAGAAGCGGCAGCCGACAAGCGGGACGGCTCCGACAAGCAATACTGCAAAATCCACCGCACCAAGGGCCACGATCTCACCAACTGCAAGCGCGTCGAGTATCTCGTCGAGCAGCAAAAAGCTGAGTACGAGAGGCGCGACAAGGAGAAGGCCCAAGGTGGCGGAGGAGAACCGAGCAAGAAGCGGCCGTTCAATGGCCGGGGAGGACGCCGCGGCGGGGCCAAACGGCAGCAAGGTGATCGACCTCCCCGGGGCCGCGACAAGGATGAAGAAGACGACGACGAAGACATGGAGGATGAGGATAACAGCGAGCAGGAGTTCCAGAAGGCCACGGAGGTCCTGTGCGTCGACGGAGGCGCCTCTCTGCACACCTCCCACCGCCAGCTAAAGCAATGGGTGCGTGAGGTGAATGCAGCGGAGCCGCCCGTGGAGTCGCGCAGGCTTCTCAAATGGTCCAGCACGCCCATCATTTTTGATCTTGAGGATCACCCTGACCGCACCACCGCGGTCGGGTGCTTGCCGATGCTGGTCTCGCCCACCATCCGCAACCTCAAGGTCACCAATATGTTGGTTGACGGCGGGGCCGGGCTGAACTTGATCTCCTCTGCTGTGATCAAGAAACTCCAAATTCCAGATGGCGAGCTCGAAGAGACCGGTTCTTTCCAAGGAATCAACCCGGGACGGAGCAAGCCCAAGGGAAAGATCACTCTGCCGGTGACCTTTGGCGGGGAGCTCAATTTCAGAACTGGGCGCATCACTTTCGACGTCGCCGATATTCCGTTACCATACAACGGAATACTCGGCCGTCCTGCCCTCGCCAAGTTCATGGCAGCTTCCCATTATGCTTACAACGTACTCAAGATGCCGGGGCCGATAAGCGTCATCACTGTCCACGGCGACAAGAAGGATGCGCTTGTCTGCGCCGACAAGATCTACCGGGATGCGGCAGCTGCGGCCGACAAGAATACACTTGCCGCTGAAGCTCCCGGGAGGAAGAAGACGAAGACCAAGTCCGGCAAGTGCTCTGGGGCCCACTCCGGCAACCGCACCTCTTCGGAGTGCTGCGCTGCCGTCGAGGATGTCCCATCGAGCTCCACCGGCAAGTGCGAGGAAACAAAGACAGACCAGCCAAAGATCAAGCTTGGCAAGGACGGCAGCTCTGGTGCTCACTCCAGCAGGCGCGTCTCCCCGGAGCGCTACGCTGCCGTCGAGGACGCGCCATCGAGCCCCGCCGACCGGTCCACCGGCCAGTAGGGCAAAGAAAATTGCCAAGCTCCGAACTTTTGAGTTGTACCCCCTGAGAATCCATACCCTGTATGAGGGACCTGGACGCGAAAGGGTCGAATCGTGGTTGGGTTGCGCCGTCGGTTCGTCTTGAGTCCACTCGACGATAATAGCACGCCGCAACCAGCCCGACAAGTTCTTCCCGCCGGGGGCTGCACCGCCAGCGGGCCGCTGATGCCCTGCGCTCAGCAAGCATGTTTCTTGTTGGTGGGCTCCCAAAGCGTAAGGCGAGAACATACAAGGGGAAGGATCGGGGAGGATACGGCCTCGGCGGATTGTTGGAAATAGAAAAGCTAAGTCGTCCGAGCTTTTGTGCAGAGCACTCCTTAGTTCCATGCTTTTTTGTGTTATGTTCCTCGTGCGTTCGTCCTTTGTACGCAATACCTGTGCACGGAGGAACCTACCCGCGGATAGCCGCACTCTTATCTTGTTTTCGAGCACGCTCAACGATTTAAGTGAGCTGCGACAAGTGTCGCGCCCTTGTTTCGTTTTCGAGTCCGCTCAACAAGCTAAGTGCGTTGCGACTAGCCGCGGCAAGGTTGCTTGCCGGTAAGACCTTGGCCAGCGGGCTGCTTCGAGTTCAGCACTCAGCGCTCGCGAGAAGGGCCCCTTGCCGGCAAGTTCCCTAGAAGCGTAGGGTAAAAACGCACAAAGGGTGTAAAGTAGAGGGTGCAACGTAGCAAGCCCTGCCGTAAGATGCCCTTCGTATGAGAAACTTGTGCGCAGAGGAGCCAACTCGCGGCTGAGTTGCGTCCTCGATTTGTTTCCGAGTCCGCTCAACAACTCGAGCGCACTGCAGCTGGCCCGAGAAGGTTTCTTGCCGGAGAAAACACCGCCAAGAGGCTGCGATGTTCCGCACTCAGCAAGTGTGTTAGCACCGCAAGTTCCCTAACAGCGTGAGTATAAACATCTGAAGGGCAAGGCACGCATCGTATTACAAAGTCGCCTGAAAGGATTTATATACATATACATGTAAATAATGAAACTATTGCAGATCTATCTCAGCTGTTTTCATGGCTGAAATTACAGCAACGAGGAGAAACCAGAAGAACACACCAGCACCTGGATTTTGGCGGAGCCAGAGTTGCCGGGGGCTGCGAAAGCAAGATTCCTTCTGGCGGGATAATAGCACGAAAAGCTGCGGAATCAGATAAGTTTTCATCCTCGTCATGCATCCTCTCATGGACCGGGGAAAGTGGGGGCCGCGTCCTTGAACGAGCGTGTCTTGTAAAACCCGTGCGCGGAGGAGCCGGGTCGTGGTCCAGTTGCGCCCTTGGTTTGTTTCCGAGTCCGCTCAACAAACACGAAAAGGCCTGAATGGCCCGGCAAGGTTGCTTGCGGAAGCAACACCGCCAGTGAACTCTTGATGTCCCGCACTCAGCAAGCGTGTTCGCGCCGGCAAGCTCCCCGAGAGCGTAGGATGGGAACATACAAGGCACGAAGTCAAGTAAAAGACTCGGTCCGACAAGCATTCCCCTCTTTTCATTAAAAACATCCTAGTTTAGTACAAGTCCATAGAGGATGAAAAACATGATAGAGAGGATTACATATTTTAAATACAACTAAGGCCCAAGGGCTTACAAATTAGAAGATAAGATGCCCGTAATTCCTCTCCTGTTTCTCTGTTCAAGAGTTAGGTCAAGGAGGACCCGGCAAGAGAAGCTTGCCGGGAAGGGCAAAAGGGGAGCCTAGGAGAGCTACGGGCGCCAGAAGACACCAAGAGAACTTCCCGGGGGCCGGCCAGGAGCTTGGCGGAGACGGAGGCGCCGGAGGCAGAGCTTGAAGACGAGGTGGTGGGGCGTCGGCCGCGCGACGAAGGCTCCTCGCCCTCCTACTCGATTTGTGGCCTTGCCGCCACCCCTCTTCCTCTTCCGCAGCCTCCCACGCCATGGCCGCCCAAGGAGACGGCCCGGGGAGTTCAGAAGGCCGGCGACCGGATGATGGGGTCGCCGGTGGTGCGCGAGGCAGCATCCGACGCCTAGTCGGACCCGCCATCCTCGTCGTCGTCGCTGTCGTTCCCCTCCTCGTCACTCTCGCTCGAGGAGGGACCTTCGCTATCGGAGGAGCTGTCCACACAGCATCTCGCCCGGGTCCCGGAATCCCCGAAGACCTTGATGGCGAGAAGGTCGCCCTCCATTAACTTGAAATGGAGGGTAAACCCCGCCGTCAAGCTGTGGATGCGGGCGAACGTCTTCCACCCTCGATCGAAGTACATCACTCCGGGGGCTGGGGACACGACACTCACTCGAGTGCCGCTGATCCCACAGCCCCTCATGCGCAACTCCATTACCTCGGGCGGATCTGGTTCCATCGCTCATGAACGGGCCGGCAGCCGGAGGCGGCGACAGGCGCTCGGCGCAGCTTGATGAAGAACTCGAGGATCGTCTCGATGTCGACCGCCTCGAGGAAAGGAGCCACCGGAGGAGGCGGGAGGCACATCGCCACGACCGCCTCTCCCGACCGCCTCGACCACGCCCTCGGCCTCGTCGCGGCCTCGCCCCTCCCTCTCCCCTCGTGGCGGCTCCGCCACGAGTCTTGGATAGGGAGAAGTGCGCTACTGGAGGCGACCCTCGCTGCCACCGTTGAAGAACTAGGATTTCCTCCTTCCATGGCGTAAAGAAGAACGGAAGTCAAGACGAAGGGAGAAGAGGAAGTGTGAGACCATTATGCTCCCCTTCCGCCCTTTTTAAAGGGCGAGGTGGGGGCTCAACCGCCCTGCCCGGCCAATCGGGAAGCGAGGAGGGCAGAGGAGCGGGGCCGACTCGCCATCTCCGCCCGTGACGGCTCGGTCTCCCACCTTCGCCGCCCACGACCCCCATGCATGAGGGCCGCGTGGCGAAAAAGCGGGGCCGGAGCGACGGGTGAAGTGACCTCGCCCTGCACAACGATCACGGGGGTGGATGCCCTAAAGACCGCACACGCCGCCCACGTCTCCCACGACGCCGCAATTGACGCGTTCCGTTACAGGGGGATGCGGCAGATGCGGAAGTGGATTCGGCGCGCCATGGGCCGCGTGTGCCCGTGCACTGTCTTGGGCCTGGCCCAACAGTGCTCGGCACCGTGTGGCCCAGCCGGGGCTCTGTCGGTGTACTAAGGTAGGGATACCTCAGTACCCCAACTTGTGCACGGGCAGTTGCAGCTTCCCGTGGCAGGGTTTATCACGTGCTCGCCGAAGACCTTCCTGCTCCATGTCAGACCATTCAAAGACGAAGTATACAAGACAGAAGATCGAGACCCCGGCAAGCGGAGCTTGCCGGGAAGGCCGTTCCAGACTCAAGGTTACCTCACTCACGCAAGGCCCTGGCAAGAGGAGCTCGCCAGGAAGACTAGAAGATTACATCATAGAAGACACGCCTCGGCGCTATATGCGTCCCGGCGAGGGCCCGGGGAGCGACAAGTTACGGAGTCCGGCAAGCTCCCGGGCCCGGCAAAGTCAAGACCCCGGCAAGGTGCTTGCTGGGAGGATTGCGCTGTGTGCCCGCGCTCCAGCTCACCAGCCCACGCGTCGCCCTGGAGCCTTTCCAGGGACGCGTGGCGGATGGCTGTGCAGCATGGGGGACACGGTGGCACTCCACGGTGGTGGATCCATCCCGTGTGACGGAGACACAAGGCGGGAGCTTTTGGGGTCGACGGCGACGGCATTAAATGCCCTTGTCCCCCATGTCAAAGTAGGTAGCAACCACTGTTCAAGCACTGTAGCTCCACTGTTCCCGCACTGTTCCAACTACCACCTCTTTTACATTTTTACCCTTTTTCTCCTACGTTGACACCTGTCGGTGACCCCTTGCACTATAAAAGGAGGCCCATGCACAACGTGGAGGGGGTTCGGTTGGAAACCTTCGCAACTCTCGCGCTCGGTGCAGCTGCTACTGTAGCTCTTCAAGCTCCCGAGCTCAATACAATCAAGCAGGAGTAGGGTTTTACGCGTCCACCGCGGCCCGAACCTGGGTAAAACCGCGCAGCGTGCGCTTCGATCTGCTCTCTGTGCTCCCTCCGCCCTCGTACCGCACAGACAAGGGGCTCCGGTCCCATAGGTGTTCGTGGCGGGCAGTTTCCCCCGACAAATCCCTAATTTAAAAATCACCTTTTTAATTTGAAAGTAGGCAATCACTTATTTCATATAGAACCAGGTTTATTACAAATTTAGGTTCAACCATGAATGCATAATTCAATACACAGGTACATATACTGAAGAACTACAAAAGCACCAAGTAATGAATGATGAACCACAGTTGTACCAAAGACTATAAAGAGAGAGTCGAAAGACATTCTGGTTGCTGGAGAAGCTGAAGCAGATTGCCCATATTGTGCCCTCCTCCATGCGTAATGCGCGCAGGACTCTAGGCCGACCCCTTGTGACGACTGCCTGTTCATCCTTCACTGTCTTCATTATGACTTCTCGATGCTCATTGTAATCTGGATGAAATACTTTAACCTTCATTGCGTGTCCACCAATCATGTACTTTGCGAGGTAATCTTGAGTGAACTGCTTCGGGAACCACTACAAACAAAAAAGATTCAGACATCATTGACTAACAACTCATTATGGGCAGTAAAAGAGAAGGCTGCAGAGTTTGTCGTTACAGTCCTACAACTCACTGTTGTGTTGGCTAGAGCCTAAACAAATAATTTGCTTGCCACCGTTCGTATCTTTTTGCTAATAATCCTTATCATTTTCCTCACTCGATGCTTGTTCATGAATATCTCATTGCCCCATACGCAAAAAGGGTCGATGCGTGGATCCTTGCCAAGGGTATATGTACCTACAAGAAACAAGTCAATATTAGAAGCTAACAAGTGTCCAGGCCTGGTTCTGTATGCACTACATTATGGAACGACAGGGGGGTACAAGCCAAGGGATGAAGCTAACCTCGGCGGAAAATGCTGGCCACCCCTGTTGTTGTCCTGCATAAGTAGTGGAAAGGCATGATAAGTACGACAACCTTAACATCAAACAAATATAGCAAAGGTAAACAATATCATCTCCAAATGATAGCTTGAATGTGTTGGTTTTGGCATGCTGTTAAAGCATATATAAAATGGAAGGCAATGTTACCGAAAGTAGGCTTAACAGCCATCAAATATTGCAATTCCAACTGGTATTGTTGAAAATAAATAGAACGTATTTACTGCTTAAACATCACTGGATAAATGTGTAAAACTGAAATAAATGGCATGTGTTAACTACACCAGGCATAACTAGAACCAAATATAGCCGTTTGATAACCCACAAGTATAGGGGATGACAACAGTTTTCGTGGGTACAGTATTCAACCCAAATTTATTGATTCGACACAAGGGGAGCCAAAGAATATTCTCAAGTATTGGCAGCTGAGTTGTCAATTCAACCACACCTGAAAGACTTAATATCTGTAACAAAGTATTTAGTAGAAAAGTAGTATGGATGTAACGGTGACGGTGGCAAAAGTAATAGTAGTAGTTTGTAGCAATCGTAACAGTGGCAAGGGAGAAGTAACTAAGCAAAGATCAATATGTGAAAACCTCGTAGGCAATGGATCAGTGATGGATAATTATGTCGGATGCGATTCCTCATACAATAGTTATAACATAGGGTGACACAGAACTAGCTCTAGTTCATCAATGTAATGTAGGCATGTATTCCGAATATAGTCATACGTGCTTATGGAAAAGAACTTGCATGACATCTTTGTCCTACCGTTCTGTGGCAGTAGGGTCCTATCGGAAACTAAGGGATATTAAGGCCTCCTTTTAATAGAGTACCGGACCCAAGCATTCACACTTAGTGAATACATGAATTCCTCAAACTACGGTCATCACCGGGAGTGGTCCCGATTATTTTCACTTCGGGGTTGCCGGATCATAATACATAGTAGGTGATTATTGACTTGCAAGATAGCATCAAGAACTCACGTATATTCATGAAAACATAATAGGTTCTGACCTGAAATCATGGCACTCAAGCCCTAGTGACAAGCATTAAGATAAACAAAGTCGTAGCAACATCAATCTTAGAAGATAAAGGATACTAGGGATCAAACCCTAACACAACTAACTCGATTACATGATAAATCTCGTGCAACCCATCACCGCCCCGCAAGCCTACGATGGGATTACTCACGCATGGCGGTAAGCATCATGAAATTGGTGATGGAGGATGGTTGATGATGACGATGGCGACGGATTCCCCTCTCCGGAGCCCCGAATGGACTCTAGATGAGCCCTCCTGAGGAAGATTAGGGTTTGCCGGCGGCTCCGTATCGTAAAATGCGATTAGTCCTTCTCTCTAATTTTTGCCTCCCTGAAAGTGAATATATGGAGTTCGGGTTGAGGTCGGTGGAGTCCCAGTGGGCCCACGAGGCAGGAGGACGCGCCCTAGGGGAAGGGAACCCTGCACCCTCGTGGATAGGGTGTGGGCCCCCTGATGCTAATTCTTTTGCCAATATTTTTTATTAATTCCAAAACATGTCTCCGTGGATTTTCAGGTCATTCTGAGAACTTTTATTTCTGCACAAAAATAACACCATGGAAGTTCTGCTGAAAACAGCGTCAGTCCGGGTTAGTTCCATTCAAATCATGCAAGTTAGAGTCCAAAACAAGGGAAAAAGTGTTTGAAAAGTAGATACGTTGGAGACGTATCAACTCCCCCAAGCTTAAACCTTTTCTTGTCCTCAAGCAATTCAGTTGACAAACTGAAAGTGATAAAGAAAAACTTTTACAAACTCTGTTTGATCTTGTTGTTGCAAATATGTAAAGCCAGCATTCAAGTTTTCAGCAAACATCATGAACTAACCACATTCACAATAACATTTAGGTCTCATGTTTACTCATATCAATGGCATAATCAACTAGCGAGCAATAATAAAAAATCTCGGATGACAACACTTTCTCAAAACAATCATAATATGATATAACAAGATGGTATCTCGCTAGCCCTTTCTGAGACTGCAAAACATAAATGTAGAGCACCACTAAAGATCAAGGACTGACTAGATATTGTAATTCATGGCAAAAGAGATCCAGTCACAGTCATACTTAATGTAAATTAATAGCAATGCTTGCAAATGACAACGGTGCTCTCCAACTGGCGCTTTTTTAATAAGAGGATGATGACTCAACATAAAAGTAAATAGATAGACCCTTCGCAGAGGGAAGCAAAGATTTGCAGAGGTGCCAGAGCTCGAGTTTTTGAACAGAGATAAATAATATTTTTAGTGGCATACTTTCATTGTCAACATAACAACCAAGAGATCTTGATATCTTCCATGCTACATACATTATAGGCGGTTCCAAATAGAATGGTAAAGTTTATACTCCCCCACCACCAATGAGCATCAATCCATGGCTAGCCCGAAACAACGGGTGCCATCCAACTAACAACAATCCTGGGGGAGTTTTGTTTACAATTTATTTTGATTTGATTTGAGCATGGGACTCGGCATCCCGGTTACCGGCCATTTTCTCGTGAATGATGAGTGGAGTCCACTCATCGTGAGAATAACCCACCTAGCATGGAAGATATAGACAACCCTAGTTGATACATGAGCTATTCGAGCATTCAAAAAACAGAATTTCATTTGAAGGTTTAGAGTTTGGCACATACAAATTTACTTGGAACGACAGGTTAATACCGCATATAGGAAGGTATGGTGGACTCATATGGAATAACTTTGGGGTTTATAGAAGTGGATGCACAAGCAGTATTCCCGCTTAGTACAAGTGAAGGCTAGAAAGTGACTGGGAAGCGACCAACTAGAGAGCGACAACAGTCATGAACATGCAATAAGATTAATCAACAATGAGTGCAAGCATGAGTAGGATATAAATCACCATGAACATAAATATTGTGGAGGCTATGTTTATTTTGTTTCAACTACATGCGCGAACATGTGCCAAGTCAAGCCACTCGAATCATTCAAAGGAGGATACCACCCTATCATACCACATCACAACCATTTTAATAGCATGTTGGCATGCAAGGTAAACCATTATAAACTCCTAGCTAATTAAGCAAGGCATGAGCAACTATAATCTCTAATTGTCATTGCAAGCATGTTTCATTCATAATAGGCTGAATCAGGAATGATGAACTAATCGTATTTACAGAAACAAGATAAGTCGAGTTCATACCAGCTTCTCTCATCACAATCAGTCCATCATATATCGTCATTATTGCCTTTCACCCGCACGACCGAACGGTGTGGATAATAATAATAGTGCATGTTGCTACCTCTAGAGCATGCGTTGGTTTCCTTTCAGGAGGAATGGGTGATGCAGCAAAGTAGTGTAAGTATTTCCCTCAGTTTTTGAGAACCAAGGTACCAATCTAGTAGGAGGCTACACGCAAATCCCTCGTACCTACACAAACAAATAAGAACCTTGCAACCAACGCGATAAAGGGGTTGTCAATCACTTCATGGCCACTTGCAAAAGTGAGATCTGATAGAGATAATAATAAGATACATATTTTTGGTATTTTTATGATATAGATTGGAAAGTAAAGATTGCCAAATAAAATAGGTCGGAAACTTATATGATGGAAAATAGACCCGGGGGCCATAGGTTTCACTAGTGGCTTCTCTCAAGATAGCATAAGTATTACGGTGGGTGCACAAATTACTGTCGAGCAATTGATAGAAAAGTGCATAGTTATGAGAATATCTAGGCATGATCATGTATATAGGCATCACGCCCGTGACAAGTAGATCAAAACGATTCTGCATCTACTACTATTACTCCACACATCGACCGCTATCCAGTATGCATCTAGAATATTATGTTCATAAGAACAGAGTAACGCATTAGTCAAGATGACATGATGTAGAGGGATAAACTCAAGCAATATGATATAAACCCCATATTTTTATCCTCGATGGCAACAATACAATACGTGCCTTGCTGCCCCTGCTGTCACTAGGAAAGGACACCGCAAGATTGAACCCAAAGCTAAGCACCTTCTCCCATTGGAAGAAAGATCAATCTAGTAGGCCAAACCAAACTGATAATTCGAGGAGGCTTGCAAGGATAACAAATCATATATAAAAGAATTCAGAGGAGATGCAAATATTTCTCATAGATAATCTTGATCATAAACCCACAATTCATCGGATCTCGACAAACACACCGCAAAAAGAGTTACATCGAATAGATCTCCAAGAAGATCGAAGAGAACTTTGTATTGAGAATCAAAGAGAGAGAAGAAGCCATCTAGCTAATAACAATGGACCCGAAGGTTTGTTGTAAACTACTCACACTTCATCGGAGAGGCTATGGTGTTGATGTAGAAGCCCTCCATGATCGATTCCCCCTCCAGCAGAGCGCCGGAAAGGCCCCATGATGGGATGTCACGGGTACAGAAGGTTTTTTTTGACTATTTACTGTAGAGCAACAGCCCCACAGCCCTTTTTATACCAGAAATTTTTGCCCATGCCTGTTTAAATCTGCTCCCACTAAGAGTCGAACCCAGGACCTGGGGTGCTACTAAGGTCGCTGCAACCACTAGGCTACAGGCCTGTTCACCGGGTACAGAAGGTTGCGATGGTGGAAATAGGGTTTCGTGGTCCTCCTGGATGTTTTCAGGGTATATGAGTATATATAGGCGAAGGAAGTCGGTCAGGGGAGCAACGAGGGGCCCACCAGGGTGGGGGGCGCGCCTCCCTGCCTCGTGGCCACCTCGTTTCTTTCATGACGTCCACTCCAAGTCTCCTGGATTGCGTTTGTTCCAAAAAAACTCTCCAGAATCTTTCATTCCGTTTAGACTCCGTTTGATATTCCTTTTCTGCGAAACACTGCAATAGGCAAAAAACAGCAATTTGGGTCGGGCCTCCGGTTAATAGGTTAGTCCCAAAAATAATATGAAAGTGCTAGTAAAGCCCATTAAACATCCAAAACAGGTAACATAATAGCATGGAGCAATCAAAAATTATAGATACATTGGAGACATATCAAGCATCCCCAAGCTTAATTCCTGCTCGTCCTCGAGTAGGTAAATGATAAAAATAGAATTTTTGATGTGGAATGCTACCTAGCATATTTCTCAATGTAATTTTCTTATTGTGGCATGAATGTTCAGATCCAAACGATTCAAAATAAAAGTTCATATTGACATAAAAATAGTAATACTTCATGCATACTAACAAAGTAATCATGTCTTATCAAAATAACATAGCCAAAGAAAGCTTATCCCTACAAAATCATATAGTTTGGCCATGCTTCATTTTCGTCACAGAAAATGCTCCCATCATGCACAACCCCTATTTCAGCCAAGCAATTGGTTCATACTTTTTAACACGCTTCAGCTTTTTCAACCCTCACGCAATACATGAGCGTAAGCCATGGATATAGTACTATGGGTGGAGTAGAGTATGATGATAGGGATTATGTGAGAAGACGGAAAACGGAGAAAGTCTCATATTGACGCGACTAATCAACGGGCTATGGAGATGCCTATCAATTGATGTCAATATGAGGAGTAGGGATTGCCATACAATAGATGCACTAGAGCTATAAATGTATGAAAGCTCAAAAAAGAAACTAAGTGGGTGTGCATCCAACTTGCTTGCTCACAAAGACCTAGGGCATTTTGAGGAAGCCCATCATTGGAATATACAAGCCAAGTTCTATAATGAAAAATTCCCACTAGTATATGAAAGTGACAACATAGGAGACTCTCTATCATGAAGATCATGGTGCTACTTTGAAGCACAAGTGTGGAAAAGGATAGTAACATTTTTCCTTCTCTCATTTTTTTCTTTCTCTTTTTTATTTGGGCTTCTTTGGCCTCTTTTTTTATTTGGGCTTCTTTGGCCTCTTTTTTTCATAAAGTCCGGAGTCTCATCCCGACTTGTGGGGGAATCATAGTCTCCATCATCCTTTCCTCACTTGTGACAATGCTCTAATAATGGAGATCATCACACTTTTATTTATTTACAACTCAAGAATTACAACTCGATACTAAGAACAAAATACGACTCTATGTGAATGCCTCTGGCGGTGTACCGGGATATGCAATGAATCAAGAGCAGCATGTATGAAAGAATTATAAAGGTGGCTTTCCCACGAATATGATGTCCACTACATAATCATGCAAAAGCAATATCACAATGATGGAACATGTCATAATAAATAGAACGGTGGAAAGTTGCATGGCAATATATCTCGGAATGGCTATGGAAATGCCATAATAGGTAGGTATGGTGGCTGTTTTGAGGAAGATATAAGGAGGTTTATGTGTGATAGAGCCTATCGTATCACGGGGTTTGGATGCACCGGCGAAGTTTGCACCAACTCTCAAGGTGAGAAAGGGCACTGCACGGTACCGTAGAGGCTAGCAAATTGCAGAAGGGTAAGAGCGCGTATAATCCATGGACTCACATTAGTCATAAAGAACTCATATACTTATTGCAAAAGTTTATTAGCCCTCGAAGAAAAGTACTACTACGCATGCTCCTAGGGGAAGGGTTGGTAGGCGTTAACCATCGCGCGATCCCGACCTCCACTCATAAGGAAGGCAATCAAAAGAACACCCCATGCTTCAAGTTTGTCACACAACGTTCACCATACGTGCATGCTATGGGACTTGCCAACTTTAAGACAAGTATTTCTCAATTTCATAATTACACAACTAGCATGACTCTAACTGTCATGGAATTGTCACGTTAGATGTCCTAGTGAAAGGACTTAGTCGTGGAGCCATCGCAACTTGGAAGCTTAAAGGGGTTAATCGGGACAAAGGACATGGGGTTTATACTGGTTCGGCCCCTTACGGTGAAGGTAAAAGCATATGATCTAGTTTTGAGTGGGATTTCTTATGACTCGATTACTAGGGAGCAGAATCACTTGACCTAGCTCTCGATCTGATGTTACTTGCCCTTAACCACAGCCGGGTCGTCCCTTTATATATTTAGAGGTCGACGCCCAGTGGCTCTCAGAGTCCCGGCCGACTCATAAACAGTGTCCGGCTCGGTCTCTAACTATTCTTGCCTTACAATACAAGTCATGTACATATGGGGGTTTATCTCTACGGGCCTTTAAGTCACCTCTGGGCTTTGGGCCCTTACTGAACCGCCATCTTCAACCTTGGTCTTGGGCTTTAGAAATATTCATTGGTATAACCCAGCCCCTCCTGGGCGGGTCATACCTAATAGTTATATCCCCAACACTAACATTACCACCTTTGATCATAATGTTTAATGCACTCTATATGATAGTTTTTATTATACCTAACTTGGTTGCCCATCATATTAGGACTAATTTTATAACCAAAGAAAATACCATGCTGTTCTAAAAGACTCTCAAAATAATATAAGTGAAGCATGAGAGATCAATAATTTCTATAAAATTAAACCACCACCGTGCTCTAAAAAGATATAAGTGAAGCACTAGAGCAAAATTATCTAGCTCAAAAGATATAAGTGAAGCACATAGAGTATTCTAATAAATTCCGATTCATGTGTGTATCTCCCAAAAGGTGTGTACAGAAAGGATGATTATGGTAAACTAAAAATCAAAGACTCAAATCATACCGGACGCTCCAAGCAAAACACATATCATGTGGTGAATAAAAATATAGCCTCAAGTAAAGTTACCAATAGACGAAGACGAAAGAGGGGATGCCTTCCGGGGCATCCCCAAGCTTAGGCTTTTGGTTGTCCTTGAATTTTACCTTGGGGTGCCTTGGGCATCCCCAATCTTAGGCTCTTGACACTCCTTATTCCATAATACATCAAATCTTTACCCTAAACTTGAAAACTTCACAACACAAAACTCAACAGAAAACTCGTAAGCTCTGTTAGTGCAAGAAAACAAACCACCACTTTAAGGTACTGTAATTAACTCATTCCTTATTTATATTATTGTTAAACCTACTGTATTACAACTTCTCTATGGTTCATACCCCCCCGATACTAGCCATAGTTTCATCAAAATAAGCAAACAACACACGAAAAACAGAATCTATTAAAAACAGAACAGTCTGTAGTAATCTGTAACTTTCGAATATTTATGGACCTCCAAAAATCCTACCAAAATAGGAAGGCCTAGAAAATTTGTCTATTAATCTTCTTCAAAAAGAATCAACTGAAAATCACATTCCTGTTATTTACTAAAATTATTCTCGTGCGCGCAAAAGTTTTTGTTTTTCAGCAAGATCAAATTAAATATCACCCAAGATGACCCTATAGTTTCTACTTGGCACAAACACTAATTAAAACATAAAACCACATCTAGACAGAGGCTATATGAATTATTTATTAATAAACAGGAACAAAAAGCAAGGGAAAAAAATAAAATTGGGTTGCCTCCCAACAAGCGATATCGTTTAACGCCCCTAGCTAGGCATTGATAATTTTAATGATGTTCACATGAAAGACAAGAATTGAAGCGCAAAGAGAGCATCATGAAAAACGTGACAAAACACATCTAAGTCTAACATACTTCCTATGCATAGGAATATTATAAGCAAACAAATTTGCAAGGCAAGCAAACACTAGCATATGCAAGGAAGAAGAAAGAGACGATAGCAATCTCAACATGACGAGAGGTAATTTAGTAAGATATAAATTTCTACGACCATATTTTCCTTTCTCATAATAATTACGTGTAGGATCATAGGCAAATTCAACAAAATATCTATCACATAACATATTCTCAACATGATCCACATGTATGCGAAGTTGACACTCTTCCAAAATAGTGGGATTATCATTACCTAACGTCATGACCTCTCCAAACCCACTTTTATCAAAAATTTCGTAAGATTGAACATTTTCCAAATATGTGGGATCTAAAGTTGACACTCTTGTAAAACCATTTTCAATATTATTGAAAAATTATTATCAATCTCATATTCATCATGGGACTTAAATAAATTTTGAAGATCATAAGAAGAATCACCCCAATCATGATCATTGCAACAAGTAGTTGACATAGCAAAACTAGCATCCCCAAGCTTAGGGTTTTGCATATTATTAGAACAATTGATATCAAGAGAATTTATACCAAAATCATTGCAATCATGCTTTTTATCGAATGAACTACCAAGTATGGGTGCAATAGCAACGATCTCATGTTTAACATAAGGAACTGTAGCAAATTCATCTTCATAAATATTGGCATCATGGCCGCAAGAATAGCAAGCATCATGTTCATCAAGGGATATTTCAGTCAAATCATCGGAATCATCATTATCTATAGATTCATGCATGTCATTATTTTCTTCCAAAGCAACGGTCATTCTCTCAATAAATTCTTTGACATAGACATTATGAGTATAGTTTCCATAGCAATATCTAAGTATGCCAAAATTTCCAGATTCGTAGAGTAGTATCATACTTTTCAATCAAAGAAGCAACTTCATAAGCACTCTTAAAAGCAACAAATTCTTCAATTTGTTTGATATCATAGTAACTATAAACACCCTTTGCATAAGAAGATAATATTTCATTTTCATTAAACTCACATAGGTAGGGAAGGTGTTTTTTAGGGTTCTTAGAGCAACAAGTAAAATCATAAATTACACAAAGATTCCAAGCATAACACAACAATTTGTTTATTTGATCCCATAAGAGTCTCCCTTTTTCAGACAAACGGTGACGCACAAAATGAGCATGCTCATTTAAAGATTTCCCATCAACTAGGCTAGTTGGGGTTTCAGCAAAAGCGCATAAGGATCGAAGATGATCCAAGTAGAACACTTTAAGTGGATCCATATCAATAGATTTTTAGCAAGCAAATAGAAGGCACGTGGAAATACAAACAAACAGACATACGGGAAGAAGGCGAAGAAAAGGCAAAGGTGAAGTGGGGGAGAGGAAAAAAAGAGGAAAATGGCAAATAATGTAATGCGAGGGATAAGATTTGTGATGGGTACTTGGTATGTCTTGACTTGTGCATAGACCTCCTCGGCAACGGCGCCAGAAATCCTTCTTGCTACCTCTTGAGCATGCGTTGGTTTTCCCTTGAAGAGGAAAGGGCGATGCAGCAAAGTTACGTAAGTATTTTCCTCAGTATTTGAGAACCAAGGTATCAATCCAGTAGGAGGCTACACGCAAATCCCTCGTACCTACACAAACAAATAAGAACCATGCAACCAACGCGATAAAGCAGTTGTCAATCCCTTCACGGCCACTTGCAAAAGTGAGGTCTGATAGAGATAATAATAAGATAAATATTTTTGGTATTTTTATGATATAGATTGGAAAGTAACGATTGCAAAATAAAATAGATCGGAAACTTATATGATGGAGAATAGACCCGGGGGCCATAGGTTTCACTAGTGGCTTCTCTCAAGATAGCATAAGTATTATGGTGGGTGAACAAATTACTGTCGAGAAATTGATAGAAAAGTGCATAGTTATGGGAATATCTAGGCATGATCATGTATATAGGCATCACGTCCGCGACAAGTAGATGGAAACGATTCTGCATCTACTACTATTACTCCACACATCGACCACTATCCAGCATGCATCTAGAGTATTATGTTCCTAAGAACAGAGTAACGCATTAGGCAAGATGACATGATGTAGAGGGATAAACTCAAGTAATATGTAAACCCCATCTTTTTATCCTCGATGGCAACAATACAATACGTGCCTTGCTGCCTCTGCTGTAACTGGGAAAGGACACCGCAAGATTGAACCCAAAGCTAAGCACTTCTCCCATTGCAAGAAAAATCAATCTAGTAGTCCAAACCAAACAGATAATTCGATGAGACTTGCAAAGAAAACAAATCATACATAAAAGAATTCAGAGGAGATTCAAATATTTATCATAGATAATCTTGATCATAAACCCACAATTTATCGGATCTCGACAAACACACCGCAAAAAGAGTTACATCGAATAGATCTCCAAGAAGATCAAGGAGAACTTTGTATTGAGAATCAAAGAGACGGAAGAAGCCATCTAGCTAATAACTATGGACCCGAAGGTCTATGGTAAACTAATCACACTTCATCGGAGAGGCTATGGTGTTGATGTAGAAGCCCTTTGTGATTGATCCCCCTCCGGCAGAGCACCGGAAATGGCCCCAAGATGGGATCTCAGGGGTACAGAAGGTTGCAAATGTGGAAATAGGGATTCATGGTCCTCCTGGATGTTTTTAGGGTATATGAGTATATATAGGCAAAGGAAGACGGTCAGGGGAGCCACGATGGGCCCACGAGTGTGGGGGGCGCGCCTACCCCCTGGGCGTGCCTCCCTGCCTCGTGGCCACCTCGTTTCTTTCTTGACGTCCACTCCAAGTCTCCTGGATTGCGTTTGTTCCAAAAATAACTCTCCGGATGGTTTCATTCCGTTTGGACTCCGTTTGATATTTCTTTTCTGCGAAACACTGAAATAGGCAAAAAATAGCAATTTGGGCTGGGCCTCCATTTAATAGGTTAGTCCCAAAAATAATACCAAAGTGCTAGTAAAGCCCATTAAACATTCAAAACAGGTAATATAATAGCATGGAACAATAAAAAATTATAGATACGTTGGAGACGTATCACACGTGCATTAGACTAAGCTAGAATCTGCACGCATTTAATACAAAGGAGAAGACAAGGTAATATGGGCTCTTGGTTAGATCAACAGTAATGCATATGAGAGCCACTCAACATTTTCATCGTGGTCTTCTCCTCTTGTCCCCCAAAGAAAAGAAAAGAAATAAAACTATTTACATGGGAAAGCTCCCAACAAACAAAATAAGACCGAGAAATATTTTTTGGGTTTTCTTTTAATATTGCTACTACAAGCATTGAAAGTAAACTAGCTAAAGGCTACAACTAATTTTTTGGTTTTTCTTAAGGTTTTTCAAACACACAAGAAGAAAGCAAGAAAACAAAATAAACTAGCATGGATAGTACAATGAAAAAGTATGGGCACCAACAACTAGTATGAGTGTGTGAACATGAATGTAATGTCGGTGAGAAATACGTACTCCACCAAGCTTAGGCTTTCGGCCTAAGTTGGTCTATGGCCACTGCTGGCCTGGCGGGTATCAAAAGTCGTAGTTGGGATTGTACTGAGATGCAGCAGCTACTACCTGAAGAGCTGCAGCTTGGAGGCGAGCTGCCTCCGTCCTCCTCTCATATTCGTTCGCCTCCTCCCTGGTTATAAAATATCTCCTTTTTGCCTGAAAGTCAAAGAAAGTAGGTGCAGGGAGAGAAACATGGACAGTACGCCGTCTGTCAAAGATTAGTCGGTACTGGAGGAACTGTTCAGTCCTCTCAAGAAACTGATGGAGAACCATAGCACTTAATCTAGGTAAGCAGGTGGCAACTCCATATCATTTCCATGTATGGGTATACCAAGATAATTAGCTACGCGGGTTGCATAAATTCCACCAAACAATTCTCTACCATTAAGGTGCAACCTCCGTGCAACAATGGCCTCTAAGTTATATTGTTTATCACCTAATACCGCACTCTTGAGGACACTAAGATTTGGAACGCACATGTGACAAACCTCATCTTTACCGTTAATGCATCTACCTATAAAGAGAGCAAAATAATGTATGGAAGGGAAATGAATGCTCTCTACGGTATCTTGTGCGATTTCTCTAGTTCCCCCCACAGTGATACTAGCAAGAAAGTCTTTATATTCAGATTTGCGAGGTTCACTAACATTGCCCCACTACGGGAGTTTACAAGCAGTATTAAAATCTTCTAAGTCCATGGTATATGATTTATCATAAAGATCAAATAAAACAGTGTGAGAATTGTGCGAGGATGAAAATTTAAACCTCCTCACAAAGGAATCAGTGAGGTAGTGGTACTGTCGGCACTTATCTGACACGAAGGCCTCAAGATCAGCATTACACACATATGTGTCAAATTCATCCTTGAAACCGGCTTGGACCATAAACTCTTCTGACGGCCATTCACAAGGCCGCACTTGAGCTTCCCTCGGTGGTTCATCGTCCGGCTCACGTATCACGAGCCTTGGACCTTGCTTCCTTGAGGAACCACCTTGGTACATTTTCCTATGTATTTTTCTTCTCCTGAAAAATTTCTGAAATTTTTAGTGACTCAAAATAAAAGTGAACCAAACTCAACAAGATTGATAGAAACTACTCCCACAAGTGCCTAGAGGCTATATCATGCATTAAAACTACTTTGGACCATATAAATTTGACATGCAAGCTCAAGAACAGGGTTACTTCAGAAGCAAAAATTTGCAATAAATAAAGCACTAGAACAAAAACTAATTGGACCATTGGAGGAGTCACGTACCGAAGAACAATCCCCCAAAACAGTTTTGTGAATGGAGCTTTGAGCAAGGAGATCGAAAATGGCAGCAAGATGGGCTAGAACACGGGTTTGAGCTATGGGAGGATTTTTTTCTGGAGGAAGACGAAGTGATTGTGCTGGAATAAGTGGAGGGGGTCCACTGGGGCCCACGAGGCAGGGTGCGCGCCACAGGCGGGTGGGCGTGCCCTGTGCCCTCGTGGCCAAATGGTGGGTCCCCCTGGTGTGTTCTCAATGCCAGAAATTCTTAAATATTCTACAAAAAATCATACTTCATTTTCAAGGTATTTGGAGAACTTTTATTTTCGGGATATTATTTTATTGCATGGATAATTTAGAAAACAGATAGAAAATACTATTATTGCTTTATTAAATCTAAATAACAGAAAGTAAAAGGAGGGTACAGAGAATTGTGCTTTCTAACTTCATCCATCTCGTGCTCATCAAAAGGAATCCTCAATGGGGAAACCGGAGAATTTTTGAATAACACTAGGTTACCTCAATGGGGATATGCATGTCCACAACAATAAGAATATCATATTTCTTTTTGATAGTAGGAAGAGGGAATTTGAAACCTCCAATAGTAATCGTTGAAATTTTTCCAATAGAATTGATATTGTGGACTTGAGGTTGTTTCCTCAGAAAGTGTACCATATGCTCATTACCATTAACATGAAAGGTGACATTTCCTTTGTTACAATCAATAACAACCCCTGCAGTATTTAGAAAAGGTCTACCAAGGATGATCGACATACGTTGTCCTCGGGAATATCAAGAATAACAAAGTCTGTTAAAATAGTAACGTTTGCAACCACAACAGGCACATCCTCGCAAATACCGACGGGTATAGCAGTTGATTTATCGGCCATTTCCAAAGAGATTTCAGTAGGTGTCACCTTATTCAAATAAAGTCTACGATATAAAGAGTGAGGCATAACACTAACACCGGCTCCAAGATCACATAAAGTAGTTTTAGCATAGTTTCTTTTAATGGAGCATGGTATAGTTGGTACTCCTGGATCTCCTAGTTTCTTGGGTATTCCACCGTTAAAAGTGTAATTAGCAAGCATGGTGGAAATTTCAGCTTCCGGTATCTTTCTTTTATTTGTAACAATATCTTACATGTACCTAGCATAATGATTCATTTTAAGCATATCAGTCAAACGCATACGCAAAAAGATGGGTCTAATCATTTCAGCAAAGCGCTCAAAATCCTCATCATCCTTTTTCTTGGATGGCTTAGGAGGAAAAGGCATGGGTTTCTGAACCCATGGTTCTCTTTCTTTACCGTGTTTCCTAGCAACGAAGTCTGTGTTATCATAACGTTGATTATTTGATTGTGGCTTATCAAGATCAATCGCAAGTTCAATCTCTATATCATTGTTATTACTAGGTTGAACATCAACGTGAACATCATCATTAACATTATCACACTACTAGGAAAAAGGCTAGCAGCAGCGCGGAGGTGTATCAGCAGCGCGGGTACCCGCGCTACTAATAAGGCGCTACAGCTAATAGTTAGTAGTAGCGTGGAAGAACCCGCGCTACTACTAACTTTGTTAGTAGTAGCGTGTGCCACCCACGCTACTGCTATTACAGACCCGCGCTACTACTAATAAAGTAGTAGTAGCATGCCTACAATACCAGCGCTACTAGTATCCTAAATACTAGTAGGGCACTTTTTTCCCAAAGCTACTAGTACCAAATTAGGAATTAAAAAAAATAGATGCACTATTCGTGAATGGAGATCAGAGACACGTCCAGTGCAAAATAAATTTCACAGAACCATCTTAACACTTGTAGTGTTCATGGATGCAACATTCAACATCTCAACTCGAAGAGATCACGAGGACACACACAACCATCATCAAAAGGTTGGTACCTTCCCTAGCGTTTCAGCACCGACCTAACCAGACCACTTCTCTAGATGTATGTACAAAGCATCGAGGCCCTCCACCTTGAGGAACTCCGGACGATGGTGTCGTCCTCCACCTCGGTGATGTCCGGACGATGGCGTCGAGGTCCTCCACCCCGGAGACATCCTGCGTCGCAATCACCTAGACGATAATCTGTTTGATGCGGTCGCGGGGCTTCACGGTGAAGTCTACCTCCGAGTAGTTGAAGAGCACGACTCCCATCGGGCCGCAGTAGTCCTCGTCGATCACCCTGCACCCAGTCGAGAAAGTGAAAACTTGTTAGTTAGCTCCTGCTTGCGCAGGGTTCGCGGAAGGGTCCGGCCACTTCCAAAGACGATAATAAGATACAATAACTATGTCCAGGCTTGGAAGATTGAAAATAAATTAAAAGAGAAATGTATTAAAGATAATAACACACAACAATTAGATTGAAAACAAAGAAAGCACTGCGCACGCTGCCCTTGCCCCCGGTCACTGGCTATATCTCAGTCTCGCACATCCTCAGCTAGGATTTCATGGTTGTTGAACCTTTTGCTCTGCAGAAGCATTATGGACAAGATCAAAGATAGTTTAAGAGATGCAGACCATAATCCCAGTTCACTACAGGATATCATTTCAGCTTTAAATTACTGAAAATATCTTAATACTGAGCAAACATGTGTTCACCTTTCGATCTGCAGCAGCTTCACTCGCATCATATTTGGTTACACCTTCGCCTCATCCACACCATCGACAACATCATGATGCTGTCATTTGCAGTGCAAGAAACCCATCGATGAATCATAGTATGTATAGTATGAGCAATGCAAAATAGAAACATCTCTTGTCCTAATTTACCAGTTAGCATCATGGTACGGTGAGAGTTGATTGCAGCAGTCACAGAGATCAAAAGGAACAACAGGATAAAACAGCAAAGCATAAATCATATGGACACACAGAACTAAACGAGCAAGGCTGTTCATTCAGGTTCAGAGGCAATCAACAAGATTACTAATGAGGCGTGGGCCTCTCTCATTTCCACCGATTAACACAACTGGCTAAGACGACGACGCGCACAGAGCAGTCTAAGCCCTCTAGCCACGGATGCGGCGTGCGAGCTGCAGAACAAAGTCTTGGTACTGTGCATATTCACTTTGAAGGTTAAACATTTTTGTTCTGAAATCCCAGCTGCAGAACAAAGAAAGCACCTATTGCTGGTAGCAAAACCAATATGTTTATGAGGAATATATAGATCTTTCAAATCAAAAGACCAAGTAGAATAGATAAATTTAGTCAGAATCTGTTGTAGCACGGCAAACCCCTTGTTTCTAAATAACATGTATGCTAGTCTGTAGAGCTAGTTCATGGGATTATTACTATGGTTTGTATGCTGGTTCACTTTCCATGAATTTCCTCTAATTTAGCTTATCGATGGATGATTTTTAAAAGAAAACTAACTTTACATATCGTCACACATAGAAAAGGTCATATGCCATAAGGTTTTTACATTAATTAGTGTGCTATCGCAAGAAAACTTAAATGAGAACATACAAAAGTAAAAATAATCCTGCAAGTCATAATATGGCTAGTGCATGACGTCTTTGAACTGAACCACTTTGAATAATAAAAGCATCAGCAGGCAAAGACCAAAAGATCGTAATCTATTGTCTCTAAGGGCTTAGATCTCAAAGAATATATAAGATGCGTATGTAAAATATGGCAAAAGGGAACATACCATGCATGGAGTCGCTGTTATGAAATTTCAGTTATCTCACCAGTCCGCTGTAGTTTTTCCACTCGCAGCGCCCACCGTCCACGTAGTTTCTCCACTCGGCAGCGTCACGACGGCGGCAGCCTTCGATTTGCTACAACCTGCCATCGGTATGCCTCCTCCGCTGCATCGTCCATCACTCATCTATGAGAAATAAATTAGATGTTGGATCTTCATATGTTCGAACTTGGAACTAAAAAGATTGAGATAGGCATTACACCCAACAAAATTCAGATAGGCATGTAATTAAATTCTGCAACTGAATTTCTAGCAACAAGGAAGCACCCACCAAAATTCAGATAGGCATTATACTAGATTCTGCAATGCAATTTTATCTTACTCGAAGCGAGCGGTATCCACCAAAATTCAGTCGACAGACTACATGTAACCCAAATTCAGACATACTACATGTAACCCAAATTCTCTACAACTGAACTTGTAACCACCAAATTCAGACAAGCAAGCAACCAAATCAATTGGGTCATCAGTGAGTCACTGCAGCAGACGACGGAGTTGATGACATCGGCGTATTTGATGGCGAGGTTGAGCGACATACAGCGGGCCGGGGCCATGGCGTAGCACCTGGTGCGGCCCCTCTCGACCTTGCTGAGCTTGTCGAGGTTGAGCATGACGACCATGGTGAGCATGGCGGCGACGCCGGCGCAGAGGGAGTGGCCCATGAAGGTGAGCGTGTAGGCGGGGTACCGGTCGAGGAGGTCCCGGAGCAGGTCGCACTCCCTGTTGAGCACCTAGTCGGTGGCGCGGAGGAGGTCGTTGTGGACGTAGCCGCCGTTGAAGCGGCGCTTGCCGAGGAGCAGCGCGTAGTCGGACTCGCGACAGCGCGAGCACGAAGTCAGCGTGCGGGTGGTCGAGGTAGACGAGGTGGGGCGTGACCCGGCCCCTCGTGCCGGCATAGGTGCGGCGGCGCATGACGTTTGAGGGGTCGAGGAGGAGGGGCGGCGCAGCGAGGAGGCCGGGCGGTGCGTAGTTGGCCATGACGAGGCGGCACATCCTGGGCACGGGCGCGAAGTCGGCGGCGGCGGCGTGGCCCTAGGTGGCGCTGTCTTGGTGGCTGGAGTGGACGCACCGCTTCCACGCCCTGCGGCGGGGCGAGCCGTAGGCGGTGGCGGCGCTGGGGGGGGGCCTGCGCGGGCGGCTCTCCCTCCATGGCGGGTTGGGACTTGGCAGAGGAGGAGAGGAGGTGGGAGCGGAGACGGGATTGGGGATTTGGATCGGGCATTGAGTGTTTTTTTAGACATGGTGTGGGATGGTTGGTGGGGTGGGAGCAGATGCAGGTGGTAGCGTTGGGTTTATAACCCACGCTACTACTATCGACTTAGTAGTAGCGTGGGTTTATAAACCGCGCTACTACTACAGCTGGATCCGGGAAGCACGGTGGAAATCACTTAGTAGTAGCGAGGGGTAAAAACCCGCGGTACTACTATCGGGTTATTAGTAGCGCGGTTTCCTCAAGCTCGCTACTGCTAATTAGCAGTAGCGTTTGTTTTTAAACCGCGCTGCTGCTAAGATTCTGTGTATAAGGTTTTCCCTAGTAGTGTCACTAGGTTCATGTTCATTACCAGATTGTGTTTCAGCATCTGAAATACTAATATCATTGGGATTCTCAGGTGTGTCAATAACAGGTTCACTAGAAGCATGCAAAGTCCTATCATTTTTCTTTTTCTTTTTCTTATAAGGACTAGTTGCATCAATATTAGTTCTCTGAGAATCTTGCTCAACTCTCTTAGGATGACCCTCACGATACAAAGGTTCCTGGGTCATTCTACCACCCCTAGTCATAACTCTAACAACATTATAATTTTTCTTATTATTTAATTCATTGAGCAAGTCATCTTGTGTCTTAAGTACTTGTTCTACTTGAGTGGTAACCATAGAATCATGTTTACTAATAAGTTTAAGATCACCTTTAACTCTAGACATATAATAACTCAAGTGTTCAATCATATAAGCATTACGTTTCAATTGTCTACCAACATAAGCATTGAAGTTTTCTTGTTTAACAATAAAATTATTGAACTCATCCAAGCATTGGCTAGCAGACTTATTACGAGGGATATCACCTTCATCAAATCTAAAGAGAGAGTTTACCTTTCTACCTGTGTCAGGTTATCAAGACCATGTATTTCTTCAATAGGTGGTAGATTCTTAACATCTTCAGCTTTAATACCTTTTCCTCTCATAGATTTCTTTGCCTCTTGCATATCTTTAGGTCTGAGAAATAGTATACCCCTTTTCTTCAGAGTTGGCTTAGGAGTTGGTTCAGGAAGTGTCCAATCATTATTATTGCTCACTATATTATTTAATAGCAACTCAGCTTGCTCAACAGTTCTTTCCCTGAAAACACAACCAGCACAACTATCCAGGTGGTCTCTGGAAGCATCGTTTAGTCCATTATAAAAGATATCAAGTATTTCATTTTTCTTGAGAGGATGATCAGGCAAAGCATTAAGTAATTGGATAAGCCTCCCCAAGCTTGTGGGAGACTCTCTTCTTCAATTTGCACAAAATTATATATTTCCCTTAAGGGAGCTTGTTTCTTATGAGCGGGGAAATATTTAGCATAGAAGTAATAAATCATATACTTGGACTACGCACACAACCAGGAGCAAGAGAATTAAACCATATTTTAGCATCACCCTTTAATGAAAAAAGAAACAATTTAAGGATATAATAATAGCGAATTTTTTCCTCATGAGCAAATAGGGTGGCTATGTCTTTTAATTTAGTAAGATGTGCCACAACAGTTTCAGATTCATAGCCATAAAAGGGATCGTATTCAACCAAAGTAATTAACTCAGGATCAACACTGAAATTATAATCCTTATCAGTAACATAGATACGTGAGGTAGCAAAATAAGGGTCATATTTCATTCTAGCATTCACAGACTTTTCTTTCAGCTTAGCTATCATTTTCTTAAGATCATATCTATCTTTGCAAGCAAAAAGGTCTCTAGCAGTTTCTTCATCCATAACATAACCCTCAGGCACATTAGGCAATTCATATCTAGGGGGAGAATCTTCATCATCACTTTCATCTATATTATCAGTTTCAATAATTTCATTCTCTCTAACTCTAGCAAGTTGTTCATCAAGAAATTCACCTAATGGTACAGTATTATCAAGCATAGAAGTAGTATCATCATAAGCAACATGCTTAGCAGAAGTGGCATCATCAATAACATGCGACATATCAGAATCAATAGTAGGTGCAGGTGTAGGTGTCGCAAATTTACTCACAATAGAAGGTGAATCAAGTGAAGAGCTAGATGGCAGTTCCTTACCTCCCCTCGTAGTTGAGGGAAAAATCTTGGTTCTTTCATCTTTCAAGTTCCTCATAGTGATCAGAAGATATAAATCCCAAGTGACTCAAAGAATAGAGCTATGCTCCCCGGTAACGGTGCCAGAAAATAGTCTTGATTACCCACAAGTACAGGGGATCACAACAGTTTTCGAGGGTAGAGTATTCAACCCAAATTTATTGATTCGACACAAGGGGAGCCAAAGAATATCTCAAGTATTAGCAGCTGAGTTGTCAATTCAACCACACCTGAAAGACTTAATATATGTAGCAAAGTATTTAGTAGCAAAGTAGTGTGGAAGTAACGGTGGCAAAAGTAATAGTAGTAGTTTTGTAGCAATCGTAACAGTGGCAACGGAGAAGAAACTAAGCAAAGATCAATATATGAAAAGCTCATAGGCAATGGATCAGTGATGGATAATTAGGTCGGATGCGATTCCTCATGCAACAGTTATAACATAGGGTGACACAGACCTAGCTCCAGTTCATCAATGTAATGTAGGCATGTATTTCGAATATAGTCATACGTGCTTATGGAAAAGAACTTGCATGACATCTTTTGTTTTACCCTCCCATGGCAGCAGGGTCCTATTGGAAACTAAGGGATATTAAGGCCTCCTTTTAATAGAGTACCGGACAAAAGCATTAACACTTAGTGAATACATGAACTCCTCAAACTACGGTCATCACCGGGAGTGGTCCCTATTATTGTCACTTCAGGGTTGCCGGATCATAACACATAGTAGGTGACTATTGACTTGCAAGATAGGATCAAGAACTCACGTATATTCATGAAAACATAATAGGTTCAGATCTGAAATCATGGCACTCGGGCCCTAGTGACAAGCATTAAGCATAGAAAAGTCATAGCAACATCAATCTTAGAACATAATGGATACTAGGGATCAAACCCTAACAAAACTAACTCGATTACATGATAAATCTCATCCAACCCATCACCGTCCAGCACGCCTACGATGGGAGTACTCACGCACAGCGGTGATCATCATGAAATTGGTGATGGAGGATGGTTGATGATGAAAACAGTGTTAGTCTGGGTTAGTTCTATTCAAATCATGCAAGTTAGAGTCCAAAACAAGGGCAAAATTGTTTGGAAAAGTAGATATGTTGGAGACGTATCACCGATCAAACTGGTATTGATGCAGTGGAGCGACACACTTCCGACTTGCACATAATGAACAACACATTGTGAATGACTGAAATAAAAAAAAGCGTAAATGATCAGTATAACAACCAAATATAGCCATTGAAAACTGGACAGAGTCTCACTGGAACCAACATGACAAACAAATAAAGGCAAACAGGGCATATGCTTGAAAACTGGACAAATGCTCACTTCAACCAACCTAACAAGCAAATACAGATAAACAATGCATCTGCTTGAAAACCGGACAAATGCTAAAAAAGCAACCCAACAACCAAATACAGATAAACAAGGCATCTGCTTGATAGCAGGACAAATGCTCACTGCAACCAAACTAAGACAAAATACATATAAACAACGCATCGACTCGATAACTGGAAAAATGCTCACTGCAACCAGCCTAACAACCTAACACAGATAAACAAGGCATCTACTCACTATAAACAACTAAATATAGCCATTCATGAAACTGAAGTGGACAGTTCATACTTAAACATCACATAGCCCTATTGAACAATACATTTTTGCAGAGCTGAAATAATTAAACACGGTATAGTTATAGCACCGCACGACAAATGCTACTACAACAAAGGGTACAGGTTGGCAAGCTAGAAAAGGTAAGATTTGTTGATAGGATGTTGCCTCACATTTCATGGACGGGATCCTTCCAGTTGGAAGAGCACAGACCCATGGTGGAAGAACCTTTGTGGGTGCCCTCCTCGTGGTTGTGGTCGTGGTTGATGAGATCTGACTTGGCAATTAAGGATTCCATGCCGCCGCCATAAAACGTGTCCCTCAGAAATGAAAAAATGGGCTCGACGGCGTGTAAGGATCGCAAATCCTTGACCGCATGGTGGAGGAGATCAGCGGCAGGGCCGTCGAAGAGATCGACAGCGGTTGAACCTGAGGGTTTGGGGATGGATCACGTACATGGCCCACGTGAAGCCGTCGCTGTCGATGAGCTTGATGTCGTAGCCAGCTTTCCCGAGATACAGTAATATGCAAGCCCGCTGACATGAAGCCTTCGACGGAAACATAGTCAACGTCTTCACTGGCTTCCGCGGTGATGTGTTGCTCCGGATCGATAGGTCGGGCCGAACGGCGGCCACCTCGCCAACATCCACCGGAGAGGCCATGATAAACCATTTCTTGGCCGAGCGCTCGCCGGGCTCCCCGGAATACGTGGTCGAGCTTAGGCTACGACATTCTGGAGCAGGGGATGTGGATCTAGCGGGGAGGGACACCACAAGCCTCATCTAAACACTCAGGGAGTGGGGCGACGGTATGGGAAACGCTGGGTAACCTGAACTTTATTGTCTAAGCTAGGAGGAACAGGCAGACCGGCATGGGTTGGTGGTGGCGCCGGCGCCGACCGTGAGCTAGGGTTCAAGGGGAGAGGGGTGGGTGGGGGGACTATGGTGGTGGTGGTGGTGGGGGGGGGGAGGGTTGTGGTGTTTGAGGATACGCCGCGGCTCCTGAAAATTTTAGTAATGGTGGGCGGAGATGGTGGTGGACAAGGGAGGGCGATGGTTCAAATGCCTTGGCTACTGCAATTTTACTATAAGGTCGGTGCTGGAGGAGTGTGGGCGAAGGTTGAAGTATGGTCATACGTCTCCAATGTATCTATAATTTTTGATTGTTCCATGCTATTATATTACCCCTTTTGGATGTTTATGGGATTTATTTTACACATTTATATCATTTTTGGGACTAACCTACTAACCGGAGGCCCAGCCCATATTGCTGTTTTTTTGCCTATTTCAGTATTTCGAAGAAAAGGAATATCAAACGGAGTCCAAACGGAATGAAACCTTCGGGAGCGTGATTTTTGGAACGAACGTGATCCGGAGAGCTTGGAGTGCAAGTCAAGAAGCTTCCGAGGAAGCCACGAGAGAGGAGGCCGCGCCAACCTATCTCGTGGGCCCCTAAGGCGGCCACCGACGTACTTCTTCCTCCTATATATACCTACGTACCCCGAAAACATCCAGGAGCACCACAAAACACAATTTCCACCGTCGTAACCTTCTGTATCCGCGAGATCTCGTCTTGGAGCCTTCGCCGGCACTCTGCCGGAGGGGGAATCGGCCACGGAGGGCTTCTACATCAGCATCCTTGCCCCTCCGATGAGTTGTGAGTAGTTTACCACAGACCTACGGGTCCATAGTTATTAGCTAGATGGCTTCTTCTCTCTTTTCGGATCTCAATACAATGTTCTCCCCCTCTCTTATGGAGATCTATTCGATGTAAACTCTTTTTGCGGTGTGTTTGTCGAGATACGATTAATTGTGGGTTTATGATCAAGTTTATCTATGAATAATATTTGAATCTTCTCTGAATTCTTTATGTATGATTGAGTTATCTTTGCAAGTCTCTTCGAATTATCAGTTTGGTTTGGCCTACTAGAATTGTCTTTCTTGCCATGGGAGAAGTGCTTAGCTTTGGGTTCAATCTTGCGGTGTCCTTACCCAGTGATAGAAAGGGTTGCAAGGCACGTATTGTATTGTTGCCATCGAGGATAACAAGATGGGGTTTATATCATATTGCATGAGTTTATCCCTCTACATTATGTCATCTTGCTTAATGCTTTACTCTGTTCTTATGA
The DNA here is from genome assembly GCA_021437245.1 of Aegilops speltoides. Lineage (NCBI taxonomy): Eukaryota > Viridiplantae > Streptophyta > Magnoliopsida > Poales > Poaceae > Aegilops > Aegilops speltoides. The sequence continues at coordinate 72,452,927 of CM038141.1, read as the reverse complement.
ACTTAATACACTAGATGCAGGCAGGAGTCGGTCGATGTGTGGGGTAATAGTAGTAGATGCAGGCAGGATTCGGTCTACTTGTTATGGACGTGATGCCTATATACATGATCATGCCTAGATAATCTCGAAACTATGCGCTTTTTTATCAATTGCTCGACAGTAATTTGTTCACCCACCGTAATACTTATTCTATCTTGAGAGAAGCCTCTAATGAAACCTATGCCCCCCGGGTCTATCTCTTATCATATTTGCTTTCAATCTACCTTTATTTGCATCTTTACTTTTTGCATCTAAATTATAAAATACCAAAAATATATTTATCTTATCATACTATCTTTATTAGATCTCACTTTCGCAAGTGGCCGTGAAGGGATTGACAACCCCTTTATTGTGTTGGTTGCGAGTTCTCAGTTTGTTTGTGTAGGTGCGTGGGACTTTTGAGGAGCCTCCTACTGGATTGATACCTTGGTTCTCAAAACTGAGGGAAATACTTATGCTACACTTACTGCATCACCCTCTCCTCTTCGAGGAAAACCAACGCAAGCTCAAGACGTAGCAAGAAGGATTTCTGGCGCCGTTGCTGGGGAGGTCTTCGCTCAAGTCAAGACATACCAAGTACCCATCACAAACCCATCTCCCTCACATTTACATTATTTTCCATTTGCCTCTCGTTTTCCTCTCCCCCACTTCACCCTTGCCGTTTTACTCGTCCTCTCTTTCCCAATCTCCTCCTCTCTTTTTCACTTGCTGTTTTTCTGTTTGCTTGTGTGTTGGATTACTTGTTGCCATGGCGCAAGATAATACCAAATTGTGTGATTTCTCGAATACCGATAATAATGATTTCCTTAGTACTCCGATTGCTCCTCTTAATGATGTTGAGTCTTGTGAAATCAATACCGCTTTGTTGAATCTTGCTATGAAAGATCAATTTGCCGGCCTTCCTAGTGAAGATGCCGCTACTCATCTAAACAATTTTGTTGATTTGTGTGATATGCAAAAGAAGAAAGATACGGATAACAATATTGTAAAATTGAAGTTATTTCCGTTTTCACTTAGAGATCGTGCTAAGTTTAGATGATTTTATCTCTAAGTATTTTCCTCCCGCTAAGATCATTACTCTTAGGAACGATATTATGAATTTTAAACAACTTGATCATGAGCATGTTGCCCAATCTTGGGAAATAATGAAATTGATGCTTCGCAATTGCCCTACTCATGGTTTGAATTTATGGATGATCATACAAAATTTTTATGCCGGTTTGAACTTTGCTACTAGAAATCTCTTAGATTCGGCCGCGGGAGGCACGTTTATGGAAATCACGTTAGGAGATGCTACAAAATTTCTTGATAATATTTTGTCTAATTATTCTCAATGGCACACCGAAAGATCTTCTAGTAAAAAATTGCATGCTATAGAAGAAATCAATGTTTTGAGTGGAAAGATGGATGAACTTATGAAGATGTTTGCTACTAAAAATACCCCTCTTGTTCCCAATGATATGCCTTTGTCTTCCTTGATTGATAATAATATTTAAATCTCCAATGCAAATTGTTTCATGATCGAATCGTGTCCAAAAATTGTGATGACTTGATTTCCCTTGCGCATCATAATGAACTTAGTTTGCTTCTGGGATATGAAGAAATGAAACATATAACTAAGGGTATTCCAGAATATAACCTTGAGAAATTTCTTGATTTTTATCTAAAGGAAATTTATATGTATTGTGCGGTAAATTGCATTGAGAATCCTTATATTGGCAATCACTTAAAGACAAGAAATCAAATAGAAGATGAAGAGAATACTAATGAAGGGGAAGAGGTTTCCCAATATCCTCCTATTTTTTCTTATGTTGAATCAGGTAACGAGGAAGAGCCTTTTATTCAACCAATCTCATCAATAAGGAGCTCCAAAAGGGTGATTAAACCCACACATGATGTGAAGAAGAAAAAGAAAAGATGGAGAAGCAAAGGTAAAAAGGTATCACCCCCAAATGATGTTGCTCCTATTATTGTTATGCCTCATAAGAGTGAATCAAAAATAAATGTGGATGATGATATACTTGATGATGATATTCATTCTTTACCTTATGATACTATGTCCAAATAAATTATTGCGGATGATTTCGTTATGCCTATTATTCATTGTGATGATTATGATTTGGAAAGTAATGATACTTGTTATAATCTTGAAAATATTTTCGGCACCAACTAAGAAAGTTGTGATGATAATAATTGCTATACTATTTGTGGTATCCATACTATTGATGATGAGAGTGATTATGCTTATGATATGAAAAGGCCCAAGCTTGGGGATGCTATGTTTGAGGATTTATTTTGCTACAATTAATGCTTGTTCCAAGCTTGGGGATGCTATGTTTAATGGAGATGATATGTTTAGTCCCCCAAGTCTTGATGTGCAAATTTATCATGATTATAGCATTCCTCCTATTTATGATTATTGCAATATTTATGAAAGTGGGTTTGGAAGAGTGTCAACTTCAGGAAGTAGTGATACCACTATTTTGGATGGCGTTGAATCTTATTATAATGATAAAAGTGGATTTGGAGAGGTCATGACTTTAATTAGTAATGATTCCAGTATCTTCGAAGAGGTTTCAATCGATTATGATGAGAACAAAGTTGCTACTTATGATGATTATTGTGATGTCACTTATGTTATGAAAAGTAGTGATGATTATATTTATAAAGCTTGTAATAATTATGATTACCCTTTTTCTAAACATTATTCTTTTAATATGGAAACAATTTACAATATTCGAGTTTCTTATGATACTCCCACCATTCCGAATGAGAATAAATTTGCCTATGTGGAGAGTAACAAAATTTCTATGCTTGTAGATCATGAAAAGAATGCTTTATGTGATGGTTATATTGTTGAATTCATTCATGTTGCACTAAAAATTATTGTGAGGGACGAATATATGCTTGTAGGAATTGCAACAATATCAAGTTTCCTCTCTATCTTTTGAAAATCTTGAAGTTATGCTTGTTTTGCCTTCCTATGCTAGTTGATTGTTTCTCCCATAAGTTATTTGCTCACAAAATTCCTATGCATAGGAAGTGGGTTAAGCTTAAATGTGCTTGTCATGTGCTTCATGATGCTCTCTTTGTGTTTCCATTCTTTACTCTTATGCGAGCATCATTGTCATCATCATGCCTAGCTAAAAAGGCATTAAAGAAAAGCGCTTGTTGGGAGACAACCCAACATTTATACCTAGTGTTTTTGTGTGTTCACATGATTAAGCTACTGTAGTGATCATGTTTTATAGCTTTTGTTTCAATAAAGTGCCAAGTAAGACCTTTGGGATGATCTATGGTGATAGTTGATTTGATCTTGCTGAAAAACAGAAACTTTTGCGCTCACGAAAACAATTCTCATTTTTAGCAGAAGAGTGCTTTTTATGTCACAGCCCTAGCATTAGCCTTTGCTTGTATTTGCATCTCATCATGTCATCATCATGTTAAGTTCATGAAAGTTGAATTGAGGTTAGTTGAACCCTTAGAAATCAGTTCACAAATAATCAACATTAAAATCTCATCAAAGAGGCCCAAGAATAAAATTCAAACCAATATTTTAGGAGGATTTACAATAATTATTTTGGGCATTTGATTTAAATCATAAACTATTTGAAATGGATTTATTTCTGTTATAAAATAGAAACATGTCCAATAATCCTGAAACTTTATGAGTGGCTCTGGTATTACATCTACAGACCACGTGAATATTTTTAGGAGCAACAAAAATGATTTAGTATTTTTACTAAATCCAAAACTACAGAGAAAAAAAATAGAAAACAGAAACTAAATAGAAAACCGGAGAGCTATCAGCACACTTACCTGGTAGCACACTTACATGGCCCAGCTAGCGACCCATCCCACGCGGCCACCTGCCAGTCATCGTCCTCCTCCAGCTAGAAGGACGAAAGTGTGACGCCACCGTGAGCAAGCACACGCCTGTCACGACTGACAAGGTGGCTCCACCAAAGGGGACAACGTCCTGCGAGCGGGTCCAGATGGCAGCATCCTCAGTGGAGAGTGGCTAGGTGTTTCAGGGTGTGGCCAAACCCAGAGCGTGTGTGTGGCTGCAGCCAGCTGTGGCATGGGGATGTTATATGCGTGTGTGGATATTAGAGAGGGCATCGAATATTATTGTAAGACAAAGGCACGAGCGGAGCTGATCTCCCTCAAGGGAAAGTTATCCCCTTTCTCCTCCTATCTGGTGTTCTTCCTCCCGATTCCTCTTCCTCCGCTCTTCCAATCCCTTTGATAGATCGGGTCATTACATCTGGTATCAGAGGTCAGTAGCCTTGGAGAATCCCTATCTCAAGCCACGATATCTCACTAAGCAAGCCAGGCAAACCATGGCGTTGGAGGAGCAGTTGGTGGCGCTCGCCAATGCCATCACTGACGGGCAAGTGGCCAACAAGACTCATCTGGAGGCGATCCAGCATTCGCTGGAGCTCTGGCGCCCAGTGGTGCAGAATCTCCATGGCAAACTCGACGAGCTCCGTACCCAAGTGGGCAGGATCGCGCTTCACCCCGCGCTCGCGGATTCAATGACCACCATGGAGGAGCAACTAGGGCGTCCGGCTCCGATGCCACCTCCATCGTCCCGGGGCACCACGGGCCAAGTGGGCACAACGACATCCGTGACTATAGTGGTTAGGCACATGGGGTGGTCACCACCCTACAGCCGCCTCCAACCAACAGTTTGTCGGGCTCAAACCCCTTTCCTCCTCGCGTCTTCTATGGGCTTGATCTAGTAGAGTAGAGAAAGGAAGTGGAGAATAGAGGGTGGGCATCAGCAAATCACGCCAATTGGGCTCTACCAAAAGTGGATTTTCCTCCTTTTGACGGGGACAACCCACAATTTTGGAGGACGAGATGTAAGAAGTATTTTGAAGTTTATGGGGTACAACAGGAGTTGTGGGTGCGCTTTGGCAACCTTGCATTTCACTGGAAATGCAGCGAGATGGCTCTAGTTGCAAGAGGCTAAGCATGGCCCGTTGTCTTGTTAGGGTTTGTGTTCGGGGTTGTGTGAGAAATTTTGGAGAGAGCAATACCAAGCACACATCCGACAATTTAACATGCTGCGTCAGAGAGGCACTATTAGTTAATATATGGCCCAATTTGAGACGCTGATGCATCATATTCTTGTGCATAATTCAAGCTTTGATTCTGTCTATTTTACCACACAATTTTTGGAGGGGCTTCACCATGCCATTCGTGCCGGATTCATGCTCCACCAACCAAAAGATTTAGATTTTGCCTTCTCTTTGGCGTCGATGCAGGAGGAGCTATTGGAGGCAATGCCCCGGCGCGAGTACCAACGACAGGAAGCACCGAGCCGGCAAGGGGCACGCCACTACTGGCACTGGCAGATCCACCAGCGCGTCAAATGCTGCAGGGGCCACCTGTGGCCGCCGAAGATCACTGTGCGGTGGACACGGCGAATGCGCAAGACCGAGGTGGCCGTGGCGACGATCGGGTGGCTGCTCTCCGAAACTAACGACGAGCCCGTGGCCTTTGCTTCAAGTGAGGGGAACGATGGGGCCAAGGGCATCAATGCACGCCGACGGTGCAGCTCCATATTGTGGAGGAGCTCCTGGAGTTGTTGCAAACCGAGCACCAACTAGGACCAGTGCATGACCAAGAGCTCAAAGAGGAGGTCCTCATGTCGATATCCAAGCTCGAAACAACGGGCCAGACTACGCCTCACACTGTTCGTTTGCTCGGTATGGTTGCAGGCAAAGAAGTTTTGGTGCTTGTGGACTCAGGGAGTTACCACAGTTTCGTCAGTGAAGCTGTGGCAGCAGCAATTGGTCCTCGAGTTTATAATATTGCCCCAGTTTTTATGAAGAAAGTTGATGGAGGTGTGCTGAAATGCACGGGTGTGATACCTGGTTGTGCCTGGGTCACTCAGGGGCACTAGTTTGAGACTGATTTGAGAGTCTTGTCACTTGGATGTTACGATATGGTTGTTGGTATGCACTGGCTAGTGCAATGCGGTCCAATGTGGATCGACTAGGAGGCAAAACTGCTACAGTTTCAACACCAAGGCAAAGACATTCTGCTGAAGGGGATCCCAGGCAACATCACACAAGTTGAGACCATCTCACTATCCCAGTTATTCCGCATGGAGCAAGAAAATGCAGTGGCGCATGTGGTATAGTTGTGTGCTATCGACAGCAAGAGACACGGAGACACGCATATGCCAAAGGAGATCAGTACGCTGCTTGATGAGTTCCCCTTAGTGTTTTTTGAACCTACAAAATTGCACAAACACCATGAATGGGACCATGCCATTCCCCTGTTGCCTGGGGCCAAGCCTATCAACATCCGACCATACTGATACACTCTAGAGCAGAAGAACGAGATCCAACAGCAAGTCACTGAGATGCTGAAGTCTGGAGTGATTGTACCAAGCACAAGTCCATTTTCCTCGCCGGTTATTTTGGTGAAGAAGAATACCAGACATGGCGGTTGTGTGTTGACTTTCGACATCTCAATGCCATTACAATCAAAACCACCCACCCCATGCCAGTAATTAACGAGCTCCTAGATGAGCTATTTGGATCAAAGTGGTTTTCCAAGCTAGATCTCTGGGCTGGTTACCATCAGATCCGGCTGGTGGAAGAAGATGAGATGAAGACAACATTCAAGACCCATCAAGGGCACTTCCAATTGCGAGTGATGCCCTACGGGCTCGCTTATGCACCAGGTACTTTCCAGAACACAGTGAAAGTGGTGTTTTCACCATTGTTGCGTCATGCTACGTCTTGAGCTTGCATTGGTTTTCCTTGAAGAGGAAAGGGTGATGCAGCAATAGTAGCGTAAGTATTTCCCCTAGTTTTTGAGAACCAAGGTATCAATCCAGTAGGAGGCTCCTCAGAAGTCCCACGCACCTACACAAGCAAACAAAGAACTTGCAACCAACGCAATAAAGGGGTTGTCAATCCTTTCACTGCCACTTGCGAAAGTGAGATCTGATAGAGATAGTATGATAAGATAAATATATTTTTGGTATTTTATAATATAGATTGGAAAAGTAAAGATGCAAATAAAAGTAGATCGAAAGCTTATATGATAAAAGATAGACCCGGGGGCCATAGGTTTCACTAGTGGCTTCTCTCAAGATAGCATAAGTATTACGGTGGGTGAACAAATTACTGTCAAGCAATTGATAGAAAAGCGAATAATTATGAGATTATCTAGGCATGATCATGTATATAGGCATCACGTCCGTGACAAGTAGACCGACTCCTGCCTGCATCTACTACTATTACTCCACACATCGACCGCTATCCAGCATGCATCTAGAGTATTAAGTTCATAAGAATAGAGTAACACATTAAGAAAGATGACATGATGTCGAGTGATAAACTCAAGCAATATGATATAAACCCCATCTTTTTATCCTCGATGGAACCAATACAATATGTGCCTTGCAACCACTGCTGTCACTGGGTATGGACAACACAAGATTGAACCCAAAGCTAAGCACTTTTCCCATGGCAAGAAAGATCAATCTAGTAGGCCAAACCAAACTGATAAGTTGAAGAGACTTGCAAAGATAACTCAATCCTACATAAAAGAATTCAGAGGAGATTCAAATATTTCTCATATATAAACTTGATCATAAACCCACAATTCATCATATCTCGACAAATACACCGCAAAAAGAGTTACATCAAATAGATCTCCACAAGAGAGGGGGAGAACATGGTATTGAGATCCAAAAAGCGAGAATAAGCCATCTAGCTAATAACTATGGACCCGAAGGTCTGTGGTAAACTACTCACAACTCATCGGAGGGGCTATGGTGTTGATGTAGAAGCCCTCCATGGTCAATGCCCCCTCCGGCGGAGCGCCGGCGAAGGCTCCAAGATGGGATCTCGCGGATATAGAAGGTTACGGCGGTGGGAATTGTTTTTCGTTGGCTCCCTGGATGTTTTTGGGGGTACGTGGGTATATATAGGAGGAAGAAGTAGGTCGGTGGCCTCCCGAGGGGCCCACGAGATAGGGGGGCGCACCCTGAAGGGGTGGGCGCGCCCTCCTATCTCGTGGCCGCCTCGGCTGCTTCTTGGCTTGCACTCCAAGTCCTCTGGATCACATTCGTTCCAAAAATTACACTCCCGAAGGTTTCATTCCGTTTGGACTCCGTTTGATATTCCTTTTCTTCGAAATATTGAAATAGGCAAAAAAAACAGCAATATGGGCTGGGCCTCCGGTTAGTAGGTTAGTCCCAAAAATGATATAAATGTGTAAAATAAATCCCATAAACATCCAAAAGGGGTAATATAATAGCATGGAACAATCAAAAATTATAGATACGTTGGAGACGTATCATGTCACGGTGTAATCCCGAGTCGACCATTGAATGACATGCTGAAGAATAACACCATCTTTGTGTGGACCCCCACCATTGAACATGCATTTTCTACACTCAAGAAAGCACTCATGGAAGCCCAAGTGTTAGCCTTACCAGAGTTCACCATTGTCGGTGTCAAAACCGGCGGATCTCGGGTAGGGGGTCCCGAACTATGCGTCTAGGCGGATGGTAACAGGAGCCGAGGGACACGATGTTTTACCCAGGTTCGGGCCCTCTTGATGGAGGTAAAACCCTACGTCCTGCTTCATTAATATTGATGATACGGGTAGTACAAGAGTGGATCTACCACGAGATCAAGGAGGCTAAACCCTAAAGCTAGCCTATGGTATGATAGTTGTAATGTATGTTGTGTCCTACGGACTAAAGCCCTCCGGTTTATATAGACACCGGAGGAGGCTAGGGTTACACAGAGTCGGTTACAATGGTAGGAGATCTACATATCCGTATTGCCAAGCTTGCCTTCCACGCCAAGGAAAGTCCCATCCGGACACGGGACGGAGTCTTCAATCTTGTATCTTCGTAGTCTTGGAGTCCGGCGGACGATGATAGTCCGGCTGTCCGGACACCCCCTAGTCCAGGACTCCCTCAGTAGCCCCTAAACGAGGCTTCAATGACGATAAGTCCGGCGTGTATATAGTCTTCGGCGTTGCAAGGCGGGTTCCTCCCTTGAATAACCCAAAGAAGATCATGAACACCAGGATAGTGTCCGGCTCTGCAAAATAAATTCCACATTCCACCGTAGAGAGAATAAAATGTACACCAGTCCAATCTGCTGACGTATTATGCGGCGTGACATCACACCGCTGCCAAGCCTCTGTTTGAATCGTTTTTTACTATACCACCTCAGCACGTTTAGCGAAGCGGTTTCCTTGACACATCTTGTCGAAGCAGAGACCGTGTTCCCCTTATTCTGGGATTCTCATCAATACGGACGTGGGTAACCCAAGCGCGCCATTGATGGTGGCGCTTGGGAGATAAGCGAGTTTTACCAGGCCGGTGGGGGACGCACAGGATTTACCTTCTCACCTACGCCTCCTTCCTCCTTTGCTTATCCATCTTCGCGCGCTCAAGCTCCAACGCCCAAGCTCGCGCATCTCGCCTCGACCTTCTACGAATATGTCCGGAGCGGGAGGCAAATGGTTGGCCTCCACCGTTAAGGAGGAGCACATCACCAAGCTGCGCAGCGCCGGATACCTCTTCGGCGATATCGCGCATCGGCTGCCCGACGAGGGGCAGCTCATCCCTACCCCCGGGCCCCTTGAGAGGGTCGTCTTCCTTCCCCAGTTCCTCCGCGGACTGGGCTTTCCACTCCACCCATTCGTCCGGGGGATCATATTTTACTACGGCCTGGATTTCCACGATCTGGCGCCGAACTTCATCCTCAACATCTCGGCGTTCATCGTGGGTGTGCGAGGCCTTCCTCGCATCCGCCCCACGCCGACCTGTGGCTCAAGACCTTCAACGTCAAGCGAAGGTTGTGAAGAACACATAAGCGGAATGCGGAGGCGCCATGTTGGGTAAGTTGCCCAACGTCCTTTGGCTCGAAGGGGCCTTCGTGGACTCCGTCAAGGAGTGGCAATCGGGGTGGTTCTACATCACCGAGCCGCGCAAGCCCACATGGGCGGCGGCCCCCGAGTTTAGATCTGGCGTCCCCATGCAGCTCACCTCCTGGAAAGAGAAGGGCTTGATGTGGGGCAATCCGAAGGAGCTGATGGGACTCCGAGCCTGCATCCAGAAGCTGGTGAGCAATAAGCTCAGGCTCGTCGACGTGGTCCAAGTCATGCTCATCCGCCGGATTCTCCCATGCCAAGAACGGGCATTCAATCTGTGGGAGTTCAATCCGGAACAGCACCAGCCGCTAAGCGGACTCTTCGATATGACATACGAAGGCGCCTGGAGGGTGCTGTTTAAGGGCGCCGAAGCCCCCGCATCCGCGACGGAAGATCGCGGATTTCGCTCGCAGCATCCGGCTGACGAGGTAAGTGATTCAACCCCGTTACGGGACACTTGTGGTAATCAAATTGATTCTAAGAGGGTTTCATTCTTTCTTTTCCTTTGACAGGAATTGATGGAGAAGGCCAAGCAGCTTATCAGCCCGGCTCCCATGCCAGAAGACCCAGTGAACGCCCGTTTAGCAGGGCTGCTGGTTCCGGCATCGCACGTGGTGCCGGAGAAGAAGGCCAAGAAGGTGGCCGCGGGGACTCGAAAGAGTTCCCGTAATCAGGCGTCCAACGACGAGGCGGACTCCTCCCGAAGGCGAGGAGGAGGAAGAGGACTCTCTCCGGAGGAGGAGAGAAGAAGAGGAAGGCTTCCCGATAGGGAGGCGAAGGGTCAAGAGGAGAGATCTATTCCCGGACAGTTTCGCCAACACCATCGTTGGCGAGGAGATGGCCTTCAAGGGCGAGCGTCCGGCAAGATCGTAAATATCCGGATCCCTGATATGCAATTTCTTTCATGTCGCGTAGTGTCCTTCTAATGCCGCATTCTGTCCGTAGTCCGGCCGATGATGATCTCCCCGCTTCATCGAGCGGGTCGTTGGCCCCATCGGATGTGGATTCACTTTCGACTGCCTCTAACACCCGTGCCGACAAGGACGCCGAGGTGGGATCCCAGAGGGGGACCCATCAGGAGGAGGCTCCGGAGGCGCCGTCAGGCAGCCTCCCGGACTTTGCGCCGGACTCTACATCGGAACCCGCAGTGGTTCCAGAGTCCGGTAGGCGGCCCCTTCGAAAGAAGGGCAAGACCGTGACACCGGTGGCCTCCGTCCAACCGGAGGCGCCGAATAACTTGTTGGAGGCGCTTAAAGGCGCTTCCATCGAGGAAGAACACCGCACTATCATGAGTGCGGTGATTGAAGGTTCACTTCGCCAAGAGCGGTGGCCGAAGCTTCTGCAGCAGACCTTCTAACGAGCTTTGAGGTAAGAAGTTAAAATTATGTGATGTAATACCACATAGACGGTAGTTTCGATGCTCGGTTCCGTGTTCGGAAGAAAAGCGGTGAGGATCTAACAAGATATACGCAGGTTGCTTAAAATATGTCAATATGGGTTTGTAGGCTGCACTGCTGACCTCTCGCCCGACCTTGGCTGCGGAGGTTAGTGTCTTTGAAGCAGGATCTCGGCGGTCCGAGCAAGAGCTCGGCCATGCCAAGCAGCTCGAGGACAAAGAAGGTGAGTAACACCACTTTGAATAGTTACCTTCTGAGAAAAGGATTTTGGTTGCAATAAAATTAACAAGGATAATATGGGTATTGCAGGGGCCACGAACGAGGTGGCAGCCACGATGGAGGCTGTGTCATGACGACCTTGATCTTGACATGAGAGCGGTAGAGCGAGAAAAGCAGGAGGCACGGGTGGCGGAAGTACAGCAAGAGTGAAGGAAATATGCCCTAGAGGCAATAATAAAGTTATTATTTATTTCCTCATATCATGATAAATGTTTATTATTCATGCTAGAATTGTATTAACCGGAAACATGATACATGTGTGAATACATAGACAAACATATAGTCACTAGTATGCCTCTACTTGACTAGCTCATTAATCAAAGATGGTTATGTTTCCTAACCATAGACATGTGTTGTCATTTGACTAAATGGTATCACATCATTAGGAGAATGATGTGATTGACATGACCCATCCCGTTAGCTTAGCACTTGCTCGTTTAGTACTCTGCTATTGCTTTCTTCATGACTTATACATGTTCCTGTAACTATGAGAATTGTGTAACTCCCGTTTATCGGAGGAGCACTTTGGGTACTACCAAACGTCACAACGTAACTGGGTGATTATAAAGGAGTACTACAGGTGTTTCCGAAGGTACATGTTGAGTTGGCATAATTTGAGATTAGGATTTGTCACTATGATTGTCTGAGAGGTATCTCTGGGCCCTCTCGGTAATACTCATCACCTAAGCCTTGCAAGCATGTAACTAATAAGTTAATTATGAGATGACGTATTATGAAACGAGTAAAGAGACTTGCCAGTAACGAGATTGAACTAGGTATTGGATACCGACGATCAAATCTCGGGCAAGTAACATACCGATGACAAAGGGAACAACGTATGTTGTTGTGCGGTTTGACCGATAAAGATCTTCGTAGAATATGTAGGAACCAATATGGGCATGCAGGTCCTGCTATTGGTTATTGACCAGAGACGTGTCTCGGTCATGTCTACATTGTTCTCGAACCGTAGGGTCCGCACGCTTAAGGTTTCGATGACAGTTATATTATGAGTTTATGAATTTTGATGTACTGAAGTTTGTTCGGAGTCCTGGATGTGATTACGGACATGACGAGGAGTCTCGAAATGGTCGAGACATAAAGATTGATATATTGGACGGATATATTTGGACACCGGAAAGGTTCCGGGAGAGTTTGGGAATATACCGGAGCTCCGGGAGGTTACCAGAACCCCCCGGTAAGTATATGGGCCTTATTGGGCCCTATTGGAAGGGAAGGAAAAGGAGCAAGGGAGGGGGGCGCGCCCCCCAAGCCCAATCCGAATTGGGAAGGGGGCCGCCCCCCCTTTCCTTTTCTCCTTCCTCCTCTTCCTTCCTACTACTAGTACTCCTTCCTTCCCCCTCCAACTTGGATTAGGAAAAGGAGGGGAAACCTACTTGGAGTAGGTTTCCCCCTCCCTATGGCGCGCCCCCCCTTGGGCCGGCCACCTCCTCCCTCCCTCCTTTATATACGGGGGTAGGGGGGCACCCTAGACACACAAGTTGATCATTGAGATTGTTCCTTAGCCGTGTGCGGTGCCCCCCTCCACGATATTACACCTCGGTCATATTATAGCAGTGCTTAGGCGAAGCCTGCGGCGAGAGAACATCAAGATCGTCCTGCGCCGTCGTCTTGTGGAACTCCCCTAGCGCCTCTGCTGGATTGGAGATCGGGGTGCGTCATCGAGCTGTCGTGTGTCAAGAACTTCGGATGTGCGGAATGCGGTGCTTGGATCGATTGAACCGGGAGGGCGTCGACTACTTCCTCTACGTTGCGTCAGCGCTTACGCCCGGTCTCACGAGTGCGTGAACAACACTCTCCCCTCGTTGCTATGCATCACCATGATCTTGCGTGTGCGTAGGAAATTTCTTGAAATTACTCGTTCCCCAATAGTGGCATCCGAGCCTAAGTTTTATGCGTTGATGTTATATACGAGTAGAACACAAGTGAGTTGTGGGCGATATAAGTCATCTGCCTACCAAACATGTCATACTTTGGTTCAGCGGTATTGTTGGATGAAGCGGCCGGACCGACATTACGCGTGCGCTTCACGCGAGACTGGTTCTACCGGCGTGCTTTGCACACAGGTGGCTGGCGGTGTCGGTTTCTCCAACTTTAGTTGAACCGAGTGTGGCTACGCCGGTCCTTGTGAAGGTTAAAAGCGGAGTCTATTTGACAAACTATCGTTGTGGTTTTGATGCGTAGGTAAGAACGGTTCTTGCTAAGCCCGTAGCAGCCACGTAAAATTTGCAACAACAAAGTAGAGGACGTCTAACTTGTTTTGCAGGGCATGTTGTGATGTGATATGGTCAAGACGTGATGCTATATTTTATTGTATGAGATGATCATGTTTTGTAACCGAAGTTATCGGCAACTGGCAGGAGCCATATGGTTGTCGCTTTATTGTATGAAATGCAAACGCCCTGTAATTGCTTTACTTTATCACTAAGCGGTAGCGATAGTCGTAGAAGCAATAGATGGCGTAACGACAACGATGCTACGATGGAGATTAAGGTGTCGCGCCGGTGACGATGGTGATCATGACGGTGCTTCGGAGATGGAGATCACAAGCACAAGATGATGATGGCCATATCATATCACTTATATTGATTGCATGTGATGTTTATCCTTATCTTATCTTGCTTTGATTGACGGTAGCATTTTAAGATGATCTCTCACTAATTATCAAGAAGTGTTCTCCCTGAGTATGCACCGTTGCGAAAGTTCTTCGTGCTGAGACACCACGTGATGATCGGGTGTGATAGGTGAGGGAGTCCTGGACTAGGGGGTGTCCGGACAGCCGGACTATCAATATCCGCCGGACTCCCAGACTACGAAGATAGAAGATTGAAGACTCCGGCTCGTGTCCGGAAGGTACTTTCCTTGGCGTGGAAGGCAAGCTTGGCAATACGGATATGTAGATCTCCTATCATTGTAACCGACTCTGTGTAACCCTAGCCTCTCCGGTGTCTATATAAACCGGAGGGCTTTAGTCCGTAGGACACAATACATCTCAACAATCATACCATAGGCTAGCTTCTAGGGTTTAGCCTCCTTGATCTCGTGGTAGATCTACTCTTGTACTGCCCAATCATCAATATTAATCAAGCAGGACGTAGGGTTTTACGTCCATCGAGAGGGCTGAACACAGGTAAAAACATTGTGTCCCTCGTCTCTGTTACCATCCGCCTAGACGCTGCAGTTCGGGACCCCCTACCCGAGATCCGCGGTTTTGACACCGACATTGGTGCTTTCATTGAGAGTTCCTCCGTCGCCGTCACCGATAGGCTCGATGGCATCTTCAACCTTCAACGCTGTCGGGTGAGACTTTTCTCCCGGACAGATCTTATATCCGGCGGCTTTGCTGCGGGCAATTCTCTTGGCCATCTGTAGCAGATCGAAGCTCGCCCCTGGCCGTCGAGTCGATTCGAAGCCTAAACTTCATGGCCGATAACGCGGAGACTTGATCTTGACGGACTCGAGCCCAGCCCAAGCGCCGCCTTGTGGCGATGGGCATGATCTAGGTCTGCCGCCGGACGGTGCTTTGGTGGCGCTTTTCGAATCCGCCCGGCTACTTTCCCGGGCCGATTGCCCATAGCGAGGCGGTGGATAGACGCCACAGGGGCTTCAACACCTCACGGCGATGGGCGAATACCAATCTCGTCCCTGCGAAACTTCGTGATCGAGGCGCCGGACTCCTCGCCGGACTTCGGAGCCTCCAGCGCCCCGCCAATTGTTAGATTAGGCGCCGGTTATGGAATTCACCGCCGCGGACATCTTTCAACACTTCGCCTTTTGGCGATATCCTGAATTCTCTGAAACATCTCTCGCTATCGGGAGAATCTGGCGGCGTGGCGGGGCGGTTGGAGTTCGGACGACGAAGAAATTCGGAGCCCACCCACCACCCACTTTGTAGCCACTGTCGAGGATCTAACCGACATGCTAGACTACGACTCTGAGGACATCGACGGTATGGACGATGATGCCGGAGACGATCAGGACCCAGTGCCCACGGGGCACTGGAAGGCAACTTCGTCCTATGACGTTTACATGGTGGATACCCTAAAAGAAGGGGATGGCGAGAAAGCAGCGGAGGAAGATTCTCTAAAGAAGCAACCCAAACGCCGGCGTCAGCGGCGCCGCTCTAAATCCCGCCACAACAAGAATGGAGATTCCGGCGCGGGAGATAATAACACTCCGGAGAGTGCCGAAGACAAACCCCTCCAGCAAGACTCAGCGCAGGAGGATGTAGAACCAAGCCCTCATGAAAGGGCGGCATAAGAAAAGGTTGAGGATCACAACTATATACCTCCATCCGAAGACGAAACAAGCCTCAATGACGATGAACTCGAGGAGCCCGTCGAACAAGAGCTTTGCAAACACAGGCTCATTGCTACAGCAAGAAGCCTGAAGAAGGAGAAACGGAAGCTCAACGCAGCGGAAGACGCGCTCCGAATAAGATGGAGCAAAGTACTCAAGACCGCAGATAAACACGGCAACGGCCACCAATCGAAGAGCTACCCGCTTAAAGCTGCTCCCTGAATTCGACGAGGAGGCCATAAAGCCCCACCGTCAATGGCCTAGCCAGGTCCATCTCTGGACCCAAAAGACAGCCCCAATAAGCAAAGGAACACGTCAAGTGTCCGATGACAGCGATGCATACAAGTACTGAGGCGCCGACACCCACTATGCTTCACAGACGAGTCTTTGGATCATGAATTCCCAGCAGGGGTTTAAACCCATAAACATAGAAGCCTACGATGGAACAACAGACCACAGAGTGCGGATAGAAGACTATATATTGCATATACATATGGCGGAGGAGGCGATCTCCACGCCATAAAATATCTACCCTCAAGCTCAAAGGGCCAGCCCGTCATTGGCTCAAAAGCCTCCCGAAAACACTTGTTGGAAGTTGGGAAGAGCTCGAGGAAGCGTTTAGAGCAAATTTTCAAGGGACTTATGTCCGACCTCCGGACGCAGATGACCTAAGTCACATAACTCAACAGCCGAAGAGTCGCCATGAAAGTGCGGAACAGGTTCCTTACCAAAAAGAACCAAATAGTCGACTGTCCGGACGCCGAAGCCTTAGCGGCTTTTAAGCACGATGTCCGAAACGAATGGCTCGCCATACACCTCGGTCAAGAGAAAACGAGGACAATGACCGCATTAACAAACCTCATGACTCGCTTCTGTGCAGGAGAGGATAGCTGGCTGGCAAGATGCAGCACCAGCGACCCAAGTACATCCGAGATAAGAGATGGAAATGGGAAATCAGGGCGCAGAAAAGAGCAGCGCCGGAATAAAGAGAAAAGCCCAAAGAGCACGGCAGTCAACGCCGGATTTAAAAGCTCACGGCCGAATAATAAAGCTCAACCCCTCAAGGACGACAGCGACGAACTGTCTAACCTACACAAAATTCTGGGTCGGATATGTCAAATCCACAAGTACTTTAAGGCTCGCAAATCACACCCACAGGATTGTTGGGTTTTCAAACAGTCCGCCGACTAAGCGCCGAACGTAAGGGGCTCGACGCGTCAGCTTAAGAAGATAAACCCGCCAAACAGGCACCGGAAAACAAAAGACTTTCCCACAAGGGGTCAAAGCAGTAAACTCACTTCATGTGAGGACACGGAAAAACAGCACGACACTTTCTAAAAAGAGCCTCGCGCGGTCCAACCCAGCAGACCGTAGAGATTGGATATCAAAACCAATCACTTTCGACCACCTGGACTACTCCAGAAGCGTTCGAACCGCGGGACGGACTCCCCTGATATTGGATCCGATAATAGACAGACTGCAATTCACAAATGTCC
Source organism: Aegilops speltoides (assembly GCA_021437245.1). Taxonomy (NCBI): domain Eukaryota; kingdom Viridiplantae; phylum Streptophyta; class Magnoliopsida; order Poales; family Poaceae; genus Aegilops; species Aegilops speltoides. The sequence continues at coordinate 72,435,475 of CM038141.1, read as the reverse complement.
TAATGGACGGAGGCAGTGACTTAAACCTGCTATATTCAAACACAATCCGTCGGATGGGGATAGACCCTACCAAAATTCGACACAGCCGCACTTCCTTCAAAGGAGTTACGCCAGGCCCTTACGCCAAGTTCACAGGCTCGATATTACTAGAAGTCGTGTTCGGATTGCCGAACAATTCTCGACGCGAAAAGTTAATTTTCCATATCGTCCCATTCAAAAGTGAATATCAAGCACTATTGGGACGAAAGGCTTTTGTCCGCTTCAACGCCATACCGCATTACGCGTCTCTTACACTTAAGATGCCCGGTCCACATGGCACCATTTCGGTCAGGGTCACTTAAAGACCCGGACTCGGATAGACGAATCCGGACTCGGCAAGCTAGGGGCTCCCTAGCCGCATACCCTTTAATAAGGGCTGTGCAAGACAACTAACCGCGGTTTCATATAAACCTAGCTTTAAATATTTGCATTTATTCTTTTTGCATATCTTCCGCACTTAACTGTTTCTAAAACCAAAATGTTCCTCTTTTCTACAGATGAACAAGCGTGCGTGCCGTCCGGGATAACGGCGCAACGGAGACCTGGTAGCAGACGTGCGAGAGGGACCCGTCGCAAGGATTCTTTTCAGATTAAGACCCTACGTAGACCTTTTTATTACTGTCTCTTGTTGTTAATCTCCCTTGGCTTCCTCCTATAGCCAAAGCGTAGCCTGACGCTTTGGCATTGGCCGTGTTGGAAGACAATGCCCTTACCTGGACACAAGGGGTCTAGGGCATAATTCTGCCCGTTATCATAAAGTCTGAACACCTTCGGGAGTGTTCGGCGTCTCAAGTTGGGCATTATATGCATCAGCTCCGAATCATGTCTTTGGTCAAATGTTGTGTTTGCCCGGCTCCTATGTTTTGCTGCCTTACGTTCAGTATCACCGGCTAACGGCACTGTGGAGAACTCTGCGATTGTGCCCCAGCCGGCTGGGCGAGCACCTCGAGAGAAAGCCAAAACTGATTGTCATGATATAGCGAGAGTCCGTCACCACTTGATCGACTACCGAATGTTTAGAATTCCCCGCTTTGACGAAGGGCCGCTTCCCGGTCAGGCACATACGCACCCCGAATCCGGAGATGTGCGGTGTCATTAGGGGCTATATCGTAGCCCCACCCTCGAGCTCCATTGGCTAAGTGAAAGAAATAAAGCACTATAGTCCGGATTGCCTCGTTCGCTATGCTACCACCTCCTTATAACAGGACCGAGACGTCGGATTAAGTGTGAAAAAGCGCTATTTTGCGAACACCCCAGCACCTTGTGCAAGGGGGCTGAAGCCGAAGACTGCATCTTTCAGGTTATACACAAGTATACGCAAACGGCCGCACAGGAGAAGTTTTACTACTTGGAAGCACAAGTATAAAAAGCATTCATACTATAATCGTTTATACACAAGTTAATGCGTTCAATTGAACGTTACATTCTTCGAGCACTGCGACTCTATTATACGAGCGCCGCACATAACTTCCCCGAAATAATGCTCGGCAGGAAGCCGGTTCCCATCTGAACCTTGGGCAGCAACAGCGGTGGCATCCATCTCCGGACACTGCGCCTTTACACGGGCCAGAGCCATCCGCGCGCCCTCGATGCAGGCCGACCGTTTCATCTCCTTGATATGCGGCACCGCCCCAAGGAACTGCTGCAGTAGGCCAAAATAGCTCGTCGCCTTGGACCTCTCTGGCCACACATGGGCCACGATGTCAGTCATAGCCAGCCCGGACAGTCTATTCAGTTCGGCCCATTCGGCCAACCTGTCCGACAGCGGAAGAGGGCGATCCAGACTGTGGAATTGAGTCCAATATAACTCTTCCAGCTCGTGATCCCCCTGGCTCCGGAAGTGCTTAACGGCGGCAGCCGCACTCGCAGCCAAGTCCATGTAAGGATCCTCCGAACTCCACTGCTTTTCAAATTTAGCGTACTTGGCATCCATAAACCGGCGACGATAAGAAGCGGCTTGCGGCCGTGATTTCTCGGCTTGGCGCAGCTCCTCCTTCATAGCCCGCATTGCAGAACGGGCATCCTTGGCCTCGGCGGTGGCCTTCTTCAGGTCTTCCCGCTCCGATAGGCGCTCCTTTTCAAGAGCCTCGCTACGGTCGGTAGCATCCTTTAAATTCTTGGCCAATTCGGCCACCTCCGCCCTGCTTAGGCAGTGCGCAGCCTTTTCGGCCTTCAATTCTTCGGCCTCCCTCGCGGCAGCCGCATCATTCCTTCGGGCTTGCTCCTTAGCTTGTGCAAGCTCGGCGCGAAGGCTCTCCACAGCAGCCGCACTATCTATATAAACAGCATATAACTTATCAGAGGAGGGCTTTAACCCACTCAATAAACCGGCTGCGGGGAATTTATTTACCTTGCGACTCGTCAAGTCGCTGATTGACAAGTCTTGATGTCACCATCTCGCCATGTCCAGGTGTCGACTCGATTCGGCAAACCGATCGATCCGGCTGGCCCACGGACTATCCGCCACCTGCATCGAGCGGCGGTATTCACTACCCGAGATAAACGGTTTTCGATCCTCGCACGCTGTCGTCTTTGACAACCTACCGAGTCTCGGGGCTACTATCTATACTGGCGCATTTTTATATGCGTAGCTGTTAAAAGACAAAGGGTGCATCATTTTCAGATACCTCAAATCCCGCCGAGAAGCTCGAGGCGGCATTGCGCGATCGCTTTCAGCGAGACGAAATCCTTCCAACCACCGTACGCATTAACGCGCGGTGATCTTCTGAAATGGACGCCCTCTCAATGAAACTCTTCAGTTCTCCCGGCCGGACTCTGGTGGGTGTTGAACTCTTTGGCCCCTCTGGACTCAGGGACGCCCTCAGTGACGACACTTCGGGCTCGCCTACCTCATCTGGCGGCGCGGCAGATGGAGGCGTATCGCTCTCCATCATCTCCGGAAGAAGATCCCCCGAGGATGAACTCATCTGAGACGGCTGCAGATCCGAACTACAATATAAATATTTCGGTTACCTACAGAAGCATAAATGAAGGTACTTCCTTATTAAACTTCCTCTTTCATACTCACGGCTTGTTGGAGGGCTGGTCCTTGGGCGATGACTGCGCGTCCGGATTCTCTCCGGACGCCTTGATTCTGGGAGATTTCTTCCCACGCTTAGGGGCTCTGACCTCCGGATCTTCGGAGGCGGTCCTCTTCTCCCTCTGAAGGGAGGAATCCTTGGTTCCCTCCTCTTCAGTCGCCCCTCTGGATGAAGTATTAGCTCCTTTATCTCCCCCGTCGCCCCCTTTTGTGGGCGCAACCTCCAACATTCTGACCAGCACGGGCTCCAGTGCGGTCTTTGGGAGGGGGGCCGGACACCTTATCAGTCTTGAACGCGCCACCCATTCCTGTAAAGAATAAAAGGGGTCAGGAGATGATCTTTTGAAAGGCATACAGGTAGAATGTCCGAGCTCTGAGCTATTTACATGAGTATCCGGGCGATCGCGGCTTAAGCCCGCGTCCTCGGCGAATCGGACACGCTACTGCGGTCGAAGAACAGCTTGTACATCTCCATGGGTGTCGCGCCCATAAAATGCTGGAGAATACGAGGTCCCTCGGATTGAACTCCCATAGACGGAGAGGACGACGTTTGCAGGTAGGAGGTGCCTGACTAGCATGACTTGCATCACCTTGACCAGGCCGATCTCCCTTGTTTGGAGGTCTCAAATCCGCCCTGCAGATGCGGGCACATCCCCAATTGAGCCCTTGGTTGACCCACGACATCGGTTGCCGTGGAGGTCCCGGCGGAAGGAGGGCGGCGGCTTCGCTTGCGCCTTGGAGCGGTGATGTAGAACCACTCATGCTGCCACAATCCTGTTCCTCTTGGAAGGAACCTTGAGCCACGGGCATCGACCTTCTTGCTTATGGTCGCCCGCCACACTCCGCAGCGCCCCGATCATCTTGGCACCACCTTGAATGTTTTCAGCCACATGCGAAGTGGGGATGACGCGGAGGAAGTCTTCATGACGATAATGAATGCGGAGATATGGAGGATGGACTCGAGCAAAGTCGTGGAAGTCCAGCCCGTAGTAGAACAGAGCCCCCTCACGAAAGGATCCGTCGGAAGCCTAATCCCAGCAGAGGTGAGATGCGAAACAGCGATTCGCCGGGCTCGGGGCTGGCACGGCCTGCCCGAGGGCAGGCAACCTGTCTGCGAAACCTTGTAGGCCGGTACTTGGCCTCACGCAACTTCATTATGTCCTCCTCCGTGACGGAGGAGGGCACCCACCGACCCGGAGGTCGGAGCCGGACATTGTTGTGGATCCAGCGCGCCGAGTCTGAAGCTCTTGGTGTTGGAACTGGGAGCAGAGGAAAGATTCGATGCAAGGTTGAAAGACAAGGACGGGCCCTGGTCCTCTTATAAAGGGGTAATAATACCAAGGGCCGTCTCCGTGACTGTTTGAGATTCCCCTTCGATAGAGGAGGCGTGGCGACGGGAACGGTTGGGTTACCCACGCACGTATTGATGAGGATCCTGGAATAAAAGGTAACACGATCTCTGCTTCGACAGGATGTGCCAAGGAAACCGCTTCGCTAAACGTGTTGAGGCGGAATAATAAAAACGATTCAAACGAGGGCTTGGCTGCGGTGTGACATCACGCTGCGTAATACGTCAGCAGATTGAACTAAGTGTGTATTTTATTCTCTCTACGTTGGAATGTGGAATTTATTTTGCAGAGCCGGACACTATCCTGGTGTTCATTATCTTCTCCGGATTATTCAAGGGAGGAACCCGCCTTGCAATGCCGAACATTATGCACGCCGGACTTGTCGTCATTGAAGACTGGTTCAGGGGCTACTGAGGGAGTCCTGGACTAGGGTGTGTCCGGACAGCGGACTATCAATATCCGCCGGACTCCCGGACTACGAAGATAGAAGATTGAAGACTCGGCTCGTGTCCAGGAAGGTACTTTCCTTGGCGTGGAAGGCAAGCTTGGCAATACGGATATGTAGATCTCCTACCATTGTAACCGACTACGTGTAACCCTAGCCTCTCCGGTGTCTATATAAACCGGAGGGCTTTAGTCCAGTAGGACACAACATTACATCTCAACAATCATACCATAGGCTAGCTTCTAGGGTTTAGCCTCCTTGATCTCGTGGTAGACCTACTCTTGTACTACCCATATCATCAATATTAATCAAGCAGACGTAGGGTTTTACCTCCATCGAGAGGGCCTGAACCTGGGTAAAAACATTGTGTCCCTCGTCTCCTGTTACCATCCGCCTAGACGCACAGTTCGGGACCCCCTACCCGAGATCCGCCGGTTTTGACACCGACAATAGGCTCTACGTTCAAATACAACGGGTGCAAAACAGTTGCACACGCGGAATACTCAGGTTATACTTGACGAGCCTAGCATATACAAATATGGCCTCGGAACACGGAGACCGAAAGGTCGAGCGTGAATCATATAGTAGATATGATCAACATAGAGATGTTCACCATTGAAACTATTCCATCTCACGTGATGATCGGACATGGTTTAGTTGATTTGGATCACGTGATCACTTAGATGACTAGAGAGATGTCTGTCTAAGTGGGAGTTCTTAAGTAATATGATTAATTGAACTTAAATTTATCATGAACTTAGTACCTGATAGTATTTTGCTTGTCTATGTTTGTTTGTAGATAGATGGCTCGTGCTATTGTTCCGTTGAATTTTAATGCGTTCCTTGAGAAAGCAAAGTTGAAAGATGATGGTAGCAATTACACGGATTGGGTCCAGAATTCGAGGATTATCCTCATTGCTGCCTGAAGAGATACGTCTGGAAGCACCGCTGGGTGCCGAGCCTGCTGCTGATGCAACCGATGGCGTTAAGAAAGTCTGGCAGAGCAAAGTGATGACTACTCTATAGTTCAATTGTGCCATGCTTTACGGCTTAGAACCGGGTCTTCAACGACGTTTTGAACGTCATGGAGCATATGAGATGTTCCAGAGTTGAAGTTAATATTTCAAGCAAATGCCCGGATTGAGAGATATGAAGTCTCCAATAAGTTCTATAGCTGCAAGATGGAGGAGAACAATTTCACAAGTGAGCATATACTCAAAATGTCTGGGTATAATAATCACTTGATTCAACTGGGAGTTAATCTTCCGGATGATAGCATCATTGACAGAATTCTCCAATCACTGCCACCAAGCTACAAGAGCTTCGTGATGAACTATAATATGCAAGGGATGAACAAGACTATTCCTGAGCTCTTCGTGATGCTGAAAGCCGCAGAGGTAGAAATCAAGAAGGAGCATGAAGTGTTGATGATCAACAAGACCACTAGTTTCAAGAAGAAGGGCAAAGGGAAGAAGAAGGGGAACTTCAAAAAGAACAGCAAGCAAGTTGCTGCTCAAGAGAAGAAACCCAAGTCTGGACCTAAGCCTGAAACTGAGTGCTTCTATTGCAAGCAGACTGGACACTGGAAGCGGAACTGCCCCAAGTATTTGGCGGACAAGAAGGATGGCAAAGTGAACAAAGGTATATGTGATATACATGTTATTGATGTGTACCTTACTAATGCTCGCAGTAGCACCTGGGTATTTGATATCTGGTTACATTGCTAATATTTGCAACTCAAAGCAGGGACTATGGATTAAGCGAAGATTAGCTAAGGACGAGGTGACGATGCGCGTGGGAAATGGTTCCAAAGTCGATGTGATCGCGGTCAGCACGCTACCTCTACATCTACCATCGGGATTAGTTTTAGACCTGAATAATTGTTATTTGGTGCCTGCGTTGAGCATGAACATTATATCTGGATCTTGTTTGATGCAAGACGGTTATTTATTTAAATTAGAGAATAATGGTTGTTCTATTTATATGAGTAATATCTTTTATGGTCATGCACCCTTGAAGAGTGGTCTATTTTTATTGAATCTCGATAGTACTGATACACATATTCATAATGTTGAAGCCAAAAGATGCAGAGTTGATAATGATAGTGCAACTTATTTGTGGCACTGCCGTTTAGGTCATATCGGTGTAAAACGCATGAAGAAACTCCATACTGATGGACTTCTGGAATCACTTGATTATGAATCACTTGGTACTTGCGAACCGTGCCTCATGGGTAAGATGACAAAAACACCGTTCTCCGGATCTATGGAGAGAGCAACAGATTTGTTGGAAATCATACATACAGATGTATGTGGCCCGATGAATGTTGAGGCTCGTGGCGGATATCGTTATTTTCTCACCTTCACAGATGATTTGAGCAGATACGGGTATATCTACTTAATGAAGCACAAGTCTGAAACATTTGAAAAGTTCAAAGAATTTCAGAGTGAAGTGGAAAATCATCGTAACAAGAAAATAAAGTTTCTACGATCTGATCGTGGAGGAAAATATTTGAGTTACGAGTTTGGTTTATATTTGAAACAATGCGGAATAGTTTCGCAACTTATGCCACCTGGAACACCACAACGAAATGGTGTGTCCGAACGTCGTAATCGTACTTTACTTGATATGGTACGATCTATGATGTCTCTTACCGATTTACCGCTATCGTTTTGGGGTTATGCTTTAGAGACGGCCGCATTCACGTTAAATAGGGCACCATCAAAATCCGTTGAGATGACGCCTTATGAACTGTGGTTTGGCAAGAAACCAAAGTTGTCGTTTCTTAAAGTTTGGGGCTGCGATGCTTATGTGAAGAAACTTCAACCAGATAAGCTCGAACCCAAATCGGAGAAATGTGTCTTCATAGGATACCCAAAGGAGACTATTGGGTACACCTTCTATCACAGATCTGAGGGCAAGATTTTCGTTGCTAAATTCGGATCCTTTCTAGAGAAGGAGTTTCTCTCGAAAGAAGTGAGTGGGAGGAAAGTAGAACTTGATGAGATAATTGTATCTACTCCCTTATTGGAAAGTAGTTCATCACAAGAACCGGTTCCTGTGACAACTACACCAATTAGTGAGGAAGCTAATGATATTGATCATGAAACTTGAGATCAAGTTTCTCTTGAACCTCGTGGGTCTACGAGTAAGATCCGCACAGTGAGTGGTACGGAAATCCTATTCGGAAGTCATGTTACTTGACCATGATGAACCTCACGAACTATGAGGAAGCGATGATGAGCCCAGATTCGCAAAATGGCTAGAGGCCATGAAATCGAGATGGGATCCATGTATGAAAACAAAGTATGGACTTTGGTTGACTTGCCCGATGATCGGCAAGCCATTGAGAATAAATGGATCTTTAAGAAGAAGACCGGCGTTGATGGTAATGTTATCGTCTACAAAGCTTGACTTGTTGCGAAAGGTTTTGACAAGTTCAAGGGGTTGACTACGATGAGACTTTCTCACCCGTAGCGATGCTTAAGTCTGTTCGAATCATGTTGGCTATTGCTGCATTTCATGATTATGAAATTTGGCAAATGGATGTCAAGACTGCATTCTTGAATGGATTTCTAGAAGAAGAGTTGTATATGATGCAGCCCGAAGGTTTTGTTGATCCAAAAGGTGCTGACAAAGTGTGCAAGCTCCAGCGTTCCATTTATGGACTGGTGCAAGCATCTCGGAGTTGGAATAAACGCTTTAACAGTGTGATCAAAGCATATGGTTTTATCTGAGACTTTTGGAGAAGCCTGTATTTACAAGAAAGTGAGTGGGAGCTCAGTAGCATTTCTAGTTTTATATGTTGATGACATATTATTAATTGGAAATGATATAGAATTTCTGGATAGCATAAAGGGATACTTGAATAAAAGTTTTTCAATGAAAGACCTCGGTGAAGCTGCTTACATATTGGGCATCAAGATCTATAGAGATAGATCAAGACGCTTAATAGGACTTTCACAAAGCACATACCTTGACAAAATTTTGAAAAAGTTCAAAATGGATAAGGCAAAGAAAGGATTCTTGCCTGTGCTACAAGGTGTGAAGTTGAGTCAAACTCAATGCCCGACCATAGCAGAAGATAGAGAGAAAATGAAAGGTGTTCCCTATGCTTCAGCCATAGGCTCTATCATGTATGCAATGCTGTGTACCAGACCTAACGTATGCTTAGCAATAAGCTTGGCAGGAAGGTACCAAAGTAATCCAGGAGTGGATCACTGGACAGCGGTCAAGAACATCCTGAAATACCTGAAAAGGACTAAGGATATGTTTCTCGTATATGGAGGTGACAAAGAGCTAGTCGTAAATGGTTACGTCGATGCAAGGTTTGACACTGATCCGGACGATTCTAAATCGCAAACCGGATACGTGTTTATATTAAACGGTGGAGCTGTGAGTTGGTGCAGTTCTAAACAAAGTGTCGTAGCGGGATCTACATGTGAAGCGGAGTACATAGCTGCTTCTGAAGCAGCAAATGAAGGAGTCTGGATGAAAGAGTTCATTTCCGATCTAGGTGTCATACCTAGTGCATCGGGACCAATGAAGATCTTCTGTGACAATAATGGTGCAATTGCCTTGGCAAAGGAATCCAGATTTCACAAGAGGACCAAGCACATCAAGAGACGCTTCAATTCCATTCGGGACCAAGTCCAAGTGGGAGACATAGAGATTTGCAAGATACATATGGATCTGAATGTTGCGAACCGTTGACTAAGCCTCTCTCACGAGCAAAACATGATCAGCACCAAGACTCCATGGGTGTTAGAATCATTACTATGTAATCTAGATTATTGACTCTAGTGCAAGTGGGAGACTGAAGGAAATATGCCCTAGAGGCAATAATAAAGTTATTATTTTTTTCCTCATATCATGATAAATGTTTATTATTCATGCTAGAATTGTATTAACCGGAAACATGATACATGTGTGAATACATAGACAAACATATAGTCGCTAGTATGCCTCTACTTGACTAGCTCATTAATCAAAGATGGTTATGTTTCCTAACCATAGACATGTGTTGTCATTTGATTAAATGGGATCACATCATTAGGAGAATGATGTGATTGACATGACCCATCCTGGTAGCTTAGCACTTGATCGTTTAGTATTCTGCTATTGCTTTCTTCATGACTTATACATGTTCCTGTAACTATGAGAATTGTGTAACTCCGTTTACGGAGGAACACTTTGGTACTACCAAGCGTCACAACGAATCGGGTGATTATAAAGGAGTACTACAGGTGTTTCCGAAGGTACATGTTGAGTTGGCATAATTCGAGATTAGGATTTGTCACTCCGATTGTCGGAGAGGTATCTCTAGGCCCTCTCGGTAATACTCATCACCTAAGCCTTGCAAGCATGTAACTAATAAGTTAGTTATGAGATGACGTATTACGGAACGAGTAAAGAGACTTGCCGGTAACGAGATTGAACTAGGTATTGGATACCGATGATCAAATCTCGGGCAAGTAACATACCGATGACAAAGGGAACAACGTATGTCGTTGTGCGGTTCGACCGATAAAGATCTTCGTAGAATATGTAGGAACCAATATGGGCATCCAGGTCCCGCTATTGGTTATTGACCAGAGACGTGTCTCGGTCATGTCTACATTGTTCTCGAACCGTAGGGTCTGCTCGCTTAAGGTTTCGATGACAGTTATATTATGAGTTTATGTATTTTGATGTACCGAAGATTGTTCGGAGTCCCGGATGTGATCACGGACATGACGAGGAGTCTCGAAATGGTCGAGACATAAAGATTGATATATTGGACGGATATATTTTGACACTGGAAAGGTTCCGGGAGAGTTTGGGAATATACCGGAGCTCCGGGAGGTTACCGGAACCCCGCGGTAAGTATATGGGCCTTATTGGGCCCTATTTGAAGGGAAGGAGAAGGAGCAAGGGAGGGGGGCGCCCCCCCCCCCAAGCCCAATCTGAATTGGGAAGGGGGCCGCCCCCCCTTTCCTTTTCTCCTTCCTCCTCTTCCTTCCTACTACTACTACTCCTTCCTTCCCCCTCCAACTTGGATTAGGAAAAGGAGGGGAAACCTACTTGGAGTAGGTGTCCCCCTCCCTATGGCGCGCCCCCCCTTGGGCCGGCCACCTCCTCCCTCCCTCCTTTATATACGGGGGTAGGGGGGCACCCTAGACACACAAGTTGATCATTGAGATTGTTCCTTAGCCGTGTGCGGTGCCCCCCTCCATGATATTACACCTCGGTCATATTGTAGCAGTGCTTAGGCGAAGCCCTGCGACAGGAGAACATCAAGATCGTCACCACGCCATCGTCTTGTGGAACTCCCCGCGCCTCTGCTGGATCGGAGATCGGGGTGCGTCATCGAGCTGTACGTGTGTCAAGAACTCGGAGGTGCCGAGTAACGGTGCTTGGATCGATTGAACCGGAGGACGACGACTACTTCCTCTACGTTGCGTCAGCGCTTCGCTTCGGTCTCACGAATGCGTAGACAACACTCTCCCCTCTCGTTGCTATGCATCACCATGATCTTGCGTGTGCGTAGGAAATTTTTTGAAATTAATACGTTCCCCAACAAAGAGCTCCAGGCTCTCATGGAGAAGCATGAGAGTTTGGAGCGTGACTTCAGGACTCGAGAGTCCGAGCTTGCCTCGGCTCTCGAAAGTGCCAAGTCCGCCAAGGCCGAGGCCCATAAGGCCCTTCAGGAGGTTGAAGATGTAAAGAAGATAGCGGCGGGTAAGGCATTTTTCATGCAAAGCAGGCATGTTAATGTAAACTACCTGACACTTACCCGCATTCGGAGCTCTCCAGGGGCGTTTGCAGATCTGCCGCGTAGTGCGTCCGATGCCGCCGCATTCTATCGTGGCGAGGAGGGGAGCTCGACGGAGAAGGTCTTCGGTCTCGATATCTTTGAGGCCGGCCATCCGGTGCCCCCAAGCGACCGGTGAAGCGGTGGTCGAACTCCACAAGGTAGCCGAGGAGGCCATGAAGGGCCTTATAGTCCGGTGGCTCTGAACAGGCCATGCACGGAGCTACCGACCTCGTCGGGCGGCGGCTGGTGGATCGTGCCCCAGGTGGAGGTCATCAAGCGCTCCGCCTGTATTGAAGGTGCTCGTCGGGCCCTCGCCCGCACAAAGGTGCATTGGGGCTGGTTGGATGCGGAGAAGCTTCTCACGGACCCACCGCCACCGGGCAAGGAGTATGGCACGCTCGAAATGTATTATAAAACTGTCAAGAAGGGAGCCCGCGATATAGTGGATGAGTGCCCCAGAAATGTAATCTTTGAGTGAACTCATTATGTATTATCCCGTGCGCTGAAACTTTGTTCATGTGCGCATTAAGCAACGCTTGTTTAATTTAAAATATTACCTTCTGTGCGGCCGTTTATAAAATCTGAGAGATGGCAAGTCGTTGGCTTGACCCCGAAGCCACGAGTCTTTGGGGTGTTCGGGATAAACTTGAGCACTCTTGTTCCCATTTTTGGGTCCATCTAGGGAGGCGCTCAACAGAACTAACAAGGCAACCGGACTTATAATGCTTGAACACTCTCACTTAGCCAGAGAATTCTATAATTTTAAATTTCGGCGAAGCCCCTGGTATTCGGAAGGCCGAATCCAGGGCGCTATCCACGCCTTCGTCGGACATTGTCCGGAACTTCGCTCGAAGCGGCGTGAGTCTTTAAGGACCCGAAAAAACTTCTCGAACAGCGACCAGTCTCTCGCCTTATCATGCCGGTCAGTTTTCGCTTTCTCCACTGAGGCGCTCGCCCGGCTCAACCGGGGAACAATCGCAGTGGTTCTCCCAGTGCCACCTTAGCCGACAGAACAGAACGTAAGGAACCAAAACGTGGGAGCCGGGCAAACCCAACTATTGACCCAAGACATGATTCGGAGCCGATTCATATAATGCTATAAGTTCGGGGTGCTGCACTTATGAAAGTGTTCAGACTTATCACACCATAATGTGGGGAACACAAGCCCCTGGTGTATTTGGCCGTACCAAAATGTACGGGTGCAAGATGTCATGGAATGAACACATATATATATATATATATATATATATATATAAGGTAATGTAAATAGTGCAGTAAAAAGGTGCTGCATTATTTATTAAAGAAAGTCTGCTATGAGTGCGGACTGATACAAATAGTGCAGTAAGCAAGGGATTTGGACTAATTAAACATGTCCCCCTCCAGGGGTGAGCTGCGGACTTGGTGTATGTAATCAAATTTAATGCTCGTAATTAAGACCACCTGAGTGTTCGTCGCAGCCTGCTTTCTTCCCTGGCTGTTGCATCATGAGTTCGGTAGGTTCACCGCCGGACAGGCCTCTGGTTAACGGAGTCCTGTGTACACAAAGAAGGAAAATAATAATAATAAAAGGGGGGCACACTTGCGAGCCCCTGGTGTGGTCGAGCCGCACTCTGGGTCCATTGCGATCGTGCCCTTCCCTCGCCCATGGTATCTCCAAAGCGTAATGATGTCGCGGAGGTTGTTCTTGCAATCAAGCTGGCGGGGTTGGGGCCGCATTACTCTGGCGATGCTCGATCGCGCCAGGTGGTCTTGGTTGGTATTGCTTCGGGCGCGTTTAGCTGTATCCGGCCGTTTAGCGCCCGGACTCGAGAATTGCCTCGAAAGGCTGCTCTGTACTTCTACCGCGAGCATTGCCAGATGTTCCTCCGTTCGGAGGGCGTTCCGTATTCCCGTTGACCGTGATGACTCCACGAGGGTCTGGCATCTTGAGCTTGAGGTATGCATAATGCGGCACCGCGTTGAATTTTGCAAACGCGGTTCGTCCGAGCAGAGCGTGATAGCCGCTGCGAAATGGGACTATGTCAAAGATTAACTCCTCGCTCCGGAAATTATCCGAGGATCCGAAGACCACTTCCAGTGTGACTGAGCCTGTAGAGTTGGCTTCCACACCTGGTATGACACCTTTAAAGGTTGTCTTTGTAGGTTTAATCCTTGAGGGGTCTATGCCCATCTTGCGCACTGTATCCTGATAAAGCAGGGTCAGGCTACTACCGCCGTCCATCAGGACTCTCGTGAGGTGAAATCCATCGACGATTGGGTCTAAAACCAATGCGGCGAATCCGCCATGGCGTATGCTGGTCGGATGGTCTCTTCGATCGAAAGTGATAGGACAAGAGGACCATGGATTGAACTTCGGGGCGATTGGCTCCATTGCATAGACGTCCCTTAGTGCGCGCTTCCTCTCCCTCTTGGGTATATGGGTCGCGTAAATCATGTTCACCGTCCGCACTTGTGGGGGAAAACCCTTCTGTCCTCTATTGTTCGGCGGTCAGGTCTCCTCATCATCGTCGGTATTTAGCCCCTTGTCATTGTTTTCGGCAATTAACTTACCTGCCTGCTTGAACACCCAGCAATCTCTATTAGTGTGATTAGCTGGCTTTTCGGGGGTGCCATGTATCTGGCATAAGCGGTCGAGTATTCGGTCCAAATTGGACGGACCCAGAGTGGTTCTTTTGAATGGCTTCTTCCGTTGACCGGGTTTAGAGCCTCGGAATCTGGCGTTGACTGCAGTATCCTCCTTATCGTCGCCGTTAATGCGGCGTTTGTTTTTGTTTCGTCGTGACCTGCCATTGTTGTCCTTAGTATTCGGGCTGCCAGAAATTTTATGGACATTGTTGCTGCGAGCTAGCCAGCTATCCTCTCCTGCGCAAAAGTGGGTCATTAATGATGTGAGGGCTGCCATGGATTTCGGCTTTTCCTGTCCCAGGTGCTGGGCTAGCCATTCGTCGCGGATGTTATGTTTGAAGGCTGGAAGGGCCTCTGCATCCGGACAGTCAACGATTTGGTTTTTCTTTGTCAAGAACCGTGTCCAGAATTGTCTGGCCGATTCATCTGGCTGCTGAATGATGTGGCTTAGGTCATCGGCGTCTGGTGGTCGCTTTTATCGTGCCTGGAAGTTGTCGAGAATCGGCTTCGTGTCTTCCCAACACCCAATTGACTCTGCGGGCAAGCTGTTTAGCCAATGCCGAGCTGGTCCTTTAAGCTTGAGTGGGAGATACTTGATGGCGTGGAGATCATCGCCGCGGGCCATTTGGATGTGGAGAAGATAATCTTCGATCCAAACCGCGGGGTCTATTGTGCCATCGTAGGATTCGATGTTTACGGGTTTAAACCCTTTAGGGATTTGATGATCCATTACTTCGTCAGTGAAGCATAGCGGGTGTGCGGCGCCTCTGTATTGAGCAATATCACGACGCAGCTCGAGAGAGCGTTGTCTGCTGTGTTCGGCCCGGCCGGAGTTATTGTATTCGGTGCGACGGTGTTCGTCATGGGTCGTGGGGCGCCCACGTGATCCATAGATGGATCTGGATTGCCTTGCTTTGTCCTCCAATATATCTCGCAAGTCTGGCGCGTTCCCTGTTGGCTTCGTAATTTTGGAGCGATGCCGGGGTACGGTGTTGGTTGGGGGCCTGGATGCCTCTCTGTCACGACCACGGGGTGGTCGGTCAGCCGTATCATGCGCTGGTGATGGAGGTATGTATGCTTCCTCCTCTAATCGGGGGAGCAGCTTGCGTCTTGGGTAGCTTTTGGAGGGGTGTTCGAGTTTATACTCTTCGGCCGCGAGGACCTCGGTCCATCGATTGGCCAGCAGCTCCTGATCAGCTTGAAGCTGTTGCTGCTTTTTCTTTAAGCTGTTTGCCGTGGCGATAAGCCTGCGTTTAAAACGCTCTTGTTCGACGGGATCCTCGGGCACGACGAATTCGTCGTTGTTGAGGCTTGCCTCGTCTTCAGAGGGAGGCATATAATTATAATCCTCGACCTCTTAAATCCGCCGCCCTCGTGAGGGCTTGCTTCGCATCCTCTGCGCTGAGTCTTGCTTTGGAGGGTTATCTTCGACACTTTACGGGGTATTATTATCTCCGTGCGGAATCTCCATTCTTGCTGTGGCGGGATTTAGAGCGGCGCCGCTGACGCCGGCGCTTGGGCTGTTTCTTTAAAGAATCTGCCTCCGCTGTTTCCTCGCCGTCCCCGTCTTTTGGGGTGTCCACCATGTATATGTCGTATGACGAGGTGGTCTTCCAGTGCCCTGTAGGCGCTGGTTCCTATTCGTCTCCGGCATCGTCGTCCATAGCGTTGATGTCTTCGGAGTCGTAGTCTAGCATGTCGGTTAGATCGTCGACAGTGGCTACAAAGTGGGTGGTGGGTGGGCTCTGAATTTCTTCGTCGTCCGTATCCCAACCATCCTGGCCATAGTCCGGCCAGGGCTCTCCCGATAATGAGAGATGCTTTAGCAAATTCAAGATGTCGCCAAAAGGCGAGTATTGGAAGATGTCCGCGGTGGTGAATTCCATAACCGGCGCCCAATCCGATTCGATTGGTAGGGGCGTGGGAGGTCCGGAGTCCGGCAAGGAGTCCGGCACCTCGGAATCACGAGTTTCGCGAGGGACGAGATTAGTGTTCGGCTCCATCGCCGTGGAAGTTGAAGCCCCCGAGGCGGTGTCCATCCACCGATCCTCGATTTGGGCGATCGGCTCCGGCCTAAAGGCCGAAGCGGATTCGTGTGCGGCCACCAAGGCACTGTTCGGCGGCAGAGCTAGATCATGCCCGTCGTAACAGTGCAGCGCGCTTGGCTGTGGCTCGAGCCCGTCGAGGATCAAGTCTCCGCGGACGTTGGCCATGAAGTTTAGACTTCCGAATCTGACCTGACGGCCATGGGCGTAGCTTTCGATCTGCTCCAGATGGCCAAGCGAATTAGCCCGCAGTGCGAAGCCGCCGAATACGAAGATCCGACCGGGGAGAAAAGTCTCACCCTAGACAGCGTTGTTGATTGAAGATGCCATTGAGCCTATCGGTGACGACACAGAGGAACTCTCAATGAAAGCACCAATGTCGGTGTCAAAACCGGCGGATCTCGGGTAGGGGGTCCCGAACTATGCGTCTAGGCGGATGGTAACAGGAGGCGAGGACACGATGTTTTACCGAGTTGGGCCCTCTCGATGGAGGTAAAACCCTCGTCTGCTTGATTAATATTGATGATATGGGTAGTACAAGAGTGGATCTACCACGAGATCAAGGAGGCTAAACCCTAAAGCTAGCCTATGGTATGATAGTTGTAATGTATGTTGTGTCCTACGGACTAAAACCCTCCGGTTTATATAGACACCGGAGGAGGCTAGGGTTACACAGAGTCGGTTACAATGGTAGGAGATCTACATATCCGTATTGCCAAGCTTGCCTTCCACGCCAAGGAAAGTCCTATCCGGACACAGGACGGAGTCTTCAATCTTGTATCTTCGTAGTCTTGGAGTCCGATGGACGATGATAGTCCGGCTGTCCGGACACCCCCTAGTCCCGGACTCCCTCAACCATGCCTTTCATGGTCGAGATGGATGCTAGTGCCACAGGAATCGGAGCTGTCCTTATGCATCGCACCCAGTGGCTTATCTGAGTCGTGCATTGGCACCAAAGAACTTGGGTTTGTCAGCATATGAGAAATAGTGCATGGCCTTGTTAATGGCAGGTGACCACTAGCACCCCTACCTGCAGCACTCGGAGTTCTTGATTAGGACGGATCAACGCAGCTTGCTGAATGTAACAGATCAAAGGCTCAATACCCCGATACAACAACGGGCTTTTCACAAAACTGATATGGCTTCAATTCAAGATTCAGTACAAGCTTGGCACCACGAATCAAGCTGCCGATGCTCTCTCTCGCAAGGCTCCGGCTGACCATGTAGAGGTTGCAGCCCTCTCTATTTGTCGTCCCACATGGCTGGAAGCGATTGTCCATAGGTACGCCCAAGATGCGATAGTACAACAAAGGATGTCACAGTTGGCAGTGAAAGGATCTGATGACAGTGGATATACTCTCAAAGATGGGGTGATCCGGTATCATAATCGTATCTGGATTCGCACTGACGAGGAAATCCAAACATCATTGATTAGAGCTTTGCGTGACAGCGCGGCTCGGGGGCACTCTGGGTTCCATGCCACATACAATAGAGTGAAGCGGGTGTTTGCCTGGAAAGGGATGAAGACAATGATTAAGAATTTTGTGCACGCATGTGCTATTTGCCAACAAGCTAAGACAGAAAGAAGGTCTCCTGCAGGTTTCCTCTAACCCTTGGAAATACCAAACAAGCCATGGGTGGTGGTGTCGCTTGATTTCTTTGAGGGGCTGCCGAAATTTGGGGGCCACGACATGATCCTGGTTGTGGTGGGTAAATTTTCTAAGTACGCCCACTTTGTGCCGATGAAGCACCCCTTCACAGCACTGACAGTGGCGACGGTGTACATGCAAAACATCTTCCGGCTTCATGGGTTGCCTCTGGCGCTGGTCTCAGATAGATACTGCAAATTCACGAGTGCACTATGGCAAGAACTCTTCCAATTATCCAAGACTCAGCTCCGAATGAGCTCTTCATACCATCATCAGACCGATGGACAAACAGAACGGGTAAATCAGTGCTTGGAGACTTATCTTCATTCATTAGTTCATGCATGCCCCGCTAATTGGATCAAGTGGCTTTTCTTGGCTGAGTACTGGTACAAGAAAACCTTTCACTTTTCTTTGGGACAAACTCCCTATGAAGTGATCTACGGGACATTGCTAAGGGAATTTGGTGTTGCACAAGTGGAGAGCTCGTCAGTTCCAGATCTGGTAGCATGGCTTAATGAAAGGAAGATCATGCACGAACTACTACAACAACAACTGAAACAAGCACAAGACAGAATGAAGAGGCAAGCCGACAAGCACGAGACGAACCATGAGTTTGTAGTGGGGGACATGGTATACCTCCGACTGCAGCCCTTCATACAAACATCCGTAGCTCAATGACCATACCAGAAGCTACCATTCCGGTATTATGGACCGTACACAATCGAAGCTCGGGTGGGGGCAGTGGCCTACAAACTAAAATTGTCTGAATCCAGTAAGATACACCCGGTCATGCATATCTCTCAGCTCAAGAAACCAATTGGTCCAGAAATCATAGTAGAGGAGCAGCTTCCCCCGGGTAACTTAGTGTTGCAACCTAATCATGTTCCAATGCAGGTTTTGGTGGCTCGAATGGTCAATGCCCAACAAGCATCGGTGTCGCGTCTCCTCCTACGTTGGCGTGATCTGCCACGATCACTGGCAACATGGGAAGACCCCCAACTACTCCAAGCCCACTTCCCGACTACTTAGGCTTGGGGGCAAGCTGTTTTCCAAGGAGGGAAGAACGTCATGACTGACAAGGTGGCTCCACCAAAGGGGACGATGTCCTGCAAGCGGGCCCAGATGACAACATCCTCAGTGGAGAGTGGCTAGGTGTTTTAGGGTGTGGCTGAACCCACAGCGTGTGTGTGGCTGTAGTCAACTGTGGTTTGGGGATGTTATATGTGTGTGTGGAGATTAGAGAGGGCATCAAATATTATTGTAAGACAAAGGCACGAGTGGAGCTGATCTCCATCCGCTCTTCTAATCCCTTTGGTAGATCGGGCTCGTTACAATGCCCCGGCCACCTCCTGCTTGCTGCCTCCCCTGGACGGCCTAGATTCGCCACGATACCCCCTGGACCCCTCTCACTCCCCGCGCTTTCCTCCCCTCCTCTGCTCCCTCCCCTCTCTCTGTTCGTGGGCGCCCGAGAACACCGACGAGCACCACCGCATCCACCGCCTCCCCTTTGCTTCTCCGACCGGTCCACGAGCTTCGCCGTTGACCGCTATGTTGTCTCTACCGATCCACGCGACCGGAAGTCCCTCGGAACGTCATCCCCAACATCTTCTTCCTCCTCGGCCACCGAAGATCGACCTCGCTGTCAGTGTCAAAACTGGCGGATCTCGGGTAGGGGGTCCCGAACTGTGCGTCTAGGCGGATGGTAACAGGAGACAAGGGACACGATGTTTTTACCCAGGTTCGGGCCCTCTCGATGGAGGTAAAACCCTACTCCTACTTTATTGATATTGATGATATGGGTAGTACAAGAGTGGATCTACCACGAGATCAAGGAGGCTAAACCCTAGAAGCTAGCCTATGGTATGATCGTTGTAATGGTTGGGTGTCCTACGGACTAAAACCCTCCGGTTTATATAGACACCAGAGAGGGCTAGGGTTACACAGAGTCGGTTACAATGGTAGGAGATCTACATATCCGTATTGCCAAGCTTACCTTCCACGCCAAGGAAAGTCCCATCCGGACACGGGACGAAATCTTCAATCTTGTATCTTCATAGTCTTGGAGTCCGGCCGATGATGATAGTCCGGCTGTCCGGACACCCCCTAGTCCAGGACTCCCTTAGTAGCCCCCGAACCAGGCTTCAATGACGATAAGTCCAGCGCGTATATAGTCTTCGGCGTTGCAAGGCGGGTTCTCCTTTAAGTTCCATGTACCTGGCGAATAGTGTCCGGCTCTTTTGTAAATGTTGCGCTCCTTGGTTTCCACGCCCAATAATGGCCTTCTTCCACGCGTCGCACGAATGCGAAAAGCCAGGGTATCTTTTATGTTTTACCCCCTAGCTGCGCAAATAATCTGCCTATAAGAGAGGCAAGAATCCAGATCCAAATCACACCATCTTCCTTCCGCGAGTACTCATCGGAGCGCTTTCGACCAAAAATCCATTCCATCATGGACCGTCGACGCGGCTCCTCCTCTCGCGCTCCCAGCCCTCTGCCAGGAGGTTGGAGGAGATGTTCTGTCCTGCACAACGAGCTAGTGACACTCCAAGCGGAGGGATATCTTCCTCTGGCCTTTATGGTTCTGGTTCGAGCCGGGCTGGCCACCGACAAAGGTGGGAAGCAAGCGGAGGCCACCCCAAGTCCCAACAAAGGGGAGCAGGTATGCTTCGTCCCCTACCTGATAAGGGGGCTTGGATTTCCTATACATCCGTTCCTCCGCGGGCTTCTGGAGTTCTACGGACTCCAGCTCCATCACCTCACGCCCGCCTCGATTCTGCATATTGCGGGCTTCGTAGCTCTTTGCGAGCTATTCATGGGCATCGAGCCCCATTTCACGCTGTGGAAGAGGTTATTCTGCCTTGTACCCCGCTCTCACGAGGGGTCGATATATCAAGTGGGCGGTGCGAAATATGGCGATCGCGGGACGGATATCCATCCGAACCCCTAAGAAGGCGTCAAGACTGGCCTTCGAATGGTTTTACGAGAAGACGCTCCGCTGCCGGACCCTGTTCGGATCGGCCTCCCGGAGTTCAGCAATGCTCCTCTAAAGAAACGCCTGAGTTGGCGCCCGCGGAGCCCCCAGCTGGAGGAAGACAAGAGCGTCCATTATTTGATGGGCCGGATAAGGTTACTGGCCCATTCTGGACTAACCATGATTGGAGTCATGCCCACGTGCATTATGCAGGGAGTGCAGCCGCTGCAATACAGGGGCCACCCCATGTGGGATTTCAACGGAGAGAATGATGCCACTCGTCATTGCCGCCAAGGGCCGGGATCGGCCGAAGATCTGGTGAAGATTATGTCCGGCCTGTACAAGGGAGAGAAGGAGGACTTTCTCCAGACGAGCCCATTGAACGGGTTCTCCATGAACAACCCTGGAAGCTGGGTAAGCGGATGTTCATTTATCCGACCCACGCTTACAAAGTTAAGTACCTTACTTTATGGTTTTGATGCAGGATCTGCGCCGGAATGTGGAGAGCATACATAGCCCGGCTCCACAACCCGAGGATCCAGAAAGATCCCTTGATCCGGCCTCCGAAGAGGATCCAGACATAAAGGTGGAGCTAATCGACGGGGTGTTCCATCAACTTAGCATGGACAATGCTCTAGTTGCCATTACGGCTGACTACCCCGGCCTATCTCTGGCTCCCCAGGTGATTGTGACCGAAGTCCCGACACCATTATTTTGTCCTCGCGTATTTCTGACCACCGTATACAATGGTGTCTTGCAAGAGGTACCTTCAAGGCAGGAAGCCGAACCCACGGCGGCTGGCCAACAAGGGTCAGTCCGGCCCAGCAGGAGAAAGAGGAGTGCGGTGCGGATCGAAACGTCGCCGCAACGGTATAGCTCGTGGTTGTTATTTAGGACAAAGTTCCTAGGAAGTGTTTGAATGCTCATGACTTTTGCAGGAGAAAGAGTGCCCGCCGGACTGTGGGCGTAGAGGTTGCCAACCAAGCCTCTGCTAGCCAGGCTCCAACACATGGTCTGGAGGGGGAGGCGAGCGCAAGGCGCGAGCCGGATACTCCTCCAACGGAGGATGCCGACAGACTGTCCGCCACCAGGTCTGAGGTGGAGAGTGCCATGAATCATAGGCGCCGCCGGACAGTTTTCCGTGACGCGTGCTTCTCCCCGGAGGCGTTGAATGCCTTTAACGCGAGGACGCGCACCTCCGTGCTGCTCAAGATGGTTTGAGCAGAGCCGCGGAGTAGTATGTAAAGGACATACAGGTAAGAGATGTTAATAGTTGTATATGCTAGTAGCTCCCGAGACTTAAAGTAGTTAGAGTAACTGATTTAAGGATCGTTTGATGTGCAGGATCTTACAGATAAGAATACCCAGTTGTCCCAGGAGCTAGAAGAGTGCAAGGCCCAACTTGAGGCCGCACTAGCTACCGCAGGAGGAAACACAGAGACCCCTCCTCATAACACATTATTTCAAAAAGATAATCGGTGTGCGACGTGCGTGTAAGTCTGACAATGACATTGCAGGTGTTGCCGGACTAGATCCGGACAAGCAAGACCTATTACGCCAGCTGAAGGCCGGCGAGAGGGTGCTGACGAAGGTGCAGCAGGAAAGGAACAAACTCCAGGATGCCCACGCCCAGCTTGGAGAAGAGCTGAAAGGTGTTCGGCCGAGCTATGCAGCTGCCCGTGAAGGAGAATCAGCGGCTTCGTCGCGGCATCTATAGTAAGTGCTTGAGCGAGCTCCTTTGAAAAGAAGAGTTCGGCGAGGAAGTCAATTGACAAAAATATGTCTGTAGGTTTGCTCACAGGTCGCCCTGCGGAGGAGATGCCCATATCAACGGGTGATCAACTTCCCGAGCTGGTGCAACTGCCGAACGAAGTTCGGCAGCGATGGAGCGTCGTCCGGGCTTTATGGCCGCCCTCTCCCTGCCCGAGGGCCTTGGAGAGCTTGCGGAGAAGCTTTGAGGAGCGCGGCAGCGCTTCTGCTTATGGAAGATTTCGCCTGCTGCCATGGTGCCGTGGAGGCTGGGCCATGGTGAAGACGCAGACAAGAAGGCGGATCCCAACCACATGGCGAGGTCGGACTGAGGGGCCCGACAGGAAGGAGATCCTGTGAGTTTAGTGTACGGCCAAGTAGAGTTGGCGCTAAATATTCCTAACGGATCAGAATTAGACAGCCTGTTAGGACGGGATTGAGGAGGAATCTGATCGGTCGATTTGACAATGTATTTAAAAGGACATGTAAAATGCCTTCTAGCGGATTGTAGATCGCTTGTCTTTGCCAACCTTTTCGCTTCAAGCTCGGGACCCTAGAGTCCTGAGTGTGTCCGAATACCTTCTCGGTTAAGAAACAACCAGGCATGCATGGAGACCAGGCGAGGGGTCATTAGTGCTTTATCGCACAAGTGCCCAACTAGTTATGTTATATTACATGGTTAGTAAGAAACATCTTCCAGGGAGAATAGTTCCGTTAAGGGTTCCTTTCCCTGGGAGGCATGCCCTAAAGTGCATGTCCGGACTGCGAAAAGAGCAGGAAAACATCTGGGGGCAGAGAAATAAATAGGTAAAAAATCATCTTTCAAGTCACCGACCGAATATTCCCTTAAGAATCTAGCTTTCGGCTTCACCCAGTCTGAGGTACACATCCGGCTGACCCGGCAGTAACAATCGCAGAGGTGCTCCCTTTACCTCCTAGCCGAACAATCCGGAATGTAGGGGTAAGCACAGGAGCCAGGCAACCCAGCTTGTCCAAAACTTAAGTCATATCGATGCATATAATGGTGAATAAAAGGTACATGTGGAAGTTTGACACATGTGCTGGGCATGAAGCCTTGATAAGTAAGCTTCTGGTAAAGACACCCCTAGGTACAATGAGTGCGGATAGCACATCAATTGTGTGCAAACAATGCGCAAGTAGGCCTTTAAGGGCTTTTATGAAAAGGGGTGAGAGAAAAAAGAGAAACAAAAGACAGCTGAATTGTAAAAATTTGGACGGGGGAAGGAGACGAACTCTTAGTCCGGCGCTAGGCGTAGAATCTTTGGAGGCGGGCTGCGTTCCATGGGTTCGGCTCGAGTCGGTTATCCGACGCATTTCGCAGACGGTACCCTCCGCCGATCAGGACTTGATCGATAATGAAGGGGCCTTCCCATTTGGGCTTGAGCTTGTCCTTTTTCTTGTCCGACAGGCGTAGAACTAGTTCGCCAACATTGTAAGTCTTAGCCCGTACTTCTCTGCTTTGATATCTTTGAGCCTGCTGCTGATAGAATGCAGAACGAGCCTTGGCGATGTCGCGTTCTTCCTCCAATGCATCCAAGCTGTCCTGCTGATCCAGCTCGGCTTCTCTTTCTTCGTACATGCGCACTCGAGGTGAGGCATGAATGATGTCGCAGGGCAAAATTGCCTCTGCGCCGTATACCATAAAAAATGGTGTGAATCCGGTAGTACGGTTGGGCGTTGTCCGCAGCCCCCCCAGTACGGAGTCGAGCTCCTCTACCCAAAGGCGTGTCGATTTCGTAAGGGACCGCACTAGTGCGGGTTTGATGCCGCCATTATTAGACCATTTGCTCATTCCACTTGACCGTTGGTTTGAGGATGATAGACTGAAGCGTAATCGAGCTTAATGCCCATATTTTTGCACCATAATTTAACCTTGTTGGCCGTGAAGTTCGTGCCGTTATCGGTAATGATGCTATGGGGGACACCATAACGGTGTACTACCCCGGATATGAAATCTATCACTAGTCCGGACTCTGCCGTTTTAACTGGCTTGGCCTCTATCCATTTGGTGAATTTGTCCACCATGACCAATAGGTGCCTTTGCTGGTGGGTTCCCCCTTTAAGGGGTCCGACCATTTCAAGCCCCCATACCGTGAACGGCCAGGTAATGGGTATAGTTTTGAGGGCGGTGGGTGGCATATGGCTCTGATTAGCAAAGAGCTGACAACCGACGCACCTTTGGACTAAGTCCTGAGCATCTGCCCAGGCCGTCGGCCAATAAAATCCTGTACGAAATGCTTTGCCTACAAGGGCCCGAGCTGCGGCGTGGTGTCCGCCTAGTCCGGCGTGAATTTCAGCTAGAAGGTTTCGCCCTTCCTCTTCGGAGATACACCGTTGAAGGACTCCGGTTATGCTTTTCTTATAGAGTTCTCCCTCGTGGACCTTGTAGGCTTTAGATCGCCGGACTATGCGGCGGGCCTCATTTTGGTCTTCGGGAAGTTCCTACCTGAGTAAGTAGGCTAGGAATGGCTCTGTCCACGGGGCGATTACTGCCATTATTTCGTGAGCTAGTGTGTTATTTCATCGGCTGAATCGCCGATTATGTCAGATTGTTCTGTATTGGGTGGTGCGGCTGCCTCCGGGTTGTTATTTCCGGACTCTTCTTCCCATAGTACGGATGGCTTAAAGAGCCGTTCCAGGAAGATGTTTGGAGGGACAGCGTCGCGTTTCGCGCCGATGCGTGCCAATACGTCGGCTGCTTGGTTATTATTTCGGGCTACGTGATGGAATTCGAGTCCTTCGAACCGAGCTAACATTTTGAGGACAGCGTTACGATAGGCTGCCATTTTCGGATCCTTGGCGTCAAAGTCTCCATTTACTTGGGATATTGCGAGGTTTGAATCCCTGCGCACCTCTAGGCGTTGAATGCCCATGGAGATTGCCATCCGGAGGCCATGTAGGAGGGCGTCGTATTCGGCTGCGTTGTTGGAGTCAGTGTACATTATCAGAAGTATGTATTGGACTGTGTCCCCAGTTGGGGACGTCAATACGACGCCAGCCCCCAAGCCGGCCAACATTTTGGAGCCGTCGAAATGCATAATCCAATTGGAGTATGCGCCGTACTCTTTAGGGAGTTCGGCCTCAGTCAATTCGGTGACAAAGTCAGCCAAGACTTGTGACTTTATAGCTCGCCGAGGTTTATAAGTTATATCGAATGGTAAGAGCTCAATGGCCCATTTTGCAATCCTTCCCGTTGCGTCGCGGTTGTTTATAATGTCGTTGAGGGGCACTTCGGAGGCCACTGTTATCGAACAATCTTGAAAGTAGTGTCGGAGCTTCCGGGATGCCATGAACACCGCATAGGCTATCTGTAACGCCCTCGATGCGGCTATATCTCCCACGTGTCGATGCACGACTTAGAGGCATAACCGCATTGAAAGCAATGTCACAAGTGAGGTAATCTTCACACAACCCATGTAATACATATGGGAATGAGATACATAGTTGGCTTACAATCGCCACTTCACACAATTACATGAATAAAGCATTACATCATCCAGATACAATCAAGGTCCGACTATGGAACCAAAATAAAAGAAGAACCCCAAATGCGATAAAGGTCCCGATCGACCCCAACTGGGCTCCACTCTTGATCAACTAAAGCGAAACAACACGAAGGGCAAGATCTTCAACGAGCTCCTCCTTGAGCTTGGTTGCGTCACCGCTTTCGATAACATAGGCACCGCAAACTGGTTTTGAAGTATCCGTGAGCCACGGGACTCAAGCAATCTCGCACCCGCGAGATCAAGACTATTTAAGCTTATAGGAAGGATGGAGTAATGAGGTGGAGCTGCAGCAAGCGACTAGCATATATGGTGGCTACAATCGCAAAAGAGAGCGAGAAGAGAAGGTAAAGCACGGTCGATAAAAGTATGATCAAGAAGTGATCCTATAGCAACCTACGTCAAGCATAACTCCAACACCGTGTTCACTTCCCGGACTCCGCCGGAAAGAGACCATCACGGTTACACACACGGTTGATGTATTTTAATTAAGGTCAACTTCAGGTCTTCTACAACCGGACGTTAACAAATTCCCATCTGCCACATAACCGTGGGCACGGCTCTCGAAAGTTTATAACCCTGCAGGGGTGTGCCAACTTAGCCCATGACAAGCTCTCACGGTCAACGGAGGAATAGACCTCCACCCTAGACACTCCGATCAGACTCGGTATCCCGGTACAACAAGACATTTCGACAGGGTAAAACTAAACCAGCAACACCGCCCGAATGTGCCGACAAATCCCGATAGGAGCTGCACATATCTCTTTCTCAGGGCACACTCAGATGAGTCTAGCTACGAGTAAAACCAACCCTCAAGTTTCCCGAGGTGGCCCGCAGTCAGCTCGGTTGGACCAACACTCGAGGAGCACCGCGGGGGGTTAAAATAAAGATGACCCTTGAGTCTGCAGAACCCAAGGGAAGGTGGTAGGTTGTTAGCGCAAATGGTAAAACCAATGTTGGGCATTCTTTGGAGGAGCTTTACTTAAGGCGAACTGTCAAGGGGTTCCCATTATAGCCCAGCCGTGTAAGGAGCATAAAATCCGGGAACATAACACCGATATGACGGAAACTAGGGCGGCAAGAGTGGAACAAAACACCATGCATAAGGCCGAGCCTTCCACCCTTTACCAAGTATATAGATGCATTAATAATATAAGAGTTATTGTGATATCCCAACAAGTAAACATGTTCCAACAGGGAACAACATCTCCATGTTCCAACAAGGAACAAACTTCAATCTTCACCTGCAACTAACAACGCTATAAGAGGGGCTGAGCAAAGCGGTAACATAGCCAATCAACGGTTTGCTAGGAATGGTGTGAAAGGTTAGAGGTTTGACATGGCAATTTGGGAGGCTGACAAGCAAATGGTAGGCATCGTGGCATTGGCATAGCAAAAGAGCGAGCAAACTAGCATAGCAAAGATAGTAGTGATTTCGAGGGTATGATCATCTTGCCTGGGATCCCGCAAGGAAGAAGAACGATTCCATGAAGAAGACAAACGGACGTAGTCGAACGAATCCTCACAACTCCAGAACGAAACTGAAGCTAACGAGAGAAGCAAACCGGAAAGAAGCAAACAATATGGTAAACACACAAGCATAAACATGTCATGATGCACACACAAGTATGATGCATGTCCGGTTTAATGAGGCATGGCATGGCAAAGTGCAACAAACAATACTACAAGTTAAGTGGAGCTCAATATGCAACGAGTTGCATATTGACAAAACACCACATCAATTATTTAGTTTTCTCTCGGTTATGCTACTCATCAATATTAAATGTTGTTAAACATGGCAAGGGATGAAGCATAACAAAACTACCTAGCTAGGCAAGTTTAAATGAGGCCGGAAACAACAAAACAACAACTCCGGAAACTCCTCATATGCATATATTAGGTTTGGTACTGTTCTGCCCTAAACACAATTTTAGAGTTGTTAAACATGCAAGATGAGTGCACCATGTTAAACTAGGCAAAATTCTACCCCATTTACATATAGAGTTTATTGAAATCCGAGTTACGGTTAATTAGTTATGAATTAAATCATTTTAGCATGGCATTTAAGGAAATTTAAACAAACAGCATTTTAAACATTTTAAACATGGATGAAAATGGCAGATTATGAAACTAGATGAAATTCTAAGCACTTTACATGTTTAAATCATTTTAAACCGATGCACCATTCATGAGTTATTATATGCATGAAGTTTAGGGTCTAATCTGTAAAACTGCAGACTCTGGATAATTGGGCAAATTCACAGAACGGGAAAAAAATGACATGGGCCGAAACTGTTCGACCCAGCAGTGCTCAGGAGGGGGTGGGGGTTTTCTCACCATGGGCTCTTGGCCCGGCTAGAGAGGAGGAGGCCCAAGCGGTGCACATCTGGGTCTTGGGGAGGCGCTGGGCAGCTGGGCTGCGAGCGAAGCAGAGGAGGGCCTCGCGCGGGTCGCAGGACGAAGGGGCGCGGTCAACGGAGCTGGGTCGAGCGCTCGTCGTCCTCCTGCTCGAAGCAGAGGATGCAGGGGGCGACGGCCATGGCCGGACTTGGCGGCGGGTATGGCGAGGCAAGGCGGCAGAGGAGGGCTTGCCGGCGGAGCTTGAGGCGGATCCGGTCCCTGGGCCATGGATCTGACGGAAGAGGGAGGCGGACAAGCTCCAGGACGGCAGCTCCATGGCGGTGGGGACGGCCTCCTTGTTCGTGCGAGGAACGGAGCAGAGAAGGCCGCGGGTTCCTGGAAGAAGATGGTGGCGAGCTTGAGGAGTCTCCCATCGCAGATCGAGGGAGTCAGGCGGCGCTCCTTCGGTTTCCTGTCCAAAACGAGACAGGAAGAGAGTTTGAGAACGGGAAAAGAGAAGAGGAGGGCAGGGAGAACGAGCAGGGGCAGCGAGGACGGCCTGCTGGTGATGCTCGTCGGCGGAGGGAGCTCCGGTGGAGGCTGGCTGTGGGAACGAGGCAAGTGGGCGCGATGCAGATCGGGCACCAGGCGAGACAGGGAGGAGGAAAAAGGAAGCGGGGCATGGCGCTGGTTGGTTGGCGGCAGAAGCGAGGTGGATGTAGGATGGATCGATGGCGAGAAGTGGCTGGCGCTGGTTGGCTGCGGTTGAATCGGGAGAATCCCGAGGAAGGAGGCGACAGAGTGGAGCTAGTGGCGGCAGCGCGACGGGACAAGGGAGAGGATTTTTAGGGTTTGCCAAAATGGACAAGGGATGGACTATATATATACGAAAGCGGGATGATTTGGATCCTCCGATCGCGATCGGATGGACCGGAATAAATGGGTTAGGGAGTCCAAATAAGAAAACGGAGATATTTTGTAGGCGTTTGGGGATGATCCGGACACGACGGTAGTGACAGTCTGGGTCGGTCCGGGACAACTTTCGGACGCGCGTGAGGGGGGTCGCGGGCTGACGAGAGGGGTTAGGCTGGACCTGGCGGTAGGTAGCGGACTGTGTAGAAGGTCTCGAGCTGAGGGAAGAGAAGAGAGGAGGCCCGCGATCGCTTTAGGAGACCAAAACGTTCGACGTTAGACCGGCTATACTGCCGCTATAGTTATCCGTTGGGCTATCAAACGAACTCCGAATGCGACGAAACTTGACAGCCGGTCCATCTACACTATAATAAGACCACACGTCAACTCTCAACCCATTCCGAGAACATTTTTCCGGCCACTTATAAAATAATATTTCGGACATATATGGCGGCGTGCAAGTGTGTCTGGGCTCAGAACGGACAACGGACGGAACGAGGAGACCGGGACGGATGCAAGTTTTGAAAACATGATGATGCAATGCACATGATGACACGATAAGATGCACACGCAAGATAATGACAAGGCAACAACAGCGAATAACTGGCGGACACCTGGCACATCGGTCTCGGGGCGTTACAACACTCCACCACTATGTGAGGATCTCGTCCCGAGATCTAGAATGGCACCGTAGGAAAAACGGAAGAGAAAGAGAAGAGGTAAAACTAAGTTGTTTCTTCGACAAAAGAGTGAAACCAAAGAACCTTGAGAGGTTGAAAATTTAAAAGAAAGAGTAACAACAGAGATGAACGAGATTGCAAACAATCCGTTACAAAAGAGGAACGAGGAACATTATGAGGACTTGAAGGTTGCAAAGGCATGAATCAAAAGTTTAATGGACAAGATAGAATTCGAAACCACTCCAGTTAAAACAAGATGAGAGGGGAAGAATTCGGGCAGCACTCCGGTTGAACATGGAAGGAATAGAACATGAACTTGAGAAGATGGGATAATACTTGATGAAATCAACAACCACACTGCCGCTGGAACTATTGAAAGAATGTCACAAGGGGCAAGAAAGATTTCAGACAGCAGTCCGGTTGAGAAGGGGGGCAAAACTTGATGAGATGAAAGAACTTGAAGAGATGACACAACACTCCGGTTAAATGGATAAGCATGAAAAGAACATGATCCTCACAAAACGAGGTGATGGGTGAAGAGCACAACATCACAATGCCTCCGGGACGAAAGAATGGAAGCTAGACCGTTGGGATAAAAGGACGGAGAAGAAAATGACAACTTCTACCACAGTTGAATTTGGAAGGGCATCCTTGCAAGAAGGTTAGAATAGAGTTGTTGGAAGACCAACAACAAAAAGAATAAGTTTGTAGTGGACTTATGGAAACATCTCAACATTATGAGGTGACAACCGGCCACTAACGGAAACAATGATTGGATTGATATCAACAAGGAGATGAAAACTCCTTTTAATGAGAGAATAGGAGGAAACTTGGATTATCAATAGGCACCAAAATTAGCAACAATCCTTAGGGAAGTTTTTAGGTGAAATATGACACAATATAACTCCAACGAAGAAGTTGATTGGTCGAAAAGATCTCTTGAATGAAGAGAAAATGATGGATTTAAAATACCTCATTCTTGACAACATATGAATCATGAAACATGAATGGAAATTGTCAAGAATGACCTAACACCACCTCAGAAGATAAGGTAGAAAGAATTGCACTTTGGAATGCAAGATGAAGAATACTTGAACTCCTCAAAACAAAACATGAGTTGAGCACCATGTTTATTTTGGAGTGAAGCTTGGCGGGACATAACTTCAAGAGAAATCTTGAAGAACAATTGAAGAATGAAAAGAATCCTTGACGACCCACTATTTAGAGCCTCCATGAAGAACTCTGGTAATAGAAGGATGATGAAAAGAAAGAGAAGTTGAAAACACAAGGTGAGGCCTTGCAATGATTTAGATGGAGCTTCGCGACGAGATAATGCGGAAAACTTAGAACTCCGTAAGAAAGATGAACAACGAGAAGCCAAGAATTTATTCCTCCTGAACAAACTCTGAAGGAAAAGATTAATCACTTGGATGAACAAGAATAAGAATTATGTTATGCTTATCCTTCACCAATTAAATTGATGATAAGCAACGGATTTGGCATACTACTTATTCTCGTGGAAAGGATTAAAAGAGATATATCAAAACTTGAGAAGGTCTTCAACGTACCACCGGTAAGATTTGGAAAGAACAAAAGAATTGATATGATGAACAAGGAAGAGAGATCTTGAAAGAACCACCGTAAGAATTGAAAATGATCGAAGTAGGGGTGCATCACCGGTAAGAATTAGCAAATGAACGAAGGTGCTTGAGACAAACTAGATACATGAGAACAAAGAGATCAAGAACTGATTAGAGGATATTCGATTGATGCACCGGCAAGATAGGAGAATGATAACTGACAGCTGAGAATGAATAAACCTGAATTGATGGACTCCGGATGACAAACTAAGAAGACTCTTGAATATCCCCCGATGGGTGAAAAGATTCTCACAATCAAAAACAATTATGAGAGGATGGCAACAAGCTAGCACCATGAATCTTGAAAAGAATATAGCAAAATTAAAGAGAAACTCTTCTTCGGTCTTCAAATGATGAGAATGACAACGAGAAACACCACCAAGAATTATTGAGGCACACCGGAAGAATCAAAAGCAAAGAGGTTGAGCCAACTATGAAAAGAATTTGAAAGATCTTGGAGAAAAGCATTTGGCTGATGATAACTCATTCTTACGTCAAACTTGGAGAAGAATTTAGGATAGCTCTAGGAAAATAGAAGAGTCAGGTAAGATCCTGGGAAAAGACCTGTGGGTTAGGGCCCACTCAAAAGAACACCGTTGAAAAGATTTAAAAGAGATGTTGCACCGGTTGAATTAAATGACTTGAATGAGATACCAATCTCGAAAGAGCTTGAACGAATGCAGAGTGGAAACACGAATCTTCGAGATATCTTGAGTACTCCGGAATAACAAATAGCGAGAAGTAGAATGATAATGACGTGCACCGGCATGAGAAAGCATTAGAAATGAGGAAGGGATATGATGAATATCGAAAGCTTGAATTGGATCCACCGGAGAAGAAACAACAATGAAGGATGATGAACTTGAAGCTCGTGAGCATTTTCGTGGGAAATCGCCGGATAAGAGCATCGAAAGAAAAGAATGAAGAGACTTCACATGAATAAATGGATACTTGATTAAAATAAATGAGTCCTTGAGGAAAAAGGGTGGGTAGGCGGGAAAGAACAAAGGCAACTTGGAGACGGATGAAACAAACACCGTTGAGAAGAAATGATAATTGGTCTTGCTGATGTTGAAGTGATCGGATCCACTTGAAGAGAAACACGCCGGTTGAAAAGGATTGACATGACAATCTCGATTGTCGAGAAGGATTGGTACTCACATCGGAGTATGAGAACACCATTTCGGAAAGGTATGGAATCAACACTTGACGTTGAAGCAACTCGAATACCACAACTCAAAACAAAAACAAAGGACTGGCTTGCAGAATAAGCCGGAACAAACATATGATAGAGATTTCGTCCGAAGTTTTCGTGGTGGGGCCTACATGGGCTCGATCGTACAGCACCATCATGTACAAGGTAGTGCACATGACATCTGAAGCGTCCCAGTCGGCATAGCCAAGGACTCTTTAAGACACAACGAGACCTTTGTAAAACCAACCGTGAATAGGCGGACCACTAGGCGTCGAACCCCAATTTCATATCATACATCCGTCGGAAAGATATCCTAAGAGCTACTTGAATTCCCACCTATGAAACTCCGAAACTTTACGGTTATGCAATCTGGTGTTGGGGATACAGGGAAGCAATATATCTCACCCAAACTAACAATCCCTACATCCAGTTGTATCCATCCGTCAACACATAACCAAGAAACCTTCGAAATCGTGTACCTCAACCTTGAAAAGCATCCGTTATATCGAGTCATGGCAATACTCCTGTACTCACCTCGATCTTGGGTTAGCGGGGTTATCTCACCAACAAGCGCATAAAAGAGATTTTCGATGTCGGCGTACTAAACTCAGGTATTCCGAACTGCAACGATAAAATTATGGCGACAACACCTCGAGCTCAACTCCCGGGACACCGCCACAACCCCTAAATGTCGGGAGGCACCAAGAACAATGTTCTCGTCATAAGAATATCGAACGATTCCAAGATACCAGCGTGATCCTAAAAAAATTTAGTGAAATTTGAGAAGAGAAGAGTCAAAACTCTACGCCAGGATACCTCACCAGAGCGATGAAGGGATTGAGGAGTAAAAAGAATTCCTAACCCTCCGATATATATAATCCTAAATGACTCAAAACATTTTTCTAGACACAACTCGGCCACTAAAAACGATCAAGCAGTGGGGCTCCTAACGTCGGGAAGGCTCGATTACCAACTTGCGCCCTCGATGCGGCTATATCTCTCACGTGTCGGGCACGACTTAGAGGCATAACCGCATTGAAAGCAATGTCGCAAGTGAGGTAATCTTCACACAACCATGTAATACATAAGGAATGAGATACATAGTTGGCTTACAATCGCCACTTCACACAATTACATGAATAAAGCATTACATCATCCAGATACAATCAAGGTCCGACTACGGAACCAAAATAAAAGAAGAACCCCAAATGCGACAAAGGTCCCCGATCGACCCCAACTGGGCTCCACTACTGATCAACTAAAACGAAACAACACGAAGGGCAAGATCTTCAACGAGCTCCTCCTTGAGCTTGGTTGCGTCACCTGCTCGATAACATAGGCACCTGCAAACTGGTTTTGGAAGTATCTAGTGAGCCACGGGGACTCAGCCATCTCGCACCCGCGAGATCAAGACTATTTAAGCTTATAGGAAGGATGGAGTAATGAGGTGGAGCTGCAGCAAGCGACTAGCATATATGGTGGCTACAATCGCAAAAGAGAGCGAGAAGAGAAGGCAAAGCACGGTCGATAAATGTATGATCAAGAAGTGATCCTATAGCAACCTACGTCAAGCATAACTCCAACACCGTGTTCACTTCCCAGACTCCGCCGGAAAGAGACCATCACGGTTACACACACGGTTGATGTATTTTAATTAAGGTCAACTTCAGGTCTTCTACAACCGGACGTTAACAAATTCCCATCTGCCACATAACCGCGGGCACGACTCTCGAAAGTTTATAACCTGCAGGGTGTCCCAACTTAGCCCATGACAAGCTCTCACGGTCAGCGGAGGAATAGACCTCCACCCAAGACACTCCGATCAGACTCGGTATCCCAAAGACAACAAGACATTTCGACAGGTAAAACTAAACCAGCAACACCGCCGAATGTGCCGACAAATCCCGATAGGAGCTGCACATATCTCTTTCTCGTGGCACACTCGGATGAGTCTAGCTACGAGTAAAACCAACCCTCAAGTTTCCCGAGGTGGCCCATGCAGTAGCTCGGTTCGGACCAACACTCGAGGAGCACGGCCGGGGGTTAAAATAAAGATGACCCTTGAGTCTGCAGAACCCAAGGGAAGGTGGTAGGTTGTTAGCGCAAATGGTAAAACCAATGTTGGGCATTCTGGAGGAGCTTTACTTAAGGCGAATCGTCAAGGGGTTCCCATTATAGCCCAACCGTGGAACGCATAAAATCCGGGAACATAACACCGATATGACGGAAACTAGGGCGGCAAGAGTGGAACAAAACACGGGCATAAGGCCGAGCCTTCCACCCTTTACCAAGTATATAGATGCATTAATAATATAAGAGATATTGTGATATCCCAACAAGTAAACATGTTCCAACAAGGAACAACATCTCCATGTTCAACAAGGAACAAACTTCAATCTTCACCGCAACTAACAACGCTATAAGAGGGCTGAGCAAAGCGGTAACATAGCCAATCAACGGTTTGCTAGGAATGGTGTCAAAGGTTAGAGGTTTGACATGGCAGTTTGGGAGGCTGACAAGCAAATGGTAGGCATCGTGGCATTGGCATAGCAAAAGAGCGAGCAAACTAGCATAGCAAAGATAGTAGTGATTTCAAGGGTATGATCATCTTGCCTAGGATCCCGCAAGGAAGAAGAACGATTCCATGAAGAAGACAAACGGACGTAGTCGAACAAATCCTCACAACTCCGGAACGAAACCGAAGCTAACGAGAGAAGCAAACCGGAAAGAAGCAAACAATATGGTAAACACACAAGCATAAACATGTCATGATGCACACACAAGTATGATGCATGTCCTGTTTAATGAGGCATGGCATGGCAAAGTGCAACAAACAATACTACAAGTTAAGTGGAGCTCAATATGCAACGAGTTGCATATTGACAAAACACCACATCAATTATTTAGTTTTCTCTCGGTTATGCTACTCATCAATATTAAATGTTGTTAAACATGGCAAGGGATGAAGCATAACAAAACTACCTAGCTAGGCAAGTTTAAATGAGGCCGGAAACAACAAAACAACAACTCCAGAAACTCCTCATATGCATATATTAGGTTTGGTACTGTTCTGCCCTAAACACAATTTTAGAGTTGTTAAACATGCAATATGAGTGCACCATGTTAAACTAGGCAAAATTCTACCCCATTTACATATAGAGTTTATTGAAATCCGAGTTACGGTTAATTAGTTATGAATTAAATCATTTTAGCATGGCATTTAAGCAAATTTAAACAAACAGCATTTTAAACATTTTAAACATGGATGAAAATGGCAGATTATGAAACTAGATGAAATTCTAAGCACTTTACATGTTTAAATCATTTTAAACCGATGCACCATTCATGAGTTATTATATGCATGAAGTTTAGGGTCTAATCTGTAAAACTGCAGACTCTGGATAATTGGGCAAATTCACAGAACGGGAAAAAAAATGACATGGGCCGAAACTGTTCGACCCAGCAGTGCTCAGGAGGGGGTGGGGGTTTTCTCACCATGGGCTCTTGGCCCGGCTAGAGAGGAGGAGGCCCAAGCGGTGCACATCTGGGTCTTGGGAGGCGCCTGGGCAGCTGGGCTGTGAGCAAGCGAAGGAGGGCCTCGCTGGTCGCAGGACGAACGGGGCGTGATCAACGGAGCTGGGTCGCGCTCGTCGTCGCCCTCCCTTTCAAGCAGAGGATCAGGGGGCGACGGCCATGGCGGACTTAGCGGCGGGATGGCGAGGCAAGGCGGCGGAGGAGGGCTTGCGGCGGAGCTTGAGGCGGATCCGGTCCCTGGGCCATGGATCTGACGGAAGAGGGAGGCGGACAAGCTCCAGGACGGCAGCTCCATGGCGGCGGGGACGGCCTCCTGGTTCGTACGAGGAACGGAGCAGAGAAGGCCGCGGGTTCCTGGAAGAAGATGGTGGCGAGCTTGAGGAGTCTCCCATCGCAGATCGAGGGAGTCAGGCGGCGCTCCTTCGGTTTCCTGTCCAAAACAAGACAGGAAGAGAGTTTGAGAACGGGAAAAGAGAAGAGGAGGGCAGGGAGAACGAGCAGGGGCAGCGAGGACGGCCTGCTGGTGATGCTCGTCGGCGGAGGGAGCTCCGGTGGAGGCTGGCTGCAGCGGGGAACGAAGGCAGGGGCGCGATGCAGATCAGGCACCAGGCGAGACAGGGAGGAGGAAAAAGGAAGCGGGGCATGGCGCTGGTTGGTTGGCGGCAGAAGCGAGGTGGATGCAGGATGGATCGATGGTGAGAAGTGGCTGGCGCTGGTTGGCTGCGGTTGAATCGGGAGAATCCCGAGGAAGGAGGCGACAGAGTGGAGCTAGTGGCAGCGGCGCGACGGGACAAGGGAGAGGATTTTTAGGGTTTGCCAAAATGGACGAGGGATGGACTATATATATACGAAAGCGGGATGATTTGGATCCTCCGATCGCGATCGGATGGACCGGAATAAATGGGTTAGGGAGTCCAAATAAGAAAACGGAGATATTTTGTAGGCGTTTGGGTATGATCCGGACACGACGGTAGTGACAGTCCGGGTCGGTCCGGGACAACTTTCGGACGCGCGTGAGGGGGGTCGCGGGCTGACGAGAGGGGTTAGGCTGGACCTGGCGGTAGGTAGCGGACTGTGTAGACGGTCTCGAGCTGAGGGAAGAGAAGAGAGGGAGGCCCGGCGACTGTTTCCGGAGACCAAAACGTTCGACGTTAGACCGGCTATATTGCCGCTATAGTTATCCGTTGGGCTATCAAACGAACTCCGAATGTGACGAAACTTGACAGCCGGTCCATCTACACTATAATAAGACCACACGTCAACTCTCAATCCATTCCGAGAACATTTTTCCGGCCACTTATAAAATAATATTTCGGACATGTCGCGGGCGCGTGCAAGTGTGTCTGGGCTCAGAACGGACAACGGACGGAACGAGGAGACCGGGACGGATGCAAGTTTTGAAAACATGATGATGCAATGCACATGATGACACGATAAGATGCACACGCAAGATAATGACAAGGCAACAACAGCGAATAACTGGCGGACACCTGGCACATCGGTCTCGGGGCGTTACACTATCTTTTGATAGTGCGGGTAACGGGACTCAGTGAGTTCTCCTGCCGCTAGGGCTTCGGATAGTGCCTCCAGGGCTAATGCGGCTGTGTTGTTTTCGGCGCGGAGTGCTATGTCCGGATCACTAGCAAGAGTGATTGTTCCGCCGGGCCCGGGAATCTTAAGCTTCATGTACCCGTAATGGGGTATGGCTTGAAAAAATGTGAATGCCTCCCGTCCTAATATAGCGTGATATCCGCTGCTGAGCGGGCCACTTGGGCGTGACCTCTTGGACTGTAATTGTCCGTGAGCGAACACCACATAAAGTGTGATTTTTCCTGTGCAGCGCGCTTCCCGGCTAGGGATTATTCCCCTAAAGGTTGTGCTGCTTCGCTCAATGCGGCTCCAGTCTATTTCCATTTTTTGAAGAGTTTCCTCGTAGATGAGGTTTAGTCCGCTACCGCCATCCATGAGTACCTTGGTAAGACGAAAGCCGTCCATAATTGGACTGAGGACCAATGCGGCTGGTGCTCGGGCTGTTCGGAATTTAGGTTCGTCGCTGGCGTTGAAGGTGATGGCCGTGTCGCTCCATGGATTTGTTGTTGCTACTTGGTAGACTTCGGCGAGGCTGCGGATTGTTCGTTTTCGCACATTATTTGATGCGAAAGTCTCGGAGACTGTTGACACCGTACTGGTACTGTTGGAGTGGTTTTCCGGGGCTAGAAGCTCCTCGCCACTTTTGGCCACCTGCCGCAATATCCAACATGCTCGAAGGCTATGTGTTGGGGTGGCGCCTTCTGTGCTGTGAATTTTACAGGGTCCGCTGAGCCATCCCTCCAGTATGGTTCCTTGCCCTTTATGGGGTTTTTTCTTTTTGGTTTTCGTACCTGGTGCCTGAGTGTGCTGCACCCTTTTGTTACAGACTGGGGTTGTATTCGGGGCCGGATTGTCCCAAAACTTAGTTTTGCTTTTCTGGAAACTCTCCGTCGCGTAGTACTTTCGTACTATGGACGCCAGGTCAGCGAAGCGTGTAATTTCACGGTGAATGACGGTGTTCAAGATTCCCTTGTCCGTGCAATTATTGCAGAAAATTGAAATGGCGCTTTCCTCTCGACAGTCCTTTATCCTGTCCATAACCAGGAGAAATCTGGCCCAGTAATGATGTACTGTTTCAGCGGGCTCTTGCCGGATTTGAGATAGATCGCATATGTATGGGTGGGTGGGTGGAATTAAGTCCGGAATCCTACCCATCCCGAGGCTCAAGGGCTCAAGGGCCTGACTTTAGGTTCAGTGCTTGATCGAAGTCCGTCCCCCCGCGGGAATCCGGCATGGAGGGTTCGGAAGCCCGGACATGACTAGTTTTCAATTAGGAGAAGAGTCGCCGCGTTGTTCCTCTACCACCGCAACGTGGTGGGTAACCTGGGGAGAGTTAATATCTCTCAGATCAGTTTTAAGCCCAATCTGATTGTAGTCTGTAGCGACTCCTGTGAGGCGGCGATCACGATCAAGAGTTCGTTTACGGATGAGAGCTCTGTTGGATCCAGCTGCTCGGCGAATTCCAAGCTGACGTGAAGATTACTTTTGATGACCCGAGAGGTCATCATCGAGGCGGCGGCCGAACAGGTGGTCATGAGAAAACCACCCAACCGGATAGTTTGGTCGGCGGCCAAGGCTCCTTTGGCGAAGATACCGTCTTTGAAGACGGGAAGAGGCATCCTTCGTATCGGTGACAGCACAGAGGAACT
Source organism: Aegilops speltoides (assembly GCA_021437245.1). Taxonomy (NCBI): domain Eukaryota; kingdom Viridiplantae; phylum Streptophyta; class Magnoliopsida; order Poales; family Poaceae; genus Aegilops; species Aegilops speltoides. The sequence continues at coordinate 72,395,703 of CM038141.1, read as the reverse complement.
CTCAATGAAAGCACCAATGTCGGTGTCAAAATTGGCGGATCTCGGGTAGGGGGTCCCGAACTGTGCGTCTAGGCGGATGGTAACAGGAGACAAGGGACACGATGTTTTTACCCAGGTTCGGGCCCCCTTGACGGAGGTAAAACCCTACTCCTGCTTGATTGATATTGATGATATGGGTAGTAGAAGAGTAGATCTACCACGAGATCAAGGAGGCTGAACCCTAGAAGCTAGCCTATGGTATGATTGTTGTAATGGTTGTGTGTCCTACGGACTAAAACCCTCCGGTTTATATAGACACCGGAGAGGGCTAGGGTTACACAGAGTCGGTTACAATGGTAGGAGATCTACATATCCGTATTGCCAAGCATGCCTTCTACGCCAAGGAAAGTCCCATCCGGACACGAGACGAAGTCTTCAATCTTGTATCTTCATAGTCTTGGAGTCCGGCCGATGATGATAGTCCGGCTGTCCGGATACCCCCTAGTTCAGGACTCCCTCACTCGCCGTTCCACCTGCACCGGACCTTCCCCGAGCCTACTTCGACGCCCCCTGCACGCGGCGTGAGCACCCGCGTCTTCCCCTCTCTTCCCGCAGTCTAACTCGTCCCCTAGCTAGGTCCACAATTGTCGGGGCGAATCTCTGTGGCCTCGAGCACCTATGGGGCACTGGGGGCCCCTTCTAGTTCGGCAAGGGAGCGGGGATCGTGCGCAGAGCAGATCGAGGTCGGCCTTGAGGTGTGGGCGATCTTTACCCATCTTCGGGGCTCTCCGGAGAGATAACACCCCTACTGCTGCTTTGTGTTTGTTATTTGATCTTGCTCGAGCGTGCGAGCGTATGGTGGTGCTGTGGGTCTCGAATGAACCGAACCGAACCGCACCGACCCCAACCTAACCGAACCGCACCCCACCCGAACCCCTTCTACGTGCGCATGGGCCTCCCTTTTATAGTCCGAAGGGGGTACCCACAGGTGGCAGCGTAGGAAGAGGGGGTAGAAAGGTAAAAACGCAGGTTGGTACAGCAGGCGCGCAGTGCCCTACCTAACTCGACGGCGGGGACAAGGGCATTAAATGCCCGTCCGGTCGCTAACAAAGGGAGGAGTGACCGTTAAGTGAGCCACCGGTTGCCACGATGGCGCCTCTGTCAGCTCCGTTTGCCACCTCGCTCCGCATGGATGCGTACTACCCCGCCACGTGCCCTTGGGATGGCCTTGTGACGACACGCCACTAGGTGCGCTGGAGTGTGGGTGGCAGCCTTGCCGCGGCAAGTGCCCTGCCGCGGCCCTTCTCTTGTTGTGCCGGCAAGCTTGCCGGCCGTCGGGCCTTGCCGGGGCGTGCGGGGCGCCGCGGCAAGTCTTCTGGTGAGGCCTTGGTTGGCCTTCCCGGCAAGGTCCTCTTGCCGGGGCCTTCGTGTTCTTGGCTAGTACTTTGTTCTTCAATGGAAGTAATAAAGAATGGTGGGGAGCCTTGCCGGGCGTCCGGCAGGCCTTGCCGCGGGGTGCTGCGACTGCCCGTGCACAAGTTCGGGGTACTAAGGTACCCCCTACTTTAGTACACCGACAACAATCGGACCCGAGAGCTCCACCCCACCAGCCATGTCGCCGATGCGGCTGCAGCAAGTGTAGCTCACGCTGGGCGTGTCAATGTGCTCACCGGATCCCTAGGAGCACGTAGCATCCCCCAGTTCCTCCCCTAGCGCACCATAGCATCGATCTCATCGACATCCGAGCTCCGGCTGCCGCAAAGCTCGTCGCCGGTGCCTCTGCAAGCCACCCCAACTCCAGCCGCCAGCACCATTGGATGCGCCCCTCCGCCTGCTCCCCGTTGATTCTCCCCATGTGCCAAATCAGCCCTTGTAGCGAAATCCCGACGCCCTTCGCCGCGGATTTGGTCACCGGCGTTTACACGCCGGTGTTGATGACGTGGCATTGTCATTACGGCCTAATCACGTTTAGTTTAATCACCTCATTCACTAACATTAGGGACCCACCGACTAAATAACCTCGGTTAAATCTAGATTAGATTTACTCAAACACAGGGGACCCACACGCCAACATTGACTTTGCTGACGTGGTTGTTGACCGGACCACCTGTTCGTGACACTAATGACATTGGGTCACTAACAAGTGGGCCCCACATGTCAGGTTTGACCTGGACCGACCAGTTGATTTGCTGAGGTGGTGCTGATATCGCTTTGACGTCATAAAGCCTTATCAGGAATTCAAATAAATCAAAATGCTTTATTTATTTTCAGAAAATGTCCAAAACTTCTAAAATCATATAAAATAAACCGTAGCTCAGAATGAAATAATTTATATATGAAAAATTATTAGAAAAATCCAATCTATCCATATGTACCATTATCATGCATGTTAGAACAACTTTTAGCTACTGTTTAGGACAAATAAAATGATTGGCATTTAAATAAGCACATATGGAGTTTGAATTTGAACCTTGGGTTCAAACCAACTACATTTAAATCGTTGCTAGCTGCATTGGGCCAAATCATTGTTGGGAATGAATTAATTTCAAAAAATTTCCTATGATCACACAAGATCTATCTAGGTGATGCATAGCAATGAGAGGGGAGAGTGTGTCTACGTGCCCTCATAGACAGAAAGCGGAAGCGTTAGGTAACGCGGTTGATGTAGTCGAAAGTCTATGCGATTCAACCGATCAAGTACTGAACGCATGACACCTCTACAATCTGCACACGTTTAGCTCAGTGACTTGCCTCAAACTCTAGATCCAGTTGAGGCTGAGGGGGAGTTCTGTCAGTACGACGGTGTGGTGACGGTGATGATGAATTTACCGGCGTAGGGCTTCGCCTAAGCACTACCACGATATGACCGAGGTGAAATACTGTGGAGGGGGGCATCACACATGGCTAAAAGATCAACTTGTGTCTATGGTGTGCCCCCCTTCCCGTATATAAAGGAGGAGAGGAGGGGGTCGGCTGGCCACAAGGGGCGCGCCCAAAGGGGGGACTCCTACTCCAAATAGGAGTAGGTTCCCCCCTTTCCTAGTCCATCTAGGAGGAGAAGGAAGGAGGGGAAGGAGAGAAGGAAAGGGGGTCGCCCCCCTAGTTGTCGGTGTACTAAGGTAGGGGTACCTCACTACCCCAACTTGTGCACGGGCAGCCGCAGCTCCCCGCGGCTGGATCTACCATGCGCTTGCCGGAGACCATCCCTGCTCCATATCAAGCCATTCAAGAACAAAGTGTACAAGACAGAAGGTCAAGACCCCGGCAAGAGGAGCTTGCCGGGAAGGCCGTTCCAGGCTCAAGATTATATCACTCATGCAAGGCCCTGGCGAGAGGAGCTCGCCGGGGAGACTAGAAGATCACATCACAGAAGACACGCCTCGGCGCTATACGCGTCCCGGCGAGGGCCCGGGGAGCGGCAAGTTACAGAGCCCGACAAGCTCCCGGGCCCGGCAAGATCAAGACCCCGGCAAGGTACTTGCCGGGAAAGCTGCGATGCGTGCCCGCACTCCAGCTCATCTGCCCACGCGTCGCCTTCAGCTCTCTCCAGAGACGCGTGGCGGATGGCTGTGCTGCATGAAGGGTGCGGTGGCACTCCACGGTGGTGGCTCCATCGCCGTGGCAAACGGAGACGCAAGGGCGGGAGCTTTTGGGGCGACGGCGACGGGCATTTAATGCTCTTGTCCCCCTCTGTCAAAAGTAGGTAGAATCCATTGTTCAAGCCTTTGCTGCCTTTGTTCCCCTTGTTCCAACTACCACCTCTTTTACATTTTTACCCCTCTACCTTACGTTGACACCTGTCGATGACCCCTTGCCCTATAAAAGGAGGCCCATGCACAACGTAGGGGGGGTTCGAATCCTTGGCAACTCTAGCGCCTGGGATTCAGCTGGTTCCATACACCACACCACCACTCGCTCGCATTCTTGAGCAAGATCAAATACAACACAAAGCAGCAGTAGGGTTTTACGCGACCATCGCGGCCCGAAGCTGGGTAAAAATCCTCGCCCGCGCGCATCGCCTCGATCTGCTCTCTGTGCACCCTCCGCCCTCGTACCGAACACACGAAGGGGCCTCCCCGGGCCCCATAGGTGTCGTCCCTCATCGGGCCCGACATCTCTGGCGCGCCAGGTAGGGGGCGTCGAGGTTGTGCGGACCTGATCCGGCGTTCGCGCGGCCGCGTTCTTCATCAACCTCTCCAGCTTCGCCAGCCTTCGCCGGCAAGCTGCGCCATGGCCCCGAGGCGAGGGCCTCGAGGGTCGCAGATCCGTCTGCGTCTCACCCGCCGCCACCGGGCGGTGCAGGGCGGAGGAGACGCCAGCGGAAGGGTGGACACCGGCGAGGGTACTCGCGGTGCCACCAGATCCAGGGACAGGACGGATGACCGCGCCTCGGTCTCCGCAGATCCACGTCCATCTCAGCGCACTACAACCCAGCGGCGCCGTGCCACGGAAGGTGGTACCCGCATGCTGGGGCAAGAACCGCCGGGGGCTCGCGGGATGCTCCGGACTGCTGTCCATGCATGAGCAAGGCGAAAGTGCCGGGGGAGGACTCTGCTCCTCCTATCGCTACTAGGAGTCCGAGCATATCCTGTTCCTCGCGCCGCTCGCTCCCGCTCCCCCCTGCGCCGGCAAGCGCATCTCCCTGGAGCGCTACGCTGTCGTCGAGGACGCGCCATCGAGCTCTAAGTCCGGCGAGGATGGCTCTGGAGCTCACTCCGGCGAGCGTAGCCCCTCGGAACGCTTTAAGCCCGGCGGGAGCAGCTCTGGTGCTCGTCCCGGCAAACGCGCCTCCCCGGAGTGCCGCGCTGTCGTCGAGGATCGCCATCGAGCTTCACCAACAAGTGCGAAAGAAACAAGAAAAAGAAAAGCTAAGTTGCTCGAGCTTTTGGGCAGAGCACCCCTTAATTCCATGCTTTTATATGTTATATCCCTCGTACGCTCGTCCTTTGTACGCGAAGCCTGTGCGCAGAGGAGCCTGCCTGTGAATAGCCGCACCCTTATCTTGCTTCGAGCATACTCAACGAGTTAAAAGTGAGCCGCGACCAGATTCGCGCCTTGTTTCGTTTCGAGTCTGTTCAGCAAGTTAAGTGCGTCGCGAACTAGACGCGGCAAGGTTGCTTGCCGGAAGCGACACCAGCCAGCGGGCTGCTGATGTTCCGTACTCAGCAAGCGTGTTAAGCGCCGGCAAGTTCCCTAGAAGCGTAGGGTGAAAGCGCACAAAGGGCGTGAAGTAGAGGGTGTAACGTGGCAAGCCCTGCCGTGAGGTGTTCTTCGTGTGGGAGACTTGAGCGCGAGAGGAGCCAAGTCGTGGCCCAGTTGCGTACTTGTTTTGTTTCCGAGTCCGCTCAACAAACACAAGTGTGCTGCTGCACCCTTATCTTGCTTTCGAGCCTGCTCAGCAAGTTAAGCGTCATGAATCGGCCCGGCAAGGTTGCTTGCGGAAGCAACACCGCCAGCGGGCTGTCCTTGACAAGCGTGTTCGCCCGGCAAGCTCCCGAGGCGTAGAGTACAAACCTCTGAAGGGCAAGGCTCGGCATCGATTGCATAGTCAAGATTTATATACACATACATATACATGAAGCAGTTGCATATCTACCTCAGCTGTTTTCATAACTGAAATTGCAGCAACAAGGAGGAACGAAAGATCACGCCCGGTAGCGAGGCCCGGCAAGCCGTGGTCGCCGGGGCTGCGGGTGCCAAAGTTCTTCCTCGGCAAGCCAACCTCATTGGGGGGCGACGGCGCCAAGATTCGTCTCCGGCAAGCCGAGTTGCTTTGGGGCTGCCGATCGATAAGTTTTTCATCCTCGTCATGCATCCTCTTATGGACCGGGAGATGCGGGGCTGCGTCTTTGAGCAGCGTGTCTTGTAAAAACCGTGCGTGGAGGAGCGAGTCGTGGTCGATTCGTGCTTGGTTTGTTTCGAGTCCGCTCAACAAACACAAGTGTGCTGCTGCACCCTTATCTTGCTTTCGAGCCTGCTTTCGACAAGTTAAGCGTGCCGCCCGGCCCGGCAAGGTTGCTTGCGGAAGCAACACCGCCAGCGAACTGTCCCTTTTCGGCAAGCGTGTTTGCCCCGGCAAGCTCCCCGATAGCGTAAGAACACACAAGGCACGAAGACAAGTAAAAGACTCAGTCCGGCAAGCTTTCCCCTCTTTTCATTAAAAACATCCAATTTAGTACAAGTCCATAGAGGATGGAAAACATGATAGAGAGGATTACAAGTTCTTAAATGCAGCTAAGGCCGAGGGCTTACAAATTAAAAGATAAGGTGCCGTGATCCTCTCTGTTTCTCTGTTCGGGAGTTCGGGAGGTAGGTCAAGGAGCCCCGGCAAGATAAGCCTGCGGGAAGGAGGCCCCGCAAGAGGAGCTTGTCGGAGAAGGGCGAAGGCGCCTAGGAGGCGTGGCGGTGACGCCGCCGTGCCCTGAGAGCTGCGCAGGTGGCGGGCATGGGGAACGCATGCCGGAGGCCATGGCGCCGAAGACACCAAGAGAACACCCGGGGCCGGCCGGGAGCTTGGCGGAGGCGGAGGCGTCGGAGGCGAGCTTGAAGGCGGGTGGTGGGACATCGGCACGAGGCACCTCGCCCTCGTACTCGATTTAACGGCCTTACCGCCGTCCCCTCTTCCTCTTCTGCTGCCTCTCTCGCCCAGCCGCCAAGGAGGCGGCCCGGGGAGTTGAAGGCGGCGACCAGAAGATGAGGTCGCCGGTGGCCTTGAGGCAGCGGTGTCCGGCGCCTAGTCGGGCCCGCCATCCCCTCGTCGTCGCTGTCGCTCTCCTCCTCGTCACTCTCGCTCGGGGAGGAGCCTTCGCTATCCGAGGAGCTGTCCACACAGCAGCGCACCCGGGTTCCATAGTCCCCACCCCGCCGTCAGGCTATGGATCCGGGCGAATGTCTTCCACCCTCGGTCGAAGAACATCACGCCGGGGGCTGGGGACACGACACTCACCCAGTGCCGCTGATCCCGCAGCCCCTCATGCGCAGCTCCATCACGTCGGGTGGATCCGGCCCCATCGCCGCATAAGCGGGGCGGCAGCCGGAGGCGGCGACGAGGCGCTCGGCGAAGCTTGATGAAGAACTCCCAGGGGTCATCTCCAGTGTGGACCGCACCGTGGTCAGGAGACGCCGGAGGAGACGGGGGAGGCACATCACCCCGACCGCCTCTCCCCCGGCCGCCTCGGCCACGCCCTCGGCCTCGTCCGCGGCCGCGCCCCCTCCCTCTCCCTCTCGGGGCCGGCTCTGCCACCACAGGAGCAGGATGGGGAGTGGTGCGCTGCCTAGAGGCGACCCTCGCCGCCACCGTCGAAGAGCCGGGATTTCCTCCTTCCATGGTGGCAAGAAGAACAGAAGATGAAGACGAAGGGAGAAGAGGATGAGCGTGGCCATTGTGCACCCCTTCTGCCCCTTTTTAAAGGGGCGAGGTGAAACTCAACCGCCCTTCGACCAATCAGAAGCGAGAAGGCGAGGAGGCGGGCCGACTCGCTTTTTTCGCCGTGACAGCTCGGTCTCCCACCTTCGCCGCCCGACCCCGTGCATGAGGGCGCGTGGCGGCGGAGCAGAGCAGCGGGTGAAGCGACCTCGCTCTGCGCCACGATCACGGGTGGATGCCTTAAAGGCTGCATCGCCGCCCACGTCTCCCACGACGCGCAATCGGCGCGTGCCGTTCACGGGAGGAGAGGCGGCGGATGCAGAACTCGGCTGCACGCCGTGGGCGCGTGTGCCCGTGCTTTGTTTGGGCCTGGCCCAACAGCTTTCGGCACCGTGTATGGCCCAGCCGGGGCTCTGTCGGTGTACTAAGGTAGGGGTACCTCACTACCCCAACTTGTGCCGGGCAGCCGCAGCTCCAGCGGCTGGATCTACCATGCGCTTGCGGAGACCATCCTGCTCCATATCAAGCCATTCAAGAACAAAGTGTACAAGGCAGAAGGTCAAGACCTCGGCAAGAGGAGCTTGCGGGAAGGCCGTTCGAGCTCAAGATTATATCACTCATGCAAGGCCTGGCGAGAGGAGCTCGCCGGGAGACTAGAAGATCACATCACGAAGACACGCCTCGGCGCTTATACGCGCGTCGGCGAGGGCCCGAGGCGGCAAATTCTGAGCCCGACAAGCTCCGGGCCCGGCAAGATCAAGACCCGGCAAGGTACTTGCCGGAAAGCTGCGCGCGTGCCGCCTCCAGCTCATCTCGCCCATGCGCCGCCTTCAGCTCTCTCCGAGACGCGTGGCGGATGGCTGTGCTTGCATGAAGGTGCGGTGGCACTCCACGGTGGTGGCTCCATCGCCGTGGCAAGCGGAGACGCAAGGGCGGGAGCTTTTGGGGCGGCGGCGACGGGCATTAATGCTCTTGTCCCCTCTGTCAAAAGTAGGTAGAATCCTTTGTTCAAGCTTTGTAGCTGCCTTTGTTCCGCGACTTGTTCCAACTACCACCTCTTTTACATTTTACCCCTCTACCTTACGTTGACACTGTCGGTGACCCTTGCCCTATAAAAGGAGGCCCATGCACAACGTAGGGGGGGTTCGAATCCTTGGCAACTCTAGCGCCTGGGATTCAGCTGGTTCCATACACCACACCACCACTCGCTCGCATTCTTGAGCAAGATCAAATACAACACAAAGCAGCAGTAGGGTTTCTGCGACCATCGCGGCCCGAAGCTGGGTAAAATCTCGCCTCGCGCATCGCCTCGATCTGCTCTCTGTGCACCCTCCGCCCTCGTACCGAACACACGAAGGGGCCTCCCCGGGCCCCATAGGTGTCGTCCCTCATCGGGCCCGACACTAGTCCAATTCGGTTTGGGCTGGGGGGCACACCTTGGCCTGCCTCCTCTCTTCCACCACTTGGTCCATGAGGCCCAATAACCCCCCGGGGGGTTCCGGTAACCCCCCCCCCCCCGGTACTCCGGTTTTATCTGAAACTTCTCCAGAACACTTCTGGTGTCCGAATAAAGCTGTCCAATATATCAATCTTTATGTCTCGACCATTTCAAGACTCCTCATCATGTCCGTGATATCATCAGGGACTTCGAACAACCTTTGGTACATAAAATCACATAAACTCATAACACCAGTCGTCATCGAACTTTAAGCGTGCGGACCCTACGGGTTCTAGAACTATGTAATGACCAAGACACATCTCTAGTCAATAACCAATAGCGTAACATGTATGCTCATTTTGGTTCCTACATATTCTACGAAGATCTTTATCGGTCAAACCGCATAACAAGAACGTTGTTCCCTTTGTCATTGGTATGTTACTTGCCCGAGATTCGACCACCGGTATCATCATACCTTGTTCATTCTCGTTACCGGCAAGTCTGTTTACTCGTTCCGTATACTTCATCCCATAACTAACTCATTAGTCACAATGTTTGCAACGCTTATAGTGATGATTATTATCGAGAGGGCCCAAAGATACCTCTCCGAAATACGGAGTGACAAATCCTAATCTCGATCTATGCCAACCCAAGAAACACCTTCGGAGACACCTGTAGAGGAACATGTATAATCTCATAGTATGAGGAACATGTATAAGTCATGAAGAGAGCGGTAGCAATAAAACTGTAACGATGATAATGCTAAGTTAATGGATATGTCATGTCCATCACATCATTCTCCTAATGATGTGATCCCGTTCATCAAATGACAACACATGTCTATGGTTAGGAAATATGACCATCTTTGATTAACGAGCTAGTCAAGTAGAGGCATACTAGGGACAAGATGTTTTGTCTATGTATTCACACACGTACTAAGTTTCCGGTTAATACAATTATAGCATGAATAATAAACGTTTATCATGAAATAAGGAAATAAATAATAACTTTATTATTGCCTCTAGGGCATATTTCCTTTAGTCTCCCACTTGCACTAGAGTCAATAATCTAGATTACAAAGTAATGTTTCTAACACCCATGGAGCTTTGGTGCTGATCATGTTTTGCTCGTGGAAGAGGCTTAGTCATCTGGTCTGCAACATTCAGATCCGTGTGTATCTTGCAAATATCTATGCCCCCTCCGACACTTGATGACGGATGGAATTGAAGCGTCTCTTGATGTGCTTGGTTCGCTTGTGAAATTTGGATTCCTTTGCCAAGGCAAATGCACTAGTACTGTCACAAAAGATTTTCATCGGACCCGATGCACTAGGTATGACACCTAGATCAGATATGAACTCCTTCATTTGCTGCTTCCGAAGCAGCAATGTACTCCGCTTCACACGTAGATCCCACCACGACGCTTTGCTTGGAACTGCACCAACTGACAGCTCCTCCATTCAATAAAAATATGTATCCGGTTTGCGGCTTAGAGGCATCCAGATTAGTGTCAAAGCTGGCATCGACGTAATAGTTTACGACGAGCTCTTTTTCACCTCCATAAATGAGAAACATATCCTTAGTCCTTTTCAGGTATTTCAGGATGTTCTTGACCGCCGTCTAGTGTTCCACTCCGGGATTACTTTGGTACCTCCCTTCCATGCTTATAGCAAGGCACACATCAGGTCTGGTAGACATCATTGCATAAATGATAGAACCTATGGCTAAAGCATAGGGAACGACCTTCCTTTTCTCTCTATCTTCTGCAGTGGTCGGGCATTGAGCCTGACTCAACTTCACACCTTGTAACACAGGCAAGAACCCTTTATTTCACTGATCCATTTTGAACTTCTTCAAAACTTTGTCAAGGTATATGCTTTGTGAAAGGCATATTAAGCTTCTTGATCTTTCTCTATAGATCTTGATGCCCAATATGTAAGCAGCTTCTCTGAGGTCTTCCATACAAAAACTCTTATTCGGATATCCCTTTATGCTATCCAAAAATTCTATATCATTTCCAATGAACAATATGTCATCCATATATAATATCACAAATGCTACAGAGCTCCCACTCACTTAATTGTAAATACAGGCTTCTCCAAAAGTCTGTAGAAAACCATATGCTTTGATCACACTGTCAAAACGTTTATTCCAACTCCAAGAGGCTTGCAATAGTTCATAAATGGATCGCTGGAGCTTGCACACTTTGTTAGCACCCTTTGGATCGACAAAACCTTCTCGTTGCATCATATACAACTCTTTTTCCAGAAATCCATTCATGAATGCAGTTTTGACATCCATCTGCCATGTTTCATAATCATAGAACGCGGCAGTCGCTAACATGATTCAGACAGACTTAAGCTTCGCTACGGGTGAGAAAGTCTCATCGTAGTCAACTCCTTGAACTTGTTGAAAACCTTTTGCAACAAGTCGAGCTTTGTAAACAGTTATATTACCGTCTGTGTAGGTCTTCTTCTTAAAGATCCATTTATTTTCTATGGCTTGCTTATCATCGAGCAAGTGCACCAAAGTCCACACTTTGTTCTCAATCATGGATCCCATCTCTGATTTCATGGCCTTAAGCCATTTCGTAGAATCTGAGCTCATCATCGCTTGCTCATAATTCGTAGGTTCATCATGGTCTAGTAACATGACTTCCAGAACAGGATTATCGTACCACTCTGGTGCGGATCTTACTCTGGAAGACCTACGAGGTTCGCTAGTAACTTGATCTGAAGTTTCATGATCATCATCATTAACTTCCTCACTAATTGGTGTAGGAATCACTGGAATTTATTTCTGTGATGAACTACTTTCCAATAAGGGAGAAGGTACAATTACCTCATCAAGTTCTACTTTCCTCCCACTCACTTCTTTCGAGAGAAACTCCTTCTCTAGAAAGGATCCATTCTTAGCAACAATGATTTTGCCTTCGAAACTGTGATAGAAGGTGGACCCAAAGTTTCCTTTGGGTATCCTATGAAGATGAACTTCTCCGATTTGGGTTTGAGCTTATTAGGTTGAAGCTTTTAACATAAGCATCGCAACCCCAAACTTTAAGAAGCGACAACTTTGGTTTCTTGCCAAACCACAGATCATAAGGCGTCGTCCCAACGGATTTTGATAGTGCCCTATTTAAAGTGAATGCAGCCGTCTCTAAAGCATAACCCCAAAACGATAGCGGTAAATCAGTAAGAGACATCATAGATCGCACCATATCCAATAAAGTACGGTTACAACGTTCGGACACACCATTTCGCTATGGTGTTCTAGGTGGCGTTAACTATGAAACTATCCCATGTTGTTTAAAATGAAGCCCAAACTCGTAACTCAAATATTCTCCTCCACGATCAGATCATAGAAACTTTATTTTCTTGTTATGATGATTTTCCACTTCACTCTGAAATTCTTTGAACTTTTCAAATGTTTCAGACTTATGTTTCATTAAGTAGATATAACCATATCTGCTCAAATAATCTATGAAGGTAAGAAAATAATGATAGCCAGCATGAGCCTCAATACTCATTGGACCGCATACATTGGTATGTATTATTTCCAATATGTCAGTAGCTCGTTCCGTTGTTCTGGAGAACGGAGTTTTAGTCAACTTGCCCATGAGGCATGGTTCGCAAGCACCAAGTGATTCATAATCAAGTGATTCCAAAAGTCCATCAGCATGGAGTTTCTTCAAGCGCTTTACACTGATATGACCCAAACGGCAGTGCCACAAATAAGTTGCACTATAATTATTAACTTTGCATCTTTTGGCTTCAATATTATGAATATGTGTTTCATTACTATCGAGATTCAACAAAAATAGACTACTTAGCAAGGGTGCATGATCATAAAAGATATTCCTCATATAAATAGAACAACCATTGTTCTCTGATTTAAATGAAGAACCATCTCGCATCAACAAACAAGATCCAGATATAATGTTCATGCTCAACACTGGCACCAAATAACAATTATTCAGGTCCAAAACTAATCCCGATGGTAGATGTACAGGTAGCATGCTGATGACGATCACATCGACCTTCAAACCATTTCCCACGCGCATCGTCACCTTGTCCTTAGCCAATTTTCATTTAATCCGTAGCCCCTGTTTCATGTTGCAAATATGAGCAACGGAACCAATATCAAATACCCAGGCACTACTACGAGCATTAGTAAGGTACACATCAATAACATGTATATCAAATATACCTTTCACTTTGCCATCCTTCTTATCCGCCAAATACTTGGGGCAGTGCCGCTTCCAGTGACCAATCCCTTTGTAGTAGAAGCACTCAGTTTCAGTCTTAGGTCCAGACTTGGGTTTCTTCTCCTGAGAAGCAACCTTTTTCCCGTTCTTCTTGAAGTTCCCCTTCTTTACTTTGCCCTTTTTCTTGAAACTAGTGGTCTTGTTGACCATCAACACTTGATTATCCTTCTTGATTTCTACCTCTGCAGCCTTTAGCATCGTGAAGAGCTCGGGAATAGTCTTGTTCATCCCTTGCATATTATCGTTCATCATGAAGCCTTTATAGCTTGGTGGCAGTGATTGAAGAAATCTGTCAATGACAGTATCAACAGGAAGATTAACTGCCAGTTGAGTCAAGTGGTTATGGTACCCAGACATTCTGAGTATGTGTTCATTGACAGAACTGTTCTCCTCCATTTTGCAGTTGTAGAACTTGTTGGAGACTTCATATCTCTCAACTTGGGCATTTGATTGAAATATTAACTCCAATTCTTAGAACATCTCATATGCTCCATGACGTTCAAAACGTCTCTGAAGTCCCGATTGTAAGCCGTAAAGACTGGCACAGTAAACTATCGAGTAGTCATCAACTTTGCTCTCTAGACGTTCTTAATGTCATCAGTAGCATTTGCAGCAGGCCTGGCACCCGACGGTGCTTCAACGTACGTAATTCTTCTATGCAGCAATGAGGATAATCTTCAAGTTATGGACCTAGTCCGGTTAGTTGCTGCCATCATCTTTCAACTTAGCTTTCTCTAGGAACGCATTAAAATTCAAAGGAACGGTAGCACGGGCCATTGAGCTACAATAGCATAGATATGCAAAATAACTATCAGGACTAAGTCCATGATAAATTAAAGTTCAATTAATCAAATTACTTAAGACCTCCCACTTAGATAGACATCCCTATAGTCATCTAAATGATCACGTGAGCTAAATCAACTAAACCACGTCCGATCATCACGTGAGTTGGAGTAGTTTTCAATGGTGAACATCACTATGTTGATCATATCTACTATATGATTCACGTTCGAACTTTCGGTCTCACTGTTCTGAGGCCATATCTGCATATGCTAGGCTCGTCAAGTTTAACCTGAGTATTCTGCGTGTGCAAAACTTTCTTGCAACCGTTGTATGTGAACGTAGAGCTTATCACACCCGATCATCATGTGGTGTCTCGGCACGACAAACTGTAGCAACGGTGCATACTCAGGGAGAACACTTATACCATGAAATTTGGTAAGGGATCATCTTATAATGCTACCGCCGTACTAAGCAAAATAGGTTGCATAAAAGATAAACATCACATGCAATCAAAATATGTGACATGATATGGCCATCATCATCTTGTGCTCATGATCTCCATCACTGAAGCATTGTCATGATCTCCATCGTCACCGGAGCGACACCTTGATCTCCATCGTAGCATCGTTGTCATCTTGCCAACTATTGTTACTACGACTATCACTATCGCTTTGTGATAAAGCAAAACAATGACATGGCGATTGCATTGCATACAATAAAGTAACAGCCATATGGCTCCTACCAGTTGCCGATAGCTTTCTTACAAAACATGATCATCTCATACAACAATTTATATCACATCATGCCTTGACCATATCACATCACAACAAGCCCTGCAAAAACAAGTTAGACGTCCTCTACTTTGTTGTTGCAAATTTTACGTGGCTGCTAGGGGCTTCTAGCAAGAACTGTTCTTACCTATGCATCAAAACCACAATGATTTTTCGTCAAGTGTGTTGTTTAAATCTTAAACAAGGACTGGCCATAATCAAACTCGATTCAACTAAAGTTGGAGAAATAGACACCCGCCAGCCACCTATGTACATAAGCACGTCGGTAGAACTAGTCTCATGAACGCGGTCATGTAATGTCGGTCTGGGCTACTTCATCCAACAATACCGTCGAATCAAAGTAAGACGTTGGGGGTATGCAGTATGACTATTATCGCCCACAACTCTTTGTGTTGTACTCGTGCATAACATCTACGCATAGACCTGGCTCTGATGCCACTGTTGGGGAACACAGTAATTTCAAAATTTTCCTACGATCACACAAGATCTATCTAGGTGATGCATAGCAACGAGAGGGGAGAGTGTGTCTACATACCCTCGTAGACCGAAAGCGGAAGCATTAAGTAATGCGGTTGATGTAGTCAAACGTCTTCGCGATTCAACTGATCAAGTACCGAACGCACGACACCTCCACGATGTGCACACGTTCAGCTCGGTGACATCCCTTGAACTCTAGATCCAGCTAAGGCCGAGGGAGAGTTCTGTCAGCACAACGACGTGGTGACGGTGATGATGAAGTTACCGGTGCAGGGCTTTGCCAAAGCACTACTATAGTATGACCGAGGTGGAATATTGTGGAGGGGGCACCGCACACGGCAAAAAAATCAACTTGTGTCTATACGGTGCTCCCCTCCCTATATATAAAGGAAGGGAGGAGGGGGCTGGCCGGCCCCAAGGGGCGCGCCCAAACGGGGGGACTCCTACTCCAAGTAGTAGTAGGTTCCCCCCTTTCCTAGTCCAACTAGGAGGAGATGGAAGGAGGGGAAGGAGAGAAGGAAAGGGGGGCCGCCCCCTAGTCCAATTTGGTTTGGGCTAGGGGGGGGCCACACCGTGGCCTGCCTCCTCTCTTCCACCACTTGGCCTATGAGGCCCAATAACCCCCCCCCCCGGGTTGTTCCAGTAACCCCCCGGTACTCCAATTTTATCTGAAACTTCTCTGGAACAGTTCCGGTGTCCGAATATGGTCGTCCAATATATTAATCCTTCTGTCTTGACCATTTCGAGACTCCTCGTCATGTCCGTTATCTCATCCCGGACTCCGAACAACCTTTGATACATCAAATCACATAAACTCATAACACCAATCGTCATCGAACGTTAAGCGTGCGGACCCTACGGGTTCGAGAACTATATAGATATGACCGAGACACATCTCCAGTCAATAATCAATAGTGGAACCTGGATTATCATATTGGTTCCTACATATTCTACGAAGATATTTATCGGTCAAACCGCATAACAACATACATTGTTCCATTTGTCATCGGTATGTTACTTGCCCGAGATTTAATCGTCGGTATCATCATACCTAGTTGAATCTCATTACCGGCAAGTCTCTTTACTCGTTCCATAATACTTCGTCCCGTAACTAACTCATTAGTCACAATGCTTGCAACACTTATAGTGATGATTATTACCGAGAGGGCCCAGAGATACCTCTCTGAAACACGGAGTGACAAATCATAATGTCGATCTATACCAACCCAACAAACACCTTCGGAGACACCAGTAGAGCACCTTTATAATCACCCAATTACGTTGTGACGTTTGGTAGCACACAAAGTGTTGCTCCTGTATTCGGGAGTTTCATAATCTCATAGTCTGAGGAACATGTATAAGTCATGAAGAGAGCAGTAGCGATGAAACATAATGATCATAATGCTAATTAAGCTAATGGATGGGTCATGTCCATCACATCATTCTCCTAATGATGTGATCCCATTCATCAAATGACAACACATGTCTATGGTGAGGAAATATAACCATCTTTTATTAATGAGCTAGTCAAGTAGAGGCATACTAGGCACAATATGTTTTGCCTATGTATTCACACATGTACTAAGTTTCCGGTTAATACAATACAAGTATGAATAGTAAACATTTATCATGAAATAAGGAAATAAATAATAACTTTATTATTGCCTCTAGGGCATATTTCCTTCATTCACATCATATTGCTATGTCATGATCATGCATCATATTTGTTGCATTGCATTGATTGTGTTCCCTCTTGTTTGACGGTGGTTGTCCCCCTCGGTAGACGTATGTTTCAAAGATGAGTTCAATGACACGATGAAGAGATATATCATCTTCAGAAGTTCCAAGCAAGCAAAACCCGCTTTGATCATTCCAATACAATCCCACCCTCTCACTCCTGCTCTTTTTTACTGCATTAGGACAACAATGATTCAACTATTACATGCTGCAGTAGATGAACCCCTTTCCTCTGCATGACCTGTCTTTGCCACAATAAATTGTTGAAACCCACTAGCATGAGTAGGAGTTGTTTGAGCCATGGTGTGCCTACTCATTCGTGCTTGTTTGTCATGCCTGCTATTGTTAAAGTTGTGTCAGGTCTGATTCATCGGGGATGAATTGGAATGTTGTGAACAAGTCCTACTGTTGAGAGCTAAGTGCGTGAACACGATTTGGTAACGATAGAGGTGAGAGGCCATGTAGGAGTACATGGTTGGTTGTCTCATTGAAGCCGTCCTCAGGAATTGTGTTTTTTGTCTATGATCCAAGACAGTTACTACCACACATTGGGCTCCGGGCACTCCAAGATCTCTTGACTTATTAATCGCCTTGATCTCTGTCCAGGAGTTGCAACTAGCTAGTTTCTGGTGTTTGTAGGTTGTGTTAGTAGTCTGCCAAGTGGCACCCGGTATAGGTGGTCTTGGGACAGACTAGGCACCGTGGCCTGGTGTACCAAGCGTCGCCCATTTGGTGGGCTAGGGAACCATGTACACTTCGTCTGGGGTTGTGAGTGAAACCCCGTCCGGATCTCCTTGCGGATGGAACCCGGATAGGCGATAAACCTGGACTAGAGACTTGTGTGGTTAGTCAGGTTGTGGCCGACACCCTCGCCAGGCTTCCGCTTGAAGGTTGCCGAGATACATGGTGTGTACATGGCGTAAGTGGCGAGAGCGTGTGTGAAGAAGTACACCCCCGTAGGGTTAATATGATCTATTCGATAGCCGCGTCCGCAGTAAAGGATTACTTGGTTGCTTATGCAGTTCATAGACAAGTGAAAGCGGATACTCTAAAATGCGCAAGATAAGTGAGTGCTATGGATGGCCTTCTTGTATAGGGAGACAGGAGCAGATGCATAGTGGTTTATTGATATGGTGAATGTGTGTACTCGTGTGCACCACCTCAAAAGAGTTACTTGCAGACGTAGTTCAGGATAGCCACTGAGTCAAAGCTGTCCTGCTGTAGTTCCACCACCCATTTGTTGATATTGATGCATATGTAGCTAGTTCTGATGTAAGTATTGCTGGGTACATTTTTACTCACATTGCTTAATTTATGTTTTTATAGAGAGAGACTTCTGTCTCACTAGTAGTTCCGCATGGACTTCGACGTTTAGCTTGTTACCTCAGCTACGATCTTGTACCCTTGGGAGGGTCTTGTAGATAGTCAGGCTTCTCAGCCTTTTTCATTTGTTGTTGTCTGTACTCATACATGTTATGCTTTCATTGCTTGTTTTCTCTGTATGTTGGGTCATGTGACCCCTGTTTGTAATAAATGCTATGTGGCTCTTCTGGGCCTTTATCTATATGAGTTGTTGAGTTATGCTGTGATGCCATGTTTTACAACACATACTTTCATGTTATGTGTATGTGTGACATGTATTGCAATGTGTGGGATCTGACAACCTAGTTGTTTATTCTTGGTAGCCTCTATTATGGGGAAATGTCTCCTAGTGCTTCCACTGAGCCATGGTAGCTTGCTACTGCTCCAGAACACTTAGGCTGGTCGGCACGTGTCCTTCGTTCCTGTGTCTGTCCCTCCGGGGAAATGTCACACGTTGTTCATTTAAGTCCTTGTAGCTTGTTACGACTTGGGTTGATATGTTGATGATCGACACGTTCGTTGTTGGGTCATGTATGCCTGTTCCTGTAAGTTAGCACCACCTTGGGTTTACGACTAGTCATGTCGGCCCGGGTTCATTGTCATACGGATGCTAGCGACACTATCATATACATGAGGCAAAAGGCGCCAATGGTCACCCATGGTAATACCGTGCGTGTGGCCGCAAAGTGATATGATGTGTTACATGCTAGATCGGTGTGACTTAGGATTGGGGTCCCAACAACTTTGGTATCAGAGCCTGACTTCCTGTAGGATTACCAAGCCAAACTGGTCGAACTCAAGTCTAGAAATGCTTTAGTCATATAAGGGATTTGATTGTGGAAGGGAACGTAAGGCTATTTTTACTTCTCTACCTTATGCCCTTCTGATCTGAGTCATCCTATCTTTCCTACGGGGTTAAGGAACTAGGCTTTCTCTTCCTTCTATCAGGATCACATGTAACTAATCTGTAGACCTATAAGATTGATGGATTCAAGTCTCAGTTC